>JBBPBQ010020321.1:11615843-11706058 GCA_037974755.1 Cicer yamashitae | reverse complement strand
CCCAAGATTGGTTGAAAACCCTAATTGGATTAGAACAAGCCTAGGGAGGACGAAAATGACCTAAATATTCAACCAATGATACAAAATGACACAAAGTCACATATTGGATGCACAAGATTGGTTAAAAACCCTAATTGGATTCGAATAAGCATAGGGAGGACGAAAGTGACCTAAATGTGCAACCAATGACACAAAATCACATATTGGATGCACAAGATTGGTTAAAAACCCTAATTGGATTAGAATAAGCCTAGCAAGGACGAAAATGACCTAATTGGATTACCAATGACACAAAATGACTTATTATATGCACAAGATTGGTTAAAAACCCTAATTGGATTAGAATAAAACTAGGGAGGACGAAAATGACCTAAATGTGCAACCAATGACACAAAATCACATATTGGATGAACAAGATTGGTTAAAAACCCTAATTGGATTAGCAGAAGCCTAGGGAGGACGAAAATGACCTAAATGTTCAACCAATGACACAAAATGACACAAAATCACATATTGGATACACAAGATTGGTTAAAAACCCTGATTGGATTAGAATAAGCCTAGGGAGGACGAAAATGACCTAAATGTGCAACCACTGACACAAAATCACTTATTGGATGCACAAGATTGGTTAAAAACCCTAATTGGATTAGAATACGCCTAGCGAGGATGAAAATGACCTAAATGTTGAACCAATGACACAAAATAACACAAAATCACAAATTGGATGCACAAGATTTTTTAAAAACCCTAATTGGATTAGAATAAGCCTAGTGTGGACGAAAATGAACTAATTGGATTACCAATGACACAAAATCACTTATTATATGCAAAAGATTGGTTAAAAACCCTTATTGGATTAGAATAAGCCTAGGGAGCACGAAAATGACCTAAATGTGCAACCAATGACACAAAATCACATATTGGATGCACAAGATTGGTTAAAAACCCTAATTCGATTACCATAAGCGTAGGGAAGACGAAAATAACCTAAATGTTCAACCAATGACACAAAATCACATATTGGATGCACAAGATTGGTTAAAAACCCTAATTGGATTAGAATAAGCCTAGGGAGGACGAAAATGACCTAAATGTGCAACCACTGACACAAAATCACATATTGGATGCACAAGATTGGTTAAAAACCCTAATTGGATTAGAATAAGCCTAGCGAGGACGAAAATGACCAAATTGGATTACCAATGACACAAAATCACTTATTATATGCACAAGATTGGTTAAAAACCCTAATTCGATTAGAATAAGCCTAGGGAGGACGAAAATGACCTAAATGTGCAACCAATGACACAAAATCACATATTGGATGCACAAGATTGGTTAAAAACCCTAATTGGAATAGAATAAGCCTAGGGAGGACGGAAATGACCTAAATGTGCAACCAATGACACAAAATCTAATATTGGATGCACAAGATTGGTTAAAAACCCTAATTGGATTAGAATAAGCCTAGGGAGGTCAAAAATGACCTAAATGTTCAACCAATGACAGAAAATGACACAAAATCACATATTTGATGCACAAGATTGGTTAAAAACCCTAATTGGATTAGAATAAGCCTAGGGAGGACGAAAATGACCTAAATGTTCAACCAATGACACAAAATGACACAAAATCACATATTGGATGCACAAGATTGGTTAAAAACCCTAATTGGATTAGAATAAGCCTAGGGAGGAAGAAAATGACCTAAATGTTCAACCAATCACACAAAATGAAACAAAATCACATATTGGATGCACAAGATTGGTTAAAAACCCTAATTGGATTAGAATAAGCCTAGGGAGGACAAAAATGACCTAAATGTTCAACCAATGACACAAAATGACACAAAATCACATATTGGATGCACAAGATTGGTTAAAAACCCTAATTGGATTATAATAAGCCTAGGGAGGACGAAAATGACCTAAACGTTCAACCAATGACACAAAATCACATATTTGAAGCACAAGATTGGTTAAAAACCCTAATTGGATTTGAATAAGCCTAGGGAGGAAGAAAATGACCTAAACGTTCAACCAATGACACAAAATCACATATTTGATGCATAAGATTGGTTAAAAACCCTAATTGGATTAGAATAAGCCTAGGGAGGACGAAAATGACCTAAATGTTCAACCAATGACACAAAATGACACAAAATCACATATTGGATGCACAAGATTGGTTAAAAACCCTAATTGGATTAGAATAAGCCTAGGGAGGACGAAGATGACCTAAACGTTCAACCAATGACACAAAATCACATATTTGATGCACAAGATTGGTTAAAAACCCTAATTGGATTAGAATAAGCCTAGGGAGGACGAAAATGACCTAAACGTTCAATCAATGACACAAAATCACATGTTTGATGCACAAGATTGGTTAAAAACCCTAATTGGATTAGAATAAGCCTAGGGAGGACGAAAATGACCTAAATGTTCAACCAATGACACAAAATGACACAAAATCACATATTGGATGCACAAGATTGGTTAAAAACCCTAATTGGATTAGAATAAGCCTAGGGAGAACGAAAATGAACTAAATGTTCAAGCAATGACACAAAATCACATATTGGATGCACAAGATTGGTTAAAAACCCTAATTGGATTAGAATAAGCCTAGGGAGGACGAAAATGACCTAAATGTTCAACCAATGACACAAAATCACATATTGGATGCACAAGATTGGTTAAAAACCCTAATTGGATTAGAATAAGCCTAGGGAGGACGAAAATGACCTAAATGTTCAACCAATGACAATAAATCACATATTGGATGCACATGATTGGTTAAAAACCCTAATTGGATTAGAATAAGCCTAGGGACGACGAAAATGACCTAAATGTTCAACCAATGACACAAAATCACATATTGGATGCACAAGATTGGTTAAAAACCCTAATTGGATTAGAATAAGCCTAGGGAGGACGAAAATGACCTAAATGTTCAACCAATGACAGAAAATGACATATTGGATGCACAAGATTGGTTAAAAACCCTAATTGGATTAGAATAAGCCTAGGGAGGACGAAAATGACCTAAATGTTCAACCAATGACACAAAATCACATATTGGATGCACAAGATTGGTTAAAAACCCTTATTGGATTAGAATAAGCCTAGGGAGGACGAAAATGACACAAAATGACACAAACTCACATATTCGATGCACAATGTTGGTTAAAAACCCTAATTGGATTAGAATAAGCCTAGGGAGGACGAAAATGACCTAAATGTTCAACCAATGACACAAAATGACACAAAATCACATATTGGATGCACAAGATTGGTTAAAAACCCTAATTGGATTAGAATAAGCCTAGGGAGGACGAAAATGACCTAAACGTTCAACCAATGACACAAAATCACATATTGGATGCACAAGATTGGATAAAAACCCTAATTAAATTAGAATAAGCCTAGGGAGGACGAAAATGACCTAAATGTTCAACCAATGACACAAAATGACTTATTGGATGCACAACATTGTTTAAAACCCCTAATTGGATTAGAATAAGCCTAGGGAGGACGAAAATGACCTAAATGTTCAACCAATGACACAAAATGACACAAAATCACATATTGGATGCACAAGATTGGTTAAAAACCCTAATTGGATTAGAATAAGCCTAGGGAGGACGAAAATGACCTAAATGTTCAACCAATGACACAAAATGACACAAAATCACATATTGGATGCACAAGATTGGTTAAAAACCCTAATTGGATTAGAATAAGCCTAGCGAGGACGAAAATTACCTAATATGATTACCAATGACACAAAATTACTTATTATATGCACAAGATTGGTTAAAAACCCTAATTGGATTAGAATAAGCCTAGCGAGGATGAAAATGACCTAATTGGAATACCAATGACACAAAATCACTTCTTATATGCACAAGATTGGTTAAAAACCCTAATTGGATTAGAATAAGCCTAGGGAGGACGAAAATGACCTAAATGTGCAACCAATGACACAAAATGACACAAAATCACATATTGGATGCACAAGATGGGTTAAAAACCCTAATTGGATTAGAATAAGCCTAGGGAGGACGAAAATGACCTAAATGTGCAACCAATGACACAAAATCACATATTGGATGCACAAGATTGGTTAAAAACCCTAATTGGATTAGAATAAGCCTAGCAAGGACGAAAATGACCTAATTGGATTACCAATGACACAAAATGACTTATTATATGCACAAGATTGGTTAAAAACCCTAATTGGATTAGAATAAAACTAGGGAGGACGAAAATGACCTAAATGTGCAACCAATGACACAAAATCACATATTGGATGAACAAGATTGGTTAAAACCCTAATTGGATTAGCAGAAGCCTAGGGAGGACGAAAATGACCTAAATGTTCAACCAATGACACAAAATGACACAAAATCACATATTGGATGCACAAGATTGGTTAAAAACCCTAATTGGATTAGAATAAGCCTAGGGAGGACGAAAATGACCTAAATGTGCAACCACTGACACAAAATCACTTATTGGATGCACAAGATTGGTTAAAAACCCTAATTGGATTAGAATAAGCCTAGCGAGGATGAAAATGACCTAAATGTTGAACCAATGACACAAAATAACACCAAATCACAAATTGGATGCACAAGATTTTTTAAAAACCCTAATTGGATTAGAATAAGCCTAGTGTGGACGAAAATGAACTAATTGGATTACCAATGACACAAAATCACTTATTATATGCAAAAGATTGGTTAAAAACCCTTATTGGATTAGAATAAGCCTAGGGAGCACGAAAATGACCTAAATGTGCAACCAATGACACAAAATCACATATTGGATGCTCAAGATTGGTTAAAAACCCTAATTGGATTACCATAAGCCTAGGGAAGACGAAAATAACCTAAATGTTCAACCAATGACACAAAATCACATATTGGATGCACAAGATTGGTTAAAAACCCTAATTGGATTAGAATAAGCCTAGGGAGGACGAAAATGACCTAAATGTGCAACCACTGACACAAAATCACATATTGGATGCACAAGATTGGTTAAAAACCCTAATTGGATTAGAATAAGCCTAGTGAGGACGAAAATGAACTAATTGGATTACCAATGACACAAAATCACTTATTATATGCACAAGATTGGTTAAAAACCCTAATTGGATTAGAATAAGCCTAGGGAGCACGAAAATGACCTAAATGTGCAACCAATGACACAAAATCACATATTGGATGCACAAGATTGGTTAAAAACCCTAATTGGATTACCATAAGCCTAGGGAAGACGAAAATAACCTAAATGTTCAACCAATGACACAAAATCACATATTGGATGCAAAAGATTGGTTAAAAACCCTAATTGGATTAGAATAAGCCTAGGGAGGACGAAAATGACCTAAATGTGCAACCACTGACACAAAATCACATATTGGATGCACAAGATTGGTTAAAAACCCTAATTGGATTAGAATAAGCCTAGCGAGGAAGAAAATGACCTAATTAAATTACCAATGACACAAAATCACTTATTATATGCACAAGATTGGTTAAAAACCCTAATTGGATTAGAATAAAACTAGGGAGGACGAAAATGACCTAAATCTGCAACCAATGACACAATCTCATATTGGGATCCCAAGATTGGTTGAAAACCCTAATTGGATTAGAACAAGCCTAGGGAGGACGAAAATGACCTAAATATTCAACCAATGATACAAAATGACACAAAGTCACATATTGGATGCACAAGATTGGTTAAAAACCCTAATTGGATTCGAATAAGCATAGGGAGGACGAAAGTGACCTAAATGTGCAACCAATGACACAAAATCACATATTGGATGCACAAGATTGGTTAAAAACCCTAATTGGATTAGAATAAGCCTAGCAAGGACGAAAATGACCTAATTGGATTACCAATGACACAAAATGACTTATTATATGCACAAGATTGGTTAAAAACCCTAATTGGATTACAATAAAACTAGGGAGGACGAAAATGACCTAAATGTGCAACCAATGACACAAAATCACATATTGGATGAACAAGATTGGTTAAAAACCCTAATTGGATTAGCAGAAGCCTAGGGAGGACGAAAATGACCTAAATGTTCAACCAATGACACAAAATGACACAAAATCACATATTGGATGCACAAGATTGGTTAAAAACCCTAATTGGATTAGAATAAGCCTAGGGAGGACGAAAATGACCTAAATGTGCAACCACTGACACAAAATCACTTATTGGATGCACAAGATTGGTTAAAAACCCTAATTGGATTAGAATACGCCTAGCGAGGATGAAAATGACCTAAATGTTGAACCAATGACACAAAATAACACAAAATCACAAATTGGATGCACAAGATTTTTTAAAAACCCTAATTGGATTAGAATAAGCCTAGTGTGGACGAAAATGAACTAATTGGATTACCAATGACACAAAATAACTTATTATATGCAAAAGGTTGGTTAAAAACCCTTATTGGATTAGAATAAGCCTAGGGAGCACGAAAATGACCTAAATGTGCAACCAATGACACAAAATCACATATTGGATGCACAAGATTGGTTAAAAACCCTAATTGGATTACCATAAGCCTAGGGAAGATGAAAATAACCTAAATGTTCAACCAATGACACAAAATCACATATTGGATGCACAAGATTGGTTAAAAACCCTAATTGGATTAGAATAAGCCTAGGGAGGACGAAAATGACCTAAATGTGCAACCACTGACACAAAATCACATATTGGATGCACAAGATTGGTTAAAAACCCTAATTGGATTAGAATAAGCCTAGCGAGGACGAAAATGACCAAATTGGATTACCAATGACACAAAATCACTTATTATATGCACAAGATTGGTTAAAAACCCTAATTCGATTAGAATAAGCCTAGGGAGGACGAAAATGACCTAAATGTGCAACCAATGACACAAAATCACATATTGGATGCACAAGATTGGTTAAAAACCCTAATTGGATTAGAATAAGCCTAGGGAGGACATAAATGACCTAAATTTTCAACCAATGACACAAAGTCACATATTGGATGCACAAGATTGGTTAAAAACCCTAATTGGATAAGAATAAGTCTAGCGAGGACGAAAATGAACTTATTGGATTACCAATGACACAAAATCACTTATTATATGCACAAGATTGGTTAAAAACCCTAATTGGATTAGAATAAGCCTAGGGAGGACGAAAATGACCTAAATGTGCAACCAATGACACAAAATCACATATTGGATGCACAAGATTGGTTAAAAACCCTAATTGGATTAGAATAAGCCTAGGGAGGACGAAAATGACCTAAATGTTCAACCAATGACACAAATTGACACAAAATCACATATTGGATGCACAAGATTGGTTAAAAACCCTAATTGGATTAGAATAAGCCTAGGGAGGACGAAAATGACCTAAATGTGCAACCAATGACACAAAATCACATATTGGATGCACAAGATTGGTTAAAAACCCTAATTGGATTAGAATAAGCCTAGGGAGGACCAAAATGACCTAAATGTTCAACCAATGACACAAAATCACATATTGGATGCACAAGATTGGTTAAAAACCCTAATTGGATTAGAATAAGCCTAGGGAGGACGAAAATGACCTAAATGTTCAACCAATGACATTAAATCACATATTGGATGCACAAGATTGGTTAAAAACCCTAATTGGATTAGAATAAGCCTAGGGACGACGAAAATGACCTAAATGTTCAACCAATGACACAAAATCACATATTGGATGCACAAGATTGGTTAAAAACCCTAAATGGATTAAAATAAGCCTAGGGAGGACGAAAATGACCTAAATGTTCAACCAATGACACAAAATCACATATTGGATGCACAAGATTGGTTAAAAACCCTAATTGGATTAGAATAAGCCTAGGGAGGACGAAAATGACCTAAATGTTCAACCAATGACACAAAATCACATATTGGATGCACAAGATTGGTTAAAAACCCTCATTGGATTAGAATAAGCCTAGGGAGGACGAAAATGACCTAAATGTTCAACCAATGACACAAAATCACATATTGGATGCACAAGATTGGTTAAAAACCCTAATTGGATTAGAATAAGCCTAGGGAGGACGAAAATGACCTAAATGTTCAACCAATGACACAAAATGACACAAAATCACATATTGGATGCACAAGATTGGTTAAAAACCCTAATTGGATTAGAATAAGCCTTGGGAGAACGAAAATGACAAAAATTTTCAACGAATGACACAAAATCACATATTGGATGCACAAGATTGGTTAAAAATCCTAATTGGATTAGAATAAGCCTAGGGAGGACGAAAATGACCTAAATGTTCAACCAATGACACAAAATGACAAAAAATCAGATATTGGATGCACAAGATTGTTTAAAAATCCTAATTGGATTAGAATAAGCCTAGGGAGGACGAAAATGACCTAAATGTTAAGCCAATGACACAAAATCACATATTGGATGCACAAGATTGGTTAAAAACCCTAATTGGATTAGAATAAGCCTAGGGAGGACGAAAATGACCTAAATGTTCAACCAATGACACAAAATGACACAAAATCACATATTGGATGCACAAGATTGGTTAAAAACCCTAATTGGATTAGAATAAGCCTTGGGAGAACGAAAATGACCAAAATGTTCAACGAATGACACAAAATCACATATTGGATGCACAAGATTGGTTAAAAACCCTAATTGGATTAGAATAAGCCTAGGGAGGACGAAAATGACCTAAATGTTCAACCAATGACACAAAATGACACAAAATCATATATTGGATGCACAAGATTGGTTAAAAACCCTATTTGGATTATAATAAGCCTAGGGAGGACGAAAATGACCTAAATGTTCAACCAATGACACAAAATGACACAAAATCACATATTGGATGCACAAGATTGGTTAAAAACCCTAATTGGATTAGAATAAGCCTAGGGAGGACGAAAATGACCTAAATGTTCAACCAATGACACAAAATGACACAAAATCACATATTGGATGCACAAGATTGGTTAAAAACCCTAATTGGATTAGAATAAGCATAGCGATGACGAAAATGACCTAAATGTTCAACAAATGACACAAAATCACGTATTGGATGCACAAGATTGGTTAAAAACTCTAATTGGATTAGAATAAGCCTAGGGAGGACGAAAATGACCTAAATGTTCAACCAATGACACAAAATGACACAAAATCACATATTGGATGCACAAGATTGGTTAAAAACCCTAATTGGATTAGAATAAGCCTAGGGAGGACGAAAATGACCTAAATGTTCAACTGATGACACAAAATGACACAAAATCACATATTGGATGCACAAGATTGGTTAAAAACCCTAATTGGATTAGAATAAGCATAGGGAGGACGAAAATGACCTAAATGTTCAACCAATGACACAAAATGACACAAAATCACATATTGGATGCCCAAGATTGGTTAAAAATCCTAAATGGATTAGAATAAGCCTAGGGAGGACGAAAATGACCTAAATGTTCAACCAATGACACAAAATCACATATTGGATGCACAAGATTGGTTAAAAACCCTAATTGGATTAGAATAAGCCTAGGGAGGACGAAAATGACCTAAATGTTCAACCAATGACACAAAATGACACAAAATCACATATTGGATGCACAAGATTGGTTAAAAACCCTAATTGGATTAGAATAAGCCTAGGGAGGACGAAAATGACTTAAATGTGCAACCAATGACACAAAATCACATATTGGATGCACAAGATTGGTTAAAAACCCTAATTGCATTAGATTAAGCCTAGGGAGGACGAAAATGACCTAAATGTTCAACCAATGACACAAAATGACACAAAATCACATATTGGATGCACAACATTGGTTAAAAACCCTAATTGGATTAGAATAAGCCTAGGGAGGACGAAAATGACCTAAATGTGCAACCAATGACACAAAATCACATATTGGATGCACAAGATTGGTTAAAAACCCTAATTGGATTAGAATAAGCCTAGGGAGGACGAAAATGACCTAAATGTGCAACCAATGACACAAAATCACATATTGGATGCACAAGATTGGTTAAAAACCCTAATTGGATTACAATAAGCCTAGCGAGGACGAAAATGACCTAATTGGATTACCAATGACACAAAATGACACAAAATCACATATTGGATGCATAAGATTGGTGAAAAACCCTAATTGGATAAGAATAAGCCTAGAGAGGACGAAAATGACCTAATTGGATTACCAATGACACCAAATGACTTATTATATGCACAAGATTGATTAAAAACCCTAATTGGATTAGAATAAGCCTAGCGAGGACAAAAATGACCTAATTGGATTACCAATGACAAAAAATCATTTATTATATTCGCAAGATTGGTTAAAAACCCTAATTGGATTAGAATAAGCCTAGGGAGGACAAAAATGATCTAAATGTGCAACCAATGACACAAAATCACATATTGGATGCCCAAGATTGGTTAAAAACCCTAATTGGATTAGAACAAGCCTAGGGAGGACAAAAATGACCTACATATTCAACTAATGACACAAAATGACACAAAATCACTTATTATATGCACTAGATTGGTTAAAAACCCTAATTGGATTAGAATAAGCCTAGGGAGGACGAAAATGACCTAAATGTGCAACCACTGACACAAAATCACATATTGGATGCACAAGATTGGTTAAAAACCCTAATTGGATTAGAATAAGCCTAGCGAGGACGAAAATGACCTAATTGGATTACCAATGACACAAAATTACACAAAATCACATATTGGATGCATAAGATTGGTTAGAAACCCTAGTTGGATTAGAATAAGCCTAGCGAGGACGAAAATGACCTAATTGGATTACCAATGACACAAAATCACTTATTATATGCACAAGATTGGTTAAAAACCCTAATTGGATTAGAATAAAACTAGGGAGGACGAAAATGACCTAAATGTGCAACCAATGACACAATCTCATATTGGATGCCCTAGATTGGTTAAAAACCCTAATTGGATTTGAACAAGCCTAGGGAGGACGAAAATGACCTAAATATTAAACCAATGACACAAAATCACATATTGGATGCACAAGATTGGTTAAAAACCCTAATTGGATTAGAATAAGCCTAGGAAGGACGAAAATGACCTAAATGTGCAACCACTGACACAAAATCACATATTGGATGCACAAGATTGGTTAAAAACCCTAATTGGATTAGAATAAGCCTAGCGAGGACGAAAATGACCTAATTGGATTACCAATGACACAAAATCACTTATTATATGCACAAGATTGGTTAAAAACCCTAATTCGATTAGAATAAGCCTAGGGAGGACGAAAATGACCTAAATGTGCAACCAATGACACAAAATCACATATTGGATGCACAAGATTGGTCAAAAACCCTAATTGGATTAGAATAAGCCTAGGGAGGTCAAAAATGACCTAAATGTTCAACCAATGACAGAAAATGACACAAAATCACATATTTGATGCACAAGATTGGGTAAAAACCCTAATTGGATTAGAGTAAGCCTAGGGAGGACGAAAATGACCTAAATGTTCAACCAATGACACAAAATGACACAAAATCACATATTGGACGCACAAGATTGTTTAAAAACCCTAATTGGATTAGAATGAGCCTAGGGAGGACGAAAATGACCTAAATGTTCAACCAGTGACCCAAAATGACACAAAATCACATATTGGATGCACAAGATTGGTTAAAAACCCTAATTGGATTAGAATAAGCCTAGCGAGGACGAAAATGACCTAAATGTTCATCCAATGACACAAAATGACACAAAATCACATATTGGATGCACAAGATTGTTTAAAAACCCTAATTGGATTAGAATAAGCCTAGCGAGGACGAAAATGACCTAATTGGATTACCAATGACACAAAATCACTTATTATATGCACAAGATTGATTAAAAACCCTAATTGGATTAGAATAAGCCTAGGGAGGACGGAAATGACCTAAATGTGCAACCAATGACACAAAATCACATATTGGATGCACAAGATTGGTTAAAAACCCTAATTGGATTAGAATAAGCCTAGGGAGGATTAAAATGACCTAAATGTGCAACCAATGACACAAAATCACATATTGGATGCACAAGATTGGTTAAAAACCCTAATTGGATTAGAATAATCCTAGGGAGGAGGAAAATGACCTAAATGATCAACCAATGACACAAAATCACATATTGGATGCACAACATTGGTTAAAAACCCTAATTGGATTAGAATAAGCCTAGGGAGGACGAAAATTACCTAAATGTGCAACCAATGACACAAAATCACATATTGGATGCACAAGATTGGTTAAAAACCCTAATTGGATTAGAATAAGCCTAGGGAGGACGAAAATGACCTAAATGTGCAACCAATGACACAAAATCACTTATTATATGCACAAGATTGGTTAAAAACCCTAATTCGATTAGAATAAGCCTAGGGAGGACGAAAATGACCTAAATGTGCAACCAATGACACAAAATCACATATTGGATGCACAAGATTGGTTAAAAACCCTAATTGGATTAGAATAAGCCTAGGGAGGACATAAATGACCTAAATTTTCAACCAATGACACAAAGTCACATATTGGATGCACAAGATTGGTTAAAAACCCTAATTGGATAAGAATAAGTCTAGCGAGGACGAAAATGAACTTATTGGATTACCAATGACACAAAATCACTTATTATATGCACAAGATTGGTTAAAAACCCTAATTGGATTAGAATAAGCCTAGGGAGGACGAAAATGACCTAAATGTGCAACCAATGACACAAAATCACATATTGGATGCACAAGATTGGTTAAAAACCCTAATTGGATTAGAATAAGCCTAGGGAGGACGAAAATGACCTAAATGTTCAACCAATGACACAAATTGACACAAAATCACATATTGGATGCACAAGATTGGTTAAAAACCCTAATTGGATTAGAATAAGCCTAGGGAGGACGAAAATGACCTAAATGTGCAACCAATGACACAAAATCACATATTGGATGCACAAGATTGGTTAAAAACCCTAATTGGATTAGAATAAGCCTAGGGAGGACCAAAATGACCTAAATGTTCAACCAATGACACAAAATCACATATTGGATGCACAAGATTGGTTAAAAACCCTAATTGGATTAGAATAAGCCTAGGGAGGACGAAAATGACCTAAATGTTCAACCAATGACATTAAATCACATATTGGATGCACAAGATTGGTTAAAAACCCTAATTGGATTAGAATAAGCCTAGGGACGACGAAAATGACCTAAATGTTCAACCAATGACACAAAATCACATATTGGATGCACAAGATTGGTTAAAAACCCTAAATGGATTAAAATAAGCCTAGGGAGGACGAAAATGACCTAAATGTTCAACCAATGACACAAAATCACATATTGGATGCACAAGATTGGTTAAAAACCCTAATTGGATTAGAATAAGCCTAGGGAGGACGAAAATGACCTAAATGTTCAACCAATGACACAAAATCACATATTGGATGCACAAGATTGGTTAAAAACCCTCATTGGATTAGAATAAGCCTAGGGAGGACGAAAATGACCTAAATGTTCAACCAATGACACAAAATCACATATTGGATGCACAAGATTGGTTAAAAACCCTAATTGGATTAGAATAAGCCTAGGGAGGACGAAAATGACCTAAATGTTCAACCAATGACACAAAATGACACAAAATCACATATTGGATGCACAAGATTGGTTAAAAACCCTAGTTGGATTATAATAAGCCTAGGGAGGACGAAAATGACCTAAATGTTCAACCAATGACACAAAATCACATATTGGATGCACAAGATTGGTTAAAAACCCTAATTGGATTAGAATAAGCCTAGGGAGGACGAAAATGACCTAAATGTTCAACCAATGACACAAAATGACACAAAATCACATATTGGATGCACAAGATTGGTTAAAAACCCTAATTGGATTAGAATAAGCCTAGTGAGGACGAAAATGACCTAAATGTTCAACCAATGACACAAAATCACATATTGGATGCACAAGATTGGTTAAAAACCCTAATTGGATTAGAATAAGCCTAGGGAGGACGAAAATGACCTAAATGTTCAACCAATGACACAAAATGACACAAATTCACATATTGGATGCACAAGATTGGTTAAAAACCCTAATTGGATTAGAATAAGCCTAGGGGGGACGAAAATGACCTAAATGTTCGACCAATGACACAAAATCACATATTGGATGCACAAGATTGGTTAAAAACCCGAATTGGATTAGAATAAGCATAGCGAGGACGAAAATGACCTAAATGTTCAACCAATGACACAAAATCACATATTGGATGCACAAGATTGGTTAAAAACCCTAATTGGATTAGAATAAGCCTAGGGAGGACGAAAATGACCTAAATGTTCAACCAATGACACAAAATCACATATTGGATGCACAAAATTGATTAAAAACCCTAATTGGATTAGAATAAGCCTAGGGAGGACGAAAATGACCTAAATGTTCAACCAATGACACAAAATCATATATTGGATGCACAAGATTGGTTAAAAACCATAATTGGATTAGAATAACCCTAGGGAGGACGAAAATGACCTAAATGTTCAACCAATGACACAAAATCACATATTGGATGCACAAGATTGGTTAAAAACCCTAATTGGATTAGAATAAGCCTAGGGAGGACGAAAATGACCTAAATGTTCAACCAATGACAAAAAATGACATATTGGATGCACAAGATTGGTTAAAAACCCTAATTGGATTAGAATAAGCCTAGGGAGGACGAAAATGACCTAAATGTTCAACCAATGACACAAAATGACACAAAATCACATATTGGATGCACAAGATTGGTTAAAAACCCTAATTGGATTAGAATAGGCCTAGGGAGGACGATAATGACCTAAATGTTATACCAATGACATAAAATGACACAAAATCACATATTGGATGCACAAGATTGGTTAAAAACCCTAATTGGATTAGAATAAGCCTAGGGAGGACGAAAATGACCTAAATGTTCAACCAATGACACAAAATGACACAAAATCACATATTGGATGCACAAGATTGGTTAAAAACCGTAATGGGATTAGAATAAGCCTAGGGAGGACGAATATGACCTAAATGTTCAACCAATGACACAAAATCACATATTGGATGCACAAGATTGGTTAAAAACCCTTATTGGATTAGAATAAGCCTAGGGAGGACGAAAATGACCTAAATGTTCAACCAATGATAGAAAATCACATATTGGATGCACAAAATTGGTTAAAAACCCTAATTGGATTAGAATAAGCCTAGGGAGGACGAAAATGACCTAAATGTTCAACCAATGACACAAAATGACACAAAATCACATATTGGATGCACAAGATTGGTTAAAAACCCTAATTGGATTAGAATAAGCCTAGGGAGGACGAAAATGACCTAAATGTTCAACCAATGACACAAAATGACACAAAATCACATATTGGATGAACAAGATCGGTTAAAAACCCTAATTGGATTAGAATAAGCCTAGGGAGGACGAAAATGACCTAAATGTTCAACCAATGACACAAAATGACACAAAATCACATATTGGATGCACAAGATTGGTTAAAAACCCTAATTGGATTAGAATAAGCCTAGGGAGGATGAAAATGACCTCAATGTTCAACTAGTGACACAAAATCACATATTGGATACACAAGATTGGTTAAAAACCGTAATTGGATTAGAATAAGCCTAGGGAGGACGAAAATGACCTAAATGTTCAACCAATGACACAAAATGACACAAAATCACATATTGGATGCACAAGATTGGTTAAAAACCCTAATTGGATTAGAATAAGCCTAGGGAGGACGAAAATGACCTAAATGTTCAACCAATGACACAAAATGGTACAAAATCACATATTGGATGCACAAGATTGGTTAAAAACCCTAATTGGATTAGAATTAGCCTAGCAAGGCGAAAATGACCTAAATGTTCAACCAATGACACAAAATCACATATTGGATGCACAAGATTGGTTAAAAACCCTAATTGGATTAGAATAAGCCTAGGGAGGACGAAAATGACCTAAATGTTCAACCAATGACACAAAATGGTACAAAATCACATATTGGATGCACAAGAATGGTTAAAAACCCTAATTGGATTAGAATAAGCCTAGGGAGGACGAAAATGACCTAAATGTTCAACCAATGACACAAAATCACACAAAATCACACATTGGATGCATAAGATTGGTTAAAAACCTTAATTGGATTAGAATAAGCCTAGGGAGGACGAAAATGACCTAAATGTTCAACCAATGACACAAAATGACACAAAATCACATATTGGATGCACAAGATTGGTTAAAAACACTAATTGGATTAGAATAAGCCTAGGGAGGATGAAAATGACCTAAATGTTCAACCAATGACACAAAATCACATATTGGATGCACAAGATTGGTTAAAAACCCTAATTGGATTAGAATAAGCCTAGGGAGGACGAAAATGACCTAAATGTGCAACCACTGACACAAAATCACATATTGGATGCACAAGATTGGTTAAAAATCCTAATTGGATTAGAATAAGCCTAGGGAGGACGGAAATGACCTAAATGTGCAACCAATGACACAAAATCACATATTGGATGCACAAGATTGGTTAAAAACCCTAATTGGATTAGAATAAGCCTAGGGAGGTCAAAAATGACCTAAATGTTTAACCAATGACAGAAAATGACACAAAATCACATATTTGATGCACAAGATTGGATAAAAACCCTAATTGGATTAGAATAAGCCTAGGGAGGACGAAAATGACCTAAATGTTCAACCAATGACACAAAATGACACAAAATCACATATTGAATGCACAAGATTGTTTAAAAACCCTAATTGGATTAGAATGAGCCTAGGGAGGACGAAAATGACCTAAATGTTCAACCAGTGACCCAAAATGACACAAAAACACATATTGGATGCACAAGATTGGTTAAAAACCCTAATTAGATTAGAATAAGCCTAGCGAGGACGAAAATGACCTAAATGTTCATCCAATGACTCAAAATGATACAAAATCACATATTGGATGCACAAGATTGTTTAAAAACCCTAATTGGATTAGAATAAGCCTAGCGAGGAGGAAAATGACCTAATTGGATTACCAATGACACAAAATCACTTATTATATGCACAAGATTGGTTAAAAACCCTAATTGGATTAGAATAAGCCTAGGGAGGACGGAAATGACCTAAATGTGCAACCAATGACACAAAATCACATATTGGATGCACAAGATTGGATAAAAACCCTAATTGGATTAGCATAAGCCTAGGGAGGACGAAAATGACCTAAATGTTCAACCAATGACACAAAATGACACAAAATCACATATTGGATGCACAAGATTGGTTAAAAACCCTAATTGGATTAGAATAAGCCTAGGGAGGACGAAAATGACCTAAATGTGCAACCACTGACACAAAATCACATATTGGATGCACAAGATTGGTTAAAAACCCTAATTGCATTACAATAAGCCTAGCGAGGACGAAAATGACCTAATTGGATTACCAATGACACAAAATGACACAAAATAACATATTGGATGCATAAGATTGGTTAAAAACCCTAATTGGATTAGAATAAGCCTAGGGAGGACGAAAATGTCCTAAATGTGCAACCAATGACACAAAATCACATATTGGATGCACAAGATTGGTTAAAAACCCTAATTGGATTAGCATAAGCCTAGGGAGGATAAAAATGACCTAAATGTTCAACCAATGACACAAAATGACACAAAGTCACATATTGGATGCACAAGATTGGTTAAAAACCCTAATTGGATTAGAATAAGCCTAGGGAGGACGAAAATGACCTAAATGTGCAACCACTGACACAAAATCACATATTGGATGCACAAGATTGGTTAAAAACCCTAATTGGATTAGAATAAGCCTAGCGAGGACGAAAATGACCTAATTGGATTACCAATGACACAAAATGACTTATTATATGCACAAGATTGGTTAAAAATCCTAATTGGATTAGAATAAGCCTAGGGAGGACGAAAATGTCCTAAATGTGCAACCAATGACACAAAATCACATATTGGATGCACAAGATTGGTTAAAAACCCTAATTGGATTAGCATAAGCCTAGGGAGGACGAAAATGACCTAAATGTTCAACCAATGACACAAAATGACACAAAATCACATATTGGATGCACAAGATTGGTTAAAAACCCTAATTGGATTAGAATAAGCCTAGAGAGGACGAAAATGACCTAAATGTTCAACCAATGACACAAAATGACACAAAATCACATATTGGATGCACAAGATTGGTTAAAAACACTAATTGGATTAGAATAAGCCTAGGGAGGACGAAAATGACCTAAATGTGCAACCACTGACACAAAATCACATATTGGATGCACAAGATTGGTTAAAAACCCTAATTGGATTAGAATAAGCCTAGCGAGGACGAAAATGACCAAATTGGATTACCAATGACACAAAATCACTTATTATATGCACAAGATTGGTTAAAAACCCTAATTGGATTAGAATAAGCCTAGGGAGAAAAAAAATTACCTAAGTGTGCAACCAATCACACAAAATGACACAAAATCACATATTGGATGCACAAGATTGGTTAAAAACCCTAATTGGATTAGAATAAGCCTAGGGAGGACGAAAATGACCTAAATGTTCAATTAGTGACCCAAAATGACACAAAATCACATATTGGATGCACAAGAATGGTTAAAAACCCTAATTGGATTAGAATAAGCCTAGCGAGGACGAAAATGACCTAATTGGATTACCAATGACACAAAATCACTTATTATATGCACAAGATTGGTTAAAAACCCTAATTGGATTAGAATAAGCCTAGAGAGGATGAAAATGACCTAAATGTGCAACCAATGACACAAAATCACATATTGGATGCAAAAGATAGATTAAACAACCCTAATTGGATTAGAATAAGCCTAGGGAGGACGAAAATGACCTAAATGTTCAACCAATGACACAAAATCACATATTGGATGCACAAGATTGGTTAAAAACCCTAATTGGATTAGAATAAGCCTAGGGAGGACGAAAATGACCTAAATGTTCAACCAATGACACAAAATCACATATTGGATGCACAAGATTGGTTAAAAACCCTCATTGGATTAGAATAAGCCTAGGGAGGACGAAAATGACCTAAATGTTCAACCAAT
The DNA here is from genome assembly GCA_037974755.1 of Cicer yamashitae. Taxonomy (NCBI): domain Eukaryota; kingdom Viridiplantae; phylum Streptophyta; class Magnoliopsida; order Fabales; family Fabaceae; genus Cicer; species Cicer yamashitae. The sequence goes on along the minus strand of JBBPBQ010020321.1, from coordinate 11,686,766 downwards.
GACACAAAATCACATATTGGATGCACAAGATTGGTTAAAAACCCTAATTGGATTAGAATAAGCCTAGGGAGGACGAAAATGACCTAAATGTTCAACCAATGACACAAAATGACACAAAATCACATATTGGATGCACAAGATTGGTTAAAAACCCTAGTTGGATTATAATAAGCCTAGGGAGGACGAAAATGACCTAAATGTTCAACCAATGACACAAAATCACATATTGGATGCACAAGATTGGTTAAAAACCCTAATTGGATTAGAATAAGCCTAGGGAGGACGAAAATGACCTAAATGTTCAACCAATGACACAAAATGACACAAAATCACATATTGGATGCACAAGATTGGTTAAAAACCCTAATTGGATTAGAATAAGCCTAGGGAAGACAAAAATGACCTAAATGTTCAACCAATGACACAAAATCACATATTGGATGCACAAGATTGGTTAAAAACCCTAATTGGATTAGAATAAGCCTAGGGAGGACGAAAATGACCTAAATGTTCAACCAATGACACAACATCACATATTGGATGCACAAGATTGGTTAAAAACCCTAATTGGATTAGAATAAGCCTAGGGAGGACGAAAATGACCTAAATTTTCGACGAATGACACAAAATCACATATTGGATGTAGAAGATTGGTTAAAAACCCTAATTGGATTAGAATAAGCCTAGGGAGGACGAAAATGACCTAAATGTTCAACCAATGACACAAAATGACACAAAATCACATATTGGATGCACAAGATTGGTTAAAAACCCTAATTGGATTAGAATAAGCCTAGCGAGGACGAAAATGACCTAATTGGGTTACCAATGAAATAAAATCACTTATTATATGCACAAGATTAGTTAAAAACCCTGATTGGATTAGAATAAACCTAGGGAGGACGAAAATGACCTAAATGTGCAACCAATGACACAAAATCACATATTGGATGCACAAGATTGGTTAAAAACCCTAATTGGATTAGAATAAGCCTAGGGAGGACGAAAATGACCTAAATGTGCAACCGATGACACAAAGTCACATATTGGATGCACAAGATTAGTTAAAAACCCTAATTGGATTAGAATAAGCCTAGGGAGGACGAAAATGACCTAAATGTTCAACCACTGACCCAAAATGACACAAAATCACATATTGGATGCACAAGAATGGTTAAAAACCCTAATTGGATTAGAATAAGCCTAGCGAGGACGAAAATGACCTAATTGGATTACCAATGACACAAAATCACTTATTATATGCACAAGATTGGTTAAAAACCCTAATTGGATTAGAATAAGCCTAGGGAGGACGAAAATGACCTAAATGTTCATCCAATGACATAAAATGACACAAAATCACATATTGGATGCACAAGATTGGTTAAAAACCGTAATTGGATTAGAATAAGCCTAGGGACGACGAAAATGACCTAAATGTTCAACCAATGACACAAAATCACATATTAGATGCACAAGATTGGTTAAAAACCCTAATTGGATTAGAATAAGCCTAGGGAGGACGAAAATGACCTAAATGTTCAACCAATGACACAAAATGACACAAAATCACATATTGGATGCACAAGATTGTTTAAAAACCCTAATTTGATTAGAATAAGCCTAGGGAGGACGAAAATCACCTAAATGTTCAACCAGTGACACAAAATGACACAAAATCACATATTGGATGCACAAGATTAGTTAAAAACCCTAATTCGATTAGAATAAGCCTAGCGAGGACGAAAATGACCTAATTGGATTACCAATGACACAAAATCACTTATTATATGCACAAGATTGATTAAAAACCCTAATTGGATTAGAATAACCCTAGGGAGGACGAAAATGACCTAAATGTTCAACCAATGACACAAAATGACACAAAATCACATATTGGATGCACAAGATTGTTTAAAAACCCTAATTGGATTAGAATAAGCCTACCTAGGACGAAAATGACCTAAGTGGATTACCAATGACACAAAATCACTTATTATATGCACAAGATTGGTTAAAAACCCTAATTGGATTAGAATAAGCCTAGCAAGGATGAAAATGACCTAATTGGAATACCACTGACACAAAATGACACAAAATCACATATTGGATGCATAAGATGCGTTAACAACCCTAATTGGATTAGAATAAGCCTAGCGAGGACGAAAATGACCTAATTGGATTACCAATGACACAAAATCACTTATTATATGCACAAGATTGGTTAAGAACCCTAATTGGATTAGAATAAGCCTAGAGAGAAAAAAAATTACCTAAGTGTGCAACCAATGACACAAAATGACACAAAATCACATATTGGATGCACAAGATTGGTTAAAAACCCTAATTGGATTAGAATAAGCCTAGGGAGGACGAAAATGACCTAAATGTTCAACCAGTGACCCAAAATGACACAAAATCACATATTGGATGCACAAGATGCGTTAACAACCCTAATTGGATTAGAATAAGCCTAGGGAGGACGAAATTGACCTAAATGTGCAACCAATGACACAAAATCACTTATTATATGCACAAGATTGGTTAAAAACCCTAATTGGATTAGAATAAGCCTAGCAAGGACGAAAATGACCTAATTGGAATACCAATGACACAAAATGACACAAAATCACATATTGGATGCATAAGATTGGTTAAAAACCCTAATTGGATTAGAATAAGCCTAGGGAAGACGAAAATGACCTAATTGGATTACCAATGACACAAAATGACACAAAATCACATATTGGATGCATAAGATTGGTTAAAAACCCTAATTGGATTAGAATAAGCCTAGGGAGGACGAAAATTACCTAAATGTGCAACCAATGACACAAAATCACTTATTATATGCACAAGATTGGTTAAAAACCCTAATTGGATTAGAATAAGCCTAGCAAGGACGAAAATGACCTAATTGGAATACCAATGACACAAAATGACACAAAAACACATATTGGATGCATAAGATGCGTTAACAACCCTAATTGGATTAGAATAAGCCTAGCGAGGACGAAAATGACCTAATTGGATTACCAATGACACAAAATCACTTATTATATGCACAAGATTGGTTAAGAACCCTAATTGGATTAGAATAAGCCTAGAGAGAAAAAAAATTACCTAAGTGTGCAACCAATGACACAAAATGACACAAAATCACATATTGGATGCACAAGATTGGTTAAAAACCCTAATTGGATTAGAATAAGCCTAGGGTGGACGAAAATGACCTAAATGTGCAACCAATGACACAAAATGACTTATTATATTCCCAAGATTGGTTAAAAACCCTAATTGGATAAGAATAAGCCTAGGGAGGACGAAAATGATCTAAATGTGCAACCAATGACACAAAATCACATATTGGACGCACAAGATTGGTTAAAAACCCTGATTGGATTAGAATAAGCCTAGGGTGGACGAAAATGACCTAAATGTTCAACCAATCACACAAAATGACACAAAATCACATATTGGATGCACAAGATTGATTAAAAACCCTAATTGGATTAGAATAAGCTTAGGGAGGATGAAATTGACCTAAATGTGCAACCAATGACACAAAATCACTTATTATATGCACAAGACTGGTTAAAAACCCTAATTGGATTAGAATAAGCCCAGCAAGGACGAAAATGACCTAATTGGAATACCAATGACACAAAATGACACAAAATCACATATTGGATGCATAAGATGCGTTAACAACCCTAATTGGATTAGAATAAGCCTAGCGAGGACGAAAATGACCTAATTGGATTACCAATGACACAAAATCACTTATTATATGCACAAGATTGGTTAAGAACCCTAATTGGATTAGAATAAGCCTAGGGAGAAAAAAAATTACCTAAGTGTGCAACCAATGACACAAAATGACACAAAATCACATATTGGATGCACAACATTGGTTAAAAACCCTAATTGCATTAGAATAAGCGTAGGGAGGACGAAAATGACCTAAATGTTCAACCAGTGACCCAAAATGACACAAAATCACATATTGGATGCACAAGAATGGTTAAAAACCCTAATTGGATTAGAATAAGCCTAGCGAGGACGAAAATGACCTAATTGGATTACCAATGACACAAAATCACTTATTATATGCACAAGATTGGTTAAAAACCCTAATTGGATTAGAATAAGCCTAAGGAGGACGAAAATGACCTAAATGTTCAACCAATGACACAAAATCACATATTGGATGCACAAGATTGGTTAAAAACCCTAATTCGATTAGAATAAGCCTAGCGAGGAGGAAAATGACCTAATTGGATTACCAATGACACAAAATGACACAAAATCACATATTGGATGCATAAGATTGGTTACAAACCCTAATTGGATTAGATTAAGCCTAGCGAGGACGAAAATGACCTAATTAGATTACCAATGACACAAAATCACTTATTATATGCAAAAGATTGGTTAAAAACCCTAATTGGATTAGAATAAAACTAGGGAGGACGAAAATGACCTAAATGTGCAACCAATGACACAATCTCATATTGGATGCCCAAGATTGGTTAAGAAACCTAATTGGTTTAGAACAAGCCTAGGGAGGACGAAAATGACCTAAATATTAAACCAATGACACAAAGTCACATATTGGATGCACAAGATTGGTTAAAAACCCTAATTGGATTAGAATAAGCCTAGGGAGGACGAAAATGACCTAAATGTGCAACCAATGACACAAAATCACATATTGGATGCACAAGATTGGTTAAAAACCCTAATTGGATTAGAATAAGCCTAGGGAGGAGGAAAATGACCTAAATGTTCAACCAATGACACAAAATCACATATTGGATGCACAAGATTGGTTAAAAACCCTAATTGGATTAGAATAAGCCTAGGGATGACGAAAATGACCTAAATGTTCAACCAATGACACAATATGACAGAAAATCACATATTGAATGCACAAGATTGGTTAAAAACCCTAATTGGATTAGAATAAGCCTACGGAGGACGAAAATGACCTAAATGTTCAACAAATGACACAAAATGACACAAAATCACATATTGGATGCACAAGATTGGTTAAAAACCCTAATTGGATTAGAATAAGTCTAGGGAGGACAAAAATGACCTAAATATTCAACCAATGACAAAAAATCACATATTGGATGCACAAGATTGGTTAAAAACCCTAATTGGATTAGAATAAGCCTAGGGAGGACGAAAATGACCTAAATGTTCAACCAATGACACAAAATCACATATTGGATGCACAAGATTGGTTAAAAACCCTAATTGGATTAGAATAAGCTTTGGGAGGACGAAAATGCCCTAAATGTTCAACCAATGACACAAAATCACATATTGGATGCACAAGATTGCTTAAAAACCCTAATTGGATTAGAATAAGCCTAGGGAGGACAAAAATGACCTAAATGTTCAACCAATGACACAAAATCACATATTGGAAGCACAAGATTGGTTAAAAACCCTAATCGGATTAGAATAAGCCTAGGGAGGACGAATATGACCTAAATGTTCAACCAATGACACAAAATGACACAAAATCACATATTGGATGCACAAGATTGGTTAAAAACCCTAATTGGATTAGAATAAGCCTAGGGAGGACGAAAATGACCTAAATGTTCAACCAATGACACAAAATGACACAAAATCACATATTGGATGCACAAGATTGGTTAAAAACCCTAATTGGATTAGAATAAGCCTAGGGAGGACGAAAATGACCTAAATGTTTAACCAATGACAGAAAATCACATATTGGATGCACAAGATTGGTTAAAAACCCTAATTGGATTAGAATAAGCCTAGGGAGGACGAAAATGACCTAAATGTTCAACCAATGACACAAAATCACATATTGTATGCACAAGATTGGTTAAAAACCCTAATTGGATTAAAAAGAGCCTAGGGAGGACGAATGACCTAAATGTTCAACCAATGACACAAAATGACACAAAATCACATATTGGATGCACAAGATTGGTTAAAAACCCTAATTGGATTAGAATAAGCCTAGGGAGGACGAAAATGACCTAAATGTTCAACTAATGACACAAAATGACGCAAAATCACATATTGGACGCACAAGATTGGTTAAAAACTCTAATTGGATTAGAATAAGCCTAGGGAGGACGAAAATGACCTAAATGTTCAACCAATGACACAAAATCACATATTGGATGCACAAGATTGGTTAAAAACCTAATTGGATTAGAATAAGCCTAGGGAGGACTAAACTGACCTAAATGTTCAACCAATGACACAAAATGACACAAAATCACATATTGGATGCACAAGATTGGTTAAAAACCCTAATTGGATTAGAATAAGCCTAGGGAGGACGAAAATGACCTAAATGTTCAACCAATGACACAAAATGACACAAAATCACATATTGGATGCACAAGATTGGTTAAAAACCCTAATTGGATTAGAATATGCCTAGGGAGGACCAAAATGACCTAAATGTTCAACCAATGACACATAATGACACAAAATCACATATTGGATGCACAAGATTGGTTAAAAACCCTAATTGGATTAGAATAAGCCTAGGGAGGACGAAAATGACCTAAATGTTCAACCAATGACACAAAATGACACAAAATCACATATTGGATGCACAAGATTGGTTAAAAACCCTAATTGGATTAGAATAAGCCTAGGGAGGACGAAAATGACCTAAATGTTCAACCAATGACACAAAACAACACATAATCACATATTGGATGCACAAGATTGGTTAAAAACCCTAATTGGATTAGAATAAGCCTGTGGAGGACGAAAATGACCTAAATGTTCAACCAATGACACAAAATCACATATTGGACGCACAAGATTGGTTAAAAACGCTAATTGGATTAGAATAAGCCTAGGGAGGACGAAAATGACCTAAATTTTCAACCAATGACACCAAATCACATATTGGATGCACAAGATTGGTTAAAAACCCTAATTGGATTAGAATAAGCCTAGGGAGGACGAAAATGACCTAAATGTTCAACCAATGACACAAAATGACACAAAATCACATATTGGATGCACAAGATTGGTTAAAAACCCTAATTGGATTAGAATAAGCCTAGGGAGGACGAAAATGACCTAAATGTTCAACCAATGACCCAAAATGACACAAAATCACACATTGGATGCACTAGATTGGTTAAGAACCTTAATTGGATAAGAATAAGCCAAGGGAGGACGAAAATGACCTAAATGTTCAACCAATGACACAAAATGACACAAAATCACATATTGGATGCACAAGATTGGTTAAAAACCCTAATTGGATTAGAATAAGCCTAGGGAGGACGAAAATGACCTAAATGTTCAACCAATGACACAAACTCACATATTGGATGCACAATTTTGGTTAAAAACCCTAATTGGATTAGAATAAGCCTAGGGAGGACGAAAATGACCTAAATGTTCAACCAATGACACAAAATCACATATTGGATGCACAAGATTGGTTAAAAACCCTAATTGGATTAGAATAAGCCTATGGAGGACAAAAATGACCTAAATGTTCAACCAATGATACAAAATCACATATAGGATGCACAAGATTGGTTAAAAACCCTAATTGGATTAGAATAAGCCTAGGGAGGACGAAAATGACCTAAATGTTCAACCAATGACACAAAATGACACAAAATCACATATTGGATGCACAAGATTGGTTAAAAACCCTAATTGGATTAGAATAAGCCTAGGGAGGACGAAAATGACCTAAATGTTCAACCAATGACACAAAACAACACATAATCACATATTGGATGCACAAGATTGGTTAAAAACCCTAATTGGATTAGAATAAGCCTGTGGAGGACGAAAATGACCTAAATGTTCAACCAATGACACAAAATCACATATTGGACGCACAAGATTGGTTAAAAACGCTAATTGGATTAGAATAAGCCTAGGGAGGACGAAAATGACCTAAATTTTCAACCAATGACACCAAATCACATATTGGATGCACAAGATTGGTTAAAAACCCTAATTGGATTAGAATAAGCCTAGGGAGGACGAAAATGACCTAAATGTTCAACCAATGACACAAAATGACACAAAATCACATATTGGATGCACAAGATTGGTTAAAAACCCTAATTGGATTAGAATAAGCCTAGGGAGGACGAAAATGACCTAAATGTTCAACCAATGACACAAAATGACACAAAATCACATATTGGATGCACAAGATTGGTTAAAAACCCAAATTAGATTAGAATAAGCCTAGGGAGGACGAAAATGACCTAAATGTTCAACCAATGACACAAAATGACACAAAATCACATATTGGATGCACAAGATTGGTTAAAAACCCTAATTGGATTAGAATAAGCCTAGGGAGGACGAAAATGACCTAAATGTTCAACCAATGACACAAAATGACACAAAATCACATATTGGATGCACAAGATTGGTTAAAAACCCTAATTGGATTAGAATAAGCCTAGCGAGGACGAAAACGACCTAAATGTTCAACTGATGACACAAAATGACACAAAATCACATATTGGATGCACAAGATTGGTTAAAAACCATAATTGGATTAGAATAAGCCTAGGGAGGACGAAAATGACCTAAATGTTCAACCAATGACACAAAATGACACAAAATCACATATTGGATGCACAAGATTGGTTAAAAACCCTAATTGGATTAGAATAAGCCTAGGGAGGAAGATAATGACCTAAATGTTCAACCAATGACACAAAATGACACAAAATCACATATTGGATGCACAAGATTGGTTAAAAACCCTAATTGGATTAGAATAAGCCTAGGGAGGACGAAAATGACCTAAATGTTCAACCAATGACACAAAATGACACAAAATCACATATTGGATGCACAAGATTGGTTAAAAACCCTAATTGGATTAGAATTAGCCTAGCAAGGCGAAAATGACCTAAATGTTCAACCAATGACACAAAATCACATATTGGATGCACAAGATTGGTTAAAAACCCTAATTGGATTAGAATAAGCCTAGGGAGGACGAAAATGACCTAAATGTTCAACCAATGACACAAAATGACACAAAATCACATATTGGATGCACAAGATTGGTTAGAAACCCTAATTGGATTAGAATTAGCCTAGCAAGGCGAAAATGACCTAAATGTTCAACCAATGACACAAAATCACATATTGGATGCACAAGATTGGTTAAAAACCCTAATTGGATTAGAATAAGCCTAGGGAGGACGAAAATGACCTAAATGTTCAACCAATGACACAAAATGACACAAAATCACATATTGGATGCACAAGATTGGTTAAAAACCCTAATTGGATTAGAATAAGCCTAGGGAGAACAAAAATGACCTAAATATTCAACCAATGACAAAAAATCACATATTGGATGCACAAGATTGGTTAAAAACCCTAATTGGATTAGAATAAGCCTAGGGAGGACGAAAATGACCTAAATGTTCAACCAATGACACAAAATCACATATTGGATGCACTAGATTGGTTAAAAACCCTAATTGGATTAGAATAAGCCTAGCAAGGCGAAAATGACCTAAATGTTCAACCAATGAAACAAAATCACATATTGGATGCACAAGAATGGTTAAAAACCCTAATTGGATTAGAATAAGCTTACGGAGGACGAAAATGACCTAAATGTTCAACCAATGACACAAAATGACACATAATCACTCATTGGATGCACAAGATTGGTTAAAAACCTTAATTGGATTAGAATAAGCCTAGGGAGGACGAAAATGACCTAAATGTTCAACCAATGACACAAAATGACACCAAATTACATATTGGATGCACAAGATTGGTTAAAAACCCTAATTGGATTAGAATAAGCCTAGGGAGGACGAAAATGACCTAAATGTTTAACCAATGAGACAAAATCACATATTTGATGCACAAGATTGGTTAAAAACCCTAATTGGATTAGAATAAGCCTAGGGAGGACGAAAATGACCTAAATGTTCAACCAATGACACAAAATGACACAAAATCACATATTGGATGCACAAGATTGGTTAAAAACCCTAATTGGATTAAAATAAGCCAAGGGAGGACGAAAATGACCTAAATGTTCAACCAATGACAAAAAATCACATATTGGATGCACAAGATTGGTTAAAAACCCTAATTGGATTAAAATAAGCCTAGGGAGGACGAAAATGACCTAAATGTTCAACCAATGACACAAAATGACACAAAATCACACATTGGATGCATTAGATTGGTTAAAAACCTTAATTGGATTAGAATAAGCCTAGGGAGGATGAAAATGACCTAAATGGTCGACCAATGACACAAAATGACACAAAATCAGATATTGGATGCACAATATTGGTTAAAAACCCTAATTGGATTAGAATAAGCCTAGGGAGGACGAAAATGACCTAAATGTTCAACCAATGACACAAAATGACACAAAATCACATATTGGATGCACAAGATTGGTTAAAAACCCTAATTGGATTAGAATAAGCCTAGGGAGGACGAAAATGACCTAAATGTTCAACCAATGACACAAAATCACATATTGGATGCACAAGATTGGATAAAAACCCTAATTAAATTAGAATAAGCCTAGGGAGGACGAAAATGACCTAAATGTTCAACCAATGACACAAAATGACTTATTGGATGCACAACATTGTTTAAAACCCCTAATTGGATTAGAATAAGCCTAGGGAGGACGAAAATGACCTAAATGTTCAACCAATGACACAAAATGACACAAAATCACATATTGGATGCACAAGATTGGTTAAAAACCCTAATTGGATTAGAATAAGCCTAGGGAGGACGAAAATGACCTAAATGTTCAACCAATGACACAAAATGACACAAAATCACATATTGGATGCACAAGATTGGTTAAAAACCCTAATTGGATTAGAATAAGCCTATGGAGGACTAAAATGACCTAAATTTGCAACCAATGACACAAAATCACATATTGGATGCATAAGATTGGTTAAAAACCCTAATTGGATTACAATAAGCCTAGCGAGGACGAAAATGACCTAATTGGATTACCAATGACACAAAATGAAACAAAATCACATATTGGATGCATAAGATTGGTTAAAAACCCTAATTGGATTAGAATAAGCCTAGCGAGGACGAAAATGACCTAATTGGATTACCAATGACACAAAATGACTTATTATATGCACAAGATTGGTTAAAAACCCTAATTGGATTAGAATAAGCCTAGGGAGTACGAAAATGATCTAAAGGTGCAACCAATGAAAAAAAATCACATATTGGATGCCCAAGATTGGTTAAAAACCCTAATTGGATTAGAAAAATCCTAGGGAGGACGAAAATGACCTAAATATTCAACTAATGACACAAAATGACACAAAATCACATATTGGATGCACTAGATTGGATAAAATCCCTAATTGGATTAGAATAAGCCTCTGGAGGACGACAATGACGTAAATGTTAAACCAATGACACAAAATCACATATTGGATGCACAAGATTGGTTAAAAACCCTAATTGGATTAGAATAAGCCTAGCGAGGACGAAAATGACCTAATTGGATTACCAATGACACAAAATCACTTATTATATGCACAAGATTGGTTAAAAACCCTAATTCGATTAGAATAAGCCTAGGGAGGACGAAAATGACCTAAATGTGCAACCAATGACACAAAATCACATATTGGATGCACAAGATTGGTTAAAAACCCTAATTGGATTAGAATAAGCCTTGGGAGGTCAAAAATGACCTAAATGTTCAACCAATGACAGAAAATGACACAAAATCACATATTTGATGCACAAGATTGGATAAAAACCCTAATTGGATTAGAATAAGCCTAGGGAGGACGAAAATGACCTAAATGTTCAACCAATGACACAAAATGACACAAAATAACATATTGGATGCACAAGATTGTTTAAAAACCCTAATTGGATTAGAATAAGCCTAGGGAGTACGAAAATGATCTAAAGGTGCAACCAATGACAAAAAATCACATATTGGATGCCCAAGATTGGTTAAAAACCCTAATTGGATTAGAAAAATCCTCGGGAGGACGAAGATGACCTAAATATTCAACTAATGACACAAAATGACACAAAATCACATATTGGATGCACTAGATTGGATAAAATCCCTAATTGGATTAGAATAAGCCTGTGGAGGACGACAATGACCTAAATGTTAAACCAATGACACAAAATCACATATTGGATGCACAAGATTGGTTAAAAACCCTAATTGGATTAGAATAAGCCTATGGAAGACTAAAATGACCTAAATTTGCAACCAATGACACAAAATCACATATTGGATGCACAAGATTGGTTAAAAACCCTAATTGGATTACAATAAGCCTAGCGAGGACGAAAATGACCTAATTGGATTACCAATGACACAAAATGAAACAAAATCACATATTGGATGCATAAGATTGGTTAAAAACCCTTATTGGATTAGAATAAGCCTAGCGAGGACGAAAATGACCTAATTGGATTACCAATGACACAAAATGACTTATTATATGCACAAGATTGGTTAAAAACCGTAATTGGATTAGAATAAGCCTAGGGAGTACGAAAATGATCTAAAGGTGCAACCAATGACAAAAAATCACATATTGGATGCCCAAGAATGGTTAAAAACCCTAATTGGATTAGAAAAATCCTAGGGAGGACGAAAATGACCTAAATATACAACTAATGACACAAAATGACACAAAATCACATATTGGATGCACTAGATTGGATAAAATCCCTAATTGGATTAGAATAAGCCTGTGGAGGACGACAATGACCTAAATGTTAAACCAATGACACAAAATCACATATTGGATGCACAAGATTGGTTAAAAACCCTAATTGGATTAGAATAAGCCTAGCGAGGACGAAAATGACCTAATTGGATTACCAATGACACAAAATCACTTATTATATGCACAAGATTGGTTAAAAACCCTAATTGGATTAGAATAAAACTAGGGAGGACGAAAATGACCTAAATGTGCATCCAATGACACAATCTCATATTGGATGCCTAAGATTGGTTAAAACCCCTAATTGGATTAGAATAAGCCTGGGGAGGACGAAAATGACCTAAATGTTCAACCAATGACAAAAAATGACACAAAATCACATATTGGATGCACAAGATTGGTTAAAAACCCTAATTGGATTAGAATAAGCCTAGCGAGGACGAAAACGACCTAATTGGATTACCAATGACATAAAATCACTTATTATATTCGCAAGATTGGTTAAAAACCCTAATTGGATAAGAATAAGCCTAGGGAGGACGAAAATGATCTAAATGTGCAACCAATGACACAAAATCACATATTGGACGCACAAGATTGGTTAAAAACCCTGATTGGATTAGCATAAGCCTAGGGTGGACGAAAATGACCTAAATGTTCAACCAATCACACAAAATGACACAAAATCACATATTGGATGCACAAGATTGGTTAAAAACCCTAATTGGATTACAATAAGCCTAGGGAGGACGAAATTGACCTAAATGTGTAACCAATGACACAAAATCACTTATTATATGCACAAGATTGGTTAAAAACCCTAATTGGACTAGAAGAAGCCTAGCAAGGACGAAAATGACCTAATTGGAATACCAATGACACAAAATGACACAAAATCACATATTGGATGCATAAGATGCGTTAACAACCCTAATTGGATTAGAATAAGCCTAGCGAGGACGAAAATGACCTAATTGGATTACCAATGACACAAAATCACTTATTATATGCACAAGATTGGTTAAGAACCCTAATTGGATTAGAATAAGCCTAGGGAGAAAAAAAATTACCTAAGTGTGCAACCAATGACACAAAATGACACAAAATCACATATTGGATGCACAAGATTGGTTAAAAACCCTAATTGGATTAGAATAAGCCTAGGGAGGACGAAAATGACCTAAATGTGCAACCACTGACACAAAATCACATATTGGATGCACAAGATTGGTTAAAAACCCTAATTGGATTACAATAAGCCTAGCCAGGACGAAAATGACCTAATTGGATTACCAATGACACAAAATCACTTATTATATGCGCAAGATTGGTTAAAAACCCTAATTGGATTAGAATAAAACTAGGGAGGACGAAAATGACCTAAATGTGCAACCAATGACACAATGTCATATTGGATGCCCAAGATTGGTTAAAAACCCTAATTGGATTAGAACAAGCCTAGGGAGGACGAAAATGACCTAAATATTCAACCAATGACACAAAATGACACAAAATCACATATTGGATGCACAAGATTGGTTAAAAACCCTAATTGGATTAGAATAAGCCTAGGGAGCACGAAAATGACCTAAATGTGCAACCAATGACACAAAATCACATATTGGATGCACAAGATTGGTTAAAAACCCTAATTGGATTACCATAAGCCTAGGGAAGACGAAAATAACCTAAATGTTCAACCAATGACACAAAATCACATATTGAATGCACAAGATTGGTTAAAAACCCTAATTAGATTAGAATAAGCCTAGGGAGGACGAAAATGACCTAAATGTGCAACCACTGACACAAAATCACATATTGGATGCACAAGATTGGTTAAAAACCCTAATTGGATTAGAATAAGCCTAGCGAGGACGAAAATGACCTAATTGGATTACCAATGACACAAAATGACTTATTATATGCCCAAGATTGGTTAAAAACCCTAATTGGATTAGAATAAGCCTAGGGAGGACGAAAATGACCTAAATGTGCAACCAATGACAAAAAATCACATATTGGATGCACAAGATTGGTTAAAAACCCTAATTGGATTAGCAGAAGCCTAGGGAGGACGAAAATGACCTAAATGTTCAACCAATGACACAAAATGACACAAAATAACATATTGGATGCACAAGATTGGTTAAAAACCCTAATTGGATTAGAATAAGCCTAGGGAGGACGAAAATGACCTAAATGTGCAACCACTGACACAAAATCACATATTGGATGCACAAGATTGGTTAAAAACCCTAATTGGATTAGAATAAGCCTAGGGAGGACGAAAATGACCTAAATGTTCAACCAATGACACAAAATCACATATTGGATGCACAAGATTGGTTAAAAACCCTAATTGGATTAGAATAAGCCTAGCGAGGACGAAAATGACCTAAATGTTCAACCAATGACACAATATCACATATTGGATGCACAAGATTGGTTAAAAACCCTAATTGGATTAGAATAAGCCTAGGGAGGACAAAAATGACCTAAATGTTCAACCAATGACACAAAATCACATATTGGATGCACAAGATTGGTTAAAAACCCTAATTGGTTTAGAATAAGCCTAGGGAGGACGAAAATGACCTAAATGTTCAACCAATGACACAAAATCACATATTGGTTGCACAAGATTGGTTAAAAACCCTAATTGGATTAGAATAAGCCTAGGGAGGACGAAAATGACCTAAATCTTCAACCAATGACACAAAATGAAACAAAATCACATATTGGATGCACAAGATTGGTTAAAAACCCTAATTGGATTATAATAAGCCTAGGGAGGACGAAAATGACATAAATGTTCAACTAATGACACAAAATCACATATTGGATGAACAAGATTGGTTAAAAACCCTAATTAGATTAGAATAAGCCTAGGGAGGACGAAAATGACCTAAATGTTCAACCAATGACACAAAATAACATAAAATAACATATTGGATGCACTAGTGGTTAAAAACCCTAATTGGATTAGAATAAGCCTAGGGAGGACGAAAATGACCTAAATGTTCAACCAATGACACAAAATCACATATTGGATGCACAAGATTGGTTAAAAACCCTAATTGGATTAGAATAAGCCTAGGGAGGACGAAAATGACCTAAATGTTCAACCAATGACACAAAATGACACAAAATCACACATTGGATGCACAAGATTGGTTAAAAACCTTAAGTCGATTAGAATAAGCCTAGGGAGGACGAAAATGACCTAAATGTTCAACCAATGACACAAAATCACATATTGGATGCACAAGATTGGTTAAAAACCTTAATTGGAATAAAATAAGCCTAGGGAGGACGAAAATGACCTAATTGTTCAACCAATGACACAAAATGACACAAAATCACACATTGGATGCACAAGATTGGTTAAAAACCTTAATTGGATTAGAATAAGCCTAGGGAGGATGAAAATGAACTAAATGTTCAACCAATGACACAAAATGACACAAAATCACATATTGGATGCACAAGATTAGTTAAAAACCCTAATTGGATTAGAATAAGCCTAGGGAGGACGAAAATGACCTAAATGTTCAACCAATGACACAAAATCACATATTGGATGCACAAGATTGGTTAAAAACCCTAATTGGATTAGAATAAGCCTAGGGAGGACGAAAATGACCTAAATCTTCAACCAATGACCCAAAATGACACAAAATTACATATTGGATGCACAAGATTGGTTAAAAACCCTAATTGGATTAGAATAATCCTATGGAGGACGAAAATGACCTATATGTTCAACCAATGACACAAAATGATACAAAATCACATATTGGATGCACAAGATTGGTTAAAAACCCTAATTGGATTAGAATAAGCCTATGGAGGACGAAAGTGACCTAAATGTTCAACCAATGACACAAAATGACACAAAATCACATATTGGATGCACAAGATTAGTTAAAAACCCTAATTGGATTAGAATAAGCCTAGGGAGGACGAAAATGACCTAAATGTTCAACCAATGACACAAAATCACATATTGGATGCACAAGATTGGTTAAAAACCCTAATTGGATTAGAATAAGCCTAGGGAGGACGAAAATGACCTAAATTTGCAACCAATGACACAAAATCACATATTGGATGCACAAGATTGGTTAAAAACCCTAATTGGATTAGAACAAGCCTAGGGAGGAAGAAAATGATCTAAATATTCAACTAATGACACAAAATGACACAAAATCACATATTGGATGCACTAGATTGGATAAAATCCCTAATTGGATTAGAATAAGCCTGTGGAGGACGAACATGACCTAAATCTTAAACCAATGACACAAAATCACATATTGGATGCATAAGATTGGTTAAAAACCCAAATTGGATTAGAATAAGCCTAGCGAGAACGAAAATGACCTAATTGGATTACCAATGACACAAAATCACTTATTATATGCACAAGATTGGTTAAAAACCCTAATTCGATTAGAATAAGCCTAGGGAGGACGAAAATGACCTAAATGTGCAACCAATGACACAAAATCACATATTGGATGCACAAGATTGGTTAAAAACCCTAATTGGATTAGAATAAGCCTAGGGAGGTAAAAAATGACCTAAATGTTCAACCAATGACAGAAAATGACACAAAATCACATATTTGATGCACAAGATTGGATAAAACCCTAATTGGATTAGAATAAGCCTAGGGAGGACGAAAATGACCTAAATGTTCAATCAATGACACAAAATGACACAAAATCACATATTGGATGCACAAGATTGTTTAAAAACCCTAATTGGATTAGAATAAGCCTAGGGAGTACGAAAATGATCTAAAGGTGCAACCAATGACAAAAAATCACATATTGGATGCCCAAGATTGGTTAAAAACCCTAATTCGATTAGAAAAACCTTAGGGAGGACGAAAATGACCTAAATATTCAACTAATGACACAAAATGGATCAAAATCACATATTGAATGCACTAGATTGGATAAAATCCCTAATTGGATTAGAATAAGCCTGTGGAGGACGACAATGACCTAAATGTTAAACCAATGACACAAAATCACTTATTGGATGCACAAGATTGGTTAAAAACCCTAATTGGATTAGAAGAAGCCTAGCGAGGACGAAAATGACCTAATTGGATTACCAATGACACAAAATCACTTATTATATGCACAAGATTGGTTAAAAACCATAATTCGATTAGAATAAGCCTAAAGAGGACGAAAATGACCTAAATGTGCAACCAATGACACAAAATCACATATTGGATGCACAAGATTGGTTAAAAACCCAAATTGGATTAGAATAAGCCTAGGGAGGTCAAAAATGACCTAAATGTTCAACCAATGATAGAAAATGACAAAAAATCACATATTGGATGCACGAGATTGTTTAAAAACCCTAATTGGATTAGAATGAGCCTAGGCAGGACGAAAATAACCTAAATGTTCAACTAGTGACCCAAAATGACACAAAATCACATATTGGATGCACAAGATTGGTTAAAAACCCTAATTAGATTAGAATAAGCCTAGCGAGGACGAAAATGACCTAAATGTTCATCCAATGACACAAAATGACACAAAATCACATATTGGATGCACAAGATTGTTTAAAAACCCTAATTGGATTAGAATAAGCCTAGAGAGGAGGAAAATGACCTAATTGGATTACCAATGACACAAAATGACACAAAATCACATATTGGATGCATAAGATTGGTTACAAACCCTAATTGGATTAGAATAAGCCTAGCGAGGACGAAAATGACCTAATTGGATTACCAATGACACAAAATCACTTATTATATGCACAAGATTGGTTTAAAACCCTAATTGGATTAGAATAAGCCTAGGGAGGACGGAAATGACCTAAATGTGCAACCTATGACACAAAATCACGTATTGGATGCACAAGATTGGATAAAAACCCTAATTGGATTAGCATAAGCCTAGGGAGGACGAAAATGACCTAAATGTTCAACCAATGACACAAAATGACACAAAATCACATATTGGATGCACAAGATTTTTTAAAAACCCTAATTGGATTAGAATAAGCCTAGGGAGGACGAAAATGACCTAAATGTGCAACCACTGACACAAAATCACATATTGGATGCAAAAGATTGGTTAAAAACCCTAATTGGATTAGAATAAGCCTAGAGAGGACGAAAATGACCTAAATGTTGAACCAATGACACAAAATAACTCAAAATCACATATTGGATGCACAAGATTTTTTAAAAACCCTAATTGGATTAGAATAAGCCTAGTGAGGACGAAAATGAACTAATTGGATTACCAATGACACAAAATCACTTATTATATGCACAAGATTGGTTAAAAACCCTAATTGGATTAGAATAAGCCTAGGGAGCACGAAAATGACCTGAATGTGCAACCAATGACACAAAATCACATATTGGATGCACAAGATTGGTTAAAAACCCTAATTGGATTACCATAAGCCTAGGGAAGACGAAAATAACCTAAATGTTCAACCAATGACACAAAATCACATATTGGATGCACAAGATTGGTTAAAAACCCTAATTGGATTAGAATAAGCCTAGGGAGGACGAAAATGACCTAAATGTGCAACCACTGACACAAAATCACATATTGGATGCACAAGATTGGTTAAAAACCCTAATTGGATTAGAATAAGCCTAGCGAGGACGAAAATGACCTAATTGGATTACCAATGACACAAAATGACACAAAATCACATATTGGATGCATAAGATTGGTTACAAACCCTAATTGGATTAGAATAAGCCTAGCGAGGACGAAAATGACCTAATTGGATTACCAATGACACAAAATCACTTATTATATGCACAACATTGGTTAAAAACCCTAATTGGATTAGGATAAAACTAGGGAGGACGAAAATGACCTAAATGTGCAACCAATGACACAATCTCATATTGGATGCACAATATTGGTTAAAAACCCTAATTGGATTAGAATAAGCCTAGCGAGGACGAAAATGACCAAATTGGATTACCAATGACACAAAATCACTTATTATATGCACAAGATTGGTTAAAAACCCTAATTGGATTAGAATAAGCCTAGGGAGGACGAAAATTACCTAAATGTGCAACCAATGACACAAAATCACATATTGGATGCACAAGATTGGTTAAAAACCCTAATTGGATTAGAATAAGCCTAGGGAGGACGAAAATGACCTAAATGTTCAACCAATGACACAAAATCACATATTGGATGCACAAGATTCGTTAAAAATCGTAATTGTATTCGAATAAGCCTAGGGAGGACGAAAATGACCTAAATGTTCAACCAATGACACAAAATCACATATTGGATGCACAAGATTGGTTAAAAACCCTAATTGGATTAGAATAAGCCTAGGGAGGACGAAAATGACCTAAATGTTCAACCAATGACACAAAATCACATATTGGGTGCACAAGATTGGTTAAAAACCCTAATTGGATTAGAATAAGCCTAGGGAGGACGAAAATGACCTAAATGTTCAACCAATGACACAAAATCACATATTGGATGCACAAGATTGGTTAAAAACCCTAATTGGATTAGAATAAGCCTAGGGAGGACGAAAATGACCTAAATGTTCAACCAATGACACAAAATCACATATTGGATGCACAAGATTCGTTAAAAATCGTAATTGTATTCGAATAAGCCTAGGGAGGACGAAAATGACCTAAATGTTCAACCAATGACACAAAATCACATATTGGATGCACAAGATTGGTTAAAAACCCTAATTGGATTAGAATAAGCCTAGGGAGGGTGAAAATGACCTAAATGTTCAACCAATGACTCAAAATCACAAATTGGATGCACAAGATTGGTTAAAAACCCTAATTGGATTAGAATAAGCCTAGGGAGGACGAAAATGACCTAAATGTTCAACCAATGACACAAAATCACATATTGGATGCACAAGATTGGTTAAAAACCCTAATTAGATTAGAATAAACCTAGGGAGGACGAAAATGACCTAAATGTTCAACCAATGACACAATCACATATTGGATGCACAAGATTGGTTAAAAACCCTAATTGGAATAGAAAAACCCTAGAGAGGACGAAAATGACCTAAATGTTCAACCAATGACACAAAATGACACAAAATCACATATTGGATGCACAAGATTGGTTAAAAACCCTAATTGGATTAAAATAAGCCTAGGGAGGCAAAAATAACCTAAATGTTCAACCAATGACACAAAATGACACAAAATCACACATTGGATGCACAAGATTGGTTAAAAACACTAATTGGATTAGAATAAGCCTCGAGAGGACGAAAATGACCTAAATGTGCAACCAGTGACACAAAATCATGTATTGGGTGCACAAGATTGTTTAAAAACCCTAATTGGATGAGAATAACCCTTCGGAGGACGAAAATGACCTAAATGTTCAACCAATGACACAAATGACACAAAATCACATATTGGATGCACAAGATTGGTTAAAAACCCTAATTGCAATAGAAAAAGCCTAGAGAGGACGAAAATGACCTAAATGTTCAACCAATGACACAAAATGACACAAAATAACATATTGGATGCACAAGATTGGTTAAAAACCCTAATTGGATTAGAATAAGCCTAGGGAGGACGAAAATGACCTAAATGTTCAACCAATGACACAAAATGACACAAAATCACATATTGGATGCACAAGATTGGTTAAAAACCCTAACTCGGTTAGAAGAAGCCTAGGGAGGACGAAAATGACCTAAATGTTCAACCAATGACACAAAATGACACAAAATAACATATTGGATGCACAAGATTGGTTAAAAACCCTAATTGGATTAGAATAAGCCTAGGGAGGACGAAAATGACCTAAATGTTCAACCAATGACACAAAATCACATATTGGATGCACAAGATTGGTTAAAGACCTTAATTAGATTAGAATAGGCCTAGGGAGGACGAAAATGACCTAAATGTTCAACCAATGACACAAAATGACACAAAATCACATATTGGATGCACAAGATTGGTTAAAAACCCTAATTGGATTAGAATAAGCCTAGGGAGGACGAAAATGACCTAAATGTGCAACCACTGACACAAAATCACATATTGGATGCACAAGATTGGTTAAAAACCCTAATTGGATTAGAATAAGCCTAGCAAGGACAAAAAAGACCTAATTGGATTACCAATGACACAAAATGACTTATTATATGCACAAGATTGGTTAAAAACCCTAATTGGATTAGAATAAAACTAGGGAGGACGAAAATGACCTAAATGTGCAACCAATGACACAAAATCACATATTGGATGCACAAGATTGGTTAAAAACCCTAATTGGATTAGAATAAGCCTAGCGAGGACGAAAATGACCTAATTGGATTACCAATGACACAAAATAAATTATTATATGCACAAGATTAGTTAAAAACCCTAATTGGATTAGAATAAGCCTAGGGAGGACGAAAATGACCTAAATGTGCAACCAATGACACAAACTCACATATTGGATGCACAAGATTGGTTAAAAACCCTAATTGGATTAGAATAAGCCTAGCGAGGACGAAAATGACCTAATTGGATTACCAATGACACAAAATCACTTATTATATGCACAAGATTGGTTAAAAACCCTAATTGGATTAGAATAAAACTAGGGAGGAAGAAAATGACCTAAATGTGCAACCAATGACACAATCTCATATTGGATGCCCATGATTGGTTAAAAACCCTAATTGGATTAGAACAAGCCTAGGGAGGACGAAAATGACCTAAATATTCAACCAATGTCACAAAATCAGATATTGGATGCACAAGATTGGTTAAGAACCCTAATTGGATTAGAATAAGCCTAGGGAGGACGAAAATGACCTAAATGTTCAACTAGTGACCCAAAATGACACAAAATCACATATTGGATGCACAAGATTGGTTAAAAACCCTAATTGGATTAGAATAAGCCTAGCGAGGACGAATATGACCTAAATTTTCAACCAATGACACAAAATCACATATTGGATGCACAAGATTGGTTAAAAACCCTAATTGGATTAGAATAAGCCTAGCGAGGACGAAAATGACCTAAATGTTCAACCAATGACACAAAATGACACAAAATCACATATTGGATGCACAAGATTGTTTAAAAACCCTAATTGGATTAGAATAAGCCTAGGGAGGACGAAAATGACCTAAATGTGCAACCACTGACACAAAATCACATATTGGATGCACAAGATTGGTTAAAAACCCTAATTGGATTAGAATAAGCCTAGCGAGGACGAAAATGACCTAATTGGATTACCAATGACACAAAATGACTTATTATATGAACAAGATTGGTTAAAAATCCTAATTGGATTAGAATAAGCCTAGGGAGGACGAAAATGTCCTAAATGTGCAACCAATGACACAAAATCACATATTGGATGCACAAGATTGGTTAAAAACCCTAATTGGATTAGCATAAGCCTAGGGAGGACGAAAATGACCTAAATGTTCAACCAATGACACAAAATGATACAAAATCACATATTGGATGCACAAGATTGGTTAAAAACCCTAATTGGATTAGAATAAGCCTAGGGAGGAAGAAAATGACCTAAATGTGCAACCACTGACACAAAATCACATATTGGATGCACAAGATTGGTTAAAAACCCTAATTGGATTAGAATAAGCCTAGCGAGGACGAAAATGACCTAATTGGATTACCAATGACACAAAATCACTTGTTATATGCGCAAGATTGGTTAAAAACCCTAATTGGATTAGAATAAGCCTAGGGAGGACGAAAATGACCTAAATGTGCAACCAATGACACAAAATCACATATTGGATGCACAAGATTGGTTAAAAACCCTAATTGGATTAGAACAAGCCTAGGAAGGAAGAAAATGATCAAAATATTCAACTAATGACACAAAATGACACAAAATAGAATATTGGATGCACTAGATTGGATAAAATCCCTAATTGGATTAGAATAAGCCTAGCGAGGACGAAAATGACCTAATTGGATTACCAATGACACAAAATGACACAAAATCACATATTGGATGCATAAGATTTGTTACAAACCCTAATTGAATTAGAATAAGCCTAGCGAGGACGAAAATGACCTAATTGGATAACCAATGACACAAAATCACTTATTATACGCACAAGATTGGTTAAAAACCCTAATTGGATTAAAATAAAACTTGGGAGGACGAAAATGACCTAATGTGCAACCAATGACACAATCTCATATTGGATGCCCAAGATTGGTTAAAAACCCTAATTGGATTAGAACAAGCCTAGGGAGGACGAAAATGACCTAAATATTCAAGCAATGACACAAAATGACACAAAATCACATATTGGATGCACAAGATTGGTTAAAAACCCTAATTGGATTAGAATAAGCCTAGGGAGGACGAAAATGACCTAAATTTACAACCAATGACACAAAATCACATATTGGATGCACAAGATTGGTTTAAAACCCTAATTGGATTAGCATAAGCCTAGGGAGGACGAAAATGACCTAAATGTTCAACCAATGACACAAAATGACACAAAATCACATATTGGATGCACAAGATTGGTTAAAAATCCTATTTGGATTAGAATAAGCCTAGGGAAGACGAAAATGACCTAAATGTGCAACCACTGACACAAAATCACATATTGGATGCACAAGATTGGTTAAAAACCCTAATTGGATTAGAATAAGCCTAGCGAGGACGAAAATGACCTAATTGGATTACCAATGACAAAAAATGACACAAAATTACATATTGGATGCATAAGATTGGTTACAAACCCTAATTGGATTAGAATAAGCCTAGCGAGGACGAAAATAACCTAATTGGTTACCAATGACACAAAATCACTTATTATATGCACAAGATTGGTTAAAAACCCTAATTGGATTAGAATAAAACTAGGGAGGACGAAAATGACCTAAATGTGCAACCAATGACACAATTTCATATTGGATGCCCAAGATTGGTTAAAAACCCTAATTGGATTAGAACAAGCCTAGGGAGGACGAAAATGACCTAAATATTCAACCAATGACACAAAATGACACAAAATCACATATTGGATGCACAAGATTGGTTAAAAACCCTAATTGGATTAGAATAAGCCTAGGGAGCACGAAAATGACCTAAATGTGCAACCAATGACACAAAATCACATATTGGATGCACAAGATTGGTTAAAAACCCTAATTGGATTAGAATAAGCCTAGCGAGGACGAAAATGACCAAATTGGATTACCAATGACACAAAATCACTTATTATATGCACAAGATTGGTTAAAAACCCTAATTGGATTAGAATAAGCCTAGGGAGGACGAAAATTACCTAAATTTGCAACCAATGACACAAAATCACATATTGGATGCAGAAGATTCGTTAAAAACCCTAATTGGATTAGCAGAAGCCTAGGGAGGACGAAAATGACCTAAATGTTCAACCAGTGACACAAAATGACACAAAATAACATATTGGATGCACAAGATTGGTTAAAAACCCTAATTGGATTAGCAGAAGCCTAGGGAGGACGAAAATGACCTAAATGTTCAACCAATGACACAAAATGACACAAAATAACATATTGGATGCACAAGATTGGTTAAAAACCCTAATTGGATTAGAATAAGCCTAGGGAGGACGAAAATGACCTAAATGTGCAACCACTGACACAAAATCACATATTGGATGCACAAGATTGGTTAAAAACCCTAATTGGATCAGAATAAGCCTAGCGAGGACGAAAATGACCTAATTGGATTACCAATGACACAAAATCACTTATTATATGCACAAGATTGGTTAAAAACCCTAATTGGATTAGAATAAGCCTAGGGAGAAAAAAAATTACCTAAGTGTGCAACAAATGACACAAAATGACACAAAATCACATATTGGATGCACAAGATTGGTTAAAAACCCTAATTGGATTAGAATAAGCCTAGGGAGGACGAAAATGACCTAAATGTTCAACCAGTGACCCAAAATGACACAAAATCACATATTGGATGCACAAGATTGGTTAAAAACCCTAATTGGATTAGAATAAGCCTAGGGAGGACGAAAATGACCTAAATGTTCAACCAGTGACCCAAAATGACACAAAATCACATATTGGATGCACAAGATGCGTTAACAACCCTAATTGGATTAGAATAAGCCTAGGGAGGACGAAATTGACCTAAATGTGCAACCAATGACACAAAATCACTTATTATATGCACAAGATTGGTTAAAAACCCTAATTGGATTAGAATAAGCCTAGCAAGGACGAAAATGACCTAATTGGAATACCAATGACACAAAATGACACAAAATCACATATTGGATGCATAAGATGCGTTAACAACCCTAATTGGATTAGAATAAGCCTAGCGAGGACGAAAATGACCTAATTGGATTACCAATGACACAAAATCACTTATTATATGCACAAGATTTGATAAGAACCCTAATTGGATTAGAATAAGCATAGGGAGAAAAAAAATTACCTAAGTGTGCAACCAATGACACAAAAAGACACAAAATCACATATTGGATGCACAAGATTGGTTAAAAACCCTAATTGGATTAGAATAAGCCTAGGGAGGACGAAAATGACCTAAATGTTCAACCGGTGACCCAAAATGACACAAAATCACATATTGGATGCACAAGAATGGTTAAAAACCCTAATTGGATTAGAATAAGCCTAACGAGGACGAAAATGACCTAATTGGATTACCAATGACACAAAATGACTTATTATATGCCCAAGATTGGTTAAAAACCCTAATTGGATTAGAATAAGCCTAGGGAGGACCAAAATGACCTAAATGTGCAACCAATGACAAAAAATCACATATTGGATGCACAAGATTGGTTAAAAACCCTAATTGGATTAGCAGAAGCCTAGGGAGGACGAAAATGACCTAAATGTTCAACCAATGACACAAAATAACATATTGGATGCACAAGATTGGTTAAAAACCCTAATTGGATTAGAATAAGCCTAGGGAGGACGAAAATGACCTAAATGTGCAACCACTGACACAAAATCACATATTGGATGCACATAATTGGTTAAAAACCCTAATTGGATTAGAATAAGCCTAGCGAGGACGAAAATGACCTAATTGGATTACCAATGACAAAAAATGACACAAAATCACATATTGGATGCATAAGATGCGTTAACAACCCTAATTGGATTAGAATAAGCCTAGCGAGGACGAAAATGACCTAATTGGATTACCAATGACACAAAATCACTTATTATATGCACAAGATTTGATAAGAACCCTAATTGGATTAGAATAAGCATAGGGAGAAAAAAAATTACCTAAGTGTGCAACCAATGACACAAAAAGACACAAAATCACATATTGGATGCACAAGATTGGTTAAAAACCCTAATTGGATTAGAATAAGCCTAGGGAGGACGAAAATGACCTAAATGTTCAACCGGTGACCCAAAATGACACAAAATCACATATTGGATGCACAAGAATGGTTAAAAACCCTAATTGGATTAGAATAAGCCTAGCGAGGACGAAAATGACCTAATTGGATTACCAATGACACAAAATGACACAAAATCACATATTGGATGCATAAGATGCGTTAACAACCCTAATTGGATTAGAATAAGCCTAGCGAGGACGAAAATGACCTAATTGGATTACCAATGACACAAAATCACTTATTATATGCACAAGATTTGATAAGAACCCTAATTGGATTAGAATAAGCATAGGGAGAAAAAAAATTACCTAAGTGTGCAACCAATGACACAAAAAGACACAAAATCACATATTGGATGCACAAGATTGGTTAAAAACCCTAATTGGATTAGAATAAGCTTAGGGAGGACGAAAATGACCTAAATGTTCAACCGGTGACCCAAAATGACACAAAATCACATATTGGATGCACAAGAATGGTTAAAAACCCTAATTGGATTAGAATAAGCCTAAAGAGGACGAAAATGACCTAATTGGATTACCAATGACACAAAATGACTTATTATATGCCCAAGATTGGTTAAAAACCCTAATTGGATTAGAATAAGCCTAGGGAGGACCAAAATGACCTAAATGTGCAACCAATGACAAAAAATCACATATTGGATGCACAAGATTGGTTAAAAACCCTAATTGGATTAGCAGAAGCCTAGGGAGGACGAAAATGACCTAAATGTTCAACCAATGACACAAAATAACCTATTGGATGCACAAGATTGGTTAAAAACCCTAATTGGATTAGAATAAGCCTAGGGAGGACGAAAATGACCTAAATGTGCAACCACTGACACAAAATCACATATTGGATGCACATAATTGGTTAAAAACCCTAATTGGATTAGAATAAGCCTAGCAAGGACGAAAATGACCTAATTGGATTACCAATGACAAAAAATGACACAAAATCACATATTGGATGCATAAGATGCGTTAACAACCCTAATTGGATTAGAATAAGCCTAGCGAGGACGAAAATGACCTAATTGGATTACCAATGACACAAAATCACTTATTATATGCACAAGATTTGATAAGAACCCTAATTGGATTAGAATAAGCATAGGGAGAAAAAAAATTACCTAAGTGTGCAACCAATGACACAAACAGACACAAAATCACATATTGGATGCACAAGATTGGTTAAAAACCCTAATTGGATTAGAATAAGCCTAGGGAGGACGAAAATGACCTAAATGTTCAACCGGTGACCCAAAATGACACAAAATCACATATTGGATGCACAAGAATGGTTAAAAACCCTAATTGGATTAGAATAAGCCTAGCGAGGACGAAAATGACCTAATTGGATTACCAATGACACAAAATCACTTATCATATGCACAAGATTGGTTAAAAACCCTAATTGGATTAGAATAAGCCTAGGGAGGACGAAAATGACCTAAATG
Source organism: Cicer yamashitae (assembly GCA_037974755.1). Taxonomy (NCBI): domain Eukaryota; kingdom Viridiplantae; phylum Streptophyta; class Magnoliopsida; order Fabales; family Fabaceae; genus Cicer; species Cicer yamashitae. Next base: position 11,658,115 of record JBBPBQ010020321.1, on the reverse strand, counting down.
TGCAACCATTGACACAAAATCACATATTGGATGAACAAGATTGGTTAAAAACCCTAATTGGATAAGCAGAAGCCTAGGGAGGACGAAAATGACCTAAATGTTCTACCAATGACACAAAATGACACAAAATCACATATTGGATGCACAAGATTTTTTAAAAACCCTAATTGGATTAGAATAAGCCTAGGGAGGACGAAAATGACCTAAATGTGCAACCACTGACACAAAATCACATATTGGATGCAAAAGATTGGTTAAAAACCCTAATTGGATTAGAATAAGCCTAGAGAGGACGAAAATGACCTAAATGTTGAACCAATGACACAAAATAACTCAAAATCACATATTGGATGCACAAGATTTTTTAAAAACCCTAATTGGATTAGAATAAGCCTAGTGAGGACGAAAATGAACTAATTGGATTACCAATGACACAAAATCACTTATTATATGCACAAGATTGGTTAAAAACCCTAATTGGATTAGAATAAGCCTAGGGAGCACGAAAATGACCTGAATGTGCAACCAATGACACAAAATCACATATTGGATGCACAAGATTGGTTAAAAACCCTAATTGGATTACCATAAGCCTAGGGAAGACGAAAATAACCTAAATGTTCAACCAATGACACAAAATCACATATTGGATGCACAAGATTGGTTAAAAACCCTAATTGGATTAGAATAAGCCTAGGGAGGACGAAAATGACCTAAATGTGCAACCACTGACACAAAATCACATATTGGATGCACAAGATTGGTTAAAAACCCTAATTGGATTAGAATAAGCCTAGCGAGGACGAAAATGACCTAATTGGATTACCAATGACACAAAATGACACAAAATCACATATTGGATGCATAAGATTGGTTACAAACCCTAATTGGATTAGAATAAGCCTAGCGAGGACGAAAATGACCTAATTGGATTACCAATGACACAAAATCACATATTATATGCACAAGATTGGTTAAAAACCCTAATTGGATTAGAATAAAACTAGGGAGGACGAAAATGACCTAAATGTGCAACCAATGACACAAAATCACATATTGGATGAACAAGATTGGTTAAAAACCCTAATTGGATTAGCAGAAGCCTAGGGAGGACGAAAATGACCTAAATGTTCAACCAATGACACAAAATGACACAAAATCACATATTGGATGCACAAGATTGGTTAAAAACCCTAATTGGATTAGAATAAGCCTAGGGAGGACGAAAATGACCTAAATGTTGAACCAATGACACAAAATCACATATTGAATACACAAGATTGGTAAAAACCCTAATTGGATTAGAATAAGCCTAGGGAGGACGAAAATGACCTAAATGTTCAACCAATGACACAAAATGACACAAAATCACATATTGGATGCACAAGATTGGTTAAAAACCCTAATTGGATTAGAATAAGCCTAGCGAGGACGAAAATGACCAAATTGGATTACCAATGACACAAAATCACTTATTATATGCACAAGATTGGTTAAAAACCCTAATTGGATTAGAATAAGCCTAGGGAGGACGAAAATTACCTAAATGTGCAACCAATGACACAAAAACACATATTGGATGCACAAGATTGGTTAAAAACCCTAATTGGATTAGCAGAAGCCTAGGGAGGACGAAAATGACCTAAATGTTCAACCAGTGACACAAAATGACACAAAATAACATATTGGATGCACAAGATTGGTTAAAAACCCTAATTGGATTAGCAGAAGCCTAGGGAGGACGAAAATGACCTAAATGTTCAACCAATGACACAAAATGACACAAAATAACATATTGGATGCACAAGATTGGTTAAAAACCCTAATTGGATTAGAATAAGCCTAGGGAGGACGAAAATGACCTAAATGTGCAACCACTGACACAAAATCACATATTGGATGCACAAGATTGGTTAAAAACCCTAATTGGATTAGAATAAGCCTAGCGAGGACGAAAATGACCTAATTGGATTACCAATGACACAAATGACACAAAATCACATATTGGATGCATAAGATGCGTTAACAACCCTAATTGGATTAGAATAAGCCTAGCGAGGACGAAAATGACCTAATTGGATTACCAATGACACAAAATCACTTATTATATGCACAAGATTTGATAAGAACCCTAATTGGATTAGAATAAGCATAGGGAGAAAAAAAATTACCTAAGTGTGCAACCAATGACACAAAAAGACACAAAATCACATATTGGATGCACAAGATTGGTTAAAAACCCTAATTGGATTAGAATAAGCCTAGGGAGGACGAAAATGACCTAAATGTTCAACCGGTGACCCAAAATGACACAAAATCACATATTGGATGCACAAGAATGGTTAAAAACCCTAATTGGATTAGAATAAGCCTAACGAGGACGAAAATGACCTAATTGGATTACCAATGACACAAAATGACTTATTATATGCCCAAGATTGGTTAAAAACCCTAATTGGATTAGAATAAGCCTAGGGAGGACCAAAATGACCTAAATGTGCAACCAATGACAAAAAATCACATATTGGATGCACAAGATTGGTTAAAAACCCTAATTGGATTAGCAGAAGCCTAGGGAGGACGAAAATGACCTAAATGTTCAACCAATGACACAAAATAACATATTGGATGCACAAGATTGGTTAAAAACCCTAATTGGATTAGAATAAGCCTAGGGAGGACGAAAATGACCTAAATGTGCAACCACTGACACAAAATCACATATTGGATGCACATAATTGGTTAAAAACCCTAATTGGATTAGAATAAGCCTAGCGAGGACGAAAATGACCTAATTGGATTACCAATGACAAAAAATGACACAAAATCACATATTGGATGCATAAGATGCGTTAACAACCCTAATTGGATTAGAATAAGCCTAGCGAGGACGAAAATGACCTAATTGGATTACCAATGACACAAAATCACTTATTATATGCACAAGATTTGATAAGAACCCTAATTGGATTAGAATAAGCATAGGGAGAAAAAAAATTACCTAAGTGTGCAACCAATGACACAAAAAGACACAAAATCACATATTGGATGCACAAGATTGGTTAAAAACCCTAATTGGATTAGAATAAGCCTAGGGAGGACGAAAATGACCTAAATGTTCAACCGGTGACCCAAAATGACACAAAATCACATATTGGATGCACAAGAATGGTTAAAAACCCTAATTGGATTAGAATAAGCCTAGCGAGGACGAAAATAACCTAATTGGATTACCAATGACACAAAATCACTTATCATATGCACAAGATTGGTTAAAAACCCTAATTGGATTAGAATAAGCCTAGGGAGGACGAAAATGACCTAAATGTGCAACCATTGACACAAAATCACATATTGGATGAACAAGATTGGTTAAAAACCCTAATTGGATAAGCAGAAGCCTAGGGAGGACGAAAATGACCTAAATGTTCTACCAATGACACAAAATGACACAAAATCACATATTAGATGCACAAGATTTTTTAAAAACCCTAATTGGATTAGAATAAGCCTAGGGAGGACGAAAATGACCTAAATGTGCAACCACTGACACAAAATCACATATTGGATGCAAAAGATTGGTTAAAAACCCTAATTGGATTAGAATAAGCCTAGAGAGGACGAAAATGACCTAAATGTTGAACCAATGACACAAAATAACTCAAAATCACATATTGGATGCACAAGATTTTTTAAAAACCCTAATTGGATTAGAATAAGCCTAGTGAGGACGAAAATGAACTAATTGGATTACCAATGACACAAAATCACTTATTATATGCACAAGATTGGTTAAAAACCCTAATTGGATTAGAATAAGCCTAGGGAGCACGAAAATGACCTGAATGTGCAACCAATGACACAAAATCACATATTGGATGCACAAGATTGGTTAAAAACCCTAATTGGATTACCATAAGCCTAGGGAAGACGAAAATAACCTAAATGTTCAACCAATGACACAAAATCACATATTGGATGCACAAGATTGGTTAAAAACCCTAATTGGATTAGAATAAGCCTAGGGAGGACGAAAATGACCTAAATGTGCAACCACTGACACAAAATCACATATTGGATGCACAAGATTGGTTAAAAACCCTAATTGGATTAGAATAAGCCTAGCGAGGACGAAAATGACCTAATTGGATTACCAATGACACAAAATGACACAAAATCACATATTGGATGCACATAATTGGTTAAAAACCCTAATTGGATTAGAATAAGCCTAGCGAGGACGAAAATGACCTAATTGGATTACCAATGACAAAAAATGACACAAAATCACATATTGGATGCATAAGATGCGTTAACAACCCTAATTGGATTAGAATAAGCCTAGCGAGGACGAAAATGACCTAATTGGATTACCAATGACACAAAATCACTTATTATATGCACAAGATTTGATAAGAACCCTAATTGGATTAGAATAAGCATAGGGAGAAAAAAAATTACCTAAGTGTGCAACCAATGACACAAAAAGACACAAAATCACATATTGGATGCACAAGATTGGTTAAAAACCCTAATTGGATTAGAATAAGCCTAGGGAGGACGAAAATGACCTAAATGTTCAACCGGTGACCCAAAATGACACAAAATCACATATTGGATGCACAAGAATGGTTAAAAACCCTAATTGGATTAGAATAAGCCTAGCGAGGACGAAAATAACCTAATTGGATTACCAATGACACAAAATCACTTATCATATGCACAAGATTGGTTAAAAACCCTAATTGGATTAGAATAAGCCTAGGGAGGACGAAAATGACCTAAATGTGCAACCATTGACACAAAATCACATATTGGATGAACAAGATTGGTTAAAAACCCTAATTGGATAAGCAGAAGCCTAGGGAGGACGAAAATGACCTAAATGTTCTACCAATGACACAAAATGACACAAAATCACATATTAGATGCACAAGATTTTTTAAAAACCCTAATTGGATTAGAATAAGCCTAGGGAGGACGAAAATGACCTAAATGTGCAACCACTGACACAAAATCACATATTGGATGCAAAAGATTGGTTAAAAACCCTAATTGGATTAGAATAAGCCTAGAGAGGACGAAAATGACCTAAATGTTGAACCAATGACACAAAATAACTCAAAATCACATATTGGATGCACAAGATTTTTTAAAAACCCTAATTGGATTAGAATAAGCCTAGTGAGGACGAAAATGAACTAATTGGATTACCAATGACACAAAATCACTTATTATATGCACAAGATTGGTTAAAAACCCTAATTGGATTAGAATAAGCCTAGGGAGCACGAAAATGACCTGAATGTGCAACCAATGACACAAAATCACATATTGGATGCACAAGATTGGTTAAAAACCCTAATTGGATTACCATAAGCCTAGGGAAGACGAAAATAACCTAAATGTTCAACCAATGACACAAAATCACATATTGGATGCACAAGATTGGTTAAAAACCCTAATTGGATTAGAATAAGCCTAGGGAGGACGAAAATGACCTAAATGTGCAACCACTGACACAAAATCACATATTGGATGCACAAGATTGGTTAAAAACCCTAATTGGATTAGAATAAGCCTAGCGAGGACGAAAATGACCTAATTGGATTACCAATGACACAAAATGACACAAAATCACATATTGGATGCATAAGATTGGTTACAAACCCTAATTGGATTAGAATAAGCCTAGCGAGGACGAAAATGACCTAATTGGATTACCAATGACACAAAATCACTTATTATATGCACAACATTGGTTAAAAACCCTAATTGGATTAGGATAAAACTAGGGAGGACGAAAATGACCTAAATGTGCAACCAATGACACAATCTCATATTGGATGCACAATATTGGTTAAAAACCCTAATTGGATTAGAATAAGCCTAGCGAGGACGAAAATGACCAAATTGGATTACCAATGACACAAAATCACTTATTATATGCACAAGATTGGTTAAAAACCCTAATTGGATTAGAATAAGCCTAGGGAGGACGAAAATTACCTAAATGTGCAACCAATGACACAAAATCACATATTGGATGCACAAGATTGGTTAAAAACCCTAATTGGATTAGAATAAGCCTAGGGAGGACGAAAATGACCTAAATGTGCAACCAATGACACAAAATCACATATTGGATGCACAAAATTGGTTAAAAACCCTAATTGGATTAGCAGAAGCCTAGGGAGGACGAAAATGACCTAAATGTTCAACCAATGACACAAAATGACACAAAATAACATATTGGATGCACAAGATTGGTTAAAAACCCTAATTGGATTAGAATAAGCCTAGGGAGGACGAAAATGACCTAAATGTGCAACCACTGACACAAAATCACATATTGGATGCACAAGATTGGTTAAAAACCCTAATTGGATTAGAATAAGCCTAGCGAGGACGAAAATGACCTAATTGGATTACCAATGACACAAAATCACTTATTATAAGCACAAGATTGGTTAAAAACCCTAATTGGATTAGAATAAGCCTAGGGAGGACGAAAATGACCTAAATGTGCAACCAATGACACAAAATCACATATTGGATGCACAAGATTGGTTAAAAACCCTAATTGGATTAGAATATGCCTAGGGAGGACGAAAATGACCTAAATGTTCAACCAATGACACAAAATGACACAAAATCACATATTGGATGCACAAGATTAGTTAAAAACCCTAATTGGATTAGAATAAGCCTAGGGAGGACGAAAATGACCTAAATGTTCAACCAATGACACAAAATTACACAAAATCACATATTGGATGCACAAGATTGGTTAAAAACCCTAATTGGATTAGAATAAGCCTAGGGAGGACTAAAATGACCTAAATGTGCAACCACTGACACAAAATCACATATTGGATGCACAAGATTGGTTAAAAACCCTAATTGGATTAGAATAAGCCTAGCGAGGACGAAAATGACCTAATTGGATTACCAATGACACAAAATGACACAAAATCACATATTGGATGCATAAGATTGGTTACAAACCCTAATTGGATTAGAATAAGCCTAGCGAGGACGAAAATGGCCTAATTGGATTACCAATGACACAAAATCACTTATTATATGCACAACATTGGTTAAAAACCCTAATTGGATTAGGATAAAACTAGGGAGGACGAAAATGACCTAAATGTGCAACCGATGACACAATCTCATATTGGATGCCCAAGATTGGTTAAAAACCCTAATTGGATTAGAACAAGCCTAGGGAGGACGAAAATGACCTAAATATTCAACCAATGACACAAAATGACACAAAGTCACAAAAATTGATGCACAAGATTGGTTAAAAACCCTAATTGGATTAGAATAAGCATAGGGAGGACGAAAATGACCTAAATGTTGAACCAATGACACAAAATATCACAAAATCACATATTGGATGCACATGATTTTTTAAAAACCCTAATTGGATTAGAATAAGCCTAGTGTGGACGAAAATGAACTAATTGGATTACCAATGACACAAAATCACTTATTATATGCACAAGATTGGTTAAAAACCCTAATTGGATTAGAATAAGCCTAGGGAGCACGAAAATGACCTAAATGTGAAACCAATGACACAAAATCACATATTGGATGCACAAGATTGGTTAAAAACCCTAATTGGATTACCATAAGCCTAGGGAAGACGAAAATAACCTAAATGTTCAACCAATGACACAAAATCACATATTGGATGCAAAAGATTGGTTAAAAACCCTAATTGGATTAGAATAAGCCTAGGGAGGACGAAAATGACCTAAATGTGCAACCACTGACACAAAATCACATATTGGATGCACAAGATTGGTTAAAAACCCTAATTGGATTAGAATAAGCCTAGCGAGGACGAAAATGACCTAATTGGATTACCAATGACACAAAATGACACAAAATCACATATTGGATGCATAAGATTGGTTACAAACCCTAATTGGATTAGAAGAAGCCTAGCGAGGACGAAAATGACCTAATTGGATTACCAATGACACAAAATCACTTATTATATGCACAAGATTGGTTAAAAACCCTAATTGGATTAGAATAAAACTAGGGAGGACGAAAATGACCTAAATGTGCAACCAATGACACAATCTCATATTGGATGCCCAAGATTGGTTAAAAACCCTAATTGGATTAGAACAAGCCTAAGGAGGACGAAAATGACCTAAATATTCAACCAATAACACAAAATGACACAAAGTCACATATTGGATGCACAAGATTGGTTAAAAACCCTAATTGGATTAGAATAAGCATAGGGAGGACGAAAATGACCTAAATGTGCAACCAATGACACAAAATCACTTATTATATGCATAAGATTGGTTATAAACCCTAATTGGATTAGAATAAGCCTAGCGAGGACGAAAATGACCTAATTGGATTACCAATGACACAAAATGACTTATTATATGCCCAAGATTGGTTAAAAACCCTAATTGGATTAGAATAAGCCTAGGGAGGACGAAAATGACCTAAATGTGCAACCAATGACAAAAAATCACATATTGGATGCACAAGATTGGTTAAAAACCCTAATTGGATTAGCAGAAGCCTAGGGAGGACGAAAATGACCTAAATGTTCAACCAATGACACAAAATGACACAAAATAACATATTGGATGCACAAGATTGGTTAAAAACCCTAATTGGATTAGAATAAGCCTAGGGAGGACGAAAATGACCTAAATGTGCAACCACTGACACAAAATCACATATTGGATGCACAAGATTGGTTAAAAACCCTAATTGGATTAGAATAAGCCTAGCGAGGACGAAAATGACCTAATTGGATTACCAATGACACAAATGACACAAAATCACATATTGGATGCATAAGATGCGTTAACAACCCTAATTGGATTAGAATAAGCCTAGCGAGGACGAAAATGACCTAATTGGATTACCAATGACACAAAATCACTTATTATATGCACAAGATTTGATAAGAACCCTAATTGGATTAGAATAAGCATAGGGAGAAAAAAAATTACCTAAGTGTGCAACCAATGACACAAAAAGACACAAAATCACATATTGGATGCACAAGATTGGTTAAAAACCCTAATTGGATTAGAATAAGCCTAGGGAGGACGAAAATGACCTAAATGTTCAACCGGTGACCCAAAATGACACAAAATCACATATTGGATGCACAAGAATGGTTAAAAACCCTAATTGGATTAGAATAAGCCTAGCGAGGACGAAAATAACCTAATTGGATTACCAATGACACAAAATCACTTATCATATGCACAAGATTGGTTAAAAACCCTAATTGGATTAGAATAAGCCTAGGGAGGACGAAAATGACCTAAATGTGCAACCATTGACACAAAATCACATATTGGATGAACAAGATTGGTTAAAAACCCTAATTGGATAAGCAGAAGCCTAGGGAGGACGAAAATGACCTAAATGTTCTACCAATGACACAAAATGACACAAAATCACATATTAGATGCACAAGATTTTTTAAAAACCCTAATTGGATTAGAATAAGCCTAGGGAGGACGAAAATGACCTAAATGTGCAACCACTGACACAAAATCACATATTGGATGCAAAAGATTGGTTAAAAACCCTAATTGGATTAGAATAAGCCTAGAGAGGACGAAAATGACCTAAATGTTGAACCAATGACACAAAATAACTCAAAATCACATATTGGATGCACAAGATTTTTTAAAAACCCTAATTGGATTAGAATAAGCCTAGTGAGGACGAAAATGAACTAATTGGATTACCAATGACACAAAATCACTTATTATATGCACAAGATTGGTTAAAAACCCTAATTGGATTAGAATAAGCCTAGGGAGCACGAAAATGACCTGAATGTGCAACCAATGACACAAAATCACATATTGGATGCACAAGATTGGTTAAAAACCCTAATTGGATTACCATAAGCCTAGGGAAGACGAAAATAACCTAAATGTTCAACCAATGACACAAAATCACATATTGGATGCACAAGATTGGTTAAAAACCCTAATTGGATTAGAATAAGCCTAGGGAGGACGAAAATGACCTAAATGTGCAACCACTGACACAAAATCACATATTGGATGCACAAGATTGGTTAAAAACCCTAATTGGATTAGAATAAGCCTAGCGAGGACGAAAATGACCTAATTGGATTACCAATGACACAAAATGACACAAAATCACATATTGGATGCATAAGATTGGTTACAAACCCTAATTGGATTAGAATAAGCCTAGCGAGGACGAAAATGACCTAATTGGATTACCAATGACACAAAATCACTTATTATATGCACAACATTGGTTAAAAACCCTAATTGGATTAGGATAAAACTAGGGAGGACGAAAATGACCTAAATGTGCAACCAATGACACAATCTCATATTGGATGCACAATATTGGTTAAAAACCCTAATTGGATTAGAATAAGCCTAGCGAGGACGAAAATGACCAAATTGGATTACCAATGACACAAAATCACTTATTATATGCACAAGATTGGTTAAAAACCCTAATTGGATTAGAATAAGCCTAGGGAGGACGAAAATTACCTAAATGTGCAACCAATGACACAAAATCACATATTGGATGCACAAGATTGGTTAAAAACCCTAATTGGATTAGAATAAGCCTAGGGAGGACGAAAATGACCTAAATGTGCAACCAATGACACAAAATCACATATTCGATGCACAAGATTGGTTAAAAACCCTAATTGGATTAGAATAAGCCTAGGGAGGACGAAAATGACCTAAATGTGCAACCAATGACACAAAATCACATATTGGATGCACAAGATTGGTTAAAAACCCTAATTGGATTACAATAAGCCTAGCGAGGACGAAAATGACCTAATTGGATTACCAATGACACAAAATGACACAAAATCATATATTGGATGCATAAGATTGGTTAAAAACCCTAATTGGATTAGAATAAGCCTAGAGAGGACGAAAATGACCTAATTGGATTACCAATGACACAAAATGACTTATTATATGCACAAGATTGGTTAAAAACCCTAATTGGATTAGAATAAAACTAGGGAGGACGAAAATGACCTAAATGTGCAACCAATGACACAATCTCATTATGGATACCCAAGATTGGTTAAAAACCCTAATTGGATTAGAAAAAGCCTAGGGAGGACAAAAATGACCTAAATATTCAACTAATAACACAAAATGACACAAAATGACTTATTATATGCACAAGATTGGTTAAAAACCCTAATTGGATTAGAATAAGCCTAGGGAGGACGAAAATGACCTAAATGTGCAACCACTGACACAAAATCACATATTGGATGCACAAGATTGGTTAAAAACCCTAATTGGATTAGAATAAGCCTAGCGAGGACGAAAATGACCTAATTGGATTACCAATGACACAAAATTACACAAAATCACATATTGGATGCATAAGATTGGTTAGAAACCCTAGTTGGATTAGAATAAGCCTAGCGAGGACGAAAATGACCTAATTGGATTACCAATGACACAAAATCACTTATTATATGCACAAGATTGGTTAAAAACCCTAATTGGATTAGAATAAAACTAGGGAGGACGAAAATGACCTAAATGTGCAACCAATGACACAATCTCATATTGGATGCCCAAGATTGGTCAAAAACCCTAATTGGATTAGAACAAGCCTAGGGAGGACAAAAATGACCTAAATATTCAACCAATGACACAAAATGACACAAAGTCACATATTGGATGCACAAGATTGGTTAAAAACCCTAATTGGATTAGAATAAGCCTAGCGAGGACGAAAATGACCTAATTGGATTACCAATGACACAAAATGACACAAAATCACATATTGGATGCATAAGATTGGTTACAAACCCTAATTGGATTAGAATAAGCCTAGGGAGGACGAAAATGACCTAAATGTTCAACCAGTGACCCAAAATGACACAAAATCACATATTGGATGCACAAGATTGGTTAAAAACCCTAATTGGATTAGAATAAGCCTAGCGAGGACGAAAATGACCTAATTGGAACACAAAATGACACAAAATCACATATTGGATGCACAAGATTGGTTAAAAACCCTAATTGGATTAGAATAAGCCTAGCGAGGACGAAAATGACCTAATTGGATTACCAATGACACAAAATGACACAAAATCACATATTGGATGCATAAGATTGGTTACAAACCCTAATTGGATTAGAATAAGCCTAGCGAGGACGAAAATGACCTAATTGGATTACCAATGATACAAAATCACTTATTATATGCACAAGATTGGTTAAAAACCCTAATTGGATTAGAATAAGCCTAGGGAGGACGAAAATAACCTAAATGTTCAACCAATGACACAAAATCACATATTGGATGCACAAGATTGGTTAAAAACCCTAATTGGATTAGAATAAGCCTAGGGAGGACGAAAATGACCTAAATGTGCAACCACTGACACAAAATCACATATTGGATGCACATAATTGGTTAAAAACCCTAATTGGATTAGAATAAGCCTAGCGAGGACGAAAATGACCTAATTGGATTACCAATGACAAAAAATGACACAAAATCACATATTGGATGCATAAGATGCGTTAACAACCCTAATTGGATTAGAATAAGCCTAGCGAGGACGAAAATGACCTAATTGGATTACCAATGACACAAAATCACTTATTATATGCACAAGATTTGATAAGAACCCTAATTGGATTAGAATAAGCATAGGGAGAAAAAAAATTACCTAAGTGTGCAACCAATGACACAAACAGACACAAAATCACATATTGGATGCACAAGATTGGTTAAAAACCCTAATTGGATTAGAATAAGCCTAGGGAGGACGAAAATGACCTAAATGTTCAACCGGTGACCCAAAATGACACAAAATCACATATTGGATGCACAAGAATGGTTAAAAACCCTAATTGGATTAGAATAAGCCTAGCGAGGACGAAAATGACCTAATTGGATTACCAATGACACAAAATCACTTATCATATGCACAAGATTGGTTAAAAACCCTAATTGGATTAGAATAAGCCTAGGGAGGACGAAAATGACCTAAATGTGCAACCATTGACACAAAATCACATTGGATGAACAAGATTGGTTAAAAACCCTAATTGGATAAGCAGAAGCCTAGGGAGGACGAAAATGACCTAAATGTTCTACCAATGACACAAAATGACACAAAATCACATATTGGATGCACAAGATTTTTTAAAAACCCTAATTGGATTAGAATAAGCCTAGGGAGGACGAAAATGACCTAAATGTGCAACCACTGACACAAAATCACATATTGGATGCAAAAGATTGGTTAAAAACCCTAATTGGATTAGAATAAGCCTAGAGAGGACGAAAATGACCTAAATGTTGAACCAATGACACAAAATAACTCAAAATCACATATTGGATGCACAAGATTTTTTAAAAACCCTAATTGGATTAGAATAAGCCTAGTGAGGACGAAAATGAACTAATTGGATTACCAATGACACAAAATCACTTATTATATGCACAAGATTGGTTAAAAACCCTAATTGGATTAGAATAAGCCTAGGGAGCACGAAAATGAACTAAATGTGCAACCAATGACACAAAATCACATATTGGATGCACAAGATTGGTTAAAAACCCTAATTGGATTACCATAAGCCTAGGGAAGACGAAAATAACCTAAATGTTCAACCAATGACACAAAATCACATATTGGATGCAAAAGATTGGTTAAAAACCCTAATTGGATTAGAATAAGCCTAGGGAGGACGAAAATGACCTAAATGTGCAACCACTGACACAAAATCACATATTGGATGCACAAGATTGGTTAAAAACCCTAATTGGATTAGAATAAGCCTAGCGAGGACGAAAATGACCTAATTGGATTACCAATGACACAAAATGACACAAAATCACATATTGGATGCATATGATTGGTTACAAACCCTAATTGGATTAGAATAAGCCTAGCGAGGACGAAAATGACCTAATTGGATTACCAATGACACAAAATCACTTATTATATGCACAAGATTGGTTAAAAACCCTAATTGGATTAGAATAAAACTAGGGAGGACGAAAATGACCTAAATGTGCAACCAATGACACAATCTCATATTGGATGCCCAAGATTGGTTAAAAACCCTAATTGGATTAGAACAAGCCTAAGGAGGACGAAAATGACCTAAATATTCAACCAATAACACAAAATGACACAAAGTCACATATTGGATGCACAAGATTGGTTAAAAACCCTAATTGGATTAGAATAAGCATAGGGAGGACGAAAATGACCTAAATGTGCAACCAATGACACAAAATCACTTATTATATGCATAAGATTGGTTATAAACCCTAATTGGATTAGAATAAGCCTAGCGAGGACGAAAATGACCTAATTGGATTACCAATGACACAAAATGACTTATTATATGCCCAAGATTGGTTAAAAACCCTAATTGGATTAGAATAAGCCTAGGGAGGACGAAAATGACCTAAATGTGCAACCAATGACAAAAAATCACATATTGGATGCACAAGATTGGTTAAAAACCCTAATTGGATTAGCAGAAGCCTAGGGAGGACGAAAATGACCTAAATGTTCAACCAATGACACAAAATGACACAAAATAACATATTGGATGCACAAGATTGGTTAAAAACCCTAATTGGATTAGAATAAGCCTAGGGAGGACGAAAATGACCTAAATGTGCAACCACTGACACAAAATCACATATTGGATGCACAAGATTGGATAAAAACCCTAATTGGATTAGAATAAGCCTAGCGAGGACGAAAATGACCTAAATGTTGAACCAATGACACAAAATAACACAAAATCACATATTGGATGCACAAGATTTTTTAAAAACCCTAATTGGATTAGAATAAGCCTACCGAGGACGAAAATGACCTAATTTGATTACCAATGACACAAAATCACTTATTATATGCATAAGATTGGTTAAAAACCCTAATTGGATTAGAATAAGCCTAGCGAGGACGAAAATGACCTAATTGGATTACCAATGACACAAAATGACTTATTATATGCCCAAGATTGGTTAAAAACCCTAATTGGATTATAATAAGCCTAGGGAGGACGAAAATGACCTAAATGTGCAACCAATGACACAAAATCACATATTGGATGCACAAGATTGGTTAAAAACCCTAATTGGATTAGCAGAAGCCTAGGGAGGACGAAAATGACCTAAATGTTCAATCAATGACACAAAATGACACAAAATAACATATTGGATGCACAAGATTGGTTAAAAACCCTAATTGGATTAGAATAAGCCTAGGGAGGACGAAAATGACCTAAATGTGCAACCACTGACACAAAATCACATATTGGATGCACAAGATTGGTTAAAAACCCTAATTGGATTAGAATAAGCCTAGCGAGGACGAAAATGACCTAATTGGATTACCAATGACACAAAATCACTTATTATAAGCACAAGATTGGTTAAAAACCCTAATTGGATTAGAATAAGCCTAGGGAGGACGAAAATGACCTAAATGTGCAACCAATGACACAAAATCACATATTGGATGCACAAGATTGGTTAAAAACCCTAATTGGATTAGAATAAGCCTAGGGAAGACGAAAATGACATAAATGTTCAACCAATAACTCAAAATGACACAAAATCACATATTGGATGCATAAGATTGGTTAAAAATTCTAATTGGATTAGAATAAGCCTAGCGAGGACGACAATGACCTAATTGGATTACCAATGACATACAATCACTTATTATATGCACAAGATTGGTTAAAAACCCTAATTGGATTAGAATAAGCCTAGGGAGGATGAAAATGACTTAAATGTGCAACCAATGACACAAAATCACATATTGGATGCCCAAGATTGGTTAAAAACCCTAATTGGATTAGAATAAGCCTAGGGAGGACGAAAATGACCTAAATGTGCAACCAATGACACAAAATCACATATTGGATGCACAAGATTGGTTAAAAACCCTAATTGGATTAGAATAAGCCTAGGGAGGACTAAAATGACCTAAATGTGCAACCACTGACACAAAATCACATATTGGATGCACAAGATTGGTTAAAAACCCTAATTGGATTAGAATAAGCCTAGCGAGGACGAAAATGACCTAATTGGATTACCAATGACACAAAATGACACAAAATCACATATTGGATGCATAAGATTGGTTACAAACCGTAATTGGATTAGAATAAGCCTAGCGAGGACGAAAATGACCTAATTGGATTACCAATGACACAAAATGACTTATTATATGTACAAGATTGGTTAAAAACCCTAATTGGATTAGAATAAAACTAGGGAGGACGAAAATGACCTAAATGTGCTACCAATGACACAATCTCATATTGGATGCCCAAGATTGGTTAAAAACCCTAATTGGATTAGAACAAGCCTAGGGAGGACGAAAAAGACCTAAATATTCAACCAATGACACAAAATGACACAAAGTCACATATTGGATGCACAAGATTGGTTAAAAACCCTAATTGGATTAGAATAAGTCTAGGGAGGACGAAAATGACCTAAATGTGCAACCAATGACACAAAATCACATATTGGAGGCACAAGAGTGGTTAAAAACCCTAATTGGATTAGAATAAGCCTAGGGAGGACGAAAATGACCTAAATGTTCAACCAATGACACAAAATCACTTATTATATGCACAAGATTGGTTAAAAACCCTAATTGGATTAGAATAAAACTAGGGAGGACGAAAATGACCTAAATGTGCAACCAATGACACAATCTCATATTGGATGCCCAAGATTGGTCAAAAACCCTAATTGGATTAGAACAAGCCTAGGGAGGACAAAAATGACCTAAATATTCAACCAATGACACAAAATGACACAAAGTCACATATTGGATGCACAAGATTGGTTAAAAACCCTAATTGGATTAGAATAAGCCTAGGGAGGACGAAAATGACCTAAATGTGCAACCACTGACACAAAATCACATATTGGATGCACAAGATTGGTTAAAAACCCTAATTGGATTAGAATAAGCCTAGCGAGGACGAAAATGACCTAATTGGATTACCAATGACACAAAATCACTAATTATATGCACAAGATTGGTTAAAAACCCTAATTGGATTAGAATAAAACTAGGGAGGACGAAAATGACCTAAATGTGCAACCAATGACACAATCTCATATTGGATGCCCAAGATTGGTTAAAAACCCTAATTGGATTAGAACAAGCCTAGGGAGGACGAAAATGACCTAAATATTCAACCAATGACACAAAATGACACAAAGTCACATATTGGATGCACAAGATTGGTTAAAAACCCTAATTGGATTAGAATAAGCCTAGCGAGGACGAAAATGACCTAATTGGATTACCAATGACACAAAATGACACAAAATCACATATTGGATGCATAAGATTGGTTACAAACCCTAATTGGATTAGAATAAGCCTAGCGAGGACGAAAATGACCTAATTTGATTACCAATGACACAAAATCACTTATTATATGCACAAGATTGGTTAAAAACCCTAATTGGATTAGAATAAAACTAGGGAGGACGAAAATGACCTAAATGTGCAACCAATGACACAAAATGACACAAAATAACATATTGGATGCACAAGATTGGTTAAAAACCCTAATTGGATTAGAATAAGCCTAGGGAGGACGAAAATGACCTAAATGTGCAACCACTGACACAAAATCACATATTGGATGCACAAGATTGGTTAAAAACCCTAATTGGATCAGAATAAGCCTAGCGAGGACGAAAATGACCTAATTGGATTACCAATGACACAAAATCACTTATTATATGCACAAGATTGGTTAAGAACCCTAATTGGATTAGAATAAGCCTAGAGAGAAAAAAAATTACCTAAGTGTGCAACCAATGACACAAAATGACACAAAATCACATATTGGATGCACAAGATTGGTTAAAAACCCTAATTGGATTACAATAAGCCTAGCGAGGATGAAAATGACCTAATTGGATTACCAATGACACAAAATGACACAAAATCACATATTGGATGCATAAGATTGGTTAAAAACCCTAATTGGATTAGAATAAGACTAGCGAGGACGAAAATGACCTAATTGGATTACCAATGACACAAAATCACTTATTATATGCACAAGATTGGTTAAAAACCCCAATTGGATTAGACTAAGCCTAGGGAGAAAAAAATTACCTAAGTGTGCAACCAATGACACAAAATGACACAAAATCACATATTGGATGCACAAGATTGGTTAAAAACCCTAATTGGATTAGAATAAGCCTAGGGAGGACAAAAATGACCTAAATGTTCAACCAGTGACCCAAAATGACACAAAATCACATATTGGATGCACAAGATTGGTTAAAAACCCTAATTGGATTAGAATAAGCCTAGCGAGGACGAAAATGACCTAATTGGAACACAAAATGACACAAAATCACATATTGGATGCACAAGATTGGTTAAAAACCCTAATTGGATTAGAATAAGCCTAGCGAGGACGAAAATGACCTAATTGGATTACCAATGACACAAAATGACACAAAATCACATATTGGATGCATAAGATTGGTTACAAACCCTAATTGGATTAGAATAAGCCTAGCGAGGACGAAAATGACCTAATTGGATTACCAATGACACAAAATGACTTATTATATGCACAAGATTGGTTAAAAACCCTAATTGGATTAGAATAAAACTAGGGAGGACGAAAATGACCTAAATGTGCAACCAATGACACAATCTCATATTGGATGCCCAAGATTTGTTAAAAACCCTAATTGGATTAGAACAAGCCTAGGGAGGACGAAAATGACCTAAATATTCAACTAATGACACAAAATGACACAAAATGACTTATTATATGCACAAGATTGGTTAAAAACCCTAATTGGATTAGAATAAGCCTAGGGAGGACGAAAATGACCTAAATGTGCAACCACTGACACAAAATCACATATTGGATGCACAAGATTGGTTTAAAACCCTAATTGGATTAGAATAAGCCTAGCGAGGACGAAAATGACCTAATTGGATTACCAATGACACAAAATTACACAAAATCACATATTGGATGCATAAGATTGGTTACAAACCCTAATTGGATTAGAATAAGCCTAGCGAGGACGAAAATGACCTAATTGGATTACCAATGACACAAAATCACTTATTATATTCGCAAGATTGGTTAAAAACCCTAATTGGATCAGAATAAGCCTAGGGAGGACAAAAATGATCTAAATGTGCAACCAATGACACAAAATCACATATTGGACGGAAAAGATTGGTTAAAAACCCTATTTGGAGTAGAATAAGCCTAGGGAGGACGAAAATGACCTAAATGTTCAACCAATCACACAAAATGACACAAAATCACATATTGGATGCACCAGATTGGTTAAAAACCCTAATTGGATTAGAATAAGCCTAGGGAGGACGAACTTGACCTAAATGTGCAACCAATGACACAAAATCACTTATTATATGCACAAGATTGGTTAAAAACCCTAATTGGATTAGAATAAGCCTAGCAAGGACGAAAATGACCTAATTGGAATACCAATGACACAAAATGACACAAAATCACATATTGGATGCATAAGATGCGTTAATAACCCTAATTGGATTAGAATAAGCCTAGCGAGGACGAAAATGACCTAATTGGATTACCAATGACACAAAATCACTTATTATATTCGCAAGATTGGTTAAAAACCCTAATTGGATTAGAATAAGCCTAGGGAGGACAAAAATGATCTAAATGTGCAACCAATGACACAAAATCACATATTGGATGCCCAAGATTGGTTAAAAACCCTAATTGGATTAGAACAAGCCTAGGGAGGACGAAAATGACCTAAATATTCAACTAATGACACAAAATGACACAAAATCACTTATTATATGCACTAGATTGGTTAAAAACCCTAATTGGATTAGAATAAGCCTAGGGAGGACGAAAATGACCTAAATGTGCAACCACTGACACAAAATCACATATTGGATGCACAAGATTGGTTAAAAACCCTAATTGGATTAGAATAAGCCTAGCGAGGACGAAAATGACCTAATTGGATTACCAATGACACAACATTACAGAAAATCACATATTGGATGCATAAGATTGGTTACAAACCCTAGTTGGATTAGAATAAGCCTAGCGAGGACGAAAATGACCTAATTGGATTACCAATGACACAAAATCACTTATTATATGCACAAGATTGGTTAAAAACCCTAATTGGATTAGAATAAAACTAGGGAGGACGAAAATGACCTAAATGTGCAACCAATGACACAATCTCATATTGGATGCCCAAGATTGGTTAAAAACCCTAATTGGATTGGAACAAGCCTAAGGAGGACGAAAATGACCTAAATATTCAACCAATAACACAAAATGACACAAAGTCACATATTGGATGCACAAGATTGGTTAAAAACCCTAATTGGATTAGAATAAGCCTAGGGAGGACGAAAATGACCTAAATGTGCAACCAATGACACAAAATCACTTATTATATGCATAAGATTGGTTATAAACCCTAATTGGATTAGAATAAGCCTAGCGAGGACGAAAATGACCTAATTGGATTACCATTGACACAAAATGACTTATTATATGCCCAAGATTGGTTAAAAACCCTAATTGGATTAGAATAAGCCTAGGGAGGACGAAAATGACCTAAATGTGCAACCAATGACAAAAAATCACATATTGGATGCACAAGATTGGTTAAAAACCCTAATTGGATTAGCAGAAGCCTAGGGAGGACGAAAATGACCTAAATGTTCAACCAATGACACAAAATGACACAAAATAACATATTGGATGCACAAGATTGGTTAAAAACCCTAATTGGATTAGAATAAGCCTAGGGAGGACGAAAATGACCTAAATGTGCAACCACTGACACAAAATCACATATTGGATGCACAAGATTGGATAAAAACCCTAATTGGATTAGAATAAGCCTAGCGAGGACGAAAATGACCTAAATGTTGAACCAATGACACAAAATAACACAAAATCACATATTGGATGCACAAGATTTTTTAAAAACCCTAATTGGATTAGAATAAGCCTACCGAGGACGAAAATGACCTAATTTGATTACCAATGACACAAAATCACTTATTATATGCATAAGATTGGTTAAAAACCCTAATTGGATTAGAATAAGCCTAGCGAGGACGAAAATGACCTAATTGGATTACCAATGACACAAAATGACTTATTATATGCCCAAGATTGGTTAAAAACCCTAATTGGATTAGAATAAGCCTAGGGAGGACGAAAATGACCTAAATGTGCAACCACTGACACAAAATCACATATTGGATGCAAAAGATTGGTTAAAAACCCTAATTGGATTCGCAAAAGCCTAGGGAGGACGAAAATGACCTAAATGTTCAACCAATGACACAAAATGACACAAAATAACATATTGGATGCACAAGATTGGTTAAAAACCCTAATTGGATTAGAATAAGCCTAGGGAGGACGAAAAATGACCTAAATGTGCAACCACTGACACAAAATCACATATTGGATACACAACATTGGTTAAAAACCCTAATTGGATTAGAATAAGCCTAGCGAGGACGAAAATGACCTAAATGTTGAACCAATGACACAAAATAACACAAAATCACATATTGGATGCACAAGATTTTTTAAAAACCCTAATTGGACTAGAATAAGCCTACCGAGGACGAAAATGACCTAATTGGATTACCAATGACACAAAATCACTTATTATATGCATAAGATTGGTTATAAACCCTAATTGGATTAGAATAAGCCTAGCGAGGACGAAAATGACCTAATTGGATTACCAATGACACAAAATGACTTATTATTTGCCCAAGATTGGTTAAAAACCCTAATTGGATTAGCATAAGCCAAGGGAGGACGAAAATGACCTAAATGTTCAACCAATGACACAAAATTACACAAAATCACATATTGGATGCACAAGATTGGTTAAAAACCCTAATTGGATTAGAATAAGCCTAGGGAGGACTAAAATGACCTAAATGTGCAACCACTGACACAAAATCACATATTGGATGCACAAGATTGGTTAAAAACCCTAATTGGATTAGAATAAGCCTAGCGAGGACGAAAATGACCTAATTGGATTACCAATGACACAAAATGACACAAAATCACATATTGGATGCATAAGATTGGTTACAAACCCTAATTGGATTAGAATAAGCCTAGCGAGGACGAAAATGACCTAATTGGATTACCAATGACACAAAATCACTTATTATATGCACAACATTGGTTAAAAACCCTAATTGGATTAGGATAAAACTAGGGAGGACGAAAATGACCTAAATGTGCAACCAATGACACAATCTCATATTGGATGCACAATATTGGTTAAAAACCCTAATTGGATTAGAATAAGCCTAGCGAGGACGAAAATGACCAAATTGGATTACCAATGACACAAAATCACTTATTATATGCACAAGATTGGTTAAAAACCCTAATTGGATTAGAATAAGCCTAGGGAGGACGAAAATTACCTAAATGTGCAACCAATGACACAAAATCACATATTGGATGCACAAGATTGGTTAAAAACCCTAATTGGATTAGAATAAGCCTAAGGAGGACGAAAATGACCTAAATGTGCAACCAATGACACAAAATCACATATTGGATGCACAAGATTGGTTAAAAACGCTAATTGGATTAGAATAAGCCTAGGGAGGACGAAAATGACCTAAATGTGCAACCAATGACACAAAATCACATATTGGATGCACAAGATTGGTTAAAAACCCTAATTGGATTAGAATAAGCCTAGGGAGCACGAAAATGACCTAAATGTGCAACCAATGACACAAAATCACATATTGGATGCACAAGATTGGTTAAAAACCCTAATTGGATTACCATAAGCCTAGGGAAGACGAAAATAACCTAAATGTTCAACCAATGACACAAAATCACATATTGAATGCACAAGATTGGTTAAAAACCCTAATTAGATTAGAATAAGCCTAGGGAGGACGAAAATGACCTAAATGTGCAACCACTGACACAAAATCACATATTGGATGCACAAGATTGGTTAAAAACCCTAATTGGATTAGAATAAGCCTAGCGAGGACGAAAATGACCTAATTGGATTACCAATGACACAAAATCACTAATTATATGCACAAGATTGGTTAAAAACCCTAATTGGATTAGAATAAAACTAGGGAGGACGAAAATGACCTAAATGTGCAACCAATGACACAATCTCATATTGGATGCCCAAGATTGGTTAAAAACCCTAATTGGATTAGAACAAGCCTAGGGAGGAAGTAAATGACCTAAATATTCAACCAATGACACAAAATCACATATTGGATGCACAAGATTGGTTAAAAACCCTAATTGGATTAGAATAAGCCTAGGGAGAATGAAAATGGCCTAAATGTGCAACCAATGACACAAAATCACATATTGGATGCACAAGATTGGTTAAAAACCCTAATTGGATTAGAATAAGCCTAGGGAGGACGAAAATGACCTAAATTTGCAACCAATGACACAAAATCACATATTGGATGCACAAGATTGGTTAAAAACCCTAATTGGATTAGCATAAGCCTAGGGAGGACGAAAATGACCTAAATGTTCAACCAATGACACAAAATGACACAAAATCACATATTGGATGCACAAGATTGGTTAAAAACCCTAATTGGATTAGAATAAGCCTAGGGAGGACGAAATTGACCTAAATGTGCAACCACTGACACAAAATCACATATTGGATGCACAAGATTGGTTAAAAACCCTAATTGGATTAGAATAAGCCTAGCGAGGACGAAAATGACCTAATTGGATTACCAATGACACAAAATGACACAAAATCACATATTGGATGCATAAGATTGGTTACAAACCCTAATTGGATTAGAATAAGCCTAGCGAGGACGAAAATGACCTAATTGGATTACCAATGATACAAAATCACTTATTATATGCACAAGATTGGTTAAAAACCCTAATTGGATTAGAATAAGCCTAGGGAGGACGAAAATAACCTAAATGTTCAACCAATGACACAAAATCACATATTGGATGCACAAGATTGGTTAAAAACCCTAATTGGATTAGAATAAGCCTAGGGAGGACGAAAATGACCTAAATGTGCAACCACTGACACAAAATCACATATTGGATGCAAAAGATTGGTTAAAAACCCTAATTGGATTACAATAAGCCTAGCAAGGACGAAAATGACTTAAATGTTGAACCAATGACACAAAATAACACAAAATCACATATTGGATGCACAAGATTTTTTAAAAACCCTAATTGGATTAGAATAAGCCTAGTGAGGACGAAAATGACCTAAATGTTAAACCAATGACACAAAATCACATATTGGATGCACAAGATTGGTTAAAAACCCTAATTGGATAAGAATAAGCCTAGCGAGGACGAAAATGACCAAATTGGATTACCAATGACACAAAATCACTTATTATATGCACAAGATTGGTTAAAAACCCTAATTGGATTAGAATAAGCCTAGGGAGGACGAAAATTACCTAAATTTGCAACCAATGACACAAAATCACATATTGGATGCAGAAGATTCGTTAAAAACCCTAATTGGATTAGCAGAAGCCTAGGGAGGACGAAAATGACCTAAATGTTCAACCAGTGACACAAAATGACACAAAATAACATATTGGATGCACAAGATTGGTTAAAAACCCTAATTGGATTAGCAGAAGCCTAGGGAGGACGAAAATGACCTAAATGTTCAACCAATGACACAAAATGACACAAAATAACATATTGGATGCACAAGATTGGTTAAAAACCCTAATTGGATTAGAATAAGCCTAGGGAGGACGAAAATGACCTAAATGTGCAACCACTGACACAAAATCACATATTGGATGCACAAGATTGGTTAAAAACCCTAATTGGATTAGAATAAGCCTAGGGAGGACGAAAATGACCTAAATGTTCAACCAATGACACAAAATCACATATTGGATGCACAAGATTGGTTACAAACCCTAATTGGATTAGAATAAGCCTAGGGAGGACGAAAATGACCTAAATGTTCAACCAATGACACAAAATCACATATTGGATGCACAAGATTGGTTAAAAACCCTAATTGGATTAGAATAAGCCTAGGGAGGACGAAAATAACCTAAATGTTCAACCAATGACACAAAATGACTCAAAATCACATATTGGATGCACAAGATTGGTTGAAAACCGTAATTGGATTAGAACAAGCCTAGGGAGGACGAAAATGACCTACATGTTCAACCAATGACACCAAATCACATATTGGATGCACAAGCTTGGTTAAAAACCCTAATTGGATTAGAATAAGCCTAGGGAGGACGAAAATGACCTAAATGTTCAACCAATGACACAAAATCACATATTGGATGCACAAGATTGGTTAAAAACCCTAATTGGATTAGAAGAAGCCTAGGGAGGACGAAAATGACCTAAATGTTCAACCAATGACACAAAATCACATATTGGATGCACAAGATTGGTTAAAAACCCTAATTGGATTAGAATAAGCCTAGCGAGGACGAAAATGACCTAATTGGATTACCAAAGACACAAAATGACAAAAAATCACATATTGGATGCATAAGATTGGTTACAAACCCTATTTGGATTAGAATAAGCCTAGCGAGGACGAAAATGACCTAATTGGATTGCCAATGACACAAAATCACTTATTATATGCACAAGATTGGTTAAAAACCCTAATTGGATTAGAATAAAACTAGGGAGGACGAAAATGACATAAATGTGCAACCAATGACACAATCTCATATTGGATGCCCAAGATTGGTTAAAAACCCTAATTGGATTAGAACAAGCCTAAGGAGGACGAAAATGACCTAAATATTCAACCAATAACACAAAATGACACAAAGTCACATATTGGATGCACAAGATTGGTTAAAAACCCTAATTGGATTAGAATAAGCCTAGGGAGGACGAAAATGACCTAAATGTGCAACCAATGACACAAAATCACTTATTATATGCATAAGATTGGTTATAAACCCTAATTGGATTAGAATAAGCCTAGCGAGGACGAAAATGACCTAATTGGATTACCAATGACACAAAATGACTTATTATATGCCCAAGATTGGTTAAAAACCCTAATTGGATTAGAATAAGCCTAGGGAGGACGAAAATGACCTAAATGTGCAACCAATGACAAAAAATCACATATTGGATGCACAAGATTGGTTAAAAACCCTAATTGGATTAGCAGAAGCCTAGGGAGGACGAAAATGACCTAAATGTTCAACAAATGACACAAAATGACACAAAATAACATATTGGATGCACAAGATTGGTTAAAAACCCTAATTGGATTAGAATAAGCCTAGGGAGGACGAAAATGACCTAAATGTGCAACCACTGACACAAAATCACATATTGGATGCACAAGATTGGTTAAAAACCCTAATTGGATTAGAATAAGCCTAGCGAGGACGAAAATGACCTAATTGGATTACCAATGACACAAAATGACACAAAATCACATATTGGATGCATAAGATGCGTTAACAACCCTAATTGGATTAGAATAAGCCTAGCGAGGACGAAAATGACCTAATTGGATTACCAATGACACAAAATCACTTATTATATGCACAAGATTGGTTAAAAACCCTAATTGGATTAGAATAAAACTAGGGAGGACGAAAATGACCTAAATGTGCAACCAATGACACAATCTCATATTGGATGCCCGAGATTGGTTAAAAACCCTAATTGGATTAGAACAAGCCTAGGGAGGACGAAAATGACTTAAATATTCAACCAATGACACAAAATCACATATTGGATGCACAAGATTGGTTAAAAACCCTAATTGGATTAGAATAAGCCTAGGGAGGACGAAAATGACCTAAATGTGCAACCAATGACACAAAATCACATATTGGATGCACAAGATTGGTTAAAAACCCTAATTGGATTAGAATAAGCCTAGGGAGGACGAAAATAACCTAAATTTTCAACCAATGACACAAAATGACACAAAATCACATATTAGATGCACAAGATTGGTTAAAAACCCTAATTGGATTAGAATAAGCCTAGCGAGGACGAAAATGACCTAATTGGATTACCAATGACACAAAATCACTTATTATATGCACAAGATTGGTTAAAAACCCTAATTGGATTAGAATAAGCCTAGGGAGGACGAAAATGACCTAAATGTGCAACCATTGACACAAAATCACATATTGGATGAACAAGATTGGTTAAAATCCCTAATTGGATAAGCAGAAGCCTAGGGAGGACGAAAATGACCTAAATGTTCAACCAATGACACAAAATGACACAAAATCACATATTGGATGCACAAGATTGTTTAAAAACCCTAATTGGATTAGAATAAGCCTAGGGAGGACGAAAATGACCTAAATGTGCAACCACTGACACAAAATCACATATTGGATGCAAAAGATTGGTTAAAAACCCTAATTGGATTAGAATAAGCCTAGAGAGGACGAAAATGACCTAAATGTTGAACCAATGACACAAAATAACTCAAAATCACATATTGGATGCACAAGATTTTTTAAAAACCCTAATTGGATTAGAATAAGCCTAGTGAGGACGAAAATGAACTAATTGGATTACCAATGACACAAAATCACTTATTATATGCACAAGATTGGTTAAAAACCCTAATTGGATTAGAATAAGCCTAGGGAGCACGAAAATGACCTGAATGTGCAACCAATGACACAAAATCACATATTGGATGCACAAGATTGGTTAAAAACCCTAATTGGATTACCATAAGCCTAGGGAAGACGAAAATAACCTAAATGTTCAACCAATGACACAAAATCACATATTGGATGCACAAGATTGGTTAAAAACCCTAATTGGATTAGAATAAGCCTAGGGAGGACGAAAATGACCTAAATGTGCAACCACTGACACAAAATCACATATTGGATGCACAAGATTGGTTAAAAACCCTAATTGGATTAGAATAAGCCTAGCGAGGACGAAAATGACCTAATTGGATTACCAATGACACAAAATGACACAAAATCACATATTGGATGCATAAGATTGGTTACAAACCCTAATTGGATTAGAATAAGCCTAGCGAGGACGAAAATGACCTAATTGGATTACCAATGACACAAAATCACTTATTATATGCACAACATTGGTTAAAAACCCTAATTGGATTAGGATAAAACTAGGGAGGACGAAAATGACCTAAATGTGCAACCAATGACACAATCTCATATTGGATGCACAATATTGGTTAAAAACCCTAATTGGATTAGAATAAGCCTAGCGAGGACGAAAATGACCAAATTGGATTACCAATGACACAAAATCACTTATTATATGCACAAGATTGGTTAAAAACCCTAATTGGATTAGAATAAGCCTAGGGAGGACGAAAATTACCTAAATGTGCAACCAATGACACAAAATCACATATTGGATGCACAAGATTGGTTAAAAACCCTAATTGGATTAGAATAAGCCTAGGGAGGACGAAAATGACCTAAATGTTCAACCAATGACACAAAATGACACCAAATCACATATTGGATGCACAAGAATTGTTAAGAACCCTAATTGGATTAGAATAAGCCTAGGGAGGACGAAAATGACCTAAATGTTCAACCAATGACACAAAATGACACAAAATCACATATTGGATGCACAAGATTGGTTAAAAACCCTAATTGGATTAGAATAAGCCTAGCGATGACGAAAATGACCTAATTGGATTACCAATGACACAAAATCACTTATTATATGCACAAGATTGGTTAAAAACCCTAATTGGATTAGAATAAAACTAGGGAGGACGAAAATGACCTAAATGTGCAACCAATGACACAATCTCATATTGGATGCCCTAGATTGGTTAAAAACCCTAATTGGATTTGAACAAGCCTAGGGAGGACGAAAATGACCTAAATATTAAACCAATGACACAAAATCACATATTGGATGCACAAGATTGGTTAAAAACCCTAATTGGATTAGAATAAGCCTAGGAAGGACGAAAATGACCTAAATGTGCAACCACTGACACAAAATCACATATTGGATGCACAAGATTGGTTAAAAACCCTAATTGGATTAGAATAAGCCTAGCGAGGACGAAAATGACCTAATTGGATTACCAATGACACAAAATCACTTATTATATGCACAAGATTGGTTAAAAACCCTAATTGGATTAGAATAAAACTAGGGAGGACGAAATTGACCTAAATGTGCAACCAATGACACAATCTCATATTGGATGCCCAAGATTGGTTAAAAACCCTAATTGGATTAAAACAAGCCTAGGGAGGACAAAAATGACCTAAATATTTAACCAATGACATAAAATGACACAAAATCACATATTGGATGCACAAGATTGGTTAAAAACCCTAATTGGATTAGAATAAGCCTCGGGAGGACGAAAATGACCTAAATGTGCAACCACTGACACAAAATCACATATTGGATGCACAAGATTGGTTAAAAACCCTAATTGGATTAGAATAAGCCTAGCGAGGACGAAAATGACCTAAATGTTCAACCAATGACACAAAATAACACAAAATCACATATTGGATGCACAAGATTTTTTAAAAACCCTAATTGGATTAGAATAAGTCAGTGTGGACGAAAATGAACTAATTGGATTACCAATGACACAAAATCACTTATTTTATGCACAAGATTGGTTAAAAACCCTAATAGGATTAGAATAAGCCTAGGGAGTACGAAAATGACCTAA
Organism: Cicer yamashitae; assembly: GCA_037974755.1. NCBI lineage: Eukaryota > Viridiplantae > Streptophyta > Magnoliopsida > Fabales > Fabaceae > Cicer > Cicer yamashitae. Next base: position 11,628,289 of record JBBPBQ010020321.1, on the reverse strand, counting down.
ATGTGCAACCAATGACACAAAATCACATATTGGATGCACAAGATTGGTTAAAAACCCTAATTGGATTAGAATAAGCCTAGCGAGGACGAAAATGACCTAAATGTTGAACCAACGACACAAAATCACATATTGGATGCACAAGATTTTTTAAAAACCCTAATTGGATTAGAATAAGCCTAGGGAGCACGAAAATGACCTAAATGTGCAACCAATGACACAAAATCACATATTGGATGCACAAGATTGGTTAAAAACCCTAATTGGATTACCATAAGCCTAGGGAAGACGAAAATAACCTAAATGTTCAACCAATGACACAAAATCACATATTGAATGCACAAGATTGGTTAAAAACCCTAATTAGATTAGAATAAGCCTAGGGAGGACGAAAATGACCTAAATGTGCAACCACTGACACAAAATCACATATTGGATGCACAAGATTGGTTAAAAACCCTAATTGGATTAGAATAAGCCTAGCGAGGACGAAAATGACCTAAATGTTGAACCAATGACACAAAATAACACAAAATCACATATTGGATGCACAAGATTTTTTAAAAACCCTAATTGGATTAGAATAAGCCTAGTGAGGACGAAAATGAACTAATTGGATTACCAATGACACAAAATCACTTATTATATGCACAAGATTGGTTAAAAACCCTAATTGGATTAGAATAAGCCAAGGGAGCACGAAAATGACCTAAATGTGCAACCAATGACACAAAATCACATATTGGATGCACAAGATTGGTTAAAAACCCTAATTGGATTACCATAAGCCTAGGGAAGACGAAAATAACCTAAATGTTCAACCAATGACACAAAATCACATATTGGATGCACAAGATTGGTTAAAAACCCTAATTGGATTAGAATAAGCCTAGCGAGGACGAAAATGACCTAATTGGATTACCAATGACACAAAATGACACAAAATCACATATTGGATGCACAAGATTGGTTAAAAACCCTAATTGGATTAGAATAAGCCTAGCAAGGACGAAAATGACCTAATTGGAATACCAATGACACAAAATGACACAAAATCACATATTGGATGCATAAGATGCGTTAACAACCCTAATTGGATTAGAATAAGCCTAGCGAGGACGAAAATGACCTAATTCGATTACCAATGACACAAAATCACTTATTATATGCACAAGATGGGATAAGAACCCTAATTGGATTAGAATAAGCATAGGGAGAAAAAAAATTACCTAAGTGTGCAACCAATGACACAAAAAGACACAAAATCACATATTGGATGCACAAGATTGGTTAAAAACCCTAATTGGATTCGAATAAGCCTAGGGAGGACGAAAATGACCTAAATGTTCAACCAGTGACCCAAAATGACACAAAATCACATATTGGATGCACAAGAATGGTTAAAAACCCTAATGGATTAGAATAAGCCTAGCGAGGACGAAAATGACCTAATTGAATTACCAATGACACAAAATCACTTATTATATGCACAAGATTGGTTAAAAACCCTAATTGGATTAGAATAAGCCTAGGGAGGACGAAAATGACCTAAATGTGCAACCAATGACACAAAATCACATATTGGATGAACAAGATTGGTTAAAAACCCTAATTGGATAAGCAGAAGCCTAGGGAGGACGAAAATGACCTAAATGTTCAACCAATGACACAGAATGACACAAAATCACATATTGGATGCACAAGATTGTTTAAAAACCCTAATTGGATTAGAATAAGCCTAGGGAGGACGAAAATGACCTAAATGTGCAACCACTGACACAAAATCACATATTGGATGCAAAAGATTGGTTAAAAACCCTAATTGGATTAGAATAAGCCTAGGGAGCACGAAAATGACCTAAATGTGCAACCAAGGACACAAAATCACATATTGGATGCACAAGATTTGTTAAAAACCCTAATTGGATTACCATAAGCCTAGGGAAGACGAAAATAACCTAAATGTTCAACCAATGACACAAAATCACATATTGGATGCACATGATTGGTTAAAAACCCTAATTGGATTAGAATAAGCCTAGGGAGGACGAAAATGACCTAAATGTGCAACCACTGACACAAAATCACATATTGGATGCACAAGATTGGTTAAAAACCCTAATTGGATTAGAATAAGCCTAGCGAGGACGAAAATGATCTAATTGGATTACCAATGACACAAAATCACTTATTATATGCACAAGATTGGTTAAAAACCCTCATTGGATTAGAATAAGCCTAGGGAGCACGAAAATGATCTAAATGTGCAACCAATGACACAAAATCACATATTGGATGCACAAGATTGGTTAAAAACCCTAATTGGATTAGAATAAGCCTAGGGAGGACGAAAATGACCTAAATGTGCAACCACTAACACAAAATCACATATTGGATGCAAAAGATTGGTTAAAAACCCTAATTGGATTAGAATAAGCCTAGCGAGGACGAAAATGACCTAAATGTTGAACCAATGACACAAAATAACACAAAATTACATATTGGATGCACAAGATTTTTTAAAAACCCTAATTGGATTAGAATAAGCCTAGTGAGGACGAAAATGAACTAATTGGATTACCAATGACACAAAATCACTTATTATATGCACAAGATTGGTTAAAAACCCTAATTGGATTAGAATAAGCCTAGGGAGCACGAAAATTAACTAAATGTGCAACCAATGACACAAAATCACATATTGGATGCACAAGATTGGTTAAAAACCCTAATTGGATTACCATAAGCCTAGGGAAGACGAAAATAACCTAAATGTTCAACCAATGACACAAAATCACATATTGGATGCACAAGATTGGTTAAAAACCCTAATTGGATTAGAATAAGCCTAGGGAGGACGAAAATGACCTAAATGTGCAACCACTGACACAAAATCACATATTGGATGCACAAGATTGGTTAAAAACCCTAATTGGATTAGAATAAGCCTAGCGAGGACGAAAATGACCTAATTGGATTACCAATGATACAAAATCACTTATTATATGCACAAGATTGGTTAAAAACCCTAATTGGATTAGAATAAGCCTAGGGAGGACGAAAATAACCTAAATGTTCAACCAATGACACAAAATCACATATTGGATGCACAAGATTGGTTAAAAACCCTAATTGGATTAGAATAAGCCTAGGGAGGACGAAAATGACCTAAATGTGCAACCACTGACACAAAATCACATATTGGATGCACAAGATTGGTTAAAAACCCTAATTGGATTAGAATAAGCCTAGCGAGGACGAAAATGACCAAATTGGATTACCAATGACACAAAATCACTTATTATATGCACAAGATTGGTTAAAAACCCTAATTCGATTAGAATAAGCCTAGGGAGGACGAAAATGACCTAAATGTGCAACCAATGACACAAAATCACATATTGGATGCACAAGATTGGTTAAAAACCCTAATTGGATTAGAATAAGCCTAGGGAGGACGAAAATGACCTAAATGTGCAACCACTGACACAAAATCACATATTGGATGCACAAGATTGGTTAAAAACCCTAATTGGATTAGAATAAGCCTAGCGAGGACGAAAATGACCTAATTGGATTACCAATGACACAAAATCACTTATTATATGCACAGGATTGGTTAAAAACCCCAATTGGATTAGAATAAGCCTAGGGAGAAAAAAAATTACCTAAGTGTGCAACCAATGACACAAAATGACACAAAATCACATATTGGATGCACAAGATTGGTTAAAAACCCTAATTGGATTAGAATAAGCCTAGGGAGGACGAAAATGACCTAAATGTGCAACCACTGACACAAAATCACATATTGGATGCACAAGATTGGTTAAAAAACCCTAATTGGATTAGAATAAGCCTAGCGAGGACGAAAATGACCTAATTGGATTACGATTTACACAAAATCGCTTATTATATGCACAAGATTGGTTAAAAACCCTAATTCGATTAGAATAAGCCTAGGGAGGACGAAAATGACCTAAATGTTCAACCAATGACACAAAATGACACAAAATGACATATTGGATGCATAAGATTGTTTAAAAACCCTAATTTGATTAGAATAAGCCTAGGGAGGACGAAAATGACCTAAATGTTCAACCAGTGACACAAAATGACACAAAATCACATATTGGATGCACAAGATTGGTTAAAAACCCTAATTCGATTAGAATAAGCCTAGCGAGGACGAAAATGACCTAATTGGATTACCAATGACACAAAATCACTTATTATATGCACAAGATTGGTTAAAAACCCTAATTGGATTAGAATAAGCCTAGGGAGGACGAAAATAACCTAAATGTTCAACCAATGACACAAAATCACATATTGGATGCACAAGATTGGTTAAAAACCCTAATTGGATTAGAATAAGCCTAGGGAGGACGAATATGACCTAAATGTTCAACCAATGACACAAAATGACACAAAATCACATATTGGATGCACAAGATTGGTTAAAACCCCTAATTTGATTAGAATAAGCCTAGGGAGGACGAAAATGACCTAAATGTTCAACCAATGACACAATTACATATTGGATGCACAAGATTGGTTAAAAACCCTAATTGGATTAGAATAAGCCTATGGAGGACAAAAATGACCTAAATGTTCAACCAATGACACAAAATCACAAATAGCATGCACAAGATTGGTTAAAAACCCTAATTGGATTAGAATAAGCCTAGCGAGGACGAAAATGACCTAATTGGATTACCAATGACACAAAATCACTTATTATATGCACAAGATTGGTTAAAAACCCTAATTGGATTAGAATAAGCCTAGGGAGGACAAAAATGACCTAAATGTGCAACCAATGACACAAAATCACATATTGGATGCACAAGATTGGTTAAAGACCCTAATTGGATTAGAATAAGCCTGGGGAGGACGAAAATGACCTAAATGTTCAACCAATGACACAAAATCACATATTGGATGCACAAGATTGGTTAAAAACCCTAATTGGATTAGAATAAGCCTAGGGAGGACGAAAATGACCTAATTGAATTACCAATGACACAAAATCACTTATTATATGCACAAGATTGGTTAAAAACCCTAATTGGATTAGAATAAGCCTAGGGAGGACGAAAATGACCTAAATGTTCAACCAATGATACAAAATCACATATTGGATGCATAAGATTGGTTAAAAACCCTAATTGGATTAGAATAAGCCTAGGGAGGACGAAAATGACCTAAATGTGCCTCCAATGACACAAAATCACATATTGGATGCACAAGATTGGTTAAAAACCCTAATTGGATTAGAATAAGTCTAGGGAGGACCAAAATGACCTAAATGTTCAACCAATGACACAAAGTCACATATTGGATGCACAAGATTGGTTAAAAACCCTAATTGGATTAGAATAAGCCTAGGGAGGACGAAAATGACCTAAATGTTCAACCAATGACACAAAATCACATATTGGATGCACAAGATTGGTTAAAAACCGTAATTGTATTACAATATGCCTAGGGAGGACGAAAATGACCTAAATGTTCAACCAATGACACAAAATGACACAAAATCACATATTGGATGCACAAGATTGGTTAAAAACCCTAATTGGATTAGAATAAGCCTAGGGAGGACGAAAATGACCTAAATGTGCAACCACTGACACAAAATCACATATTGGATGCACAAGATTGGTTAAAAACCCTAATTGGATTAGAATAAGCCTAGCAAGGACAAAAAAGACCTAATTGGATTACCAATGACACAAAATGACTTATTATATGCACAAGATTGGTTAAAAACCCTAATTGGATTAGAATAAAACTAGGGAGGACGAAAATGACCTAAATGTGCAACCAATGACACAAAATCACATATTGGATGCACAAGATTGGTTAAAAACCCTAATTGGATTAGAATAAGCCTAGCGAGGACGAAAATGACCTAATTGGATTACCAATGACACAAAATCACTTATTATATGCACAAGATTGGTTAAAAACCCCAATTGGATTAGAATAAGCCTAGGGAGAAAAAAAATTACCTAAGTGTGCAACCAATGATAAAAATGACACAAAATCACATATTGGATGCACAAGATTGGTTAAAAACCCTAATTGGATTAGAATAAGCCTAGGGAGGACGAAAATGACCTAAATGTGCAACCAATGACACAAAATCACATATTGGATGCATAAGATTGATTAAAAACCCTAATTGGATTAGAATAAGCCGAGGGAGGACGAAAATGACCTAAATGTTCAACCAATGACACAAAATCACATATTGGATGCATAAGATTTGTTAAAAACCCTAATTGGATTAGAATAAGCCTAGCGAGGACGAAAATGACCTAATTGGATTACCAATGACATAAAATCACTTATTATATGCACAAGATTGGTTAAAAACCCTAATTGGATTAGAATAAGCCTAGGGAGGACGAAAATGACCTAAATGTGCAACCAATGACACAAAATCACATATTGGATGCACAAGATTGGTTAAAAACCCTAATTGGATTAGAATAAGCCTTGGGAGGACGAAAATGACCTAAATGTTCAACCAATGACACAAAATCACATATTGGATGCACAAGATTGGTTAAAAACCTTAATTGGATTAGAATAAGACTAGGGAGGATGAAAATGACCTAAATGTTCAACCAATGACACAAAATGAAATATTGGATGCACAAGATTGGTTAAAAACCCTAATTGGATGAGAATAATCCTTTGGAATGCGAAAATGACCTAAATGTTCAACCAATGAGACAAAATCACATATTAGATGCACATGATTGGTTAAAAACCCTAATTGGATTAGAATAAGCCTAGGGAGGACGAAAATGACCTAAATGTTCAACCAATGACACAAAATCACATATTGGATGCACAGGATTGGTTAAAAACCCTAATTGGATTAGAATAAGCCTATGGAGGACGAAAATGACCTAAATGTTCAACCAATGACACAAACTCGCATATTGGATGCACAAGACTGGTTAAAAACCCAAATTGGATTAGAATAAGCCTAGGGAGGACGAAAATGACCTAAATGTTCAACCAATGACACAAAATGACACAAAATCACATATTGGATGCACAAGATTGGTTAAAAACCCTAATTGGATTAGAATAAGCTTACGGAGGACGAAAATGAAATAATGTTCAACCAATGACACAAAATAGCACAAAATCACATATTCGATGCACAAGATTGGTTAAAAACCCTAATTGGATTAGAATAAGCCTAGGGAGGACGAAAATGACCTAAATGTTCAACCAATGACACAAAATGACACAAAATCACATATTGGATGCATAAGATTGGTTAAAAACCCTAATTGGATTAGAACAAGCCTAGGGAGAACGAAAATGAACTAAATGTTCAACCAATGACCCAAAATCACATATTGGATGCACAAGATTGGTTAAAAACCCTAATTGGATAGAATAAGCCTAGGGAGGACGAAAATGACCTAAATGTTCAACCAATGACACAAAATGACACAAAATCACATATTGGATGCACAAGATTGGTTAAAAACCCTAATTGGATTAGAATAAGCCTAGGGAGGACAAAAATTACCTAAATGTTCAACCAATGACACAAAATGACACAAAATCACATATTGGATGCACAAGATTGGTTAAAAACCGTAATTGGATTAGAATAAGCCTAGGGAGGACGAAAATGACCTAAATGTTCAACCAATGACAAAAAATGACACAAAATCACATATTGGATGCACAAGATTGGTTAAAAACCCTAATTGGATTAGAATAAGCCTAGCGAGGACGAAAACAACCTAATTGGATTACCAATGACACAAAATCACTTATTATATTCCCAAGATTGGTTAAAAACCCTAATTGGATAAGAATAAGCCTAGGGAGGACGAAAATGATCTAAATGTGCAACCAATGACACAAAATCACATATTGGACGCACAAGATTGGTTAAAAACCCTGATTGGATTAGAATAAGCCTAGGGAGGACGAAAATGACCTAAATGTTCAACCAATCACACAAAATGACACAAAATCACATATTGGATGCACAAGATTGGTTAAAAACCCTAATTGGATTAGAATAAGCCTAGGGAGGACGAAATTGACCTAAATGTGCAACAAATGATACAAAATCACTTATTATATGCACAAGATTGGTTAAAAACCCTAATTGGATTAGAATAAGCCTAGCAAGGACGAAAATGACCTAATTGGAATACCAATGACACAAAATGACACAAAATCACATATTGGATGCATAAGATGCGTTAACAACCCTAATTGGATTAGAATAAGCCTAGCGAGGACGAAAATGACCTAATTGGATTACCAATGACACAAAATCACTTATTATATGCACAAGATTTGATAAGAACCCTAATTGGATTAGAATAAGCATAGGGAGAAAAAAAATTACCTAAGTGTGCAACCAATGACACAAAAAGACACAAAATCACATATTGGATGCACAAGATTGGTTAAAAACCCTAATTGGATTAGAATAAGCCTAGGGAGGACGAAAATGACCTAAATGTTCAACCGGTGACCCAAAATGACACAAAATCACATATTGGATGCACAAGAATGGTTAAAAACCCTAATTGGATTAGAATAAGCCTAGCGAGGACGAAAATAACCTAATTGGATTACCAATGACACAAAATCACTTATCATATGCACAAGATTGGTTAAAAACCCTAATTGGATTAGAATAAGCCTAGGGAGGACGAAAATGACCTAAATGTGCAACCATTGACACAAAATCACATATTGGATGAACAAGATTGGTTAAAAACCCTAATTGGATAAGCAGAAGCCTAGGGAGGACGAAAATGACCTAAATGTTCTACCAATGACACAAAATGACACAAAATCACATATTAGATGCACAAGATTTTTTAAAAACCCTAATTGGATTAGAATAAGCCTAGGGAGGACGAAAATGACCTAAATGTGCAACCACTGACACAAAATCACATATTGGATGCAAAAGATTGGTTAAAAACCCTAATTGGATTAGAATAAGCCTAGAGAGGACGAAAATGACCTAAATGTTGAACCAATGACACAAAATAACTCAAAATCACATATTGGATGCACAAGATTTTTTAAAAACCCTAATTGGATTAGAATAAGCCTAGTGAGGACGAAAATGAACTAATTGGATTACCAATGACACAAAATCACTTATTATATGCACAAGATTGGTTAAAAACCCTAATTGGATTAGAATAAGCCTAGGGAGCACGAAAATGAACTAAATGTGCAACCAATGACCCAAAATCACATATTGGATGCACAAGATTGGTTAAAAACCCTAATTGGATTACCATAAGCCTAGGGAAGACGAAAATAACCTAAATGTTCAACCAATGACACAAAATCACATATTGGATGCACAAGATTGGTTAAAAACCCTAATTGGATTAGAATAAGCCTAGGGAGGACGAAAATGACCTAAATGTGCAACCACTGACACAAAATCACATATTGGATGCACAAGATTGGTTAAAAACCCTAATTGGATTAGAATAAGCCTAGCGAGGACGAAAATGACCTAATTGGATTACCAATGACACAAAATCACTTATTATATGCACAGGATTGGTTAAAAACCCCAATTGGATTAGAATAAGCCTAGGGAGAAAAAAAATTACCTAAGTGTGCAACCAATGACACAAAATGACACAAAATCACATATTGGATGCACAAGATTGGTTAAAAACCCTAATTGGATTAGCATAAGCCTAGGGAGGACGAAAATGACCTAAATGTTCAACCAATGACACAAAATGACACAAAATCACATATTGGATGCACAAGATTTGGTTAAAAACCCTAATTGGATTAGAATAAGCCTCGGGAGGACGAAAATGACCTAAATGTGCAACCACTGACACAAAATCACATATTGGATGCACAAGATTGGTTAAAAACCCTAATTGGATTAGAATAAGCCTAGCGAGGACGAAAATGACCTAATTGGATTACCAATGACACAAAATGACACAAAATCACATATTGGATGCATAAGATTGGTTACAAACCCTAATTGGATTAGAATAAGCCTAGCGAGGACGAAAATGGCCTAATTGGATTACCAATGACACAAAATCACTTATTATATGCACAACATTGGTTAAAAACCCTAATTGGATTAGGATAAAACTAGGGAGGACGAAAATGACCTAAATGTGCAACCGATGACACAATCTCATATTGGATGCCCAAGATTGGTTAAAAACCCTAATTGGATTAGAACAAGCCTAGGGAGGACGAAAATGACCTAAATATTCAACCAATGACACAAAATGACACAAAGTCACAAAAATTGATGCACAAGATTGGTTAAAAACCCTAATTGGATTAGAATAAGCATAGGGAGGACGAAAATGACCTAAATGTTGAACCAATGACACAAAATATCACAAAATCACATATTGGATGCACATGATTTTTTAAAAACCCTAATTGGATTAGAATAAGCCTAGTGTGGACGAAAATGAACTAATTGGATTACCAATGACACAAAATCACTTATTATATGCACAAGATTGGTTAAAAACCCTAATTGGATTAGAATAAGCCTAGGGAGCACGAAAATGACCTAAATGTGAAACCAATGACACAAAATCACATATTGGATGCACAAGATTGGTTAAAAACCCTAATTGGATTACCATAAGCCTAGGGAAGACGAAAATAACCTAAATGTTCAACCAATGACACAAAATCACATATTGGATGCAAAAGATTGGTTAAAAACCCTAATTGGATTAGAATAAGCCTAGGGAGGACGAAAATGACCTAAATGTGCAACCACTGACACAAAATCACATATTGGATGCACAAGATTGGTTAAAAACCCTAATTGGATTAGAATAAGCCTAGCGAGGACGAAAATGACCTAATTGGATTACCAATGACACAAAATGACACAAAATCACATATTGGATGCATAAGATTGGTTACAAACCCTAATTGGATTAGAATAAGCCTAGCGAGGACGAAAATGACCTAATTTGATTACCAATGACACAAAATCACTTATTATATGCACAAGATTGGTTAAAAACCCTAATTGGATTAGAATAAAACTAGGGAGGACGAAAATGACCTAAATGTGCAACCAATGACACAAAATGACACAAAATAACATATTGGATGCACAAGATTGGTTAAAAACCCTAATTGGATTAGAATAAGCCTAGGGAGGACGAAAATGACCTAAATGTGCAACCACTGACACAAAATCACATATTGGATGCACAAGATTGGTTAAAAACCCTAATTGGATTAGAATAAGCCTAGCGAGGACGAAAATGACCTAATTGGATTACCAATGACACAAAATCACTTATTATAAGCACAAGATTGGTTAAAAACCCTAATTGGATTAGAATAAGCCTAGGGAGGACGAAAATGACCTAAATGTGCAACCAATGACACAAAATCACATATTGGATGCACAAGATTGGTTAAAAACCCTAATTGGATTAGAATAAGCCTATGGAGGACGAAAATGACCTAATTGGATTACCAATGACACAAAATCACTTATTATATGCACAAGATTGGTTAAAAACCCTAATTGGATTAGAATAAGCCTAGGGAGGACGAAAATGACCTAAATGTGCAACCACTGACACAAAATCACATATTGGATGCACAAGATTGGTTAAAAACCCTAATTGGATTAGAATAAGCCTAGGGAGGACGAAAATGACCTAAATGTTCAACCAATGACACAAAATCACATATTGGATGCACAAGATTGGTTAAAAACCCTAATAGGATTAGAATAAGCCTAGGGAGGACGAAAATGACCTAAATGTTTAACCAATGACACAAAATGACACAAAATCACATATTGGATGCACAAGATTGGTTAAAAACCCTAATTGGATTAGAATAAGCCTAGGGAGGACGAAAATGACCTAAATGTGCAACTAATGACACAAAATCACATATTGGATGCACAAGATTGGTTAAAAACCTTAATTGGATTAGAATAAGCCTAGGGAGGACGAAAATGACCTAAATGTGCAACCACTGACACAAAATCACATATTGGATGCACAAGATTGGTTAAAAACCCTAATTGGATTAGAATAAGCCTAGCGAGGACGAAAATGACCTAATTGGATTACCAATGACACAAAATGACTTATTATATGCACAAGATTGGTTAAAAACCCTAATTGGATTAGAATAAGCCTAGGGAGGACGAAAATGACCTAAATGTGCAATCAATGACACAAAATCACATACTGGTTGCACAAGATTGGTTAAAAACCCTAATTGGATTAGCATAAGCCTAGGGAGGACGAAAATGACCTAAATGTTCAACCAATGACACAAAATGACACAAAATCACATATTGGATGCAAAGGATTGGTTACAAACCCTAATTGGATTAGAATAAGCCTAGGGAGGACGAAAATGACCTAAATGTGCAACCA
>JBBPBQ010020321.1:11558626-11615528 GCA_037974755.1 Cicer yamashitae | reverse complement strand
TGGTTGCACAAGATTGGTTAAAAACCCTAATTGGATTAGCATAAGCCTAGGGAGGACGAAAATGACCTAAATGTTCAACCAATGACACAAAATGACACAAAATCACATATTGGATGCAAAGGATTGGTTACAAACCCTAATTGGATTAGAATAAGCCTAGGGAGGACGAAAATGACCTAAATGTGCAACCACTGACACAAAATCACATATTGGATGCACAAGATTGGTTAAAAACCCTAATTGGATTAGAATAAGCCTAGCAAGGACGAAAATGACCTAATTGGATTACCAATGACACAAAATGACACAAAATCACATATTGGATGCATAAGATTGGTTACAAACCCTAATTGGATTAGAATAAGCCTAGCGAGGACGAAAATGACCTAATTGGATTACCAATGACACAAAATCACTTATTATATGCACAAGATTGGTTAAAAACCCTAATTGGATTAGAATAAGCCTAGGGAGCACGAAAATGAACTAAATGTGCAACCAATGACACAAAATCACATATTGGATGCACAAGATTGGTTAAAAACCCTAATTGGATTACCATAAGCCTAGGGAAGACGAAAATAACCTAAATGTTCAACCAATGACACAAAATCACATATTGGATGCAAAAGATTGGTTAAAAACCCTAATTGGATTAGAATAAGCCTAGGGAGGACGAAAATGACCTAAATGTGCAACCACTGACACAAAATCACATATTGGATGCACAAGATTGGTTAAAAACCCTAATTGGATTAGAATAAGCCTAGGGAGGACGAAAATGACCTAAATGTTGAACCAATGACACAAAATAACTCAAAATCACATATTGGATGCACAAGATTTTTTAAAAACCCTAATTGGATTAGAATAAGCCTAGTGAGGACGAAAATGAACTAATTGGATTACCAATGACACAAAATCACTTATTATATGCACAAGATTGGTTAAAAACCCTAATTGGATTAGAATAAGCCTAGGGAGCACGAAAATGACCTAAATGTGCAACCAATGACACAAAATCACATATTGGATGCACAAGATTGGTTAAAAACCCTAATTGGATTAGAATAAGCCTAGGGAGGACGAAAATGACCTAAATGTGCAACCACTAACACAAAATCACATATTGGATGCACAAGATTGGTTAAAAACCCTAATTGGATTAGAATAAGCCTAGCGAGGACGAAAATGACCTAATTGGATTACCAATGACACAAAATGACACAAAATCACATATTGGATGCATAAGATTGGTTACAAACCCTAATTGGATTAGAATAAGCCTAGCGAGGACGAAAATGACCTAATTGGATTACCAATGATACAAAATCACTTATTATATGCACAAGATTGGTTAAAAACCCTAATTGGATTAGAATAAGCCAGGGAGGACGAAAATGACCTAAATGTGTAAAACTATGACACAAAATCACATATTGGATGAACAAGATTGGTTAACAAACCTAATTGGATAAGCAGAAGCCTAGGGAGGACGAAAATGACCTAAATGTTCAACCAATGACACAAAATGACACAAAATCACATATTGGATGCACAAGATTGTTTAAAAACCCTAATTGGATTAGAATAAGCCTAGGGAGGACGAAAATGACCTAATTGAATTACCAATGACACAAAATCACTTATTATATGCACAAGATTGGTTAAAAACCCTAATTGGATTAGAATAAGCCTAGGGAGGACGAAAATGACCTAAATGTGCAACCAATGACACAAAATCACATATTGGATGAACAAGATTGGTTAAAAACCCTAATTGGATAAGCAGAAGCCTAGGGAGGACGAAAATGACCTAAATGTTCAACCAATGACACAAAATGACACAAAATCACATATTGGATGCACAAGATTGTTTAAAAACCCTAATTGGATTAGAATAAGCCTTGGGAGGACGAAAATGACCTAAATGTGCAACCACTGACACAAAATCACATATTGGATGCAAAAGATTGGTTAAAAACCCTAATTGGATTAGAATAAGCCTAGGGAGCACGAAAATGACCTAAATGTGCAACCAAGGACACAAAATCACATATTGGATGCACAAGATTTGTTAAAAACCCTAATTGGATTACCATAAGCCTAGGGAAGACGAAAATAACCTAAATGTTCAACCAATGACACAAAATCACATATTGGATGCACATGATTGGTTAAAAACCCTAATTGGATTAGAATAAGCCTAGGGAGGACGAAAATGACCTAAATGTGCAACCACTGACACAAAATCACATATTGGATGCACAAGATTGGTTAAAAACCCTAATTGGATTAGAATAAGCCTAGCGAGGACGAAAATGATCTAATTGGATTACCAATGACACAAAATCACTTATTATATGCACAAGATTGGTTAAAAACCCTCATTGGATTAGAATAAGCCTAGGGAGCACGAAAATGATCTAAATGTGCAACCAATGACACAAAATCACATATTGGATGCACAAGATTGGTTAAAAACCCTAATTGGATTAGAATAAGCCTAGGGAGGACGAAAATGACCTAAATGTGCAACCACTAACACAAAATCACATATTGGATGCAAAAGATTGGTTAAAAACCCTAATTGGATTAGAATAAGCCTAGCGAGGACGAAAATGACCTAAATGTTGAACCAATGACACAAAATAACACAAAATTACATATTGGATGCACAAGATTTTTTAAAAACCCTAATTGGATTAGAATAAGCCTAGTGAGGACGAAAATGAACTAATTGGATTACCAATGACACAAAATCACTTATTATATGCACAAGATTGGTTAAAAACCCTAATTGGATTAGAATAAGCCTAGGGAGCACGAAAATTAACTAAATGTGCAACCAATGACACAAAATCACATATTGGATGCACAAGATTGGTTAAAAACCCTAATTGGATTACCATAAGCCTAGGGAAGACGAAAATAACCTAAATGTTCAACCAATGACACAAAATCACATATTGGATGCACAAGATTGGTTAAAAACCCTAATTGGATTAGAATAAGCCTAGGGAGGACGAAAATGACCTAAATGTGCAACCACTGACACAAAATCACATATTGGATGCACAAGATTGGTTAAAAACCCTAATTGGATTAGAATAAGCCTAGCGAGGACGAAAATGACCTAATTGGATTACCAATGATACAAAATCACTTATTATATGCACAAGATTGGTTAAAAACCCTAATTGGATTAGAATAAGCCTAGGGAGGACGAAAATAACCTAAATGTTCAACCAATGACACAAAATCACATATTGGATGCACAAGATTGGTTAAAAACCCTAATTGGATTAGAATAAGCCTAGGGAGGACGAAAATGACCTAAATGTGCAACCACTGACACAAAATCACATATTGGATGCACAAGATTGGTTAAAAACCCTAATTGGATTAGAATAAGCCTAGCGAGGACGAAAATGACCAAATTGGATTACCAATGACACAAAATCACTTATTATATGCACAAGATTGGTTAAAAACCCTAATTCGATTAGAATAAGCCTAGGGAGGACGAAAATGACCTAAATGTGCAACCAATGACACAAAATCACATATTGGATGCACAAGATTGGTTAAAAACCCTAATTGGATTAGAATAAGCCTAGGGAGGACGAAAATGACCTAAATGTGCAACCACTGACACAAAATCACATATTGGATGCACAAGATTGGTTAAAAACCCTAATTGGATTAGAATAAGCCAAGGGAGGACGGAAATGACCTAAATGTGCAACCAATGACACAAAATCACTTATTATATGCACAAGATTGGTTAAAAACCCTAATTGGATTAGAATAAGCCTAGGGAGGACGAAAATGACCTAAATGTGCAACTAATGACACAAAATCACATATTGGATGCACAAGATTGGTTAAAAACCTTAATTGGATTAGCATAAGCCTAGGGAGGACGAAAATGACCTAAATGTTCAACCAATGACACAAAATGACACAAAATCACATATTGGATGCACAAGATAGGTTAAAAACCCTAATTGGATTAGAATAAGCCTAGGGAGGACGAAAATGACCTAAATGTGCAACCACTGACACAAAATCACATATTGGATGCACAAGATTGGTTAAAAACCCTAATTGGATTAGAATAAGCCTAGGGAGGACGAAAATGACCTAAATGTGCAACCAATGACACAAAATCACATATTGGATGCACAAGATTGGTTAAAATCCCTAATTGAATTAAAATAAGCCTAGGGAGGACGAAAATGACCTAAATGTTCAACCAATGACACAAAATGACAATAAATCTCATATTGGATGCACAAGATTGATTAAAAACCCTAATTGGATTAGAACAAGCCTAGCGAGGACGAAAATGACCTAATTGGATTACCAATGACATAAAATCACTTATTATATGCACAAGATTGGTTAAAAACCCTAATTGGATTAGAATAAGCCTAGGGAGGACGAAAATGACCTAAATGTGCAACCGATGACACAGAATCACATATTGGATGCACAAGATTGGTTAAAAACCCTAATTGGATTAGAATAAGCCTAGGGAGGACGAAAATGACCTAAATGTGCAACCACTGACACAAAATCACATATTGGATGCACAAGATTGGTTAAAAACCCTAATTGGATTAGAATAAGCATAGCGAGGACGAAAATGATCTAATTGGATTACCAATGACACAAAATCACTTATTATATGCACAAGATTGGTTAAAAACCCTAATTGGATTAGAATAAGCCTAGGGAGCACGAAAATGAACTAAATGTGCAACCAATGACACAAAATCACATATTGGATGCACAAGATTGGTTAAAAACCCTAATTGGATTACCATAAGCCTAGGGAAGACGAAAATAACCTAAATGTTCAACCAATGACACAAAATCACATATTGGATGCACAAGATTGGTTAAAAACCCTAATTAGATTAGAATAAGCCTAGGGAGGACGAAAATGACCTAAATGTGCAACCACTGACACAAAATCACATATTGGATGCACAAGATTGGTTAAAAACCCTAATTGGATTAGAATAAGCCTAGCGAGGACGAAAATGACCTAAATGTTCAACCAATGACACAAAATGACACAAAATCACTTATTGGATGCACAAGATTGGTTAAAAACCCTAATTGGATTAGAATAAGCCTAGGGAGGACGAAAATGACCTAAATGTGCAACCACTGACACAAAATCACATATTGGATGCAAAAGATTGGTTAAAAACCCTAATTGGATTACAATAAGCCTAGCAAGGACGAAAATGACTTAAATGTTGAACCAATGACACAAAATAACACAAAATCACATATTGGATGCACAAGATTTTTTAAAAACCCTAATTGGATTAGAATAAGCCTAGTGAGGACGAAAATGACCTAAATGTTAAACCAATGACACAAAATCACATATTGGATGCACAAGATTGGTTAAAAACCCTAATTGGATTAGAATAAGCCTAGCGAGGACGAAAATGACCAAATTGGATTACCAATGACACAAAATCACTTATTATATGCACAAGATTGGTTAAAAACCCTAATTGGATTAAAATAAGCCTAGGGAGGACGAAAATTACCTAAATGTGCAACCAATGACACAAAATCACATATTGGATGCACAAGATTTGTTAAAAACCCTAATTGGATTAGCAGAAGCCTAGGGAGGACGAAAATGACCTAAATGTTCAACCAGTGACACAAAATGACACAAAATAACATATTGGATGCACAAGATTGGTTAAAAACCCTAATTGGATTAGAATAAGCCTAGGGAGGACGAAAATGACCTAAATGTGCAACCACTGACACAAAATCACATATTGGATGCACAAGATTGGTTAAAAACCCTAATTGGATTAGAATAAGCCTAGCGAGGACGAAAATGACCTAAATGTTCAACCAATGACACAAAATAACACAAAATCACATATTGGATGCACAAGATTTTTTAAAAACCCTAATTGGATTAGAATAAGTCAGTGTGGACGAAAATGAACTAATTGGATTACCAATGACACAAAATCACTTGTTATATGCACAAGATTGGGTAAAAACCCTAATTGGATTAGAATAAGCCTAGGGAGCACGAAAATGACCTAAATGTGCAACCAATGACACAAAATCACATATTGGATGCACAAGATTGGTTAAAAACCCTAATTAGATTAGAATAAGCCTAGGGAGGACGAAAATGACCTAAATGTGCAACCACTGACACAAAATCACATATTGGATGCACAAGATTGGTTAAAAACCCTAATTGGATTAGAATAAGCCTAGCGAGGACGAAAATGACCTAATTGGATTACCAATGACACAAAATCACATATTGGATGCATAAGATTGGTTACAAACCCTAATTGGATTAGAATAAGCCTAGCGAGGACGAAAATGACCTAATTGGATTACCAATGATACAAAATCACTTATTATATGCACAAGATTGGTTAAAAACCCTAATTGGATTAGAATAAGCCAGGGAGGACGAAAATGACCTAAATGTGCAAAACTATGGCACAAAATCACATATTGGATGAACAAGATTGGTTAACAAACCTAATTGGATAAGCAGAAGCCTAGGGAGGACGAAAATGACCTAAATGTTCAACCAATGACACAAAATGACACAAAATCACATATTGGATGCACAAGATTGTTTAAAAACCCTAATTGGATTAGAATAAGCCTAGGGAGGACGAAAATGACCTAATTGAATTACCAATGACACAAAATCACTTATTATATGCACAAGATTGGTTAAAAACCCTAATTGGATTAGAATAAGCCTAGGGAGGACGAAAATGACCTAAATGTGCAACCAATGACACAAAATCACATATTGGATGAACAAGATTGGTTAAAAACCCTAATTGGATAAGCAGAAGCCTAGGGAGGACGAAAATGACCTAAATGTTCAACCAATGACACAAAATGACACAAAATCACATATTGGATGCACAAGATTGTTTAAAAACCCTAATTGGATTAGAATAAGCCTTGGGAGGACGAAAATGACCTAAATGTGCAACCACTGACACAAAATCACATATTGGATGCAAAAGATTGGTTAAAAACCCTAATTGGATTAGAATAAGCCTAGGGAGCACGAAAATGACCTAAATGTGCAACCAAGGACACAAAATCACATATTGGATGCACAAGATTTGTTAAAAACCCTAATTGGATTACCATAAGCCTAGGGAAGACGAAAATAACCTAAATGTTCAACCAATGACACAAAATCACATATTGGATGCACATGATTGGTTAAAAACCCTAATTGGATTAGAATAAGCCTAGGGAGGACGAAAATGACCTAAATGTGCAACCACTGACACAAAATCACATATTGGATGCACAAGATTGGTTAAAAACCCTAATTGGATTAGAATAAGCCTAGCGAGGACGAAAATGATCTAATTGGATTACCAATGACACAAAATCACTTATTATATGCACAAGATTGGTTAAAAACCCTCATTGGATTAGAATAAGCCTAGGGAGCACGAAAATGATCTAAATGTGCAACCAATGACACAAAATCACATATTGGATGCACAAGATTGGTTAAAAACCCTAATTGGATTAGAATAAGCCTAGGGAGGACGAAAATGACCTAAATGTGCAACCACTAACACAAAATCACATATTGGATGCAAAAGATTGGTTAAAAACCCTAATTGGATTAGAATAAGCCTAGCGAGGACGAAAATGACCTAAATGTTGAACCAATGACACAAAATAACACAAAATTACATATTGGATGCACAAGATTTTTTAAAAACCCTAATTGGATTAGAATAAGCCTAGTGAGGACGAAAATGAACTAATTGGATTACCAATGACACAAAATCACTTATTATATGCACAAGATTGGTTAAAAACCCTAATTGGATTAGAATAAGCCTAGGGAGCACGAAAATTAACTAAATGTGCAACCAATGACACAAAATCACATATTGGATGCACAAGATTGGTTAAAAACCCTAATTGGATTACCATAAGCCTAGGGAAGACGAAAATAACCTAAATGTTCAACCAATGACACAAAATCACATATTGGATGCACAAGATTGGTTAAAAACCCTAATTGGATTAGAATAAGCCTAGGGAGGACGAAAATGACCTAAATGTGCAACCACTGACACAAAATCACATATTGGATGCACAAGATTGGTTAAAAACCCTAATTGGATTAGAATAAGCCTAGCGAGGACGAAAATGACCTAATTGGATTACCAATGATACAAAATCACTTATTATATGCACAAGATTGGTTAAAAACCCTAATTGGATTAGAATAAGCCTAGGGAGGACGAAAATAACCTAAATGTTCAACCAATGACACAAAATCACATATTGGATGCACAAGATTGGTTAAAAACCCTAATTGGATTAGAATAAGCCTAGGGAGGACGAAAATGACCTAAATGTGCAACCACTGACACAAAATCACATATTGGATGCACAAGATTGGTTAAAAACCCTAATTGGATTAGAATAAGCCTAGCGAGGACGAAAATGACCAAATTGGATTACCAATGACACAAAATCACTTATTATATGCACAAGATTGGTTAAAAACCCTAATTCGATTAGAATAAGCCTAGGGAGGACGAAAATGACCTAAATGTGCAACCAATGACACAAAATCACATATTGGATGCACAAGATTGGTTAAAAACCCTAATTGGATTAGAATAAGCCTAGGGAGGACGAAAATGACCTAAATGTGCAACCGATGACACAAAGTCACATATTGGATGCACAAGATTAGTTAAAAACCCTAATTGGATTAGAATAAGCCTAGGGAGGACGAAAATGACCTAAATGTTCAACCACTGACCCAAAATGACACAAAATCACATATTGGATGCACAAGAATGGTTAAAAACCCTAATTGGATTAGAATAAGCCTAGCGAGGACGAAAATGACCTAATTGGATTACCAATGACACAAAATCACTTATTATATGCACAAGATTGGTTAAAAACCCTAATTGGATTAGAATAAGCCTAGGGAGGACGAAAATGACCTAAATGTGCAACCATTGACACAAAATCACATATTGGATGAACAAGATTGGTTAAAATCCCTAATTGGATAAGCAGAAGCCTAGGGAGGACGAAAATGACCTAAATGTTCAACCAATGACACAAAATGACACAAAATCACATATTGGATGCACAAGATTGTTTAAAAACCCTAATTGGATTAGAATAAGCCTAGGGAGGACGAAAATGACCTAAATGTTCAACCAATGACACAAAATCACATATTGGATGCACAAGATTGGTTAAAAACCTTAATTGGATTAGAATAAGCCTAGGGAGGACGAAAATGATCTAAATGTTCAACCAATGACACAAAATCACATATTGGATGCACAAGATTGGTTAAAAACCCTAATTGGATTAGAATAAGCCTAGGGAGGACGAAAATGACCTAAATGTTCAACTAATGACACAAAATGACACAAAATCACATATTGGATGCACAAGATTGGTTAAAAACCCTAAATGGATTAGAATAAGCCTAGGGAGGACGAAAATGACCTAAATGTTCAACCAATGACACAAAATGACACAAAATCACATATTGGATGCACAAGATTGGTTAAAAACCCTAATTGGATTAGAATAAGCTTAAGGAGGACGAAAATGACCTAAATGTTCAACCAATGACACAAAATGACACAAAATCACATATTGGATGCACAAGATTGGTTAAAAACCCTAATTGGATTAGAATAAGCCTAGGGAGGACGAAAATGACCTAAATGTTCAACCAATGATACAAAATGACACAAAATCACATATTGGATGCACAAGATTGGTTAAAAACCCTAATTAGATTAGAATAAGCCTAGGGAGGACGAAAATGACCTAAATGTTCAACCAATGACACAAAATGACACAAAATCACATATTGGATGCACAAGATTGGTTAAAAACCCTAATTAGATTAGAATAAGCCTAGGGAGGATGAAAATGACCTAAATGTTCAACCAATGACACAAAATCACATATTGGATGCACAAGATTGGTTAAAAACCCTAATTGGATTAGAATAAGCCTAGGGAGGACGAAAATGACCTAAATGTGCAACCACTGACACAAAATCACATATTGGATGCACAAGATTGGATAAAAATCCTAATTGGATTAGAAGAAGCCTAGCGAGGACGAAAATGACCTAATTGGATTACCAATGACACAAAATCACTTATTATATGCACAAGATTGGTTAAAAACCCTAATTGGATTAGAATAAGCCTAGGGAGGACGAAAATGACCTAAATGTGCAACCAATGACACAAAATCACATATAGGATGCACAAGATTGGTTAAAAACCCTAATTGGATTAGAATAAGCCTAGGGAGGACGAAAATGACCTAAATGTTCAACCAATGACACAAAATCACTTATTGGATGCACAAGATTGGTTAAAAACCCTAATTGGATTAGAATAAGCCTAGGGAGGACGAAAATGACCAAAATGTTCAACCAATGACACAAAATGACACAAAATCACATATTGGATGCACAAGATTGGTTAAAAACCTTAATTGGATTAGAATAAGCCTAGGGAGGACGAAAATGACCTAAATGTTCAACCAATGACACAAAATTACACAAAATCACATATTGGATGCACAAGATTGGTTAAAAACCCTAATTGGATTAGAATAAGCCTAGGGAGGACTAAAATGACCTAAATGTGCAACCACTGACACAAAATCACATATTGGATGCACAAGATTGGTTAAAAACCCTAATTGGATTAGAATAAGCCTAGCGAGGACGAAAATGACCTAATTGGATTACCAATGACACAAAATGACACAAAATCACATATTGGATGCATAAGATTGGTTACAAACCCTAATTGGATTAGAATAAGCCTAGCGAGGACGAAAATGGCCTAATTGGATTACCAATGACACAAAATCACTTATTATATGCACAACATTGGTTAAAAACCCTAATTGGATTAGGATAAAACTAGGGAGGACGAAAATGACCTAAATGTGCAACCGATGACACAATCTCATATTGGATGCCCAAGATTGGTTAAAAACCCTAATTGGATTAGAACAAGCCTAGGGAGGACGAAAATGACCTAAATATTCAACCAATGACACAAAATGACACAAAGTCACAAAAATTGATGCACAAGATTGGTTAAAAACCCTAATTGGATTAGAATAAGCATAGGGAGGACGAAAATGACCTAAATGTTGAACCAATGACACAAAATATCACAAAATCACATATTGGATGCACATGATTTTTTAAAAACCCTAATTGGATTAGAATAAGCCTAGTGTGGACGAAAATGAACTAATTGGATTACCAATGACACAAAATCACTTATTATATGCACAAGATTGGTTAAAAACCCTAATTGGATTAGAATAAGCCTAGGGAGCACGAAAATGACCTAAATGTGAAACCAATGACACAAAATCACATATTGGATGCACAAGATTGGTTAAAAACCCTAATTGGATTACCATAAGCCTAGGGAAGACGAAAATAACCTAAATGTTCAACCAATGACACAAAATCACATATTGGATGCAAAAGATTGGTTAAAAACCCTAATTGGATTAGAATAAGCCTAGGGAGGACGAAAATGACCTAAATGTGCAACCACTGACACAAAATCACATATTGGATGCACAAGATTGGTTAAAAACCCTAATTGGATTAGAATAAGCCTAGCGAGGACGAAAATGACCTAATTGGATTACCAATGACACAAAATGACACAAAATCACATATTGGATGCATAAGATTGGTTAAAAAACCTAATTGGATTAGAATAAGCCTATCGAGGACGAAAATGACCTAATTGGATTACCAATAACACAAAATCACGTATTATATGCACAAGATTGGTTAAAAACCCTAATTGGATTAGAATAAGCCTAGGGAGGACGAAAATGACCTAAATGTGCAACCACTGACACAAAATCACATATTGGATGCACAAGATTGGTTAAAAACCCTAATTGGATTAGAATAAGCCTAGCGAGGACGAAAATGATCTAATTGGATTACCAATGACACAAAATCACTTATTATATGCACAAGATTGGTTAAAAACCCTCATTGGATTAGAATAAGCCTAGGGAGCACGAAAATGACCTAAATGTGCAACCAATGACACAAAATCACATATTGGATGCACAAGATTGGTTAAAAACCCTAATTGGATTAGAATAAGCCTAGGGAGGACGAAAATGACCTAAATGTGCAACCACTAACACAAAATCACATATTGGATGCAAAAGATTGGTTAAAAACCCTAATTGGATTAGAATAAGCCTAGCGAGGACGAAAATGACCTAAATGTTGAACCAATGACACAAAATAACACAAAATTACATATTGGATGCACAAGATTTTTTAAAAACCCTAATTGGATTAGAATAAGCCTAGTGAGGACGAAAATGAACTAATTGGATTACCAATGACACAAAATCACTTATTATATGCACAAGATTGGTTAAAAACCCTAATTGGATTAGAATAAGCCTAGGGAGCACGAAAATGAACTAAATGTGCAACCAATGACACAAAATCACATATTGGATGCACAAGATTGGTTAAAAACCCTAATTGGATTACCATAAGCCTAGGGAAGACGAAAACAACCTAAATGTTCAACCAATGACACAAAATCACATATTGGATGCACAAGATTGGTTAAAAACCCTAATTGGATTAGAATAAGCCTAGGGAGGACGAAAATGACCTAAATGTGCAACCACTGACACAAAATCACATATTGGATGCACAAGATTGGTTAAAAACGCTAATTGGATTAGAATAAGCCTAGCGAGGACGAAAATGACCTAATTGGATTACCAATGACACAAAATGACACAAAATCACATATTGGATGCATAAGATTGGTTACAAACCCTAATTGGATTAGAATAAGCCTAGCGAGGACGAGAATGACCTAATTGGATTACCAATGATACAAAATCACTTATTATATGCACAAGATTGGTTAAAAACCCTAATTGGATTAGAATAAGCCAGGGAGGACGAAAATGACCTAAATGTGCAAAACTATGACACAAAATCACATATTGGATGAACAAGATTGGTTAACAAACCTAATTGGATAAGCAGAAGCCTAGGGAGGACGAAAATGACCTAAATGTTCAACCAATGACACAAAATGACACAAAATCACATATTGGATGCACAAGATTGTTTAAAAACCCTAATTGGATTAGAATAAGCCTAGGGAGGACGAAAATGACCTAAATGTGCAACCACTGACACAAAATCACATATTGGATGCAAAAGATTGGTTAAAAACCCTAATCGGATTAGAATAAGCCTAGCGAAGACGAAAATGACCTAAATGTTGAACCAATGACACAAAATAACACAAAATCACATATTGGATGCACAAGATTTTTTAAAAACCCTAATTGGATTAGAATAAGCCTAGTGAGGACGAAAATGAACTAATTGGATTACCAATGACACAAAATCACTTATTATATGCACAAGATTGGTTAAAAACCCTAATTAGATTAGAATAAGCCTAGGGAGCACGAAAATGACCTAAATGTGCAACCAATGACATAAAATCACATATTGGATGCACAAGATTGGTTAAAAACCCTAATTGGATTACCATAAGCCTAAGGAAGACGAAAATAACCTAAATGTTCAACCAATGACACAAAATCACATATTGGATGCACAAGATTGGTTAAAAACCCTAATTGGATTAGAATAAGCCTAGGGAGGACGAAAATGACCTAAATGTGCAACCACTGACACAAAATCACATATTGGATGCACATAATTGGTTAAAAACCCTAATTGGATTAGAATAAGCCTAGCGAGGACGAAAATGACCTAATTGGATTACCAATGACAAAAAATGACACAAAATCACATATTGGATGCATAAGATGCGTTAACAACCCTAATTGGATTAGAATAAGCCTAGCGAGGACGAAAGTGACCTAATTGGATTACCAATGACACAAAATCACTTATTATATGCACAAGATTTGATAAGAACCCTAATTGGATTAGAATAAGCATAGGGAGAAAAAAAATTACCTAAGTGTGCAACCAATGACACAAAAAGACACAAAATCACATATTGGATGCACAAGATTGGTTAAAAACCCTAATTGGATTAGAATAAGCCTAGGGAGGACGAAAATGACCTAAATGTTCAACCGGTGACCCAAAATGACACAAAATCACATATTGGATGCACAAGAATGGTTAAAAACCCTAATTGGATTAGAATAAGCCTAGCGAGGACGAAAATGACCTAATTGGATTACCAATGACACAAAATCACTTATTATATGCACAAGATTGGTTAAAAACCCTAATTGGATTAGAATAAGCCTAGGGAGGACGAAAATGACCTAAATGTGCAACCATTGACACAAAATCACATATTGGATGAACAAGATTGGTTAAAATCCCTAATTGGATAAGCAGAAGCCTAGGGAGGACGAAAATGACCTAAATGTTCAACCAATGACACAAAATGACACAAAATCACATATTGGATGCACAAGATTGTTTAAAAACCCTAATTGGATTAGAATAAGCCTAGGGAGGACGAAAATGACCTAAATGTGCAACCACTGACACAAAATCACATATTGGATGCAAAAGATTGGTTAAAAACCCTAATTGGATTAGAATAAGCCTAGGGAGCACGAAAATGACCTAAATGTGCAACCAAGGACACAAAATCACATATTGGATGCACAAGATTTGTTAAAAACCCTAATTGGATTACCATAAGCCTAGGGAAGACGAAAATAACCTAAATGTTCAACCAATGACACAAAATCACATATTGGATGCACATGATTGGTTAAAAACCCTAATTGGATTAGAATAAGCCTAGGGAGGACGAAAATGACCTAAATGTGCAACCACTGACACAAAATCACATATTGGATGCACAAGATTGGTTAAAAACCCTAATTGGATTAGAATAAGCCTAGCGAGGACGAAAATGATCTAATTGGATTACCAATGACACAAAATCACTTATTATATGCACAAGATTGGTTAAAAACCCTCATTGGATTAGAATAAGCCTAGGGAGCACGAAAATGATCTAAATGTGCAACCAATGACACAAAATCACATATTGGATGCACAAGATTGGTTAAAAACCCTAATTGGATTAGAATAAGCCTAGGGAGGACGAAAATGACCTAAATGTGCAACCACTAACACAAAATCACATATTGGATGCAAAAGATTGGTTAAAAACCCTAATTGGATTAGAATAAGCCTAGCGAGGACGAAAATGACCTAAATGTTGAACCAATGACACAAAATAACACAAAATTACATATTGGATGCACAAGATTTTTTAAAAACCCTAATTGGATTAGAATAAGCCTAGTGAGGACGAAAATGAACTAATTGGATTACCAATGACACAAAATCACTTATTATATGCACAAGATTGGTTAAAAACCCTAATTGGATTAGAATAAGCCTAGGGAGCACGAAAATTAACTAAATGTGCAACCAATGACACAAAATCACATATTGGATGCACAAGATTGGTTAAAAACCCTAATTGGATTACCATAAGCCTAGGGAAGACGAAAATAACCTAAATGTTCAACCAATGACACAAAATCACATATTGGATGCACAAGATTGGTTAAAAACCCTAATTGGATTAGAATAAGCCTAGGGAGGACGAAAATGACCTAAATGTGCAACCACTGACACAAAATCACATATTGGATGCACAAGATTGGTTAAAAACCCTAATTGGATTAGAATAAGCCTAGCGAGGACGAAAATGACCTAATTGGATTACCAATGATACAAAATCACTTATTATATGCACAAGATTGGTTAAAAACCCTAATTGGATTAGAATAAGCCTAGGGAGGACGAAAATAACCTAAATGTTCAACCAATGACACAAAATCACATATTGGATGCACAAGATTGGTTAAAAACCCTAATTGGATTAGAATAAGCCTAGGGAGGACGAAAATGACCTAAATGTGCAACCACTGACACAAAATCACATATTGGATGCACAAGATTGGTTAAAAACCCTAATTGGATTAGAATAAGCCTAGCGAGGACGAAAATGACCAAATTGGATTACCAATGACACAAAATCACTTATTATATGCACAAGATTGGTTAAAAACCCTAATTCGATTAGAATAAGCCTAGGGAGGACGAAAATGACCTAAATGTGCAACCAATGACACAAAATCACATATTGGATGCACAAGATTGGTTAAAAACCCTAATTGGATTAGAATAAGCCTAGGGAGGACGAAAATGACCTAAATGTTCAACCAATGACACAAATTGACACAAAATCATATATGGGATGCACAACATTGGATTAAAATCCTAATTGGATTAGAATAAGCCTGGGGATGACGAAAATGACCTAAATGTTCAACCAATGACACAAAATCACATATTGGATGCACAAGATTGGTTAAAAACCCTAATTGGATTAGAATAAGCCTAGGGAGGACGAAAATGACCTAAATGTTCAACCAATGACACAAAATCACATCTTGGATGCACAAGATTGGTTAAAAACCCTAATTGGATTAGAATAAGCCTAGGGAGGACGAAAATGACCTAAATGTTCAACCAATGACACAAAATCACATATTGGATGCACAAGATTGGTTAAAAACCCTAATTGGATTAAAATAAGCCTAGGGAGGACGAAAATGACCTAATTGGATTACCAATGACACAAAATCACTTATTATATGCACAAGATTGGTTAAAAACCCTAATTGGATTAGAATAAGCCTAGGGAGGACGAAAATGACCTAAATGTGCAACCACTGACACAAAATCACATATTGGATGCACAAGATTGGTTAAAAACCCTAATTGGATTAGAATAAGCCTAGCGAGGACGAAAATGACCTAATTGGATTACCAATGACACAAAATCACTTATTATATGCACAAGATTGGTTAAAAACGCTAATTGGATTAGAATAAGCCTAGGGAGGACGAAATTGACCTAAATGTGCAACCAATGACACAAAATCACATATTGGATGCAAAAGATTGATTAAAAACCCTAATTTGATTAGAATAAGCCTAGCGAGGACGAAAATGACCTAATTGGATTACCAATGACACAAAATCACTTATTATATGCACAAGATTGGTTAAAAACCCTAATTGGATTAGAATAAGCCTAGGGAGGACGAAAATGACCTAAATGTGCAACCAATGACACAAAATCACATATTGGATGCACAAGATTGGTTAAAAACCCTAATTGGATTAGAATAAGCCTAGGGAGGACGAAAATGACGTCAATGTGCAACCAATGACACAAAATCACATATTGGATGCATAAGATTGGTTAAAAACCCTAATTAGATTAGAATAAGCCTAGGGAGGACGAAAATGGCCTAAATGTTCAACCAATAACACAAAATGACACAAAATCACATATTGGATGCATAAGATTGGTTAAAAATTCTACTTGGATTAGCATAAGCCTAGCGAGGACGAAAATGACCTAATTGGATTACCAATGACATAAAATCACTTATTATATGCACAAGATTGGTTAAAAACCCTAATTGGATTAGAATAAGCCTAGGGAGGACGAAAATGACCTAAATGTGCAACCAATGACACAAAATCACATATTGGATGCACAAGATTGGTTAAAAACCCTAATTGGATTAGAATAAGCCTAGGGAGGACGAAAATGACCTAAATGTGCAACCGATGACACAAAGTCACATATTGGATGCACAAGATTGGTTAAAAACCCTAATTGGATTACAATAAGCCTAGCGAGGACGAAAATGACCTAATTGGATTACCAATGACACAAAATGACACAAAATCACATATTGGATGCATAAGATTGGTTAAAAACCCTAATTGGATTAGAATAAGCCTAGCGAGAACGAAAATGACCTAATTGGTTTACCAATGACACAAAATCACTTATTATATGCACAAGATTGGTTAAAAACCCTAATTGGATTAGAATAAGCCTAGGGAGGACGAAAATGACCTAAATGTGCAACCAATGACACAAAATCACATATTGGATGCACAAGATTGGTTAAAAACCCTAATTGGATTAGAATAAGCCTAGCGAGGACGAAAATCACCTAATTGGATTACCGATGACAGAAAATCACTTATTATATGCACAAGATTGGTTAAAAACCCTAATTGGATTAGAATAAGCCTAGGGAGGACAAAAATGACCTAAATGTGCAACCAACGACAAAAAATCACATATTGGATGCACAAGATTGGTTAAAAACCCTAATTGGATTAGAATAAGCCTAGGGAGGACGAAAATGACCTAAATGTTCAACCAATGACACAAAATCACATATTGGATGCACAAGATTGGTTAAAAACCCTAATTGGATTAGAATAAGCCTAGGGAGGACGAAAATAACCTAAATGTTCAACCAATGACACAAAATGACTCAAAATCACATATTGGATGCACAAGATTGGTTGAAAACCGTAATTGGATTAGAACAAGCCTAGGGAGGACGAAAATGACCTACATGTTCAACCAATGACACCAAATCACATATTGGATGCACAAGCTTGGTTAAAAACCCTAATTGGATTAGAATAAGCCTAGGGAGGACGAAAATGACCTAAATGTTCAACCAATGACACAAAATCACATATTGGATGCACAAGATTGGTTAAAAACCCTAATTGGATTAGAAGAAGCCTAGGGAGGACGAAAATGACCTAAATGTTCAACCAATGACACAAAATCACATATTGGATGCACAAGATTGGTTAAAAACCCTAATTGGATTAGAATAAGCCTAGCGAGGACGAAAATGACCTAATTGGATTACCAAAGACACAAAATGACAAAAAATCACATATTGGATGCATAAGATTGGTTACAAACCCTATTTGGATTAGAATAAGCCTAGCGAGGACGAAAATGACCTAATTGGATTGCCAATGACACAAAATCACTTATTATATGCACAAGATTGGTTAAAAACCCTAATTGGATTAGAATAAAACTAGGGAGGACGAAAATGACATAAATGTGCAACCAATGACACAATCTCATATTGGATGCCCAAGATTGGTTAAAAACCCTAATTGGATTAGAACAAGCCTAAGGAGGACGAAAATGACCTAAATATTCAACCAATAACACAAAATGACACAAAGTCACATATTGGATGCACAAGATTGGTTAAAAACCCTAATTGGATTAGAATAAGCCTAGGGAGGACGAAAATGACCTAAATGTGCAACCAATGACACAAAATCACTTATTATATGCATAAGATTGGTTATAAACCCTAATTGGATTAGAATAAGCCTAGCGAGAACGAAAATGACCTAATTGGATTACCAATGACACAAAATCACTTATTATATGCACAAGATTGGTTAAAAACCCTAATTGGATTAGAATAAGCCTAGGGAGCACGAAAATGACCTAAATGTGCAACCAATGACACAAAATCACATATTGGATGCACAAGATTGGTTAAAAACCCTAATTGGATTACCATAAGCCTAGGGAAGACGAAAATAACCTAAATGTTCAACCAATGACACAAAATCACATATTGAATGCACAAGATTGGTTAAAAACCCTAATTAGATTAGAATAAGCCTAGGGAGGACGAAAATGACCTAAATGTGCAACCACTGACACAAAATCACATATTGGATGCACAAGATTGGTTAAAAACCCTAATTGGATTAGAATAAGCCTAGCGAGGACGAAAATGACCTAATTGGATTACCAATGGAACAAAATGACACAAAATCACATATTGGATACATAAGATTGGTTACAAACCCTAATTAGATTAGAATAAGCCTAGCGAGGACGAAAATGACCTAATTGGATTACCAATAACACAAAATCACTCATTATATGCACAAGATTGGTTAAAAACCCTAATTGGATTAGAATAAAACTAGGGAGGACGAAAATGACCTAAATGTGCAACCAATGACACAATCTCATATTGGATGCCCAAGATTGGTTAAAAACCCTAATTGGATTAGAATAAGCCTAGGGAGGACGAAAATGACCTAAATGTGCAACCAATGACACAAAATAACATAATGGATGCACAAGATTGGTTAAAAACCCTAATTGAATTAGCATAAGCCTAGGGAGGACGAAAATGACCTAAATGTTCAACCAATGACACAAAATGATACAAAATCACATATTGGATGCACAAGATTGGTTAAAAACCCTAATTGAATTAGAATAAGCCTAGGGAGGACGAAAATGACCTAAATGGGCAACCACTGACACAAAATCACATATTGGATGCACAAGATTGGTTAAAAACCCTAATTGGATTAGAATAAGCCTAGGGAGGACGAAAATGACCTAAATGTGCAACCACTGACACAAAATCACATATTGGATGCACAAGATTGGTTAAAAACCCTAATTGGATTAGAATAAGCCTAGCGAGGACAAAAATGACCTAATTGGATTACCAATGGAACAAAATGACACAAAATCACATATTGGATGCATAAGATTGGTTACAAACCCTAATTAGATTAGAATAAGCCTAGCGAGGACGAAAATGACCTAATTGGATTACCAATGACACAAAATCACTCATTATATGCACAAGATTGGTTAAAAACCCTAATTGGATTAGAATAAGCCTAGGGAGGACGAAAATGACCTAAATGTGCAACCAATGACACAAAATCACATATTGGATGCACAAGATTGGTTAAAAACCCTAATTGGATTAGAATAAGCCTAGGGAGGACGAAAATGACCTAAATGTTCAACCAATGTAACAAAATCACATATTGGATGCACAAAATTGGTTAAAAACCCTAATTGGATTAGAATAAGCCTAGGGAGGACGTAAATGACCTAAATGTTCAACCAATGATACAAAATCACACAAAATCACATATTGGATGCACAAGATTGGTTAAAAACCCTAATTGGATTAGAATAAGCCTAGCGAGGACGAAAATGACCTAATTGGATTACCAATGACACAAAATCACTTATTATATGCACAAGATTGGTTAAAAACCCTAATTGGATTAGAATAAGCCTAGGGAGGACGAAAATGACCTAAATGTGCAACCATTGACACAAAATCACATATTGGATGAACAAGATTGGTTAAAATCCCTAATTGGATAAGCAGAAGCCTAGGGAGGACGAAAATGACCTAAATGTTCAACCAATGACACAAAATGACACAAAATCACATATTGGATGCACAAGATTGTTTAAAAACCCTAATTGGATTAGAATAAGCCTAGGGAGGACGAAAATGACCTAAATGTGCAACCACTGACACAAAATCACATATTGGATGCAAAAGATTGGTTAAAAACCCTAATTGGATTAGAATAAGCCTAGAGAGGACGAAAATGACCTAAATGTTGAACCAATGACACAAAATAACTCAAAATCACATATTGGATGCACAAGATTTTTTAAAAACCCTAATTGGATTAGAATAAGCCTAGTGAGGACGAAAATGAACTAATTGGATTACCAATGACACAAAATCACTTATTATATGCACAAGATTGGTTAAAAACCCTAATTGGATTAGAATAAGCCTAGGGAGCACGAAAATGACCTAAATGTGCAACCAATGACACAAAATCACATATTGGATGCACAAGATTGGTTAAAAACCCTAATTGGATTAGAATAAGCCTAGGGAGGACGAAAATGACCTAAATGTTCAACCAATGACACAAAATGACACAAAATTACATATTGGATGCACAAGATTGGTTAAAAACCCTAATTGGATTAGAATAAGCCTAGGGAGGACGAAAATGACCTAAATGTGCAACCAATGACACAAAATCACATATTGGATGCACAAGATTGGTTAAAAACCCTAATTGGATTAGAATAAGCCTAGGGAGGACGAAAATGACCAAAATGTTCAACCAATGACACAAAATGACACAAAATCACATATTGGAGGCACAAGAATGGTTAAAAACCCTAATTGGATTAGAATAGGCCAAGGGAGGACGAAAACGACCTAAATGTTCAACCAATGACATAAAATGACACAAAATCACATATTGGATGCACAAGATTGGTTAAAAACCCTAATTGGATTAGAATAAGCCTAGGGAGGACGAAAATGACCTAAATGTGCAACCAATGACACAAAATCACATATTGGATGCACAAGATTGGTTAAAAACCCTAATTGGATTAGAATAAGCCTAGGGAGGACGAAAATGACCTAAATGTTCAACCAATGACACAAAATGACACCAAATCACATATTGGATGCACAAGATTGGTTAAAAACCCTAATTGGATTAGAATAAGCCTAGGGAGGACGAAAATGAACTAAATGCGCAACCAATGACACAAAATCACATATTCGATGCACAAAATTGTTTAAAAACCCTAATTGGATGAGAATAAGCCTTCGGAGGACGAAAATGACCTAAATGTTCAACCAATGACACAAAATGACACAAAATCACATATTGGATGCACAAGATTGGTTAAAAACCCTAATTGGATTAGAATAAGCCTAGGGAGGACGAAAATGACCTAAATGTGCAACGACTGACACAAAATCACATATTGGATGCGCAAGATTGGTTAAAAACCCTGATTGGATTAGAATAAGCCTAGCGAGGAAGAAAATGACCTAATTGGATTACCAATGACACAAAATGACACAAAATCACATATTGGATGCATAAGATTGGTTACAAACCCTAATTGGATTAGAATAAGCCTAGCGAGGACGAAAATGACCTAATTGGATTACCAATGACACAAAATCACTTATTATATGCACAACATTGGTTAAAAACCCTAATTGGATTAGAATAAGCCTAGGGAGGACGAAAATGACCTAAATGTGCAACCACTGACACAAAATCACATATTGGATGCAAAAGATTGGTTAAAAACCCTAATTGGATTACAATAAGCCTAGCAAGGACGAAAATGACTTAAATGTTGAACCAATGACACAAAATAACACAAAATCACATATTGGATGCACAAGATTTTTTAAAAACCCTAATTGGATTAGAATAAGCCTAGTGAGGACGAAAATGACCTAAATGTTAAACCAATGACACAAAATCACATATTGGATGCACAAGATTGGTTAAAAACCCTAATTGGATTAGAATAAGCCTAGCGAGGACGAAAATGACCAAATTGGATTACCAATGACACAAAATCACTTATTATATGCACAAGATTGGTTAAAAACCCTAATTGGATTAAAATAAGCCTAGGGAGGACGAAAATTACCTAAATGTGCAACCAATGACACAAAATCACATATTGGATGCACAAGATTTGTTAAAAACCCTAATTGGATTAGCAGAAGCCTAGGGAGGACGAAAATGACCTAAATGTTCAACCAGTGACACAAAATGACACAAAATAACATATTGGATGCACAAGATTGGTTAAAAACCCTAATTGGATTAGAATAAGCCTAGGGAGGACGAAAATGACCTAAATGTGCAACCACTGACACAAAATCACATATTGGATGCACAAGATTGGTTAAAAACCCTAATTGGATTAGAATAAGCCTAGCGAGGACGAAAATGACCTAAATGTTCAACCAATGACACAAAATAACACAAAATCACATATTGGATGCACAAGATTTTTTAAAAACCCTAATTGGATTAGAATAAGTCAGTGTGGACGAAAATGAACTAATTGGATTACCAATGACACAAAATCACTTGTTATATGCACAAGATTGGGTAAAAACCCTAATTGGATTAGAATAAGCCTAGGGAGCACGAAAATGACCTAAATGTGCAACCAATGACACAAAATCACATATTGGATGCACAAGATTGGTTAAAAACCCTAATTGGATTACCATAAGCCTAGGGAAGACGAAAATAACCTAAATGTTCAACCAATGACACAAAATCACATATTGGATGCACAAGATTGGTTAAAAACCCTAATTGGATTAGAATAAGCCTAGAGAGGACGAAAATGACCTAATTGGATTACCAATGACACAAAATGACACAAAATCACATATTGGATGCACAAGATTGGTTAAAAACCCTAATTGGATTAGAATAAGCCTAGGGAGGACGAAATTGACCTAAATGTGCAACCAATGACACAAAATCACTTATTATATGCACAAGATTGGTTAAAAACCCTAATTGGATTAGAATAAGCCTAGCAAGGACGAAAATGACCAAATTGGAATACCAATGACACAAAATGACACAAAATCACATATTGGATGCATAAGATGCGTTAACAACCCTAATTGGATTAGAATAAGCCTAGCGAGGACGAAAATGACCTAATTGGATTACCAATGACACAAAATCACTTATTATATGCACAAGATTGGATAAGAACCCTAATTGGATTAGAATAAGCATAGGGAGAAAAAAAATTACCTAAGCGTGCAACCAATGACACAAAAAGACACAAAATCACATATTGGATGCACAAGATTGGTTAAAAACCCTAATTGGATTCGAATAAGCCTAGGGAGGACGAAAATGACCTAAATGTTCAACCAGTGACCCAAAATGACACAAAATCACATATTGGATGCACAACAAATGGTTAAAAACCCTAATGGATTAGAATAAGCCTAGCGAGGACGAAAATGACCTAATTGAATTACCAATGACACAAAATCACTTATTATATGCACAAGATTGGTTAAAAACCCTAATTGGATTAGAATAAGCCTAGGGAGGACGAAAATGACCTAAATGTGCAACCAATAACACAAAATCACATATTGGATGAACAAGATTGGTTAAAAACCCTAATTGGATAAGCAGAAGCCTAGGGAGGACGAAAATGACCTAAATGTTCAACCAATGACACAAAATCACATATTGGATGCACAAGATTGGTTAAAAACCCTAATTGGATTAGAATAAGCCTAGCGAGGACGAAAATGACCTAATTGGATTACCAAAGACACAAAATGACAAAAAATCACATATTGGATGCATAAGATTGGTTACAAACCCTATTTGGATTAGAATAAGCCTAGCGAGGACGAAAATGACCTAATTGGATTGCCAATGACACAAAATCACTTATTATATGCACAAGATTGGTTAAAAACCCTAATTGGATTAGAATAAAACTAGGGAGGACGAAAATGACATAAATGTGCAACCAATGACACAATCTCATATTGGATGCCCAAGATTGGTTAAAAACCCTAATTGGATTAGAACAAGCCTAAGGAGGACGAAAATGACCTAAATATTCAACCAATAACACAAAATGACACAAAGTCACATATTGGATGCACAAGATTGGTTAAAAACCCTAATTGGATTAGAATAAGCCTAGGGAGGACGAAAATGACCTAAATGTGCAACCAATGACACAAAATCACTTATTATATGCATAAGATTGGTTATAAACCCTAATTGGATTAGAATAAGCCTAGCGAGGACGAAAATGACCTAATTGGATTACCAATGACACAAAATGACTTATTATATGCCCAAGATTGGTTAAAAACCCTAATTGGATTAGAATAAGCCTAGGGAGGACGAAAATGACCTAAATGTGCAACCAATGACACAAAATCACATATTGGATGCACAAGATTGGTTAAAAACCCTAATTGGATTACAATAAGCCTAGCGAGGACGAAAATGACCTAATTGGATTACAATTGACACAAAATGACCCAAAATTACATATTGGATGCATAAGATTGGTTAAAAACCCTAATTGGATTAGAATAAGCCTAGGGAGGACGAAAATTACCTAAATGTGCAACCAAGGACACAAAATCACTTATTATATGCACAAGATTCGTTAAAAACCCTAATTGGATTAGAATAAGCCTAGGGAGGACGAAAATGACCTAAATGTGTAACCATTGACACAAAATGACACAAAAACACATATTGGATGCATAAGATGCGTTAACAACCCTAACTGGATTAGAATAAGCCTAGCGAGGACGAAAATGACCTAATTGGATTACCAATGACACAAAATCACTTATTATATGCACAAGATTGGTTAAGATCCCTAATTGGTTTAGAATAAGCCTAGAGAGAATAAAAATTACCTAAGTGTGCAACCAATGACACAAAATGACACAAAATCACATATTGGATGCACAAGATTGGTTAAAAACCCTAATTGGATTAGAATAAGCCTAGGGAGGACGAAAATGACCTAAATGTTCAACCAATGACACAAAATGACACAAAATCACATATTGGATGCACAAGATTGTTTAAAAACCCTAATTTGATTAGAATAAGCCTAGGGTGGACGAAAATGACCTAAATGTTCAACCAGTGACACAAAATGACACAAAATCACATATTGGATGCACAAGATTGTTTAAAAACCCTAATTGGATTAGAATAAGCCTAGGGAGGACGAAAATGACCTAAATGTTCAACCAGTGACACAAAATGACACAAAATCACATATTGGATGCACAAGATTGTTTAAAAACCCTAATTGGATTAGAATAAGCCTAGGGAGGACGAAAATGACCTAAATGTTCAACCAATGACACAAAATGACACAAAATCACATATTGGATGCACAAGATTGTTTAAAAACCCTAATTGGATTAGAATAAGCCTAGCTAGGAGGAAAATGACCTAATTGGATTACCAATGACACAAAATCACTAATTATATGCACAAGATTGGTTAAAAACCCTAATTGGATTAGAATAAGCCTAGGGAGGACGAAAATGACCTAAATGTGCAACCAATTTCACAAAATCACATATTGGATGCACAAGATTGTTTAAAAACCATAATTGGATTACAATAAGCCTAGCGAGGACGAAAATGACCTAATTGGATTACCAATGACACAAAATGACACAAAATCACATATTGGATGCATAAGATTGGTTAAAAACCCTAATTGGATTAGAATAAGCCTAGCGAGAACGAAAATGACCTAATTGGTTTACCAATGACACAAAATCACTTATTATATGCACAAGATTGGTTAAAAACCCTAATTGGATTAGAATAAGCCTAGGGAGGACGAAAATGACCTAAATGTGCAACCAATGACACAAAATCACATATTGGATGCACAAGATTGGTTAAAAACCCTAATTGGATTAGAATAAGCCTAGGGAGGACGAAATTGACCTAAATGTGCAACCAATGACACAAAATCACTTATTATATGCACAAGATTGGTTAAAAACCCTAATTGGATTAGAATAAGCCTAGCGAGGACGAAAATGACCTAATTGGATTACCAATGACACAAAATGACACAAAATCACATATTGGATGCATAAGATTGGTTACAAACCCTAATTGGATTAGAATAAGCCTAGCGAGGACGAAAATGACCTAATTGGATTACCAATGATACAAAATCACTTATTATATGCACAAGATTGGTTAAAAACCCTAATTGGATTAGAATAAGCCTAGGGAGGACGAAAATAACCTAAATGTTCAACCAATGACACAAAATCACATATTGGATGCACAAGATTGGTTAAAAACCCTAATTGGATTAGAATAAGCCTAGGGAGGACGAAAATGACCTAAATGTGCAACCACTGACACAAAATCACATATTGGATGCACATAATTGGTTAAAAACCCTAATTGGATTAGAATAAGCCTAGCAAGGACGAAAATGACCTAATTGGATTACCAATGACAAAAAATGACACAAAATCACATATTGGATGCATAAGATGCGTTAACAACCCTAATTGGATTAGAATAAGCCTAGCGAGGACGAAAATGACCTAATTGGATTACCAATGACACAAAATCACTTATTATATGCACAAGATTTGATAAGAACCCTAATTGGATTAGAATAAGCATAGGGAGAAAAAAAATTACCTAAGTGTGCAACCAATGACACAAAAAGACACAAAATCACATATTGGATGCACAAGATTGGTTAAAAACCCTAATTGGATTAGAATAAGCCTAGGGAGGACGAAAATGACCTAAATGTTCAACCGGTGACCCAAAATGACACAAAATCACATATTGGATGCACAAGAATGGTTAAAAACCCTAATTGGATTAGAATAAGCCTAGCGAGGACGAAAATAACCTAATTGGATTACCAATGACACAAAATCACTTATCATATGCACAAGATTGGTTAAAAACCCTAATTGGATTAGAATAAGCCTAGGGAGGACGAAAATGACCTAAATGTGCAACCATTGACACAAAATCACATATTGGATGAACAAGATTGGTTAAAAACCCTAATTGGATAAGCAGAAGCCTAGGGAGGACGAAAATGACCTAAATGTTCTACCAATGACACAAAATGACACAAAATCACATATTAGATGCACAAGATTTTTTAAAAACCCTAATTGGATTAGAATAAGCCTAGGGAGGACGAAAATGACCTAAATGTGCAACCACTGACACAAAATCACATATTGGATGCAAAAGATTGGTTAAAAACCCTAATTGGATTAGAATAAGCCTAGAGAGGACGAAAATGACCTAAATGTTGAACCAATGACACAAAATAACTCAAAATCACATATTGGATGCACAAGATTTTTTAAAAACCCTAATTGGATTAGAATAAGCCTAGTGAGGACGAAAATGAACTAATTGGATTACCAATGACACAAAATCACTTATTATATGCACAAGATTGGTTAAAAACCCTAATTGGATTAGAATAAGCCTAGGGAGCACGAAAATGACCTGAATGTGCAACCAATGACACAAAATCACATATTGGATGCACAAGATTGGTTAAAAACCCTAATTGGATTACCATAAGCCTAGGGAAGACGAAAATAACCTAAATGTTCAACCAATGACACAAAATCACATATTGGATGCACAAGATTGGTTAAAAACCCTAATTGGATTAGAATAAGCCTAGGGAGGACGAAAATGACCTAAATGTGCAACCACTGACACAAAATCACATATTGGATGCACAAGATTGGTTAAAAACCCTAATTGGATTAGAATAAGCCTAGCGAGGACGAAAATGACCTAATTGGATTACCAATGACACAAAATGACACAAAATCACATATTGGATGCATATGATTGGTTACAAACCCTAATTGGATTAGAATAAGCCTAGCGAGGACGAAAATGACCTAATTGGATTACCAATGACACAAAATCACTTATTATATGCACAAGATTGGTTAAAAACCCTAATTGGATTAGAATAAAACTAGGGAGGACGAAAATGACCTAAATGTGCAACCAATGACACAATCTCATATTGGATGCCCAAGATTGGTTAAAAACCCTAATTGGATTAGAACAAGCCTAGGGAGGACGCAAATGACCTAAATATTCAACCAATGACACAAAATGACACAAAATCACATATTGGATGCACAAGATTGGTTAAAAACCCTAATTGGATTAGAATAAGCCTAGGGAGGACGAAAATGACCTAAATATGCAACCAATGACACAAAATCACATATTGGATGCACAAGATTGGTTAAAAACCCTAATTGGATTAGAATAAACCTAGCGAGGACAAAAATGACCTTATTGGATTACCAATGACACAAAATCACTCAATATATGCACAAGATTGGTTAAAAACCCTAATTGGATTAGAATAAAACTAGGGAGGACGAAAATGACCTAAATGTGCAACCAATGACACAATCTCATATTGGATGCCCAAGATTGGTTAAAAACCCTAATTGGATTAGAACAAGCCTAAGGAGGACGAAAATGACCTAAATATTCAACCAATAACACAAAATGACACAAAGTCACATATTGGATGCACAAGATTGGTTAAAAACCCTAATTGGATTAGAATAAGCCTAGGGAGGACGAAAATGACCTAAATGTGCAACCAATGACACAAAATCACTTATTATATGCATAAGATTGGTTATAAACCCTAATTGGATTAGAATAAGCCTAGCGAGAACGAAAATGACCTAATTGGATTACCAATGACACAAAATGACTTATTATATGCCCAAGATTGGTTAAAAACCCTAATTGGATTAGAATAAGCCTAGGGAGGACGAAAATGACCTAAATGTGCAACCAATGACACAAAATCACTTATTATATGCACAAGATTGATTAAAAACCCTAATTGGATTAGAATAAGCCTAGGGAGGACGAAAATGACCTAAATGTTCAACCAATGACACAAAATGACACAAAATCACATATTGGATGCACAAGATTGTTTAAAAACCCTAAATGGATTAGAATAAGCCTAACTAGGAGGAAAATTACCTAATTTGATTACCAATGACACAAAATCACTTATTGGATGCACAAGATTGGTTAAAAACAATAATTGGATTAGAATAAGCCTAGGGAGGACGAAAATGACCTAAATGTGCAACCACTGACACAAAATCACATATTGGATGCACAAGATTGGTTAAAAACCCTAATTGGATTAGAATAAGCCTAGCGAGGACGAAAATGACCTAATTGGATTACCAAAGACACAAAATGACACAAAATGACATATTGGATGCATAAGATTGGTTACAAACCCTATTTGGATTAGAATAAGCCTAGCGAGGACGAAAATGACCTAATTGGATTGCCAATGACACAAAATCACTTATTATATGCACAAGATTGGTTAAAAACCCTAATTGGATTAGAATAAAACTAGGGAGGACGAAAATGACATAAATGTGCAACCAATGACACAATCTCATATTGGATGCCCAAGATTGGTTAAAAACCCTAATTGGATTAGAACAAGCCTAAGGAGGACGAAAATGACCTAAATATTCAACCAATGACACAAAATGACACAAAGTCACATATTGGATGCACAAGATTGGTTAAAAACCCTAATTGGATTAGAATAAGCCTAGGGAGGACGAAAATGACCTAAATGTGCAACCAATGACACAAAATCACTTATTATATGCATAACATTGGTTATAAACCCTAATTGGATTAGAATAAGCCTAGCGAGGACGAAAATGACCTAATTGGATTACCAATGACACAAAATGACTTATTATATGCCCAAGATTGGTTAAATACCCTAATTGGATTAGAATAAGCCTAGGGAGGACGAAAATGACCTAAATGTGCAACCACTGACATAAAATCACATATTGGATGCACAAGATTGGTTAAAAACCCTAATTGGATTAGAATAAGCCTAGCGAGGACGAAAATGACCTAATTGGATTACCAATGACACAAAATGACACAAAATCACATATTGGATGCATAAGATTGGTTACAAACCCTAATTGGATTAGAAGAAGCCTAGCGAGGACGAAAATGACCTAATTGGATTACCAATGACACAAAATCACTTATTATATGCACAAGATTGGTTAAAAACCCTAATTGGATTAGAATAAAACTAGGGAGGACGAAAATGACCTAAATGTGCAACCAATGACACAATCTCATATTGGATGCCCAAGATTGGTTAAAAACCCTAATTGGATTAGAACAAGCCTAAGGAGGACGAAAATGACCTAAATATTCAACCAATAACACAAAATGACACAAAGTCACATATTGGATGCACAAGATTGGTTAAAAACCCTAATTGGATTAGAATAAGCATAGGGAGGACGAAAATGACCTAAATGTGCAACCAATGACACAAAATCACTTATTATATGCATAAGATTGGTTATAAACCCTAATTGGATTAGAATAAGCCTAGCGAGGACGAAAATGACCTAATTGGATTACCAATGACACAAAATGACTTATTATATGCCCAAGATTGGTTAAAAACCCTAATTGGATTAGAATAAGCCTAGGGAGGACGAAAATGACCTAAATGTGCAACCAATGACAAAAAATCACATATTGGATGCACAAGATTGGTTAAAAACCCTAATTGGATTAGCAGAAGCCTAGGGAGGACGAAAATGACCTAAATGTTCAACCAATGACACAAAATGACACAAAATAACATATTGGATGCACAAGATTGGTTAAAAACCCTAATTGGATTAGAATAAGCCTAGGGAGGACGAAAATGACCTAAATGTGCAACCACTGACACAAAATCACATATTGGATGCACAAGATTGGTTAAAAACCCTAATTGGATTAGAATAAGCCTAGCGAGGACGAAAATGACCTAATTGGATTACCAATGACACAAATGACACAAAATCACATATTGGATGCATAAGATGCGTTAACAACCCTAATTGGATTAGAATAAGCCTAGCGAGGACGAAAATGACCTAATTGGATTACCAATGACACAAAATCACTTATTATATGCACAAGATTTGATAAGAACCCTAATTGGATTAGAATAAGCATAGGGAGAAAAAAAATTACCTAAGTGTGCAACCAATGACACAAAAAGACACAAAATCACATATTGGATGCACAAGATTGGTTAAAAACCCTAATTGGATTAGAATAAGCCTAGGG
The DNA here is from genome assembly GCA_037974755.1 of Cicer yamashitae. Taxonomy (NCBI): domain Eukaryota; kingdom Viridiplantae; phylum Streptophyta; class Magnoliopsida; order Fabales; family Fabaceae; genus Cicer; species Cicer yamashitae. The sequence continues at coordinate 11,583,094 of JBBPBQ010020321.1, read as the reverse complement.
AGGACGAAAATGACCTAAATGTTCAACCGGTGACCCAAAATGACACAAAATCACATATTGGATGCACAAGAATGGTTAAAAACCCTAATTGGATTAGAATAAGCCTAGCGAGGACGAAAATGACCTAATTGGATTACCAATGACACAAAATCACTTATTATATGCACAAGATTGGTTAAAAACCCTAATTGGATTAGAATAAGCCTAGGGAGGACGAAAATGACCTAAATGTGCAACCATTGACACAAAATCACATATTGGATGAACAAGATTGGTTAAAATCCCTAATTGGATAAGCAGAAGCCTAGGGAGGACGAAAATGACCTAAATGTTCAACCAATGACACAAAATGACACAAAATCACATATTGGATGCACAAGATTGTTTAAAAACCCTAATTGGATTAGAATAAGCCTAGGGAGGACGAAAATGACCTAAATGTGCAACCACTGACACAAAATCACATATTGGATGCAAAAGATTGGTTAAAAACCCTAATTGGATTAGAATAAGCCTAGAGAGGACGAAAATGACCTAAATGTTGAACCAATGACACAAAATAACTCAAAATCACATATTGGATGCACAAGATTTTTTAAAAACCCTAATTGGATTAGAATAAGCCTAGTGAGGACGAAAATGAACTAATTGGATTACCAATGACACAAAATCACTTATTATATGCACAAGATTGGTTAAAAACCCTAATTGGATTAGAATAAGCCTAGGGAGCACGAAAATGAACTAAATGTGCAACCAATGACACAAAATCACATATTGGATGCACAAGATTGGTTAAAAACCCTAATTGGATTACCATAAGCCTAGGGAAGACGAAAATAACCTAAATGTTCAACCAATGACACAAAATCACATATTGGATGCAAAAGATTGGTTAAAAACCCTAATTGGATTAGAATAAGCCTAGGGAGGACGAAAATGACCTAAATGTGCAACCACTGACACAAAATCACATATTGGATGCACAAGATTGGTTAAAAACCCTAATTGGATTAGAATAAGCCTAGGGAGGACGGAAATGACCTAAATGTGCAACCAATGACACAAAATCACATATTGGATGCACAAGATTGGTTAAAAACCCTAATTGGATTAGAATAAGCCTAGGGAGGACGAAAATGACCTAAATGTGCAACCAATGACACAAAATCACATATTGGATACACTAGATTGGTTAAAAACCCTAAATGGATTAGAATAAGCCTAGGGAGGACGAAAATGACCAAAATGTTCAACCAATGACACAAAATGACATAAAATCACATATTGGATGCACAAGATTGGTTAAAAACCCAAATTAGGTGAGAATAAGCCTAGGGAGGACGAAAATGACCTAATTGGATTACCAATGAGAAAAAATCACTTATTATATGCACAAGATTGGTTAAAAACCCTAATTGGATTAGAATAAGCCTAGGGAGGACGAAAATGACCTAAATGTGCAACCAATGACACAAAATCACATATTGGATGCACAAGATTGGTTAAAAACCCTAATTGGATTAGAATAAGCCTAGGGAGGACGAAAATGACCTAAATGTTCAACCAACGACACAAAATGACACAAAATCACATATTGGATGCACAAGATTGGTTAAAAACCCTAATTGGATTAGAATAAGCCTAGGGAGGACGAAAATGACCTAAATGTGCAACCAATGACACAAAATCACATATTGGATGCACAAGATTGGTTAAAAACCCTAATTGGATTAGAATAAGCCTAGAGAGGACGAAAATGACCTAAATGTTCAACCAATGACACAAAATGACACAAAATCACATATTTGATGCACAAGATTGGTTAAAAACCCTAATTGGATTAGAATAAGCCTAGGGAGGACGAAAATGACCTAAATGTTCAACCAATGACACAAAATGACACAAAATCACATATTGGATGCACAAGATTGGTTAAAAACCCTAATTGGATTAGAATAAGCCTAAGGAGGACCAAAATGACCTAAACGTTCAACCAATGACACAAAATCACATATTTGATGCACAAGATTTTTTAAAAACCCTAATTGGATTAGAATAAGCCTAGGGAGGACGAAAATGACCTAAATGTTCAACCAATGACACAAAATCACATATTGGATGCACAAGATTGGTTAAAAACCCTAATTGGATTAGAATAAGCCTAGGGAGGACCAAAATGACCTAACTGTTCAACCAATGACACAAAATGCACAAAATCACATATTGGATGCACAAGATTGGTTAAAAACCCTAATTGGATTAGAATAAGCCTAGGGAGGACGAAAATGACCTAAATGTTCAACCAATGACACAAAATCACATATTGGATGCACAAGATTGGTTAAAAACCCTAATTGGATTAGAATAAGCCTAGGGAGGACGAAAATGACCTAAATGTTCAACCAATGACACAAAATCACATATTGGATGCACAAGATTGGTTAAAAACCCTAATTGGATTAGAATAAGCCTAGGGAGGACAAAAATGACCTAAATGTTCAACCAATTACACAAAATCACATATAGGATGCACAAGATAGGTTAAAAACCCTAATTGGATTAGAATAAGCCTAGGGAGGACGAAAATGACCTAAATGTTCAACCAATGACACAAAATCACATATTGGATGCACAAGATTGGTTAAAAACCCTAATTGGATTAGAATAAGCCTAGGGTGGACCAAAATGACCTAAATGTTCAACCAATGACACAAAATCACATATTGGATGCACAAGATTGGTTAAAAACCCTAATTGGATTAGAATAAGTCTAGGGAGGACGAAAATGACCTAAATGTTCAACCAATGACACAAAATCACATATTCGATGCACAAGATTGGTTAAAAGCCCTAATTGGATTAGAATAAGCCTAGGGAGGACGAAAATGACCTAAATGTTCAACCAATGACACAAAATCACATATTGGATGCACAAGATTGGTTAAAAACCCTAATTGGATTAGAATAAGCCTAGGGAGGACGAAAATGACCTAAATGTTCAACCAATGACACAAAATCACATATTGGATGCACAAGATTGGTTAAAAACCCTAATTGGATTAGAAGAAGCCTAGGGAGGACGAAAATGACCTAAATGTTCAACCAATGACACAAAATCACATATTGGATGCACAAGATTGGTTAAAAACCCTAATTGGATTAGAATAAGCCTAGCGAGGACGAAAATGACCTAATTGGATTACCAAAGACACAAAATGACAAAAAATCACATATTGGATGCATAAGATTGGTTACAAACCCTATTTGGATTAGAATAAGCCTAGCGAGGACGAAAATGACCTAATTGGATTGCCAATGACACAAAATCACTTATTATATGCACAAGATTGGTTAAAAACCCTAATTGGATTAGAATAAAACTAGGGAGGACGAAAATGACATAAATGTGCAACCAATGACACAATCTCATATTGGATGCCCAAGATTGGTTAAAAACCCTAATTGGATTAGAACAAGCCTAAGGAGGACGAAAATGACCTAAATATTCAACCAATAACACAAAATGACACAAAGTCACATATTGGATGCACAAGATTGGTTAAAAACCCTAATTGGATTAGAATAAGCCTAGGGAGGACGAAAATGACCTAAATGTGCAACCAATGACACAAAATCACTTATTATATGCATAAGATTGGTTATAAACCCTAATTGGATTAGAATAAGCCTAGCGAGGACGAAAATGACCTAATTGGATTACCAATGACACAAAATCACTTATTATATGCACAAGATTGGTTAAAAACCCTAATTGGATTAGAATAAAACTAGGGAGGACGAAAATGACCTAAATGTGCAACCAATGACACAATCTCATATTGGATGCCCAAGATTGGTTAAAAACCCTAATTGGATTAGAACAAGCCTAAGGAGGACGAAAATGACCTAAATATTCAACCAATGACACAAAATGAGACAAAGTCACATATTGGATGCACAAGATTGGTTAAAAACCCTAATTGGATTAGAATAAGCCTAGGGAGGACGAAAATGACCTAAATGTGCAACCAATGACTCAAAATCACTTATTATATGCATAAGATTGGTTATAAACCCTAATGGATTAGAATAAGCCTAGCGAGGACGAAAATGACCTAATTGGATTACCAATGACACAAAATCACTTATTATATGCACAAGATTGGTTAAAAACCCTAATTGGATTAGAATAAGCCTAGGGAGGACGAAAATGACCTAAATGTTCAACCAATGACACAAAATGACACAAAATCACATATTGGATGCACAAGATTGTTTAAAAACCCAAATTTGATTAGAATAAGCCTAGGGTGGACGAAAATGACCTAAATGTTCAACCAGTGACACAAAATGACACAAAATCACATATTGGATGCACAAGATTGGCTAAAAACCCTAATTCGATTAGAATAAGCCTAGCGAGGACGAAAATGACCTAATTGGATTACCAATGACACAAAATCACTTATTATATGCACAAGATTGATTAAAAACCCTAATTGGATTAGAATAAGCCTAGGGAGGACGAAAATGACCTAAATGTTCAACCAATGACACAAAATGACACAAAATCACATATTGGATGCACAAGATTGTTTAAAAACCCTAATTGGATTAGAATAAGCCTAACTAGGAGGAAAATTACCTAATTGGATTACCAATGACACAAAATCACTTATTATATGCACAAGATTGGTTAAAAACCCTAATTGGATTAGAATAAGCCTAGGGAGGACGAAAATGACCTAAATGTGCAACCAATGTCACAAAATCACATATTGGATGCACAAGATTGTTTAAAAACCCTAATTAGATTACAATAAGCCTAGCGAGGACGAAAATGACCTAATTGGATTACCAATGACACAAAATGACACAAAATCACATATTGGATGCATAAGATTGGTTAAACACCCTAATTGGATTAGAATAAGCCTAGCGAGAACGAAAATGACCTAATTGGATTACCAATGACACAAAATCACATATTGGATGCACAAGATTGGTTAAAAACCCTAATTGGATTAGAATAAGCCTAGGGAGGACGAAAATGACCTAAATGTGCAACCACTGACATAAAATCACATATTGGATGCACAAGATTGGTTAAAAATCCTAATTGGATTAGAATAAGCCTAGGGAGGACGGAAATAACCTAAATGTGCAACCAATGACACAAAATCACATATTGGATGCACAAGATTGGTTTAAAACCCTAATTGGATTAGAATAAGCCTAGGGAGGTCAAAAATGACCTAAATGTTCAACCAATGACAGAAAATGACACAAAATCACATATTTGATGCACAAGATTGGATAAAAACGCTAATTGGATTAGAATAAGCCTAGGGAGGACGAAAATGACCTAAATGTTCAACCAATGACACAAAATGACACAAAATCACATATTGGATGCACAAGATTGGTTAAAAACCCTAATTGGATTAGAATAAGCCTAGGGAGGACGAAAATGACCTAAATGTTCAACCAATGACACAAAATCACATATTGGATGCACAAGATTGGTTAAAAACCCTGATTAGATTAGAATAAGCCTAGGGAGGACGAAAATAACCTAAATGTTCAACCAATGACACAAAATGACACAAAATCACATATTGGATGCACAAGATTGGTTAAAAACCCTAATTGGATTAGAATAAGCCTAGGGAGGACGAAAATAAACTAAATCTTCAACCATGGACACAAAATGACAAAAAATCACATATTGGATGCACAAGATTGGTTAAAAACCCTAATTGGATTAGAATAAGCCTAGGGAGGACGAAAATGACCTAAATGTTCAACCAATGACACAAAATCACATATTGGATGCAAAAGATTGGTTAAAAACCCTAGTTGGATTAGAATAAGCATAGGGAGGACGAAAATGACCTAAATGTTCAACCAATGACACAAAATCACATATTGGATGCACAAGATTGGTTAAAAACCCTAATTGGATTAGAATAAGCCTAGGGAGGACGAAAATGACCTAAATGTTCAACCAATGACACAAAATCACATATTGGATGCACAAGATTGGTTAAAAACCCTCATTGGATTAGAATAAGCCTAGGGAGGACGAAAATGACCTAAATGTTCAACCAATGACACAAAATCACATATTGGATGCACAAGATTGGTTAAAAACCCTAATTGGATTAGAATAAGCCTAGGGAGGACGAAAATGACCTAAATGTTCAACCAATGACACAAAATGACACAAAATCACATATTGGATGCATTAGATTGGTTAAAAATTCTAATTGGATTAGAATAAGCCTAGCGAGGACGAAAATGACCTAATTGAATTAACAATGACACAAAATCACTTATTATATGCACAAGATTGGTTAAAAACCCTAATTGGATTAGAATAAGCCTAGGGAGGACGAAAATGACCTAAATGTGCAACCAATGACACAAAATCACATATTGGATGCACAAGATTGGTTAAAAACCCTAATTGGATTAGAATAAGCCTAGGGAGGACGAAAATGACCTAAATGTGCAACCAATGACACAAAATCACATATTGGATGCACAAGATTGGTTAAAAACCCTAATTGGATTACAATAAGCCTAGCGAGGACGAAAATGACCTAATTGGATTACCAATGACACAAAATGACACAAAATCACATATTGGATGCATAAGATTGGTGAAAAACCCTAATTGGATAAGAATAAGCCTAGAGAGGACGAAAATGACCTAATTGGATTACCAATGACACCAAATGACTTATTATATGCACAAGATTGATTAAAAACCCTAATTGGATTAGAATAAGCCTAGCGAGGACAAAAATGACCTAATTGGATTACCAATGACAAAAAATCATTTATTATATTCGCAAGATTGGTTAAAAACCCTAATTGGATTAGAATAAGCCTAGGGAGGACAAAAATGATCTAAATGTGCAACCAATGACACAAAATCACATATTGGATGCCCAAGATTGGTTAAAAACCCTAATTGGATTAGAACAAGCCTAGGGAGGACGAAAATGACCTAAATATTCAACTAATGACACAAAATGACACAAAATCACTTATTATATGCACTAGATTGGTTAAAAACCCTAATTGGATTAGAATAAGCCTAGGGAGGACGAAAATGACCTAAATGTGCAACCACTGACACAAAATCACATATTGGATGCACAAGATTGGTTAAAAACCCTAATTGGATTAGAATAAGCCTAGGGAGGACGAAAATGACCTAAATGTGCAACCAATGACACAAAATCACATATTGGATGCACAAGATTGGTTAAAAACCCTAATTGGATTAGAATAAGTCTAGGGAGCACCAAAATGACCTAAATTTTCAACCAATGACACAAAGTCACATATTGGATGCACAAGATTGGTTAAAAACCCTAATTGGATTAGAATAAGTCTAGCGAGGACGAAAATGAACTTATTGGATTACCAATGACACAAAATCACTTATTATATGCACAAGATTGGTTAAAAACCCTAATTGGATTAGAATAAGCCTAGGGAGGACGAAAATGACCTAAATGTGCAACCAATGACACAAAATCACATATTGGATGCACAAGATTGGTTAAAAACCCTAATTGGATTAAAATAAGCCTAGGGAGGACAAAAATGATCTAAATGTGCAACCAATGACACAAAATCACATATTGGATGCCCAAGATTGGTTAAAAACCCTAATTGGATTAGAACAAGCCTAGGGAGGACAAAAATGACCTAAATATTCAACTAATGACACAAAATGACACAAAATCACTTATTATATGCACTAGATTGGTTAAAAACCCTAATTGGATTAGAATAAGCCTAGGGAGGACGAAAATGACATAAATGTGCAACCACTGACACAAAATCACATATTGGATGCACAAGATTGGTTAAAAACCCTAATTGGATTAGAATAAGCCTAGCGAGGACGAAAATGACCTTATTGGATTACCAATGACACAACATTACAGAAAATCACATATTGGATGCATAAGATTGGTTACAAACCCTAGTTGGATTAGAATAAGCCTAGCGAGGACGAAAATGACCTAATTGGATTACCAATGACACAAAATCACTTATTATATGCACAAGATTGGTTAAAAACCCTAATTGGATTAGAATAAAACTAGGGAGGACGAAAATGACCTAAATGTGCAACCAATGACACAATCTCATATTGGATGCCCAAGATTGGTTAAAAACCCTAATTGGATTAGAACAAGCCTAGGGAGGACGAAAATGACCTAAATATTCAACCAATGACACAAAATGACACAAAGTCACATATTGGATGCACAAGATTGGTTAAAAACCCTAATTGGATTACAATAAGCCTAGCGAGGACGAAAATGACCTATTTGGATTACCAATGACACAAAATCACTTATTATATGCACAAGTTTTGTTAAAAACCCTAATTGGATTAGAATAAGCCTAGGGAGGACGAAAATGACCTAAATGTGCAACCAATGACACAAAATCACATATTGTATGCACAAGATTGGTTAAAAACCCTAAATTGATTAGAATAAGCCTAGGGAGGACGAAAATGACCTAAATGTTCAACCAATGACACAAAATCACATATTGGATGCACAAGATTGGTTAAAAACCCTAATTGGATTAGAATAAGCCTAGGGAGGACGAAAATGACCTAAATGTGCAACCAATGACACAAAATCACATATTGGATGCAGAAGATTGGTTAAAAACCCTAATTGGATTAGAATAAGCCTAGGGAGGACCAAAATGACCTAAATGTTCAACCAATAACACAAAGTCACATATTGGATGCACAAGATTGGTTAAAAACCCTAATTGGATTAGAATAAGCCTAGGGAGGACGAAAATGACCTAAATGTGCAACCAATGACACAAAATCACATATTGGATGCACAAGATTGGTTAAAAACCCTAATTGGATTAGAATAAGCCTAGGGAGGACGAAAATGACCTAAATGTACAACCAATGACACAAAATCACATATTGGATGCACAAGATTGGTTAAAAACCCTAATAGGATTAGAATAAGCCTGGGGAGGACGAAAATGACCTAAATGTGCAACCAATGACACAAAATCACATATTGGATGCACAAGATTGGTTAAAAACCCTAATTGGATTAGAATAAGCCTAGGGAGGACGAAAATGACCTAAATGTGCAACCAATGACACAAAATCACATATTGGCTGCACAAGATTGGTTAAAAACCCTAATTGGATTACAATAAGCCTAGCGAGGACGAAAATGACCTAATTGGATCACCAATGACACAAAATGACACAAAATCACATATTGGATGCATAAGATTGGTCAAAAACCCTTATTGGATTAGAATAAGCCTAGCGAGGACGAAAATGACCTAATTTGATTACCAATGACACAAAATCACTTATTATATGCACAAGATTGGTTAAAAACCCTAATTGGATTAGAATAAGCCTAGGGAACACGAAAATGACATAAATGTGCAACCAATGACACAAAATCACATATTGGATGCACAAGATTGGTTAAAAACCCTAATTGGATTAGAATAAGCCTAGGGAGGACGAAAATGACCTAAATGTGCAACCAATGACACAAAATCACATATTGGATGCACAAGATTGGTTAAAAACCCTAATTGGATTACAATAAGCCTAGCGAGGACGAAAATGACCTAATTGGATTACCAATGACACAAAATGACACAAAATCACATATTGGATGCATAAGATTGGTTAAAAACCCTAATTGGATTAGAATACGCCTAGGGAGTACGAAAATGACCTAACTGTTCAACTAGTGACCCAAAATCACAAAAAATCACATATTGGATGCACAAGATTGGTTAAAAACCCTAATTGGATTAGAATAAGCCTAGCGAGGACGAAAATGACCTAATTGGATTACCAATGACATGACATAACTTATTATATGCACAAGATTGGTTAAAAACCCTAATTGGATTAGAATAAGCCTAGGGAGGACGAAAATGACCTAAATGTGCAACCAATGACACAAAATCACATATTGGATGCACAAGATTGGTTAAAAACCCTAATTGGATTAGAATAAGCCTAGGGAGGACGAAAATGACCTAAATGTTCAACAAATGACACAAAATCACATATTGGATGCACAAGATTGGTTGAAAACCCTAATTGGATTTGAATAAGCCTAGGGAGGACGAAAATGACCTAAATGTGCAAACAATGACACAAAATCACATATTGGATGCACAAGATTGGTTAAAAACCCTAATTGGATTACAATAAGCCTAGCGAGGACGAAAATGACCTAATTGGATCACCAATGACACAAAATGACACAAAATCACATTTTGGATGCATAAGATTGGTCAAAAACCCTAATTGGATTAGAATAAGCCTAGCCAGGACGAAAATGACCTAATTGGATTACCAATGACACAAAATCACTTATTATATGCACAAGGTTGGTTTAAAACCCTAATTGGATTAGAATAAGCCTAGGGAGGACGAAAATGATCTAAATGTGCAACCAATGACACAAAATCACATATTGGATGCCCAAGATTGGTTAAAAACCCTAATTGGATTAGAATAAGCCTAGGGAGGACGAAAATGACCTAAATGTGCAACCAATGACACAAAATCACATATTGGATGCACAAGATTGGTTAAAAACCCTAATTGGATTACAATAAGCCTAGCGAGGACGAAAATGACCTAATTGGATTACAATTGACACAAAATGACCCAAAATTACATATTGGATGCATAAGATTGGTTAAAAACCCTAATTGGATTAGAATAAGCCTAGGGAGGACGAAAATTACCTAAATGTGCAACCAAGGACACAAAATCACTTATTATATGCACAAGATTCGTTAAAAACCCTAATTGGATTAGAATAAGCCTAGGGAGGACGAAAATGACCTAAATGTGTAACCATTGACACAAAATGACACAAAAACACATATTGGATGCATAAGATGCGTTAACAACCCTAACTGGATTAGAATAAGCCTAGCGAGGACGAAAATGACCTAATTGGATTACCAATGACACAAAATCACTTATTATATGCACAAGATTGGTTAAGATCCCTAATTGGTTTAGAATAAGCCTAGAGAGAATAAAAATTACCTAAGTGTGCAACCAATGACACAAAATGACACAAAATCACATATTGGATGCACAAGATTGGTTAAAAACCCTAATTGGATTAGAATAAGCCTAGGGAGGACGAAAATGACCTAAATGTTCAACCAATGACACAAAATGACACAAAATCACATATTGGATGCACAAGATTGTTTAAAAACCCTAATTTGATTAGAATAAGCCTAGGGTGGACGAAAATGACCTAAATGTTCAACCAGTGACACAAAATGACACAAAATCACATATTGGATGCACAAGATTGTTTAAAAACCCTAATTGGATTAGAATAAGCCTAGGGAGGACGAAAATGACCTAAATGTTCAACCAGTGACACAAAATGACACAAAATCACATATTGGATGCACAAGATTGTTTAAAAACCCTAATTGGATTAGAATAAGCCTAGGGAGGACGAAAATGACCTAAATGTTCAACCAATGACACAAAATGACACAAAATCACATATTGGATGCACAAGATTGTTTAAAAACCCTAATTGGATTAGAATAAGCCTAGCTAGGAGGAAAATGACCTAATTGGATTACCAATGACACAAAATCACTAATTATATGCACAAGATTGGTTAAAAACCCTAATTGGATTAGAATAAGCCTAGGGAGGACGAAAATGACCTAAATGTGCAACCAATTTCACAAAATCACATATTGGATGCACAAGATTGTTTAAAAACCATAATTGGATTACAATAAGCCTAGCGAGGACGAAAATGACCTAATTGGATTACCAATGACACAAAATGACACAAAATCACATATTGGATGCATAAGATTGGTTAAAAACCCTAATTGGATTAGAATAAGCCTAGCGAGAACGAAAATGACCTAATTGGTTTACCAATGACACAAAATCACTTATTATATGCACAAGATTGGTTAAAAACCCTAATTGGATTAGAATAAGCCTAGGGAGGACGAAAATGACCTAAATGTGCAACCAATGACACAAAATCACATATTGGATGCACAAGATTGGTTAAAAACCCTAATTGGATTAGAATAAGCCTAGGGAGGACGAAAATGACCTAAATGTGCAACCAATGACACAAAATCACATATTGGATGCACAAGATTGGTTAAAAACCCTAATTGGATCAGAATAAGCCTAGGACGACGAAAATTATCTAAATGTGCAACCAATGACACTAAATCACATATTCGATGCACAAGATTGGTTAAAAACCCTAATTTGATTAGAATAAGCCTAGGTAGGACGAAAATGACCTAAATGTTCAACCAATGACACAAAATCACATATTGGATGCACAAGATTGGTTAAAAACCCTAATTGGATTAGAATATGCCTAGGGAGGACGAAAATGACCTAAATGTTCAACCAATGACACAAAATCACATATTGGATGCACAAGATTGGTTAAAAACCCTAATTGGATTAGAATAAGCCTAGGGAGGACGAAAATGACCTAAATGTTCAACCAATTACACAAAATTACATATTGGATGCACAAGATTGGTTAAAACCCTAATTGGATTAGAATAAGTCTAGGGAGGACGAAGATGACCTAAATGTTCAACCAATGACAGAAAATGACACAAAATCACATATTGGATGCACAAGATTGATTAAAAACCCTAATTGGATTAGAATAAGCCTAGGGAGGACGAAAATGACCAAAATTTTCAACAAATGACACAAAATCACATATTGGATGCACAAGATTGGTTAAAAACCCTAATTGGATTAGAATAAGCCTAGGGAGGACGAAAATGACCTAAATGTTCAACCAATGACACAAAATCACATATTGGATGCACAAGATTGGTTAAAAACCCTAATTGGATTAGAATATGCCTAGGGAGGACGAAAATGACCTAAATGTTCAACCAATGACAGAAAATCACATATTGGATGCACAAGATTGGTTAAAAACCCTAATTGGATTAGAATAAGCCTAGGGAGGACGAAAATGACCTAAATGTTCAACCAATGACACAAAATCACATATTGGATGCACAAGATTGGTTAAAAACCCTAATTGGATTAGAATAAGCCTAGGGAGGACGAAAATGACCTAAATGTTCAACCAATGACACAAAATCACATATTGGATGCACAAGATTGGTTAAAAACCCTAATTTGATTAGAGTAAGCCTGGGGAGGACGAAAATGACATAAATGTTCAACCAATGACACAAAATGACAGAAAATCACATATTGGATGCACAAGATTGGTTAAAAACCCTAATTGGATTAGAATAAGCCTAGGGAGGACGAAAATGACCTAAATGTTCAACCAATGACACAAAATCACATATTGGATGCACAAGATTGGTTAAAAACCCTAATTGGATTAGAATAAGCCTAGGGAGGACGAAAATGACCTAGATGTTCAACCAATGACACAAAATGACACAAAATCACATATTGGATGCTCAATATTGGTTAAAAACCCTAATTGGATTAGAATAAGCCTAGGGAGGACGAATATGACCTAAATGTTCAACCAATGACACAAAATCACATATTGGATGCACAAGATTGGTTAAAAACCCTAATTGGATTAGAATAAGCCTAGGGAGGACGAAAATGACCTAAATGTTCAACCAATGACACAAAATCACATATTGGATGCACAAGATTGGTTAAAAACCCTAATTGGATTAGAATAAGACTAGGGAGGACGAAAATGACCTAAATGTGCAACCAATGACACAAAATCACATATTGGATGCACAAGATTGGTTAAAAACCCTAATTGGATTACAATAAGCCTAGCGAGGACGAAAATGACCTAATTGGATCACCAATGACACAAAATGACACAAAATCACATATTGGATGCATAAGATTGGTCAAAAACCCTTATTGGATTAGAATAAGCCTAGCGAGGACGAAAATGACCTAATTTGATTACCAATGACACAAAATCACTTATTATATGCACAAGATTGGTTAAAAACCCTAATTGGATTAGAATAAGCCTAGGGAACACGAAAATGACATAAATGTGCAACCAATGACACAAAATCACATATTGGATGCACAAGATTGGTTAAAAACCCTAATTGGATTAGAATAAGCCTAGGGAGGACGAAAATGACCTAAATGTGCAACCAATGACACAAAATCACATATTGGATGCACAAGATTGGTTAAAAACCCTAATTGGATTACAATAAGCCTAGCGAGGACGAAAATGACCTAATTGGATTACCAATGACACAAAATGACACAAAATCACATATTGGATGCATAAGATTGGTTAAAAACCCTAATTGGATTAGAATAAGCCTAGAGAGGACGAAAATGGCCTAATTGGATTACCAATGACACAAAATGACTTATTATATGCACAAGATTGGTTAAAAACCCTAATTGGATTAGAATAAGCCTAGGGTGGACGAAAATGACCTAAATGTGCAACCAATGACACAAAATCACATATTGGATGCACAAGATTGGTTAAAAACCCTAATTGGATTACAATAAGCCTAGCGAGGACGAAAATGACCTAATTGGATTACCAATGACACAAAATGACACAAAATCACATATTGGATGCATAAGATTGGTTAAAAACCCTAATTGGATTAGAATAAGCCTAGAGAGGACGAAAATGACCTAATTGGATTACCAATGATACAAAATGACTTATTATATGCACAAGATTGGTTAAAAACCCTAATTGGATTAGAATACGCCTAGGGAGAACGAAAATGACCTAAAGGTGCAACCAATGACAAAAAATCACATATTGGATGCCCAAGATTGGTTAAAAACCCTAATTGGATTAGAACAAGCCTAGGGAGGACGAAAATGACCTAAATATTCAACTAATGACACAAAATGACACAAAATCACATATTGGATGCACAAGATTGTTTAAAAACCCTAATTGGATTAGAATAAGCCTAGCTAGGAGGAAAATGACCTAATTGGATTACCAATGACACAAAATCACTTATTATATTCCCAAGATTGGTTAAAAACCCTAATTGGATAAGAATAAGCCTAGGGAGGACGAAAATGACCTAAATGTGCAACCAATGACACAAAATCACATATTGGATGCACAAGATTGTTTAAAAACCCTAATTGGATTAGAATAAGCCTAGGGAGGATGAAAATGACCTAAATGTGCAACGAATGACACAAAATCACATATTGGATGCACAAGATTGGTTAAAAACCCTAAATGGATTACAATAAGCCTAGCGAGGACGAAAATGATCTAATTGGATTACCAATGACACAAAATGACACAAAATCACATATTGGATGCATAAGATTGGTTAAAAACCCTAATTGGATTACAATAAGCCTAGCGAGAACGAAAATGACCTAATTGGATTACCAATGACACAAAATCACTTATTATATGCACAAGATTGGTTAAAAACCCTAATTGGATTAGAATAAGCCTAGGGAGGACGAAAATTACCTAAATGTCCAACCAATGACACAAAATCACATATTGGATGCACAAGATTGGTTAAAAACCCTAATTGGATTAGAATAAGCCTAGCGAGGACGAAAACGACCTAATTGGATTACCAATGACACAAAATCACTTATTATATTCCCAAGATTGGTTAAAAATCCTAATTGGATAAGAATAAGCCTAGGGAGGACGAAAATGATCTAAATGTGCAACCAATGACACAAAATCACATATTGAACGCACAAGATTGGTTAAAAACCCTGATTGGATTAGAATAAGCCTAGGGTGGACGAAAATGACCTAAATGTTCAACCAATCACACAAAATGACACAAAATCACATATTGGATGCACAAGATTGGTTAAAAACCCTAATTGGATTAGAATAAGCCTAGGGAGGACGAAATTGACCTAAATGTGCAACCAACGACACAAAATCACTTATTATATGCACAAGATTGGTTAAAAACCCTAATTGGATTAGAATAAGCCTAGCAAGGACGAAAATGACCTAATTGGAATACCAATGACACAAAATCACATATTGGATGCATAAGATGCGTTAACAACCCTAATTGGATTAGAATAAGCCTAGCAAGGACGAAAATGACCTAATTGGAATACCAATGACACAAAATGACACAAAATCACATATTCGATGCATAAGATGCGTTAACAACCCTAATTGGATTAGAATAAGCCTAGCAAGGACGAAAATGACCTAATTGGGTTACCAATGACACAAAATCACTTATTATATGCACAAGATTGGTTAAGAACCTTAATTGGATTAGAATAAGCCTAGAGAGAAAAAAAAATTACCTAAGTGTGCAACCAATGACACAAAATGACACAAAATCACATATTGGATGCACAAGATTGGTTAAAAACCCTAATTGGATTAGAATAAGCCTAGGGAAGACGAAAATGACCTAAATGTGCAACCAATGACACAAAATCACATATTGGAGGCACAAGATTGGGTAAAAACCCTAATTGGATTAGAATAAGCCTAGGGAGGACGAAAATGACCTAAATGTTCAACCAATGACAAAAAATGACACAAAATCACATATTGGATGCACAAGATTGGTTAAAAACCCTAATTGGATTAGAATAAGCCTAGCAAGGACGAAAACGACCTAATTGAATTACCAATGACACAAAATCACTTATTATATTCCCAAGATTGGTTAAAAACCCTAATTGGATAAGAATAAGCCTAGGGAGGACGAAAATGATCTAAATGTGCAACCAATGACACAAAATCACATATTGGACGCACAAGATTGGTTAAAAACCCTGATTGGATTAGCATAAGCCTAGGGTGGACGAAAATGACCTAAATGTTCAACCAATCACACAAAATGACACAAAATCACATATTGGATGCACAAGATTGGTTAAAAACCCTAATTGGATTACAATAAGCCTAGGGAGGACGAAATTGACCTAAATGTGTAACCAATGACACAAAATCACTTATTATATGCACAAGATTGGTTAAAAACCCTAATTGGACTAGAAGAAGCCTAGCAAGGACGAAAATGACCTAATTGGAATACCAATGACACAAAATGACACAAAATCACATATTGGATGCATAAGATGCGTTAACAACCCTAATTGGATTAGAATAAGCCTAGCGAGGACGAAAATGACCTAATTGGATTACCAATGACACAAAATCACTTATTATATGCACAAGATTGGTTAAGAACCCTAATTGGATTAGAATAAGCCTAGGGAGAAAAAAAATTACCTAAGTGTGCAACCAATGACACAAAATGACACAAAATCACATATTGGATGCACAAGATTGGTTAAAAACCCTAATTGGATTAGAATAAGCCTAGGGAGGACGAAAATGACCTAAATGTTCAACCAATGACACAAAATGACACTAAATCACATATTGGATACACAAGATTGGTTAAAAACACTAATTGGATTAGAATAAGCCTAGGGTGGACGAATATGACCTAAATGTGCAACCAAGACACAAAATCACATATTGGATGCACAAGATTGGTTAAGAACCCTAATTGTATTAGAATAAGCCTAGCGAGGACGAAAATGACCTAATTGGATTACCAATGACACAAAATGACACAAAATCACATATTGGATGCATAAGATTGGTTAAAAAACCTAATTGGATTAGAATAAGCCTATAAAGGACGAAAATGACCTAATTGGATTACCAATGACACAAAATCACTTATTATATGCACATGATTGGTTAAAAACCCTAATTGGATTAGAATAAGCCTAGGGAGGACAAAAATGACATAAGTGTGCAACCAATGACACAAAATGACACAAAATCACATATTGGATGCACAAGATTGGTTAAAAACCCTAATTGGATTAGAATAAGCCTAGGGAGGACAAAAATGACCTAAATGTTCAACCAATGACACAAAATCACATATTGGATGCACAAGATTGGTTAAAAACCCTAATTGGATAAGAATAAGCCTAGGGAGGACGAAAATGACCTAAATGTTCAACCAATGACACAAAATCATTTATTGGATGCACAAGATTGGTTAAAAACCCTAATTGGATTAGAATAAGATTAGCGAGGACGAAATGACCAAAATGTTCAACCATGACACAAAATGACACAAAATCACATATAGGATGCACAAGATTGGTTAAAAACCCTAATTGGATTAGAATAAGCCTAGGGAGGACGAAAATGACCTAAATGTGCAACCAATGACACAAAATCACATATTGGATGCACAAGATTGGTTAAAAACCCTAATTGGATTACAATAAGCCTAGCGAGGACGAAAATGACCTAATTGGATTACAATTGACACAAAATGACCCAAAATTACATATTGGATGCATAAGATTGGTTAAAAACCCTAATTGGATTAGAATAAGCCTAGGGAGGACGAAAATTACCTAAATGTGCAACCAAGGACACAAAATCACTTATTATATGCACAAGATTCGTTAAAAACCCTAATTGGATTAGAATAAGCCTAGGGAGGACGAAAATGACCTAAATGTGTAACCATTGACACAAAATGACACAAAAACACATATTGGATGCATAAGATGCGTTAACAACCCTAACTGGATTAGAATAAGCCTAGCGAGGACGAAAATGACCTAATTGGATTACCAATGACACAAAATCACTTATTATATGCACAAGATTGGTTAAGATCCCTAATTGGTTTAGAATAAGCCTAGAGAGAATAAAAATTACCTAAGTGTGCAACCAATGACACAAAATGACACAAAATCACATATTGGATGCACAAGATTGGTTAAAAACCCTAATTGGATTAGAATAAGCCTAGGGAGGACGAAAATGACCTAAATGTTCAACCAATGACACAAAATGACACAAAATCACATATTGGATGCACAAGATTGTTTAAAAACCCTAATTTGATTAGAATAAGCCTAGGGTGGACGAAAATGACCTAAATGTTCAACCAGTGACACAAAATGACACAAAATCACATATTGGATGCACAAGATTGTTTAAAAACCCTAATTGGATTAGAATAAGCCTAGGGAGGACGAAAATGACCTAAATGTTCAACCAGTGACACAAAATGACACAAAATCACATATTGGATGCACAAGATTGTTTAAAAACCCTAATTGGATTAGAATAAGCCTAGGGAGGACGAAAATGACCTAAATGTTCAACCAATGACACAAAATGACACAAAATCACATATTGGATGCACAAGATTGTTTAAAAACCCTAATTGGATTAGAATAAGCCTAGCTAGGAGGAAAATGACCTAATTGGATTACCAATGACACAAAATCACTAATTATATGCACAAGATTGGTTAAAAACCCTAATTGGATTAGAATAAGCCTAGGGAGGACGAAAATGACCTAAATGTGCAACCAATTTCACAAAATCACATATTGGATGCACAAGATTGTTTAAAAACCATAATTGGATTACAATAAGCCTAGCGAGGACGAAAATGACCTAATTGGATTACCAATGACACAAAATGACACAAAATCACATATTGGATGCATAAGATTGGTTAAAAACCCTAATTGGATTAGAATAAGCCTAGCGAGAACGAAAATGACCTAATTGGTTTACCAATGACACAAAATCACTTATTATATGCACAAGATTGGTTAAAAACCCTAATTGGATTAGAATAAGCCTAGGGAGGACGAAAATGACCTAAATGTGCAACCAATGACACAAAATCACATATTGGATGCACAAGATTGGTTAAAAACCCTAATTGGATTAGAATAAGCCTAGGGAGGACGAAAGTGACCTAAATGTTCAACCAATGACACAAAATGACACAAAATCACATATTGGATGCACAAGATTGGTTAAAAACCCTAATTGGATTAGAATAAGCCTAGGGAGGACGAAAACGACCTAAATGTTCAACCAATGACACAAAATGACACAAAATCACATATTGGAGGCACAAGAATGGTTAAAAACCCTAATTGGATTAGAATAGGCCAAGGGAGGACGAAAACGACCTAAATGTTCAACCAATGACATAAAATGACACAAAATCACATATTGGATGCACAAGATTGGTTAAAAACCCTAATTGGATTAGAATAAGCCTAGGGAGGACGAAAATGACCTAAATGTGCAACCAATGACACAAAATCACATATTGGATGCACAAGATTGGTTAAAAACCCTAATTGGATTAGAATAAGCCTAGGGAGGACGAAAATGACCTAAATGTTCAACCAATGACACAAAATGACACCAAATCACATATTGGATGCACAAGATTGGTTAAAAACCCTAATTGGATTAGAATAAGCCTAGGGAGGACGAAAATGAACTAAATGCGCAACCAATGACACAAAATCACATATTCGATGCACAAAATTGTTTAAAAACCCTAATTGGATGAGAATAAGCCTTCGGAGGACGAAAATGACCTAAATGTTCAACCAATGACACAAAATGACACAAAATCACATATTGGATGCACAAGATTGGTTAAAAACCCTAATTGGATTAGAATAAGCCTAGGGAGGACGAAAATGACCTAAATGTGCAACGAATGACACAAAATCAAATATTGGATGCACAATATTGGTTAAAAACCCTAATTGGATTAGAATAAGCCTAGCGATGACGAAAATGACCTAAATGTTCAACCAATGACACAAAATGACACAAAATCACATATTGGATGCACAAGATTGGTTAAAAACCCTAATTGGATTAGAATAAGCCTAGGGAGGACGAAAATGACCTAAATGTTCAACCAATGACACAAAATCACATATTGGATGGTCAAGATTGGTTAAAAACCCTAATTGGTTTAGAATAAGCCTACGGAGGACAAAAATGACCTAAATGTTCAACAAATGACACAAAATGACACAAAATCGCATATTGGATGCACAAGATTGGTTAAAAAACCTAACTGGATTAGAATAAGCCTAGGGAGGACAAAAATGACCTAAATATTCAACCAATGACAGAAAATCACATATTGGATGCACAAGATTGGTTAAAAACCCTGATTGGATTAGAATAAGCCTACGGAGGACGAAAATGACCTAAATGTTCAACAAATGACACAAAATGACACAAAATCACATATTGGATGCACAAGATTGGTTAAAAACCCTAATTGGATTAGAATAAGCCTAGGGAGGACGAAAATGACCTAAATGTTCAACCAATGACAAAAAATGACACAAAATCACATATTGGATGCACAAGATTGGTTAAAAACCCTAATTGGATTAGAATAAGCCTAGCGAGGACGAAAACGACCTAATTGGATTACCAATGACACAAAATCACTTATTATATTCCCAAGATTGGTTAAAAACCTTAATTGGATAAGAATAAGCCTAGGGAGGACGAAAATGATCTAAATGTGCAATCAATGACACAAAATCACATATTGGACGCACAAGATTGGTTAAAAACCCTGATTGGATTAGAATAAGCCTAGGGTGGACGAAAATGACCTAAATGTTCAACCAATAACACAAAATGACACAAAATCACATATTGGATGCACAAGATTGGTTAAAAACCCTAATTGGATTACAATAAGCCTAGGGAGGACGAAATTGACCTAAATGTGTAACCAATGACACAAAATCACTTATTATATGCACAAGATTGGTTAAAAACCCTAATTGGACTAGAAGAAGCCTAGCAAGGACGAAAATGACCTAATTGGAATACCAATGACACAAAATGACACAAAATCACATATTGGATGCATAAGATGCGTTAACAACCCTAATTGGATTAGAATAAGCCTAGCGAGGACGAAAATGACCTAATTGGATTACCAATGACACAAAATCACTTATTATATGCACAAGATTGGTTAAGAACCCTAATTGGATTAGAATAAGCCTAGGGAGAAAAAAAATTACCTAAGTGTGCAACCAATGACACAAAATGACACAAAATCACATATTGGATGCACAAGATTGGTTAAAAACCCTAATTGGATTAGAATAAGCCTAGGAAGGACGAAAAAGACCTAAATGTGCAACCAATGACACAAAATCACATATAGGAGGCACAAGATTGGTTAAAAACCCTAATTGGATTAGAATAAGCCTAGGGAGGACGAAAATGACCTAAATGTTTAACCAATGACAAAAAATGACACAAAATCACATATTGGATGCACAAGATTGGTTAAAAACCCTAATTGGATTAGAATAAGCCTAGCGAGGACGAAAACGACCTAATTGGATTACCAATGACACAAAATCACTTATTATATTCCCAAGATTGGTTAAAAACCCTAATTGGATAAGAATAAGCCTAGGGAGGACGAAAATGATCTAAATGTGCAACCAATGACACAAAATCACATATTGGACGCACAAGATTGGTTAAAAACCCTGATTGGATTAGAATAAGCCTAGGGTAGACGAAAATGACCTAAATGTTCAACCAATCACACAAAATGACACAAAATCACATATTGGATGCACAAGATTGGTTAAAAACCCTAATTGGATTAGAATAAGCCTAGGGAGGACGAAATTGACCTAAATGTGCAACCAATGACACAAAATCACTTATTATATGCACAAGATTGGTTAAAAACCCTAATTGGATTAGAATAAGCCTAGCAAGGACGAAAATGACCTAATTGGAATACCAATGACACAAAATCACATATTGGATGCATAAGATGCGTTAACAACCCTAATTGGATTAGAATAAGCCTAGCGAGGACGAAAATGACCAAATTGGATTACAATGACTCAAAATCACTTATTATATGCACAAGATTGGTTAAGAACCCTAATTGGATTAGAATAAGCCTAGGGAGAAAAACAATTACCTAAGTGTGCAACCAATGACACAAAATCACATATTGGATGCACAAGATTAGTTAAAAACACTAATTGGATTACAATAAGCCTAGCGAGGACGAAAATGACCTAATTGGATTACCTGTGACACAAAATCACATATTGGATGCATAAGATTGGTTAAAAACCCTAATTGGATTAGAATAAGCCTAGGGAGGACGAAAATTACCTAAATGTGCAACCAATGACACAAAATCACTTATTATATGCACAAGATTGGTTAAAAACCCTAATTGGATTAGAATAAGCCTTGCAAGGACGAAAATGACCTAATTGGAATACCAATGACACAAAATGACACAAAATCACATATTGGATGCATAAGATGCGTTAACAACCCTAATTGGATTAGAATAAGCCTAGCGAGGACGAAAATGACCTAATTGGATTACCAATGACACAAAATCACTTATTATATGCACAAGATTGGTTAAGAACCTTAATTGGATTAGAATAAGCCTAGAGAGAACAAAAATTACCTAAGTGTGCAACCAATGACACCAAATGACACAAAATCACATATTGGATGCACAAGATTGGTTAAAAACCCTAATTGGATTAGAATAAGCCTAGGGAGGACGAAAATGACCTAAATGTGCAACCAATGACACAAAATCACATATTGGAGGCACAAGATTGGTTAAAAACCCTAATTGGATTAGAATAAGCCTAGGGAGGACGAAAATGACCTAAATGTTCAACCAATGACAAAAAATGACACAAAATCACATATTGGATGCACAAGATTGGTTAAAAACCCTAATTGGATTAGAATAAGCCTAGCGAGGACGAAAACGACCTAATTGAATTACCAATGACACAAAATCACTTATTATATTCCCAAGATTGGTTAAAAACCCTAATTGGATAAGAATAAGCCTAGGGAGGACGAAAATGATCTAAATGTGCAACCAATGACACAAAATCACATATTGGACGCACAAGATTGGTTAAAAACCCTGATTGGATTAGAATAAGCCTAGGGTGGACGAAAATGACCTAAATGTTCAACCAATCACACAAAATGACACAAAATCACATATTGGATGCACAAGATTGGTTAAAAACCCTAATTGGATTAGAATAAGCCTAGGGAGGACGAAATTGACCTAAATGTGTAACCAATGACACAAAATCACTAATTATATGCACAAGATTGGTTAAAAACCCTAATTGGACTAGAATAAGCCTAGCAAGGACGAAAATGACCTAATTGGAATACCAATGACACAAAATACCACAAAATCACATATTGGATGCATAAGATGCGTTAACAACCCTAATTGGATTAGAATAAGCCTAGCGAGGACGAAAAATGACCTAATTGGATTACCAATGACACAAAATCACTTATTATATGCACAAGATTGGTTAAGAACCCTGATTGGATTAGAATAAGCCTAGGGAGAAAAAAAATTACCTAAGTGTGCAACCAATGACACAAAATCACATATTGGATGCACAAGATTAGTTAAAAACCCTAATTGGATTAGAATAAGCCTAGGGAGGACGAAAATGACCTAAATGTTCAACCAGTGACCCAAAATGACACAAAA
>JBBPBQ010020321.1:11544133-11558568 GCA_037974755.1 Cicer yamashitae | reverse complement strand
AATTGGATTACCAATGACACAAAATCACTTATTATATGCACAAGATTGGTTAAAAACTCTAATTGGATTAGAATAAGCCTAGGGAGGACGAAAATGACCTAAATGTTCAACCAATGACACAAAATCACACAAAATCACATATTGGATGCACAAGATTGTTTAAAAACCCTAATTTGATTAGAATAAGCCTAGGGAGGACGAAAATGACCTAAATGTTCAACCAATGACACAAAATCACATATTGGATGCACAAGATTGTTTAAAAACCCTAATTGGATTGGAATAAGCCTAGCTTGGACGAAAATGACCTAATTGGATTACCAATGACACAAAATCAATTATTATATGTACCAGATTGGTTAAAAACCCTAATTGAATTAGAATAAGCCTAGGGAGGACGAAAATGACTAAAATGTGCAACCAATGACACAAAATCACATATTGGATGCACAAGATTGTTTAAAAACCATAATTGGATTACAATAAGCCTAGCGAGGACGAAAATGACCTAATTGGATTACCAATGACACAAAATGACACAAAATCACATATTGGATGCATAAGATTGGTTAAAAACCCTAATTGGATTAGAATAAGCCTAGCGAGGACGAAAATGACCTAATTGGATTACCAATGACACAAAATGACACAAAATCACATATTGGATGTATCAGATGCGTTAACAACCCTAATTGGATTAGAATAAGCCTAGCGAGGACGAAAATGACCTAATTGGATTACCAATGACACAAAATCACTTATTATATGCACAAGATTGGTTAAGAACCCTGATTGGATTAGAATAAGCCTAGGGAGAAAAAAAATTACCTAAGTGTGCAACCAATGACACAAAATCACATATTGGATGCACAAGATTAGTTAAAAACCCTAATTGGATTAGAATAAGCCTAGGGAGGACGAAAATGACCTAAATGTTCAACCAGTGACCCAAAATGACACAAAATCACATATTGGATGCACAAGAATGGTTAAAAACCCTAATTGGATTAGAATAAGCCTAGCGAGGACGAAAATTACCTAATTGGATTACCAATGACACAAAATCACTCATTATATGCACAAGATTGGTTAAAAACCCTAATTGGATTAGAATAAGCCTAGGGAGGACGAAAATGACCTAAATGTGCAACCAATGACACAAAATCACATATTGGATGCACAAGATTGGTTAAAAACCCTAATTGGATTAGAATAAGCCTAGGGAGGACGAAAATGACCTAAATGTGCAACCAATGACACAAAATCACATATTGGATGCACAAGATTGGTTAAAAACCCTAATTGGATTACAATAAGCCTAGCGAGGACGAAAATGACCTAATTGGATTACCAATGACACAAAATGACACAAAATCACATATTGGATGCATAAGATTGGTGAAAAACCCTAATTGGATAAGAATAAGCCTAGAGAGGACGAAAATGACCTAATTGGATTACCAATGACACCAAATGACTTATTATATGCACAAGATTGATTAAAAACCCTAATTGGATTAGAATAAGCCTAGCGAGGACAAAAATGACCTAATTGGATTACCAATGACAAAAAATCATTTATTATATTCGCAAGATTGGTTAAAAACCCTAATTGGATTAGAATAAGCCTAGGGAGGACAAAAATGATCTAAATGTGCAACCAATGACACAAAATCACATATTGGATGCCCAAGATTGGTTAAAAACCCTAATTGGATTAGAACAAGCCTAGGGAGGACGAAAATGACCTAAATATTCAACTAATGACACAAAATGACACAAAATCACTTATTATATGCACAAGATTGATTAAAAACCCTAATTGGATTAGAATAAGCCTAGGGAGGACGAAAATGACCTAAATGTTCAACCAATGACACAAAATCACATATTGGATGCACAAGATTGTTTAAAAACCCTAATTGGATTAGAATAAGCCTAGCGAGGACGAAAATGACCTAAATGTTCAACCAATGACACAAAATCACATATTGGATGCACAAGATTGGTTAAAAACCCTAATTGGATTAGAATAAGCCTAGGGAGGACGAAAATGACCTAAATGTTCAACCAATGACACAAAATCACATATTGGTTGCACAAGATTGGTTAAAAACCCTAATTGGATTAGAATAAGCCTAGGTAGGACGAAAATGACCTAAATGTTCAACCAATGACACAAAATCACATATTGGATGCACAAGATTGGTTAAAAACCCTAATTGGATTAGAATAAGCCTAGGGAGGACGAAAATGACCTAAATGTTCAACCAATTACACAAAATGACACCAAATCACATATTGGATGCACAAGATTGGTTAAGAACCCTAATTCGATTAGAATATGCCTAGGGAGGACGAAAATGACCTAAATGTTCAACCAATGACACAAAATCACATATTGGATGCACAAGATTGGTTAAAAACCCTAATTGGATTAGAATAAGCCTAGGGAGGACGAAAATGACCTAAATGTTCAACCAATGACACAAAATGACATTAAATCACATATTGGATGCACAAGATTGGTTAAAAACCCTAATTGGATTAGAATAAGCCTAGGGAGGACGAAAATGACCTAAATGATCAACCAATGACACAAAATCACATATTGGATGCACAAGATTGGTTAAAAACACTAATTGGATTTGAATAACTCTAGGGAGGACGAAAATGACCTAAATGTTCAACCAATGACACAAAATCACATATTGGATGCACAAGATTGGTTAAAAACCCTAATTGGATTAGAATAAGCCTAGGGAGGACGAAAATGACCTAAATGTTCAACCAATGACACAAAATGACACAAGATCACATATTGGATGCACAAGATTGGTTAAAAACCCTAATTGGATTAGAATAAGCCTAGGGGAAAATGACCTAAATGTTCAACCAATGACACAAAATCAAATATTGGATGCACAAGATTGGTTAAAAACCCTAATTGGATTAGAATAAGCCTAGGGAGGACGAAAATGACCTAAATGTGCAACCAATGACACAAAATCACATATTGGATGCACAAGATTGGTTAAAAACCCTAATTGGATTAGAATAAGCCTAGGGAGGACGAGAATGACCTAAATGTGCAACCAATGACACAAAATCACATATTGGATGCATAAGATTGGTTAAAAATCTTAATTGGATTAGAATAAGCCTAGCGAGGACGAAATTTGCCTAAATGTTCAACCAATGACACAAAATCACATATTGGATGCACAAGATTGGTTAAAAACCCTAATTGGATTAGAATAAGCCTAGGGAGGACGAAAATGACCTAAATGTGCAACCAATGACACAAAATCACATATTGGAGGCACAAGATTGGTTAAAAACCCTAATTGGATTAGAATAAGCCTAGGGAGGACGAAAATGACCTAAATGTTCAACCAATGACAAAAAATGACACAAAATCACATATTGGATGCACAAGATTGGTTAAAAACCCTAATTGGATTAGAATAAGCCTAGCGAGGACGAAAACGACCTAATTGGATTACCAATGACACAAAATCACTTATTATATTCCCAAGATTGGTTAAAAACCCTAATTGGATAAGAATAAGCCTAGGGAGGACGAAAATGATCTAAATGTGCAACCAATGACACAAAATCACATATTGGACGCACAAGATTGGTTAAAAACCCTGATTGGATTAGAATAAGCCTAGGGAGGACGAAAATGACCTAAATGTTCAACCAATCACACAAAATGACACAAAATCACATATTGGATGCACAAGATTGGTTAAAAACCCTAATTGGATTAGAATAAGCCTAGGGAGGACGAAATTGACCTAAATGTGCAACAAATGATACAAAATCACTTATTATATGCACAAGATTGGTTAAAAACCCTAATTGGATTAGAATAAGCCTAGCAAGGACGAAAATGACCTAATTGGAATACCAATGACACAAAATGACACAAAATCACATATTGGATGCATAAGATGCGTTAACAACCCTAATTGGATTAGAATAAGCCTAGCGAGGACGAAAATGACCTAATTGGATTACCAATGACACAAAATCACTTATTATATGCACAAGATTGGTTAAGAACCCTAATTGGATTAGAATAAGCCTAGGAAGAAAAAAAATTACCTAAGTGTGCAACCAATGACACAAAATCACATATTGGATGCACAAGATTGGTTAAAAACCCTAATTGGATTAGAATAAGCCTAGGGAGGACGAAAATGACCTAAATGTTCAACCAGTGACCCAAAATGACACAAAATCACATATTGGATGCACAAGATTGGTTAAAAACCCTAATTGGATTAGAATAATCCTAGGGAGGATGAAAATGACCTAAATGTGCAACCAATGACACAAAATCACATATTGGATGCACAAGATTGGTTAAAAACCCTAATTGGATTAGAATAAGCCTAGGGAGGACGAAAATGACCTAAATGTTCAACCAATGACACAAAATGACACAAAATCACATATTGGATGCACAAGATTGTTTAAAAAGCCTAATTCGATTACAATAAGCCGAGCGAGGACGAAAATGACCTAATTGGATTACCAATGATACAAAATCACTTATTATATGCACAAGATTGGTTAAAAACCCTAATTGGATTAGAATAAGCCTAGGGAGGATGAAAATGACCTAAATGTTCAACCAGTGACCCAAAATGACAAAAAATCACATATTGGATGCACAAGATTGGTTAAAAACCCTAATTGAATTAGGATAAGCCTAGGGAGGATGAAAATGACCTAAGTGTGCAACCAATGACACAAAATGACACAAAATCACATATTGGATGCACAAGATTAGTTAAAAACCCTAATTGGATTAGAATAAGCCTAGGGAGGACGAAAATGACCTAAATGTTCAACCAGTGACCCAAAATGACACAAAATCACATATTGGATGCACAAGAATGGTTAAAAACCCTAATTGGATTAGAATAAGCCTAGCGAGGATGAAAATGACCTAATTGGATTACCAATGACACAAAATCACTTATTATATGCACAAGATTGGTTAAAAACTCTAATTGGATTAGAATAAGCCTAGGGAGGACGAAAATGACCTAAATGTTCAACCAATGACACAAAATGACACAAAATCACATATTGGATGCACAAGATTGTTTAAAAACCCTAATTGGATTAGAATAAGCCTAGCTTGGACGAAAATGACATAATTGGATTACCAATGACACAAAATCAATTATTATATGCACCAGATTGGTTAAAAACCCTAATTGGATTAGAATAAGCCTAGGGAGGACGAAAATGACTAAAATGTGCAACCAATGACACAAAATCACATATTGGATGCACAAGATTGTTTAAAAACCATAATTGGATTACAATAAGCCTAGCGAGGACGAAAATGACTAATTGGATTACCAATGACACAAAATGACACAAAATCACATATTGGATGCATAAGATTGGTTAAAAACCCTAATTGGATTAGAATAAGCCTAGCGAGGACGAAAACGACCTAATTGGATTACCAATGACACAAAATCACTTATTATATTCCCAAGATTGGTTAAAAACCCTAATTGGATAAGAATAAGCCTAGGGAGGACGAAAATGATCTAAATGTGCAACCAATGACACAAAATCACATATTGGACGCACAAGATTGGTTAAAAACCCTGATTGGATTAGAATAAGCCTAGGGTGGACGAAAATGACCTAAATGTTCAACCAATCACACAAAATGACACAAAATCACATATTGGATGCATAAGATGCGTTAACAACCCTAATTGGATTAGAATAAGCCTAGCGAGGACGAAAATGACCTAATTGGATTACCAATGACTCAAAATCACTTATTATATGCACAAGATTGGTTAAGAACCCTAATTGGATTAGAATAAGCCTAGGGAGAAAAACAATTACCTAAGTGTGCAACCAATGACACAAAATCACATATTGGATGCACAAGATTAGTTAAAAACCCTAATTGGATTACAATAAGCCTAGCGAGGACGAAAATGACCTAATTGGATTACCAATGACACAAAATCACTTATTATATGCACAAGATTGGTTAAAAACCCTAATTGGATTAGAATAAGCCTAGCAAGGACGAAAATGACCTAATTGGAATACCAATGACACAAAATGACACAAAATCACATATTGGATGCATAAGATGCGTTAACAACCCTAATTGGATTAGAATAAGCCTAGCGAGGACGAAAATGACCTAATTGGATTACCAATGACACAAAATCACTTATTATATGCACAAGATTGGTTAAAAACCCTAATTGGATTAGAATAAGCCTAGGGAGGACGAAAATGACCTAAATTTGCAACCAACGACACAAAATCACATATTGGATGCACAATATTGGTTAAAAACCCTAATTGGAGTAGAATAAGCCTAGGGAGGACGAAAATGACCTAAATGTTCAACCAATGACACAAAATCACATATTGGATGCACAAGATTGGTTAAAAACCCTAATTGGATTAGAATATGCCTAGCGAGGACGAAAATGACCTAATTGGATTACCATTGACACAAAATGACACAAAATCACATATTGGATGCATAAGATTGGTTAAAAACCCTAATTGGATTAGAATAAGCCTAGAGAGGACGAAAATGACCAAATTGGATTACCAATGACACAAAATGACTTATTATATGCACAAGATTGGTTAAAAACCCTAATTGGATTAGAATAAAACTAGGGAGGACGAAAATGACCTAAATGTGCAACCAATGACACAATCTCATATTGGATGCCCAAGATTTGTTAAAAACCCTAATTGGATTAGAACAAGCCTAGGGAGGACGAAAATGACCTAAATATTCAACTAATGACACAAAATGACACAAAATGACTTATTATATGCACAAGATTGGTTAAAAACCCTAATTGGATTAGAATAAGCCTAGGGAGGACGAAAATGACCTAAATGTGCAACCACTGACACAAAATCACATATTGGATGCACAAGATTGGTTAAAAACCCTAATTGGATTAGAATAAGCCTAGCGAGGACGAAAATGACCTAATTGGATTACCAATGACACAAAATCACTTATTATATGCACAAGATTGGTTTAAAACCCTAATTGGATTAGAATAAGCCTAGGGAGGACGAAAATGACCTAAATGTTCAACCAATGACACAAAATCACATATTGGATGCACAAGATTGGTTAAAAACCCTAATTGGATTAGAATAAGCCTAGGAGGACGAAAATGACCTAAATGTTCAACCAATGACACAAAATCACATATTGGATGCACAAGATTGGTTAAAAACCCTAATTGGATTAGAATAAGCCTAGGGAGGACGAAAATGACCTAAATGTTCAACCAATGACACAATATCACATAATGGATGCACAAGATTGGTTAAAAACCCTAATTGGATTAGAATAAGCCTAGGGAGGACGAAAATGACCTAAATGTTCAACCAATGACACAAAATCACATATTGGATGCACAAGATTGGTTAAAAACCCTAATTGGATTAGAATAAGCCAATGGAGGACGAAAATGATCTATATGTTCAACCAACGACACAAAATGACACAAAATCACATATTGGATGCACAAGATTGGTTAAAAACCCTAATTGGATTAGAATAAGCCTATGGAGGACGAAAATGATCTATATGTTCAACCAACGACACAAAATGACACAAAATCACATATTGGATGCACAAGATTTGTTAAAAACTCTAATTGGATTAGAATAAGCCTAGGGAGGACGAAAATGACCTAAATGTTCAACCAATGACACAAAATCACATATTGGATGCACAAGATTGGTTAAAAACCCTAATTGGATTAGAATAAGCCTAGAGAGGACGAAAATGACCTAAATGTTCAACCAATGACACAAAATCACATATTGGATGCACAAGATTGGTTAAAAACCCTAATTGGATTAGAATATTCCTAGGGAGGACGAAAATGACCTAAATGTTCAACCAATGACAGAAAATCACATATTGGATGCACAAGATTGGTTAAAAACCCTAATTGGATAAGAATAAGCCTAGGGAGGACGAAAATGACCTAAATGTTCAACCAATGACACAAAATCACATATTGGATGCACAAGATTGGTTAAAAACCCTAATTGGATTAGAATAAGCCTAGGGAGGACGAAAATGACCTAAATGTTCAACCAATGACACAAAATCACATATTGGATGCACAAGATTGGTTAAAAAACCTAATTGGATTAGTATAAGCCTAGCGAGGACGAAAATGACCTAATTGGAATACCAATGACACAAAATCACTTATTATATGCACAAGATTGGTTAAAAACCCTAATTGGATTAGAATAAGCCTAGGGAGCACGAAAATGACCTAAATGTGCAACCAATGACACAAAATCACATATTGGATGCACAAGATTGGTTAAAAACCCTAATTGGATTACCATAAGCCTAGGGAAGACGAAAATAACCTAAATGTTCAACCAATGACACAAAATCACATATTGGATGCACAAGATTGGTTAAAAACCCTAATTGGATTAGAATAAGCCTAGAGAGGACGAAAATGACCTAATTGGATTACCAATGACACAAAATGACACAAAATCACATATTGGATGCACAAGATTGGTTAAAAACCCTAATTGGATTAGAATAAGCCTAGGGAGGACGAAATTGACCTAAATGTGCAACCAATGACACAAAATCACTTATTATATGCACAAGATTGGTTAAAAACCCTAATTGGATTAGAATAAGCCTAGCAAGGACGAAAATGACCTAATTGGAATACCAATGACACAAAATGACACAAAATCACATATTGGATGCATAAGATTGGTTAAAAACCCTAATTGGATTAGAATAAGCCTAGGGAAGACGAAAATGACCTAATTGGATTACCAATGACACAAAATGACACAAAATCACATATTGGATGCATAAGATTGGTTAAAAACCCTAATTGGATTAGAATAAGCCTAGGGAGGACGAAAATTACCTAAATGTGCAACCAATGACACAAAATCACTTATTATATGCACAAGATTGGTTAAAAACCCTAATTGGATTAGAATAAGCCTAGCAAGGACGAAAATGACCTAATTGGAATACCAATGACACAAAATGACACAAAATCACATATTGGATGCATAAGATGCGTTAACAACCCTAATTGGATTAGAATAAGCCTAGCGAGGACGAAAATGACCTAATTGGGTTACCAATGACACAAAATCACTTATTATATGCACAAGATTGGTTAAGAACCCTAATTGGATTAGAATAAGCCTAGGGAGAAAAATAATTACCTAAGTGTCCAACCAATGACACAAAATGACACAAAATCACATATTGGATGCACAAGATTAGTTAAAAACCCTAATTGGATTACAATAAGCCTAGCGAGGACGAAAATGACCTAATTGGATTACCAATGACACAAAATGACACAAAATCACATATTGGATGCATAAGATTGGTTAAAAACCCTAATTGGATTAGAATAAGCCTAGCGAGGACGAAAATGACCTAATTGGATTACCAATGACACAAAATGACACAAAATCACATATTGGATGCATCAGATGCGTTAACAACCCTAATTGGATTAGAATAAGCCTAGCGAGGACGAAAATGACCTAATTGGATTACCAATGACACGAAATCACTTATTATATGCACAAGATTGGTTAAGAACCCTGATTGGATTAGAATAAGCCTAGGGAGAAAAAAAATTACCTAAGTGTGCAACCAATGACACAAAATCACATATTGGATGCACAAGATTAGTTAAAAACCCTAATTGGATTAGAATAAGCCTAGGGAGGACGAAAATGACCTAAATGTTCAACCAGTGACCCAAAATGACACAAAATCACATATTGGATGCACAAGAATGGTTAAAAACCCTAATTGGATTAGAATAAGCCTAGCGAGGATGAAAATGACCTAATTGGATTACCAATGACACAAAATCACTTATTATATGCACAAGATTGGTTAAAAACTCTAATTGGATTAGAATAAGCCTAGGGAGGACGAAAATGACCTAAATGTTCAACCAATGACACAAAATGACACAAAATCACATATTGGATGCACAAGATTGTTTAAAAACCCTAATTTGATTAGAATAAGCCTAGGGAGGACGAAAATGACCTAAATGTTCAACCAATGACACAAAATGACACAAAATCACATATTGGATGCACAAGATTGTTTAAAAACCCTAATTGGATTAGAATAAGCCTAGCTTGGACGAAAATGACCTAATTGGATTACCAATGACACAAAATCAATTATTATATGCACCAGATTGGTTAAAAACCCTAATTGGATTAGAATAAGCCTAGGGAGGACGAAAATGACTAAAATGTGCAACCAATGACACAAAATCACATATTGGATGCACAAGATTGTTTAAAAACCATGATTGGATTACAATAAGCCTAGCGAGGACGAAAATGACTAATTGGATTACCAATGACACAAAATGACACAAAATCACATATTGGATGCATAAGATTGGTTAAAAACCCTAATTGGATTAGAATAAGCCTAGCGAGGACGAAAACGACCTAATTGGATTACCAATGACACAAAATCACTTATTATATTCCCAAGATTGGTTAAAAACCCTAATTGGATAAGAATAAGCCTAGGGAGGACGAAAATGATCTAAATGTGCAACCAATGACACAAAATCACATATTGGACGCACAAGATTGGTTAAAAACCCTGATTGGATTAGAATAAGCCTAGGGTGGACGAAGATGACCTAAATGTTCAACCAATCACACAAAATGACACAAAATCACATATTGGATGCACAAGATTGGTTAAA
Source organism: Cicer yamashitae (assembly GCA_037974755.1). NCBI lineage: Eukaryota > Viridiplantae > Streptophyta > Magnoliopsida > Fabales > Fabaceae > Cicer > Cicer yamashitae. The sequence goes on along the minus strand of JBBPBQ010020321.1, from coordinate 11,547,754 downwards.
AACCCTAATTGGATTAGAATAAGCCTAGGGAGGACGAAATTGACCTAAATGCGCAACCAATGACACAAAATCACTTATTATATGCACAAGATTGGTTAAAAACCCTAATTGGATTAGAATAAGCCTAGCAAGGACGAAAATGACCTAATTGGAATACCAATGACACAAAATCACATATTGGATGCATAAGATGCGTTAACAACCCTAATTGGATTAGAATAAGCCTAGCGAGGACGAAAATGACCTAATTGGATTACCAATGACTCAAAATCACTTATTATATGCACAAGATTGGTTAAGAACCCTAATTGGATTAGAATAAGCCTAGGGAGAAAAACAATTACCTAAGTGTGCAACCAATGACACAAAATCACATATTGGATGCACAAGATTAGTTAAAAACCCTAATTGGATTACAATAAGCCTAGCGAGGACGAAAATGACCTAATTGGATTACCAATGACACAAAATCACATATTGGATGCATAAGATTGGTTAAAAACCCTAATTGGATTAGAATAAGCCTAGGGAGGACGAAAATTACCTAAATGTGCAACCAATGACACAAAATCACTTATTATATGCACAAGATTGGTTAAAAACCCTAATTGGATTAGAATAAGCCTAGCAAGGACGAAAATGACCTAATTGGAATACCAATGACACAAAATGACACAAAATCACATATTGGATGCATAAGATGCGTTAACAACCCTAATTGGATTAGAATAAGCCTAGCGAGGACGAAAATGACCTAATTGGGTTACCAATGACACAAAATCACTTATTATATGCACAAGATTGGTTAAGAACCCTAATTGGATTAGAATAAGCCTAGGGAGAAAAATAATTACCTAAGTGTCCAACCAATGACACAAAATGACACAAAATCACATATTGGATGCACAAGATTAGTTAAAAACCCTAATTGGATTACAATAAGCCTAGCGAGGACGAAAATGACCTAATTGGATTACCAATGACACAAAATGACACAAAATCACTTATTGGATGCATAAGATTGGTTAAAAACCCTAATTGGATTAGAATAAGCCTAGGGAGGACGAAAATTACCTAAATGTGCAACCAATGACACAAAATCACATATTGGATGCACAAGATTGGTTAAAAACCCTAATTGGATTACAATAAGCCTAGCGAGGACGAAAATGACCTAATTGGATCACCAATGACACAAAATGACAGAAAATCACATATTGGATGCATAAGATTGGTCAAAAACCCTAATTAGATTAGAATAAGCCTAGCGAGGACGAAAATGACCTAATTGGATTACCAATGACACAAAATCACATATTATATGCACAAGATTGGTTAAAAACCCTAATTGGATTAGAATAAGCCTAGGGAGGACGAAAATGATCTAAATGTGCAACCAATGACACAAAATCACATATTGGATGCACAAGATTGGTTAAAAACCGTAATTGGATTAGAATAAGCCTAGGGAGGACGAAAATGACCTAAATGTGCAACCAATGACACAAAATCACATATTGGATGCACAAGATTGGTTAAAAACCCTAATTGGATTAGAATAAGCCTAGCAAGGACGAAAATGACCTAATTGGAATACCAATGACACAAAATGACACAAAATCACATATTGGATGCATAAGATGCGTTAACAACCCTAATTGGATTAGAATAAGCCTAGCGAGGACGAAAATGACCTAATTGGATTACCAATGACACAAAATCACTTATTATATGCAAAAGATTGGTTAAGAACCTTAATTGGATTAGAATAAGCCTAGAGAGAAAAAAAATTACCTAAGTGTGAAACCAATGACACAAAATGACACAAAATCACATATTGGATGCACAAGATTGGTTAAAAACCCTAATTGGATTAGAATAAGCCTAGGGAGGACGAAATTGACCTAAATGTGCAACCAATGACACAAAATCACTTATTATATGCACAAGATTGGTTAAAAACCCTAATTGGATTAGAATAAGCCTAGCAAAGACGAAAATGACCTAATTGGAATACCAATGACACAAAATCACATATTAAGATGCGTTAACAACCCTAATTGGATTAGAATAAGCCTAGCGAGGACGAAAATGACCAAATTGGATTACCAATGACTCAAAATCACTTATTATATGCACAAGATTGGTTAAGAACCCTAATTGGATTAGAATAAGCCTAGGGAGAAAAACAATTACCTAAGTGTGCAACCAATGACACAAAATCACATATTGGATGCACAAGATTAGTTAAAAACCCTAATTGGATTACAATAAGCCTAGCGAGGACGAAAATGACCTAATTGGATTACCTATGACACAAAATCACATATTGGATGCATAAGATTGGTTAAAAACCCTAATTGGATTAGAATAACCCTAGGGAGGACGAAAATTACCTAAATGTGCAACCAATGACACAAAATCACTTATTATATGCACAAGATTGGTTAAAAACCCTAATTGGATTAGAATAAGCCTTGCAAGGATGAAAATGACCTAATTGGAATACCAATGACACAAAATGACACAAAATCACATATTGGATGCATAAGATGCGTTAACAACCCTAATTGGATTAGAATAAGCCTAGCGAGGACGAAAATGACCTAATTGGATTACCAATGACACAAAATCACTTATTATATGCACAAGATTGGTTAAGAACCCTGATTGGATTAGAATAAGCCTAGGGAGAAAAAAAATTACCTAAGTGTGCAACCAATGACACAAAATCACATATTGGATGCACAAGATTAGTTAAAAACCCTAATTGGATTAGAATAAGCCTAGGGAGGACGAAAATGACCTAAATGTTCAACCAGTGACCCAAAATGACACAAAATCACATATTGGATGCACAAGAATGGTTAAAAACCCTAATTGGATTAGAATAAGCCTAGCGAGGATGAAAATGACCTAATTGGATTACCAATGACACAAAATCACTTATTATATGCACAAGATTGGTTAAAAACTCTAATTGGATTAGAATAAGCCTAGGGAGGACGAAAATGACCTAAATGTTCAACCAATGACACAAAATGACACAAAATCACATATTGGATGCACAAGATTGTTTAAAAACCCTAATTGGATTAGAATAAGCCTAGCTTGGACGAAAATGACATAATTGGATTACCAATGACACAAAATCAATTATTATATGCACCAGATTGGTTAAAAACCCTAATTGGATTAGAATAAGCCTAGGGAGGACGAAAATGACTAAAATGTGCAACCAATGACACAAAATCACATATTGGATGCACAAGATTGTTTAAAAACCATAATTGGATTACAATAAGCCTAGCGAGGACGAAAATGACTAATTGGATTACCAATGACACAAAATGACACAAAATCACATATTGGATGCATAAGATTGGTTAAAAACCCTAATTGGATTAGAATAAGCCTAGCGAGGACGAAAACGACCTAATTGGATTACCAATGACACAAAATCACTTATTATATTCCCAAGATTGGTTAAAAACCCTAATTGGATAAGAATAAGCCTAGGGAGGACGAAAATGATCTAAATGTGCAACCAATGACACAAAATCACATATTGGACGCACAAGATTGGTTAAAAACCCTGATTGGATTAGAATAAGCCTAGGG
>JBBPBQ010020321.1:11523754-11544123 GCA_037974755.1 Cicer yamashitae | reverse complement strand
CCCTAATTGGATTAGAATAAGCCTAGGGAGGACGAAATTGACCTAAATGCGCAACCAATGACACAAAATCACTTATTATATGCACAAGATTGGTTAAAAACCCTAATTGGATTAGAATAAGCCTAGCAAGGACGAAAATGACCTAATTGGAATACCAATGACACAAAATCACATATTGGATGCATAAGATGCGTTAACAACCCTAATTGGATTAGAATAAGCCTAGCGAGGACGAAAATGACCTAATTGGATTACCAATGACTCAAAATCACTTATTATATGCACAAGATTGGTTAAGAACCCTAATTGGATTAGAATAAGCCTTGGGAGAAAAACAATTAGCTAAGTGTGCAACCAATGACACAAAATCACATATTGGATGCACAAGATTAGTTAAAAACCCTAATTGGATTACAATAAGCCTAGCGAGGACGAAAATGACCTAATTGGATTACCAATGACACAAAATCACATATTGGATGCATAAGATTGGTTAAAAACCCTAATTGGATTAGAATAAGCCTAGGGAGGACGAAAATTACCTAAATGTGCAACCAATGACACAAAATCACTTATTATATGCACAAGATTGGTTAAAAACCCTAATTGGATTAGAATAAGCCTAGCAAGGACGAAAATGACCTAATTGGAATACCAATGACACAAAATGACACAAAATCACATATTGGATGCATAAGATGCGTTAACAACCCTAATTGGATTAGAATAAGCCTAGCGAGGACGAAAATGACCTTATTGGGTTACCAATGACACAAAATCACTTATTATATGCACAAGATTGGTTAAGAACCCTAATTGGATTAGAATAAGCCTAGGGAGAAAAATAATTACCTAAGTGTCCAACCAATGACACAAAATGACACAAAATCACATATTGGATGCACAAGATTAGTTAAAAACCCTAATTGGATTACAATAAGCCTAGCGAGGACGAAAATGACCTAATTGGATTACCAATGACACAAAATGACACAAAATCACATATTGGATGCATAAGATTGGTTAAAAACCCTAATTGGATTAGAATAAGCCTAGCGAGAACGAAAATGACCTAATTGGTTTACCAATGACACAAAATCACTTATTATATGCACAAGATTGGTTAAAAACCCTAATTGGATTAGAATAAGCCTAGGGAGGACGAAAATGACCTAAATGTGCAACCAATGACACAAAATCACATATTGGATGCACAAGATTGGTTAAAAACCCTAATTGGATTAGAATAAGCCTAGGCAGGACGAAAATGACCTAAATGTGCAACCAATGACACAAAATCACATATTGGATGCACAAGATTGGTTAAAAACCCTAATTGGATTAGTATAAGCCTAGCGAGGACGAAAATGACCTAAATGTTCAACCAATGAGATAAAATGACACAAAATCACATATTGGATGCACAAGAATGGTTAAAAACCCTAATTGGATTAGAATAAGCCTAGCGAGGACGAAAATGACCTAATTGGATTACCAATGACACAAAATCACTTATTATATGCACAAGATTGGTTAAAAACCCTAATTGGATTAGAATAAGCCTAGGAAGGACGAAAATGACCTAAATGTGCAACCAATGACACAAAATCACATATTGGATGCACAAGATTGGTTAAAAACCCTAATTGGATTACAATAAGCCTAGCGAGGACGAAAATGACCTAATTGGATCACCAATGACACAAAATGACAGAAAATCACATATTGGATGCATAAGATTGGTCAAAAACCCTAATTAGATTAGAATAAGCCTAACGAGGACGAAAATGACCTAATTGGATTACCAATGACACAAAATCACATATTATATGCACAAGATTGGTTAAAAACCCTAATTGGATTAGAATAAGCCTAGGGAGGACGAAAATGATCTAAATGTGCAACCAATGACACAAAATCACATATTGGATGCACAAGATTGGTTAAAAACCGTAATTGGATTAGAATAAGCCTAGGGAGGACGAAAATGACCTAAATGTGCAACCAATGACACAAAATCACATATTGGATGCACAAGATTGGTTAAAAACCCTAATTGGATTAGAATAAGCCTAGCAAGGACGAAAATGACCTAATTGGAATACCAATGACACAAAATGACACAAAATCACATATTGGATGCATAAGATGCGTTAACAACCCTAATTGGATTAGAATAAGCCTAGCGAGGACGAAAATGACCTAATTGGATTACCAATGACACAAAATCACTTATTATATGCACAAGATTGGTTAAGAACCCTAATTGGATTAGAATAAGCCTAGGAAGAAAAAAAATTACCTAAGTGTGCAACCAATGACACAAAATCACATATTGGATGCACAAGATTGGTTAAAAACCCTAATTGGATTAGAATAAGCCTAGGGAGGACGAAAATGACCTAAATGTTCAACCAATCACACAAAATGACACAAAATCACATATTGGATGCACAAGATTGGTTAAAAACCCTAATTGGGTTAGAATAAGCCTAGGGAGGATGAAATTGACCTAAATGTGCAACCAATGACACAAAATCAATTATTATATGCACAAGATTGGTTAAAAACCCTAATTGGATTAGAATAAGCCTAGCGAGGACGAAAATGACCTAATTGGATTTCCAATGACACAAAATGACACAAAATCACATATTGGATGCATAAGATTGGTTAAAAACCATAACTGGATTAGAATAAGCCTAGCGAGGACGAAAATGACCTAATTGGATTACCAATGACACAAAATCACTTATTATATGCACAAGATTGGTTAAGAACCCTAATTGGATTAGAATAAGCCTAGGGAGAAAAAAAATTACCTAAGTGTGCAACCAATGACACAAAATGACACAAAATCACATATTGGATGCACAAGATTGGTTAAAAACCCTAATTAGATTAGAATAAGCCTAGGGAGGACGAAAATGACCTAAATGTGCAACCACTGACACAAAATCACATATTGGATGCACAAGATTGGTTAAAAACCCTAATTGGATTAGAATAAGCCTAGCGAGGACGAAAATGACCTAAATGTTGAACCAATGACACAAAATAACACAAAATCACATATCTGATGCACAAGATTTTTTAAAAACCCTAATTGGATTAGAATAAGCCTACCGAGGACGAAAATGACCTAATTGGATTACCAATGACACAAAATCACTTATTATATGCACAAGATTGGTTAAAAACCCTAATTGGATTAGAATAAGCCTAGGGAGGACGAAAATGACCTAAATGTGCAACCAATGACACAAAATCACATATAGGATGCACAAGATTGGTTAAAAACCCTAATTGGATTAGAATAAGCCTAGGGAGGACGAAAATGACCTAAATGTTCAACCAATGACACAAAATCACATATTGGATGCACAAGATTGGTTAAAAACCCTAATTGGATTAGAATAAGCCTAGGGCGACGAAAATGACCTAAATGTTCAACCAATGACACAAAATCACATATTGGATGCACAAGATTGGTTAAAAACTCTAATTGGATTAGAATAAGCCTAGGGAGGACGAAAATGACCTAAATGTTCAACCAATGACAAAAAATGACACAAAATCACATATTGGATGCACAAGATTGGTTAAAAACCCTAATTGGATTAGAATAAGCCTAGCGAGGACGAAAACAACCTAATTGGATTACCAATGACACAAAATCACTTATTATATTCCCAAGATTGGTTAAAAACCCTAATTGGATAAGAATAAGCCTAGGGAGGACGAAAATGATCTAAATGTGCAACCAATGACACAAAATCACATATTGGACGCACAAGATTGGTTAAAAACCCTGATTGGATTAGAATAAGCCTAGGGAGGACGAAAATGACCTAAATGTTCAACCAATCACACAAAATGACACAAAATCACATATTGGATGCACAAGATTGGTTAAAAACCCTAATTGGATTAGAATAAGCCTAGGGAGGACGAAATTGACCTAAATGTGCAACCAATGACACAAAATCACTTATTATATGCACAAGATTTGTTAAAAACCCTAATCGGATTAGAATAAGCCTAACAAGGACGAAAATGACCTAATTGGAATACCAATGACACAAAATGACACAAAATCACATATTGGATGCATAAGATGCGTTAACAACCCAAATTGGATTAGAATAAGCCTAGCGAGGACGAAAATGACCTAATTGGATTACCAATGACACAAAATCACTTATTATATGCACAAGATTTGTTAAGAACCCTAATTGGATTAGAATAAGCCTAGGGAGAAAAAAAATACCTAAGTGTGCAACCAATGACACAAAATGACACAAAATCACATATTGGATGCACAAGATTGGTTAAAAACCCTAATTGGATTAGAATAAGCCTAGCGAGGACGAAAATGACCTAAATGTTCAACCAGTGACCCAAAATGACACAAAATCACATATTGGATGCACAAGAATGGTTAAAAACCCTAATTGGATTAGAATAAGCCTAGCGAGGATGAAAATGACCTAATTGGATTACCAATGACACAAAATCACTTATTATATGCACAAGATTGGTTAAAAACTCTAATTGGATTAGAATAAGCCTAGGGAGGACGAAAATGACCTAAATGTTCAACCAATGACACAAAATGACACAAAATCACATATTGGATGCACAAGATTGTTTAAAAACCCTAATTGGATTAGAATAAGCCTAGCTTGGACGAAAATGACATAATTGGATTACCAATGACACAAAATCAATTATTATATGCACCAGATTGGTTAAAAACCCTAATTGGATTAGAATAAGCCTAGGGAGGACGAAAATGACTAAAATGTGCAACCAATGACACAAAATCACATATTGGATGCACAAGATTGTTTAAAAACCATAATTGGATTACAATAAGCCTAGCGAGGACGAAAATGACTAATTGGATTACCAATGACACAAAATGACACAAAATCACATATTGGATGCATAAGATTGGTTAAAAACCCTAATTGGATTAGAATAAGCCTAGCGAGGACGAAAACGACCTAATTGGATTACCAATGACACAAAATCACTTATTATATTCCCAAGATTGGTTAAAAACCCTAATTGGATAAGAATAAGCCTAGGGAGGACGAAAATGATCTAAATGTGCAACCAATGACACAAAATCACATATTGGACGCACAAGATTGGTTAAAAACCCTGATTGGATTAGAATAAGCCTAGGGTGGACGAAAATGACCTAAATGTTCAACCAATCACACAAAATGACACAAAATCACATATTGGATGCATAAGATGCGTTAACAACCCTAATTGGATTAGAATAAGCCTAGCGAGGACGAAAATGACCTAATTGGATTACCAATGACTCAAAATCACTTATTATATGCACAAGATTGGTTAAGAACCCTAATTGGATTAGAATAAGCCTAGGGAGAAAAACAATTACCTAAGTGTGCAACCAATGACACAAAATCACATATTGGATGCACAAGATTAGTTAAAAACCCTAATTGGATTACAATAAGCCTAGCGAGGACGAAAATGACCTAATTGGATTACCAATGACACAAAATCACTTATTATATGCACAAGATTGGTTAAAAACCCTAATTGGATTAGAATAAGCCTAGCAAGGACGAAAATGACCTAATTGGAATACCAATGACACAAAATGACACAAAATCACATATTGGATGCATAAGATGCGTTAACAACCCTAATTGGATTAGAATAAGCCTAGCGAGGACGAAAATGACCTAATTGGATTACCAATGACACAAAATCACTTATTATATGCAAAAGATTGGTTAAGAACCTTAATTGGATTAGAATAAGCCTAGAGAGAAAAAAAATTACCTAAGTGTGAAACCAATGACACAAAATGACACAAAATCACATATTGGATGCACAAGATTGGTTAAAAACCCTAATTGGATTAGAATAAGCCTAGGGAGGACGAAAATGACCTAAATGTGCAACCAGTGACACAAAATCACATATTGGAGGCGCAAGATTGGTTAAAAACCCTAATTGGATTAGAATAAGCCTAGGGAGGACGAAAATGACCTAAATGTTCAACCAATGACAAAAAATGACACAAAATCACATATTGGATGCACAAGATTGGTTAAAAACCCTAATTGGATTAGAATAAGCCTAGCGAGGACGAAAACGACCTAATTGGATTACCAATGACACAAAATCACTTATTATATTCCCAAGATTGGTTAAAAACCCTAATTGGATAAGAATAAGCCTAGGGAGGACGAAAATGATCTAAATGTGCAACCAATGACACAAAATCACATATTGGACGCACAAGATTGGTTAAAAACCCTGATTGGATTAGAATAAGCCTAGGGTGGACGAAAATGACCTAAATGTTCAACCAATCACACAAAATGACACAAAATCACATATTGGATGCATAAGATGCGTTAACAACCCTAATTGGATTAGAATAAGCCTAGCGAGGACGAAAATGACCTAATTGGATTACCAATGACTCAAAATCACTTATTATATGCACAAGATTGGTTAAGAACCCTAATTGGATTAGAATAAGCCTAGGGAGAAAAACAATTACCTAAGTGTGCAACCAATGACACAAAATCACATATTGGATGCACAAGATTAGTTAAAAACCCTAATTGGATTACAATAAGCCTAGCGAGGACGAAAATGACCTAATTGGATTACCAATGACACAAAATCACTTATTATATGCACAAGATTGGTTAAAAACCCTAATTGGATTAGAATAAGCCTAGCAAGGACGAAAATGACCTAATTGGAATACCAATGACACAAAATGACACAAAATCACATATTGGATGCATAAGATGCGTTAACAACCCTAATTGGATTAGAATAAGCCTAGCGAGGACGAAAATGACCTTATTGGGTTACCAATGACACAAAATCACTTATTATATGCACAAGATTGGTTAAGAACCCTAATTGGATTAGAATAAGCCTAGGGAGAAAAATAATTACCTAAGTGTCCAACCAATGACACAAAATGACACAAAATCACATATTGGATGCACAAGATTAGTTAAAAACCCTAATTGGATTACAATAAGCCTAGCGAGGACGAAAATGACCTAATTGGATTACCAATGACACAAAATGACACAAAATCACATATTGGATGCATAAGATTGGTTAAAAACCCTAATTGGATTAGAATAAGCCTAGGGAGGACGAAAATTACCTAAATGTGCAACCAATGACACAAAATCACATATTGGATGCACAAGATTGGTTAAAAACCCTAATTGGATTACAATAAGCCTAGCGAGGACGAAAATGACCTAATTGGATCACCAATGACACAAAATGACACAAAATCACATATTGGATGCATAAGATTGGTCAAAAACCCTAATTGGATTAGAATAAGCCTAACGAGGACGAAAATGACCTAATTGGATTACCAATGACACAAAATCACTTATTATATGCACAACATTGGTTAAAAACCCTAATTGGATTAGAATAAGCCTAGGGAGGACGAAAATGACCTAAATGTTCAACCAATGACACAAAATGACACAAAATCACATATTGGATGCACAAGATTGTTAAAAAACCCTAATTGGATTAGAATAAGCCTAGCTAGGACGAAAATGACCTAATTGGATTACCAATGACACAAAATCACTTATTATATGCACAAGATTGGTTAAAAACCCTAATTGGATTAGAATAAAACTAGGGAGGACGAAAATGACCTAAATTTGCAACCAATGACACAAAATCACATATTGGATGCACAAGATTGGTTAAAAACCCTAATTGGATTACAATAAGCCTAGCGTGGACGAAAATGACCTAATTGGATTACCAATGACACAAAATCACTTATTATATTCGCAAGATTGGTTACAAACCCTAATTGGATTAGAATAAGCCTAGGGAGGACGAAAATGACCTAAATGTTCAACCAATGACACAAAATGACACAAAATCACATATTGGATGCACAAGATTGTTTAAAAACCCTAATTGGATTAGAATAAGCCTAGCGAGGACGAAAATGACCTAATTGGATTACCAATGACACAAAATCACTTATTATATGCACAAGATTGGTTAAAAACCCTAATTGGATTAGAATAAGCCTAGGGAGGACGAAAATGACCTAAATGTGCAACCAATGACACAAAATCACATATTGGATGCACAAGATTGGATAAAAACCCTAATTGGATTAGCATAAGCCTAGGGAGGACGAAAATGACCTAAATGTTCAACCAATGACACAAAATGACACAAAATCACATATTGGATGCACAAGATTGGTTAAAAACCCTAATTGGATTAGAATAAGCCTAGGGAGGACGAAAATGACCTAAATGTGCAACCAATTACACAAAATCACATATTGGATGCACAAGATTGGTTAAAAACCCTAATTGGATTACAATAAGCCTAGGGAGGACGAAAATGACCTAAATGTGCAACCAATGACACAAAATCACATATTGGATGCACAAGATTGGTTAAAAACCCTAATTGGATTAGAATAAGCCTAGGGAGGACGAAAATGACCTAAATGTTCAACAAATGACACAAAATCACATATTGGATGCACAAGATTGGTTGAAAACCCTAATTGGATTTGAATAAGCCTAGGGAGGACGAAAATGACCTAAATGTGCAAACAATGACACAAAATCACATATTGGATGCACAAGATTGGTTAAAAACCCTAATTGGATTACAATAAGCCTAGCGAGGACGAAAATGACCTAATTGGATCACCAATGACACAAAATGACACAAAATCACATTTTGGATGCATAAGATTGGTCAAAAACCCTAATTGGATTAGAATAAGCCTAGCCAGGACGAAAATGACCTAATTGGATTACCAATGACACAAAATCACTTATTATATGCACAAGGTTGGTTTAAAACCCTAATTGGATTAGAATAAGCCTAGGGAGGACGAAAATGATCTAAATGTGCAACCAATGACACAAAATCACATATTGGATGCCCAAGATTGGTTAAAAACCCTAATTGGATTAGAATAAGCCTAGGGAGGACGAAAATGACCTAAATGTGCAACCAATGACACAAAATCACATATTGGATGCACAAGATTGGTTAAAAACCCTAATTGGATTACAATAAGCCTAGCGAGGACGAAAATGACCTAATTGGATTACAATTGACACAAAATGACCCAAAATTACATATTGGATGCATAAGATTGGTTAAAAACCCTAATTGGATTAGAATAAGCCTAGGGAGGACGAAAATTACCTAAATGTGCAACCAAGGACACAAAATCACTTATTATATGCACAAGATTCGTTAAAAACCCTAATTGGATTAGAATAAGCCTAGGGAGGACGAAAATGACCTAAATGTGTAACCATTGACACAAAATGACACAAAAACACATATTGGATGCATAAGATGCGTTAACAACCCTAACTGGATTAGAATAAGCCTAGCGAGGACGAAAATGACCTAATTGGATTACCAATGACACAAAATCACTTATTATATGCACAAGATTGGTTAAGATCCCTAATTGGTTTAGAATAAGCCTAGAGAGAATAAAAATTACCTAAGTGTGCAACCAATGACACAAAATGACACAAAATCACATATTGGATGCACAAGATTGGTTAAAAACCCTAATTGGATTAGAATAAGCCTAGGGAGGACGAAAATGACCTAAATGTTCAACCAATGACACAAAATGACACAAAATCACATATTGGATGCACAAGATTGTTTAAAAACCCTAATTTGATTAGAATAAGCCTAGGGTGGACGAAAATGACCTAAATGTTCAACCAGTGACACAAAATGACACAAAATCACATATTGGATGCACAAGATTGTTTAAAAACCCTAATTGGATTAGAATAAGCCTAGGGAGGACGAAAATGACCTAAATGTTCAACCAGTGACACAAAATGACACAAAATCACATATTGGATGCACAAGATTGTTTAAAAACCCTAATTGGATTAGAATAAGCCTAGGGAGGACGAAAATGACCTAAATGTTCAACCAATGACACAAAATGACACAAAATCACATATTGGATGCACAAGATTGTTTAAAAACCCTAATTGGATTAGAATAAGCCTAGCTAGGAGGAAAATGACCTAATTGGATTACCAATGACACAAAATCACTAATTATATGCACAAGATTGGTTAAAAACCCTAATTGGATTAGAATAAGCCTAGGGAGGACGAAAATGACCTAAATGTGCAACCAATTTCACAAAATCACATATTGGATGCACAAGATTGTTTAAAAACCATAATTGGATTACAATAAGCCTAGCGAGGACGAAAATGACCTAATTGGATTACCAATGACACAAAATGACACAAAATCACATATTGGATGCATAAGATTGGTTAAAAACCCTAATTGGATTAGAATAAGCCTAGCGAGAACGAAAATGACCTAATTGGTTTACCAATGACACAAAATCACTTATTATATGCACAAGATTGGTTAAAAACCCTAATTGGATTAGAATAAGCCTAGGGAGGACGAAAATGACCTAAATGTGCAACCAATGACACAAAATCACATATTGGATGCACAAGATTGGTTAAAAACCCTAATTGGATTAGAATAAGCCTAGCAAGGACGAAAATGACCTAATTGGAATACCAATGACACAAAATGACACAAAATCACATATTGGATGCATAAGATGCGTTAACAACCCTAATTGGATTAGAATAAGCCTAGCGAGGACGAAAATGACCTAATTGGATTACCAATGACACAAAATCACTTATTATATGCACAAGATTGGTTAAGAACCTTAATTGGATTAGAATAAGCCTAGAGAGAACAAAAATTACCTAAGTGTGCAACCAATGACACCAAATGACACAAAATCACATATTGGATGCACAAGATTGGTTAAAAACCCTAATTGGATTAGAATAAGCCTAGGGAGGACGAAAATGACCTAAATGTGCAACCAATGACACAAAATCACATATTGGAGGCACAAGATTGGTTAAAAACCCTAATTGGATTAGAATAAGCCTAGGGAGGACGAAAATGACCTAAATGTTCAACCAATGACAAAAAATGACACAAAATCACATATTGGATGCACAAGATTGGTTAAAAACCCTAATTGGATTTGAATAAGCCTAGCGAGGACGAAAACGACCTAATTGGATTACCAATGACACAAAATCACTTACTATATTCGCAAGATTGGTTAAAAACCCTAATTGGATTAGAATAAGCCTAGGGAGGACAAAAATGATCTAAATGTGCAACCAGTGACACAAAATCACATATTGGATGCACAAGATTGGTTAAAAACCCTAATTGGATTAGAATAAGTCTAGGGAGGACGAAATTGACCTAAATGTGCAACCAATGACAAAAAATCACTTATTCTATGCACAAGATTGGTTAAAAACCCTAATTGGATTAGAATAAGCCTAGCAAGGACGAAAATGACCTAATTGGTATACCAATGACACAAAAAGACACAAAATCACATATTGGATGCATAAGATGCGTTAACAACCCTAATTGGATTAGAATAAGCCTAGCGAGGACGAAAATGACCTAATTGGATTACCAATGACACAAAATCACTTATTATATGCACAAGATTGGTTAAGAACCCTAATTGGATTAGAATAAGCCTAGGGAGAAAAAAAATCACCTAAGTGTGCAACCAATGACACAAAATGACACAAAATCACATATTGGATGCACAAGATTGGTTAAAAACCCTAATTGGATTAGAATAAGTCTAGGGAGGACGAAAATGACCTAAATGTTCAACCAGTGACCCAAAATGACACAAAATCATATATTGGATGCACAAGAATGGTTAAAAACCCTAATTGGATTACAATAAGCCTAGCGAGGACGAAAATGACCTAATTGGATTACCAATGACACAAAATCACTTATTATATGCACAAGATTGGTTAAAAACCCTAATTGGATTAGAATAAGCCTAGGGAGGACGAAAATGACCTAAATGTGCAACCAATGACACAAAATCACATGTTGGATGCACAAGATTGGTTAAAAACCCTAATTGGATTAGAATAAGCCTAGCGAGAACGAAAATGACCTAATTGGATTACCAATGACACAAAATCACTTATTATATGCACAAGATTGGTTAAAAACCCTAATTGGATTAGAATAAGCCTAGGGAGGACGAAAATTAACTAAATGTTCAACCAATGAGATAAAATGACACAAAATCACATATTGGATGCACAAGAATGGTTAAAAACCCTAATTGGATTAGAATAAGCCTAGCGAGGACGAAAATGACCTAATTGGATTACCAATGACACAAAATCACTTATTATATGCACAAGATTGGTTAAAAACCCTAATTGGATTAGAATAAGCCTAGGGAGGACGAAAATGACCTAAATGTTCAACCAATGACACAAAAAGACACAAAATCACATATTGGATGCACAAGATTGTTTAAAAACCCTAATTTGATTAGAATAAGCCTAGGGAGGACGAAAATGACCTAAATGTTCAACCAATGACACAAAATCACATATTGGATGCACAAGATTGTTTAAAAACCCTAATTGGATTAGAATAAGCCTAGCTAGGACGAAAATGACCTAATTGGATTACCAATGACACAAAATCAATTATTATATGCACCAGATTGGTTAAAAACCCTAATTGGATTAGAATAAGCCTAGGGAGGACGAAAATGACCTAAATGTGCAACCAATGACACAAAATCACATATTGGATGCACAAGATTGTTTAAAAACCCTAATTGGATTAGAATAAGCCTAGCGAGGACGAAAATGACCTAATTGGATTACCAATGACACAAAATCACTTATTATATGCACAAGATTGGTTAAGAACCCTAATTGGATTAGAATAAGCCTAGAGAGAAAAAAAATTACCTAAGTGTGCAACCAATGACACAAAATGACACAAAATCACATATTGGATGCACAAGATTGGGTAAAAACCCTAATTGGATTAGAATAAGCCTAGGGAGGACGAAAATGACCTAAATTTGCAACCAATGACACAAAATCACATATTGGATGCACAAGATTGGTTAAAAACCCTAATTGGATTACAATAAGCCTAGCGAGGACGAAAATGACCTAATTGGATTACCAATGACACAAAATCACATATTGGATGCATAAGATTGGTTAAAAACCCTAATTGGATTAGAATAAGCCTAGGGAGGACGAAAATTACCTAAATGTGCAACCAATGACACAAAATCACTTATTATATGCACAAGATTGGTTAAAAACCCTAATTGGATTAGAATAAGCCTAGCAAGGACGAAAATGACCTAATTGGAATACCAATGACACAAAATGACACAAAATCACATATTGGATGCATAAGATGCGTTAACAACCCTAATTGGATTAGAATAAGCCTAGCGAGGACGAAAATGACCTTATTGGGTTACCAATGACACAAAATCACTTATTATATGCACAAGATTGGTTAAGAACCCTAATTGGATTAGAATAAGCCTAGGGAGAAAAATAATTACCTAAGTGTCCAACCAATGACACAAAATGACACAAAATCACATATTGGATGCACAAGATTAGTTAAAAACCCTAATTGGATTACAATAAGCCTAGCGAGGACGAAAATGACCTAATTGGATTACCAATGACACAAAATGACACAAAATCACATATTGGATGCATAAGATTGGTTAAAAACCCTAATTGGATTAGAATAAGCCTAGCGAGAACGAAAATGACCTAATTGGTTTACCAATGACACAAAATCACTTATTATATGCACAAGATTGGTTAAAAACCCTAATTGGATTAGAATAAGCCTAGGGAGGACGAAAATGACCTAAATGTGCAACCAATGACACAAAATCACATATTGGATGCACAAGATTGGTTAAAAACCCTAATTGGATTAGAATAAGCCTAGGGAGGACGACAATGACCTAAATGTTGAACCAATGACAAAAAATGACACAAAATCACATATTGGATGCACAAGATAGGTTAAAAACCCTAATTGGATTAGAATAAGCCTAGCGAGGACGAAAATGACCTAATTGGATTACCAATGACGCATAATCACTTATTATATTCGCAAGATTGGTTAAAAACCCTAATTGGATTAGAATAAGCCTAGGGAGGACAAAAATGATCTAAATGTGCAACCAATGTCACAAAATCACATATTGGACGCACAAGATTGGTTAAAAACCCTGATTGGATTAGAATAAGCCTAGGGAGGACGAAAATCACCTAAATGTTCAACCAATCACATAAAATGACACAAAATCACATATTGGATGCACAAGATTGGTTAAAAACCCTAATTGGATTAGAATAAGCCTAGGGAGGACGAAATTGACCTAAATGTGCAACCAATGACACAAAATCACATATTGGAGGCACAAGATTGGTTAAAAACCCTAATTGGATTAGAATAAGCCTAGGGAGGACGAAAATGACCTAAATGTTCAACCAATGACAAAAAATGACACAAAATCACATATTGGATGCACAAGATTGGTTAAAAACCCTAATTGGATTAGAATAAGCCTAGCGAGGACGAAAACAACCTAATTGGATTACCAATGACACAAAATCACTTATTATATTCCCAAGATTGGTTAAAAACCCTAATTGGATAAGAATAAGCCTAGGGAGGACGAAAATGATCTAAATGTGCAACCAATGACACAAAATCACATATTGGACGCACAAGATTGGTTAAAAACCCTGATTGGATTAGAATAAGCCTAGGGAGGACGAAAATGACCTAAATGTTCAACCAATCACACAAAATGACACAAAATCACATATTGGATGCACAAGATTGGTTAAAAACCCTAATTGGATTAGAATAAGCCTAGGGAGGACGAAATTGACCTAAATGTGCAACCAATGACACAAAATCACTTATTATATGCACAAGATTTGTTAAAAACCCTAATCGGATTAGAATAAGCCTAACAAGGACGAAAATGACCTAATTGGAATACCAATGACACAAAATGACACAAAATCACATATTGGATGCATAAGATGCGTTAACAACCCAAATTGGATTAGAATAAGCCTAGCGAGGACGAAAATGACCTAATTGGATTACCAATGACACAAAATCACTTATTATATGCACAAGATTTGTTAAGAACCCTAATTGGATTAGAATAAGCCTAGGGAGAAAAAAAATACCTAAGTGTGCAACCAATGACACAAAATGACACAAAATCACATATTGGATGCACAAGATTGGTTAAAAACCCTAATTGGATTAGAATAAGCCTAGCGAGGACGAAAATGACCTAAATGTTCAACCAGTGACCCAAAATGACACAAAATCACATATTGGATGCACAAGAATGGTTAAAAACCCTAATTGGATTAGAATAAGCCTAGCGAGGATGAAAATGACCTAATTGGATTACCAATGACACAAAATCACTTATTATATGCACAAGATTGGTTAAAAACTCTAATTGGATTAGAATAAGCCTAGGGAGGACGAAAATGACCTAAATGTTCAACCAATGACACAAAATGACACAAAATCACATATTGGATGCACAAGATTGTTTAAAAACCCTAATTGGATTAGAATAAGCCTAGCTTGGACGAAAATGACATAATTGGATTACCAATGACACAAAATCAATTATTATATGCACCAGATTGGTTAAAAACCCTAATTGGATTAGAATAAGCCTAGGGAGGACGAAAATGACTAAAATGTGCAACCAATGACACAAAATCACATATTGGATGCACAAGATTGTTTAAAAACCATAATTGGATTACAATAAGCCTAGCGAGGACGAAAATGACTAATTGGATTACCAATGACACAAAATGACACAAAATCACATATTGGATGCATAAGATTGGTTAAAAACCCTAATTGGATTAGAATAAGCCTAGCGAGGACGAAAACGACCTAATTGGATTACCAATGACACAAAATCACTTATTATATTCCCAAGATTGGTTAAAAACCCTAATTGGATAAGAATAAGCCTAGGGAGGACGAAAATGATCTAAATGTGCAACCAATGACACAAAATCACATATTGGACGCACAAGATTGGTTAAAAACCCTGATTGGATTAGAATAAGCCTAGGGTGGACGAAAATGACCTAAATGTTCAACCAATCACACAAAATGACACAAAATCACATATTGGATGCATAAGATGCGTTAACAACCCTAATTGGATTAGAATAAGCCTAGCGAGGACGAAAATGACCTAATTGGATTACCAATGACTCAAAATCACTTATTATATGCACAAGATTGGTTAAGAACCCTAATTGGATTAGAATAAGCCTAGGGAGAAAAACAATTACCTAAGTGTGCAACCAATGACACAAAATCACATATTGGATGCACAAGATTAGTTAAAAACCCTAATTGGATTACAATAAGCCTAGCGAGGACGAAAATGACCTAATTGGATTACCAATGACACAAAATCAAATATTGGATGCATAAGATTGGTTAAAAACCCTAATTGGATTAGAATAAGCCTAGGGAGGACGAAAATTACCTAAATGTGCAACCAATGACACAAAATCACTTATTATATGCACAAGATTGGTTAAAAACCCTAATTGGATTAGAATAAGCCTAGCAAGGACGAAAATGACCTAATTGGAATACCAATGACACAAAATGACACAAAATCACATATTGGATGCATAAGATTGGTTAAAAACCCTAATTGGATTAGAATAAGCCTAGGGAAGACGAAAATGACCTAATTGGATTACCAATGACACAAAATGACACAAAATCACATATTGGATGCATAAGATTGGTTAAAAACCCTAATTGGATTAGAATAAGCCTAGGGAGGACGAAAATTACCTAAATGTGCAACCAATGACACAAAATCACTTATTATATGCACAAGATTGGTTAAAAACCCTAATTGGATTAGAATAAGCCTAGCAAGGACGAAAATGACCTAATTGGAATACCAATGACACAAAATGACACAAAATCACATATTGGATGCATAAGATGCGTTAACAACCCTAATTGGATTAGAATAAGCCTAGCGAGGACGAAAATGACCTAATTGGGTTACCAATGACACAAAATCACTTATTATATGCACAAGATTGGTTAAGAACCCTAATTGGATTAGAATAAGCCTAGGGAGAAAAATAATTACCTAAGTATCCAACCAATGACACAAAATGACACAAAATCACATATTGGATGCACAAGATTAGTTAAAAACCCTAATTGGATTACAATAAGCCTAGCGAGGACGAAAATGACCTAATTGGATTACCAATGACACAAAATGACACAAAATCACATATTGGATGCATAAGATTGGTTAAAAACCCTAATTGGATTAGAATAAGCCTAGGGAGGACGAAAATTACCTAAATGTGCAACCAATGACACAAAATCACATATTGGATGCACAAGATTGGTTAAAAACCCTAATTGGATTACAATAAGCCTAGCGAGGACGAAAATGACCTAATTGGATCACCAATGACACAAAATGACACAAAATCACATATTGGATGCATAAGATTGGTCAAAAACCCTAATTGGATTAGAATAAGCCTAACGAGGACGAAAATGACCTAATTGGATTACCAATGACACAAAATCACTTATTATATGCACAACATTGGTTAAAAACCCTAATTGGATTAGAATAAGCCTAGGGAGGACGAAAATGACCTAAATGTTCAACCAATGACACAAAATGACACAAAATCACATATTGGATGCACAAGATTGTTAAAAAACCCTAATTGGATTAGAATAAGCCTAGCTAGGACGAAAATGACCTAATTGGATTACCAATGACACAAAATCACTTATTATATGCACAAGATTGGTTAAAAACCCTAATTGGATTAGAATAAAACTAGGGAGGACGAAAATGACCTAAATTTGCAACCAATGACACAAAATCACATATTGGATGCACAAGATTGGTTAAAAACCCTAATTGGATTACAATAAGCCTAGCGTGGACGAAAATGACCTAATTGGATTACCAATGACACAAAATCACTTATTATATTCGCAAGATTGGTTACAAACCCTAATTGGATTAGAATAAGCCTAGGGAGGACGAAAATGACCTAAATGTTCAACCAATGACACAAAATGACACAAAATCACATATTGGATGCACAAGATTGTTTAAAAACCCTAATTGGATTAGAATAAGCCTAGCGAGGACGAAAATGACCTAATTGGATTACCAATGACACAAAATCACTTATTATATGCACAAGATTGGTTAAAAACCCTAATTGGATTAGAATAAGCCTAGGGAGGACGAAAATGACCTAAATGTGCAACCAATGACACAAAATCACATATTGGATGCACAAGATTGGATAAAAACCCTAATTGGATTAGCATAAGCCTAGGGAGGACGAAAATGACCTAAATGTTCAACCAATGACACAAAATGACACAAAATCACATATTGGATGCACAAGATTGGTTAAAAACCCTAATTGGATTAGAATAAGCCTAGGGAGGACGAAAATGACAAAAATGTTCAACCAATGACACAAAATGACACAAAATCACTTATTGGATGCACAAGATTGGTTAAAAACCCTAATTGGATTAGAATAAGCCTAGGGAGGACGAAAATTACCTAAATGTTCAACCAATGACACAAAATGACACAAAATCACATATTGGATGCACAAGATTGGTTAAAAACCGTAATTGGATTAGAATAAGCCTAGGGAGGACGAAAATGACCTAAATGTTCAACCAATGACAAAAAATGACACAAAATCACATATTGGATGCACAAGATTGGTTAAAAACCCTAATTGGATTAGAATAAGCCTAGCGAGGACGAAAACAACCTAATTGGATTACCAATGACACAAAATCACTTATTATATTCCCAAGATTGGTTAAAAACCCTAATTGGATAAGAATAAGCCTAGGGAGGACGAAAATGATCTAAATGTGCAACCAATGACACAAAATCACATATTGGACGCACAAGATTGGTTAAAAACCCTGATTGGATTAGAATAAGCCTAGGGAGGACGAAAATGACCTAAATGTTCAACCAATCACACAAAATGACACAAAATCACATATTGGATGCACAAGATTGGTTAAAAACCCTAATTGGATTAGAATAAGCCTAGGGAGGACGAAATTGACCTAAATGTGCAACAAATGATACAAAATCACTTATTATATGCACAAGATTGGTTAAAAACCCTAATTGGATTAGAATAAGCCTAGCAAGGACGAAAATGACCTAATTGGAATACCAATGACACAAAATGACACAAAATCACATATTGGATGCATAAGATGCGTTAACAACCCTAATTGGATTAGAATAAGCCTAGCGAGGACGAAAATGACCTAATTGGATTACCAATGACACAAAATCACTTATTATATGCACAAGATTGGTTAAGAACCCTAATTGGATTAGAATAAGCCTAGGAAGAAAAAAAATTACCTAAGTGTGCAACCAATGACACAAAATCACATATTGGATGCACAAGATTGGTTAAAAACCCTAATTGGATTAGAATAAGCCTAGGGAGGACGAAAATGACCTAAATGTTCAACCAATCACACAAAATGACACAAAATCATATATTGGATGCACAAGATTGGGTAAAAACCCTAATTGGGTTAGAATAAGCCTAGGGAGGACGAAATTGACCTAAATGTGCAACCAATGACACAAAATCACATATTGGATGAACAAGATTGGTTAAAAACCCTAATTGGATTAGAATAAGCCTAGGAAGGACGAAAATGATCTAAATGTGCAACCAATGACACAAAATCACATATTGGATGCACAAGATTGGTTAAAAACCCTAATTGGATTAGAATAAGCCTAGGGAGGACAAAAATGACCTAAGTGTGCAACCAATGACACAAAATGACACAAAATCACATATTGGATGCACAAGATCGGTTATAAACCCTAATTGGATTAGAATAAGCCTAGGGAGGACGAAAATGACCTAAATGTTCAACCAATGACACAAAATGACACAAAATCACATATTGGATGCACAAGATTGTTTAAAAACCCTAATTGGATTAGAATAAGCCTAGCGAGGACGAAAATGACCTAATTGGATTACCAATGACACAAAATCACTTATTATATGCACAAGATTGGTTAAAAACCCTAATAGGATTAGAATAAGCCTAGGGAGGACGAAAATGACCTAAATGTGCAACCAATGACACAAAATCACATATTGGATGCACAAGATTGGTTAAAAACCCTAATTGGATTAGAATAAGCCTAGGGAGGACGAAATTGACCTAAATGTGCAACCAATGACACAAAATCACTTATTATATGCACAAGATTGGTTAAAAACCCT
>JBBPBQ010020321.1:11500977-11523469 GCA_037974755.1 Cicer yamashitae | reverse complement strand
CTAAATGTGCAACCAATGACACAAAATCACATATTGGATGCACAAGATTGGTTAAAAACCGTAATTGGATTAGAATAAGCCTAGGGAGGACGAAAATGACCTAAATGTGCAACCAATGACACAAAATCACATATTGGATGCACAAGATTGGTTAAAAACCCTAATTGGATTAGAATAAGCCTAGCAAGGACGAAAATGACCTAATTGGAATACCAATGACACAAAATGACACAAAATCACATATTGGATGCATAAGATGCGTTAACAACCCTAATTGGATTAGAATAAGCCTAGCGAGGACGAAAATGACCTAATGGGATTACCAATGACACAAAATCACTTATTATATGCACAAGATTGGTTAAAAACCCTAATTGGATTAGAATAAGCCTAGGGAGGACGAAAATGATCTAAATGTGCAACCAATGACACAAAATCACATATTGGATGCACAAGATTGGTTAAAAACCGTAATTGGATTAGAATAAGCCTAGGGAGGACGAAAATGACCTAAATGTGCAACCAATGACACAAAATCACATATTGGATGCACAAGATTGGTTAAAAACCCTAATTGGATTAGAATAAGCCTAGCAAGGACGAAAATGACCTAATTGGAATACCAATGACACAAAATGACACAAAATCACATATTGGATGCATAAGATGCGTTAACAACCCTAATTGGATTAGAATAAGCCTAGCGAGGACGAAAATGACCTAATTGGATTACCAATGACACAAAATCACTTATTATATGCACAAGATTGGTTAAGAACCTTAATTGGATTAGAATAAGCCTAGAGAGAAAAAAAATTACCTAAGTGTGAAACCAATGACACAAAATGACACAAAATCACATATTGGATGCACAAGATTGGTTAAAAACCCTAATTGGATTAGAATAAGCCTAGGGAGGACGAAATTGACCTAAATGTGCAACCAATGACACAAAATCACTTATTATATGCACAAGATTGGTTAAAAACCCTAATTGGATTAGAATAAGCCTAGCAAAGACGAAAATGACCTAATTGGAATACCAATGACACAAAATCACATATTAAGATGCGTTAACAACCCTAATTGGATTAGAATAAGCCTAGCGAGGACGAAAATGACCAAATTGGATTACCAATGACTCAAAATCACTTATTATATGCACAAGATTGGTTAAGAACCCTAATTGGATTAGAATAAGCCTAGGGAGAAAAACAATTACCTAAGTGTGCAACCAATGACACAAAATCACATATTGGATGCACAAGATTAGTTAAAAACCCTAATTGGATTACAATAAGCCTAGCGAGGACGAAAATGACCTAATTGGATTACCTATGACACAAAATCACATATTGGATGCATAAGATTGGTTAAAAACCCTAATTGGATTAGAATAACCCTAGGGAGGACGAAAATTACCTAAATGTGCAACCAATGACACAAAATCACTTATTATATGCACAAGATTGGTTAAAAACCCTAATTGGATTAGAATAAGCCTTGCAAGGATGAAAATGACCTAATTGGAATACCAATGACACAAAATGACACAAAATCACATATTGGATGCATAAGATGCGTTAACAACCCTAATTGGATTAGAATAAGCCTAGCGAGGACGAAAATGACCTAATTGGATTACCAATGACACAAAATCACTTATTATATGCACAAGATTGGTTAAGAACCCTGATTGGATTAGAATAAGCCTAGGGAGAAAAAAAATTACCTAAGTGTGCAACCAATGACACAAAATCACATATTGGATGCACAAGATTAGTTAAAAACCCTAATTGGATTAGAATAAGCCTAGGGAGGACGAAAATGACCTAAATGTTCAACCAGTGACCCAAAATGACACAAAATCACATATTGGATGCACAAGAATGGTTAAAAACCCTAATTGGATTAGAATAAGCCTAGCGAGGACGAAAATGACCTAATTGGATTACCAATGACACAAAATCACTTATTATATGCACAAGATTGGTTAAAAACCCTAATTGGATTAGAATAAGCCTAGGGAGGACGAAAATGACCTAAATGTGCAACCAATGACACAAAATCACATATTGGATGCACAAGATTGGTTAAAAACCCTAATTGGATTAGAATAAGCCTAGGGAGGACGAAAATGACCTAAATGTGCAACCGATGACACAAAGTCACATATTGGATGCACAAGATTGGTTAAAAACCCTAATTGGATTAGAATAAGCCTAGGGAGGACGAAAATGACCTAAATGTTCAACCACTGACCCAAAATGACACAAAATCACATATTGGATGCACAAGAATGGTTAAAAACCCTAATTGGATTAGAATAAGCCTAGCGAGGACGAAAATGACCTAATTGGATTACCAATGACACAAAATCACTTATTATATGCACAAGATTGGTTAAAAACCCTAATTGGATTAGAATAAGCCTAGGGAGGACGAAAATGACCTAAATGTGCAACCAATGACACAAAATCACATATTGGATGCACAAGATTGGTTAAAAACCCTAATTGGATTAGAATAAGCCTAGGGAGGAAAAAATGACCTAAATGTTCAACCAATGACACAAAATCACATATTGGATGCAAAAGATTGGTTAAAAACCCTAATTGGATTAGAATAAGCCTATGGAGGACAAGAATGACCTAATTGGATTACCAATGACACAAAATCACTTATTATATACACAAGATTGGTTAAAAACGCTAATTAGATTAGAATAAGCCTACGGAGGACGAAAATGACCTAAATGTTCAACCAATGACACAAAATCACATACTGGATGCACAAGATTGGTTAAAAACCCAAATTGGATTAGAATAAGCGTAGGGAGGACGAAAATGACCTAAATGTTCAACCAATGACACAAAATCAAATATTGGATGCACAAGATTGGTTAAAAACCCTAATTGGATTAGAATAAGCATAGGGAGGACGAAAATGACCTAAATGTGCAACCAATGACACAAAATCACTTATTATATGCACAAGATTGGTTAAAAATCCTAATTGGATTAGAATAAGCCTAGGGAGGACGAAAATGACCTAAATGTGCAACCAATGACACAAAATCACATATTGGATGCACAAGATTGGTTAAAAACCCTAATTGGATTAGCATAAGCCTAGGGAGGACGAAAGTGACCTAAATGTTCAACCAATGACACAAAATGACACAAAATCACATATTGGATGCACAAGATTGGTTAAAAACCCTAATTGGAATAGAATAAGCCTAGGGAGGACGAAAATGACCTAAATGTGCAACCACTGACACAAAATCACATATTGGATGCACAAGATTGGATAAAAATCCTAATTGGATTAGAATAAGCGTAGCGAGGACGAAAATGACCTAATTGGATTACCAATGACACAAAATCACTTATTATATGCACAAGATTGGTTAAAAACCCTAATTGGATTAGAATAAGCCTAGGGAGGACGAAAATGACCTAAATGTGCAACCAATGACACAAAATCACATATTGGATGCACAAGATTGGTTAAAAACCCTAATTGGATTAGAAGAAGCCTAGGGAGGACGAAAGTGACCTAAATGTTCAACCAATGACACAAAATGACAATAAATCTCATATTGGATGCACAAGATTGATTAAAACCCTAATTGGATTAGAATAAGCCTAGCGAGGACGAAAATGACCTAATTGGATTACCAATGACACAAAATCACTTATTATATGCACAAGATTGGTTAAAAACCCTAATTGGATTAGAATAAGCCTAGGGAGGACGAAAATGACCTAAATGTGCAACCAATGACACAAAATCACATGTTGGATGCACAAGATTGGTTAAAAACCCTAATTGGATTAGAATAAGCCTAGCGAGAACGAAAATGACCTAATTGGATTACCAATGACACAAAATCACTTATTATATGCACAAGATTGGTTAAAAACCCTAATTGGATTAGAATAAGCCTAGGGAGGACGAAAATGACCTAAATGTGCAACCAATGACACAAAATCACATAATGGATGCACAAGATTGGTTAAAAACCCTAATTGGATTAGAATAAGCCTAGGGAGGACGAAAATGACCTAAATGTTCAACCAATGACACAAAATCACATATTGGATGCACAAGATTGGTTAAAAACCCTAATTGGATTAGAATAAGCCTAGGGAGGACAAAAATGACCTAAATGTTCAACCAATTACACAAAATCACATATAGGATGCACAAGATAGGTTAAAAACCCTAATTGGATTAGAATAAGCCTAGGGAGGACGAAAATGACCTAAATGTTCAACCAATGACACAAAATCACATATTGGATGCACAAGATTGGTTAAAAACCCTAATTGGATTAGAATAAGCCTAGGGAGTACGAAAATGACCTAAATGTTCAACCAATGACACAAAATTACACAAAATCACATATTGGATGCACAAGATTGGTTAAAAACCCTAACTGGATTAGAATAAGCCTAGGGAGGACGAAAATGACGTAAATGTTCAACCAATGACACAAAATCACATATTGGATGCACAAGATTGGTTAAAAACCCTAATTGGATTAGAATAAGCCTAGCGAGGACGAAAATGACCTAATTGGATTACCAATGACACAAAATCACTTATTATATGCACAAGATTGGTTAAAAACCCTAATTTGATTTGAATAAGCCTAGGGAGGACGAAAATGACCTAAATGTGCAACCAATGACACAAAATCACTAATTATATGCACAAGATTGGTTAAAAACGCTAATTGGATTAGAATAAGCCTAAGGAGGACGAAATTGACCTAAATGTGCAACCAATGACACAAAATTACATATTGGATGCAAAAGATTGATTAAAAACCCTAATTGGATTAGAATAAGCCTAGCGAGGACGAAAATGACCTAATTGGATTACCAATGACACAAAATAACTTATTATATGCACAAGATTGGTTAAAAACCCTAATTGGATTAGAATAAGCCTAGGGAGGACGAAAATGACCTAAATGTGCAACCAATGACACAAAATCATATTTTGGATGCACAAGATTGGTTAAAAACCCTAATTGGATTAGAATAAGCCTAGCGAGGACGAAAATGACCTAATTGGATTACCAATGACACAAAATCACTTATTATATGCACAAGATTGGTTAAAAACCCTAATTGGATTAGAATAAAACTAGGGAGGACGAAAATGACCTAAATGTGCATCCAATGACACAATCTCATATTGGATGCCTAAGATTGGTTAAAACCCCTAATTGGATTAGAATAAGCCTGGGGAGGACGAAAATGACCTAAATGTTCAACCAATGACAAAAAATGACACAAAATCACATATTGGATGCACAAGATTGGTTAAAAACCCTAATTGGATTAGAATAAGCCTAGCGAGGACGAAAACGACCTAATTGGATTACCAATGACACAAAATCACTTATTATATTCCCAAGATTGGTTAAAAACCCTAATTGGATAAGAATAAGCCTAGGGAGGACGAAAATGATCTAAATGTGCAACCAATGACACAAAATCACATATTGGACGCACAAGATTGGTTAAAAACCCTGATTGGATTAGAATAAGCCTAGGGAGGACGAAAATGACCTAAATGTTCAACCAATCACACAAAATGACACAAAATCACATATTGGATGCACAAGATTGGTTAAAAACCCTAATTGGATTAGAATAAGCCTAGGGAGGACGAAATTGACCTAAATGTGCAACCAATGACACAAAATCACTTATTATATGCACAAGATTTGTTAAAAACCCTAATCGGATTAGAATAAGCCTAACAAGGACGAAAATGACCTAATTGGAATACCAATGACACAAAATGACACAAAATCACATATTGGATGCATAAGATGCGTTAACAACCCAAATTGGATTAGAATAAGCCTAGCGAGGACGAAAATGACCTAATTGGATTACCAATGACACAAAATCACTTATTATATGCACAAGATTTGTTAAGAACCCTAATTGGATTAGAATAAGCCTAGGGAGAAAAAAAATACCTAAGTGTGCAACCAATGACACAAAATGACACAAAATCACATATTGGATGCACAAGATTGGTTAAAAACCCTAATTGGATTAGAATAAGCCTAGCGAGGACGAAAATGACCTAAATGTTCAACCAGTGACCCAAAATGACACAAAATCACATATTGGATGCACAAGAATGGTTAAAAACCCTAATTGGATTAGAATAAGCCTAGCGAGGATGAAAATGACCTAATTGGATTACCAATGACACAAAATCACTTATTATATGCACAAGATTGGTTAAAAACTCTAATTGGATTAGAATAAGCCTAGGGAGGACGAAAATGACCTAAATGTTCAACCAATGACACAAAATGACACAAAATCACATATTGGATGCACAAGATTGTTTAAAAACCCTAATTTGATTAGAATAAGCCTAGAAGGACGAAAATGACCTAAATGTTCAACCAATGACACAAAATCACATATTGGATGCACAAGATTGTTTAAAAACCCTAATTGGATTAGAATAAGCCTAGCTTGGACGAAAATGACCTAATTGGATTACCAATGACACAAAATCAATTATTATATGTACCAGATTGGTTAAAAACCCTAATTGAATTAGAATAAGCCTAGGGAGGACGAAAATGACTAAAATGTGCAACCAATGACACAAAATCACATATTGGATGCACAAGATTGTTTAAAAACCATAATTGGATTACAATAAGCCTAGCGAGGACGAAAATGACCTAATTGGATTACCAATGACACAAAATGACACAAAATCACATATTGGATGCATAAGATTGGTTAAAAACCCTAATTGGATTAGAATAAGCCTAGCGAGGACGAAAATGACCTAATTGGATTACCAATGACACAAAATGACACAAAATCACATATTGGATGTATCAGATGCGTTAACAACCCTAATTGGATTAGAATAAGCCTAGCGAGGACGAAAATGACCTAATTGGATTACCAATGACACAAAATCACTTATTATATGCACAAGATTGGTTAAGAACCCTGATTGGATTAGAATAAGCCTAGGGAGAAAAAAAATTACCTAAGTGTGCAACCAATGACACAAAATCACATATTGGATGCACAAGATTAGTTAAAAACCCTAATTGGATTAGAATAAGCCTAGGGAGGACGAAAATGACCTAAATGTTCAACCAGTGACCCAAAATGACACAAAATCACATATTGGATGCACAAGAATGGTTAAAAACCCTAATTGGATTAGAATAAGCCTAGCGAGGATGAAAATGACCTAATTGGATTACCAATGACACAAAATCACTTATTATATGCACAAGATTGGTTAAAAACTCTAATTGGATTAGAATAAGCCTAGGGAGGACGAAAATGACCTAAATGTTCAACCAATGACACAAAATGACACAAAATCACATATTGGATGCACAAGATTGTTTAAAAACCCTAATTGGATTAGAATAAGCCTAGCGAGGACGAAAAAGACCTAATTGGATTACCAATGACACAAAATCACTTATTTTATGCACAAGATTGGTTAAAAACCCTAATTGGATTAGAATAAGCCTAGGGAGGACGAAAATGATCTAAATGTGCAACCAATGACACAAAATCACATATTGGATGCACAAGATTGGTTAAAAACCCTAATTGGATTAGAATAAGCCTAGGGAGGACGAAAATGATCTAAATGTGCAACCAATGACACAAAATCACATATTGGATGCACAAGATTGGTTAAAAACCCTAATTGGATTAGAATAAGCCTAGCGAGGACGAAAATGACCTAATTGGATTACCAATGACACAAAATCACATATTATATGCACAAGATTGGTTAAAAACCCTAATTGGATTAGAATAAGCCTAGGGAGGACGAAAATGATCTAAATGTGCAACCAATGACACAAAATCACATATTGGATGCACAAGATTGGTTAAAAACCGTAATTGGATTAGAATAAGCCTAGGGAGGACGAAAATGACCTCAATGTGCAACCAATGACACAAAATCACATATTGGATGCACAAGATTGGTTAAAAACCCTAATTGGATTAGAATAAGCCTAGCAAGGACGAAAATGACCTAATTGGAATACCAATGACACAAAATGACACAAAATCACATATTGGATGCATAAGATGCGTTAACAACCCTAATTGGATTAGAATAAGCCTAGCGAGGACGAAAATGACCTAATTGGATTACCAATGACACAAAATCACTTATTATATGCAAAAGATTGGTTAAGAACCTTAATTGGATTAGAATAAGCCTAGAGAGAAAAAAAATTACCTAAGTGTGAAACCAATGACACAAAATGACACAAAATCACATATTGGATGCACAAGATTGGTTAAAAACCCTAATTGGATTAGAATAAGCCTAGGGAGGACGAAATTGACCTAAATGTGCAACCAATGACACAAAATCACTTATTATATGCACAAGATTGGTTAAAAACCCTAATTGGATTAGAATAAGCCTAGCAAGGACGAAAATGACCTAATTGGAATACCAATGACACAAAATGACACAAAATCACATATTGGATGCATAAGATGCGTTAACAACCCTAATTGGATTAAAATAAGCCTAGCGAGGACGAAAATGACCTAATTGGATTACCAATGACACAAAATCACTTATTATATGCACAAGATTGGTTAAGAACCCTAATTGGATTAGAATATGCCTAGGGAGAAAAAAAATTACCTAAGTGTGCAACCAATGATACCAAATGACACAAAATCACATATTGGATGCACAAGATTGGTTAAAAACCCTAATTGGATTAGAATAAGCCTAGGGGGGACGAAAATGACCTAAATGTGCAACCAATGACACAAAATCACATATTGGAGGCACAAGATTGGTTAAAAACCCTAATTGGATTAGAATAAGCCTAGGGAGGACGAAAATGACCTAAATGTTCAACCAATGACAAAAAATGACACAAAATCACATATTGGATGCACAAGATTGGTTAAAAACCCTAATTGGATTAGAATAAGCCTAGCGAGGACGAAAACGACCTAATTGGATTACCAATGACACAAAATCACTTATTATATTCCCAAGATTGGTTAAAAACCCTAATTGGATAAGAATAAGCCTAGGGAGGACGAAAATGATCTAAATGTGCAACCAATGACACAAAATCACATATTGGACGCACAAGATTGGTTAAAAACCCTGATTGGATTAGAATAAGCCTAGGGTGGACGAAAATGACCTAAATGTTCAACCAATCACACAAAATGACACAAAATCACATATTGGATGCATAAGATGCGTTAACAACCCTAATTGGATTAGAATAAGCCTAGCGAGGACGAAAATGACCTAATTGGATTACCAATGACTCAAAATCACTTATTATATGCACAAGATTGGTTAAGAACCCTAATTGGATTAGAATAAGCCTAGGGAGAAAAACAATTACCTAAGTGTGCAACCAATGACACAAAATCACATATTGGATGCACAAGATTAGTTAAAAACCCTAATTGGATTACAATAAGCCTAGCGAGGACGAAAATGACCTAATTGGATTACCAATGATACAAAATCACATATTGGATGCGTAAGATTGGTTAAAAACCCTAATTGGATTAGAATAAGCCTAGGGAGGACGAAAATTACCTAATTGTGCAACCAATGACACAAAATCACTTATTATATGCACAAGATTGGTTAAAAACCCTAATTGGATTAGAATAAGCCTAGCAAGGACGAAAATGACCTAATTGGAATACCAATGACACAAAATGACACAAAATCACATATTGGATGCATAAGATGCGTTAACAACCCTAATTGGATTAGAATAAGCCTAGCGAGGACGAAAATGACCTAATTGGGTTACCAATGACACAAAATCACTTATTATATGCACAAGATTGGTTAAGAACCCTAATTGGATTAGAATAAGCCTAGGGAGAAAAATAATTACCTAAGTGTCCAACCAATGACACAAAATGACACAAAATCACATATTGGATGCACAAGATTAGTTAAAAACCCTAATTGGATTACAATAAGCCTAGCGAGGACGAAAATGACCTAATTGGATTACCAATGACACAAAATGACACAAAATCACATATTGGATGCATAAGATTGGTTAAAAACCCTAATTGGATTAGAATAAGCCTAGAGAGGACGAAAATGACCTAATTGGATTACCAATGACACAAAATCACTTATTATATGCACAAGATTGGTTAAAAACCCTAATTGGATTAGAATAAGCCTAGGGAGGACGAAAATGACCTAAATGTGCAACCATTGACACAAAATCACATATTGGATGCACAAGATTGGTTAAAAACCCTAATTGGATTAGAATAAGCCTAGCGAGGACAAAAATGACCTAATTGGATTACCAATGACACAAAATCACTCATTATATGCACAAGATTGGTTAAAAACCCTAATTGGATTAGAATAAAACTAGGGAGGACGAAAATGACCTAAATGTGCAACCAATGACACAATCTCATATTGGATGCCCAAGATTGGTTAAAAACCCTAACTGGATTAGAACAAGCCTAGGGAGGACAAAAATGACCTAAATATTCAACCAATGACACAAAATGACACAAAATCACATATTGGATGCACAAGATTGGTTAAAAACCCTAATTGGATTAGAATAAGCCTAGGGAGGACGAAAATGACCTAAATGTGCAACCACTGACACAAAATCACATATTGGATGCACAAGATTGGATAAAAATCCTAATTGGATTAGAAGAAGCCTAGCGAGGACGAAAATGACCTAATTGGATTACCAATGACACAAAATCACTTATTATATGCACAAGATTGGTTAAAAACCCTAATTGGATTAGAATAAGCCTAGGGAGGACGAAAATGACCTAAATGTGCAACCAATGACACAAAATCACATATTGGATGCACAAGATTGGTTAAATACCCTAATTGTATTAGAATAAGCCTAGGGAGGACGAAAATGACCTAATTGGATTACCAATGACACAAAATGACACAAAATCACATATTGGATGCATAAGATTGGTTAAAAAACCTAATTGGATTAGGATAAGCCTATCGAGGACGAAAATGACCTAATTGGATTACCAATGACACAAAATCACTTATTATATGCACAAGATTGGTTAAAAACCCTAATTGGATTAGAATAAGCCTAGGGAGGACGAAAATGACCTAAATGTTCAACCAATGACACAAAATGACACTAAATCACATATTGGATGCACAAGATTGGTTAAAAACCCTAATTGGATTAGAATAAGCCTAGGGAGGACGAAAATGACCTAAATGTGCAACCAATGACACAAAATCACATATTGGATGCACAAGATTGGTTAAAAACCCTAATTGGATTAGAACAAGCCTAGGAAGGAAGAAAATGATCAAAATATTCAACTAATGACACAAAATGACACAAAATAGAATATTGGATGCACTAGATTGGATAAAATCCCTAATTGGATTAGAATAAGCCTAGCGAGGACGAAAATGACCTAATTGGATTACCAATGACACAAAATGACACAAAATCACATATTGGATGCATAAGATTTGTTACAAACCCTAATTGAATTAGAATAAGCCTAGCGAGGACGAAAATGACCTAATTGGATAACCAATGACACAAAATCACTTATTATACGCACAAGATTGGTTAAAAACCCTAATTGGATTAAAATAAAACTTGGGAGGACGAAAATGACCTAATGTGCAACCAATGACACAATCTCATATTGGATGCCCAAGATTGGTTAAAAACCCTAATTGGATTAGAACAAGCCTAGGGAGGACGAAAATGACCTAAATATTCAAGCAATGACACAAAATGACACAAAATCACATATTGGATGCACAAGATTGGTTAAAAACCCTAATTGGATTAGAATAAGCCTAGGGAGGACGAAAATGACCTAAATTTACAACCAATGACACAAAATCACATATTGGATGCACAAGATTGGTAAAAAACCCTAATTGGATTAGCATAAGCCTAGGGAGGACGAAAATGACCTAAATGTTCAACCAATGACACAAAATGACACAAAATCACATATTGGATGCACAAGATTGGTTAAAAACCCTAATTGGATTAGAATAAGCCTAGGGAGGACGAAAATGACCTAAATGTGCAACCAATGACACAAAATCACATATTGGATGCACAAGATTGGTTAAAAACCCTAATTGGATTACAATAAGCCTAGCGAGGACGAAAATGACCTAATTGGATTACCAATGGCACAAAATGACACAAAATCACATATTGGATGCCTAAGATTGGTTAAAAACCCTAATTGGATTAGAATAAGCCTAGAGAGGACGAAAATGACCTAATTGGATTACCAATGACACAAAATCACTTATTATATGCACAAGATTGGTTAAAAACCCTAATTGGATTAGAATACGCCTAGGGAGTACGAAAATGACCTAAAGGTGCAACCAATGACAAAAAGTCACATATTGGATGCCCAAGATTGGTTAAAAACCCTAATTGGATTAGAACAAGCCTAGGGAGGACGAAAATGACCTAAATATTCAACTAATGACACAAAATGACACAAAATCACATATTGGATGCACAAGATTGGTTAAAAACCCTAATTGGATGAGAATAAGCCTAGGGAGGACGAAAATGACCCAAATGTTCAACCAATGACCCAAAATCACACAAAATCACATATTGGATGCACAAGATTGGTTAAAAACCCTAATTGGATTAAAATCAGCCTAGCGAGGACGAAAATGACCTAATTGGATTACCAATGACACAAAATAACTTATTATATGCACAAGATTGGTTAAAAACCCTAATTGGATTAGAATAAGCCTAGGGAGGACGAAAATGACCTAAATGTGCAACCAATGACACAAAATCATATTTTGGATGCACAAGATTGGTTAAAAACCCTAATTGGATTAGAATAAGCCTAGCGAGGACGAAAATGACCTAATTGGATTACCAATGACACAAAATCACTTATTATATGCACAAGATTGGTTAAAAACCCTAATTGGATTAGAATAAAACTAGGGAGGACGAAAATGACCTAAATGTGCATCCAATGACACAATCTCATATTGGATGCCTAAGATTGGTTAAAACCCCTAATTGGATTAGAATAAGCCTGGGGAGGACGAAAATGACCTAAATGTTCAACCAATGACAAAAAATGACACAAAATCACATATTGGATGCACAAGATTGGTTAAAAACCCTAATTGGATTAGAATAAGCCTAGCGAGGACGAAAATGACCTAATTGGATTACCAATGACACAAAATCACTTATTATATGCACAAGATTGGTTAAAAACCCTAATTGGATTAGAATAAGCCTAGGGAGGACGAAAATGACCTAAATGTTCAACCAATGACACAATATCACATATTGCATGCACAAGATTGGTTAAAAACCCTAATTGGATTAGAATAAGCCTAGGGAGGACGAAAATGACCTAAATGTTCAACCAATGACACAAAATCACATATTGGATGCACAAGATTGGTTAAAAACCTTAATTGGAATAAAATAAGCCTAGGGAGGACGAAATTGACCTAATTGTTCAACCAATGACACAAAATGACACAAAATCACACATTGGATGCACAAGATTGGTTAAAAACCTTAATTGGATTAGAATAAGCCTAGGGAGGACGAAAATGACCTAAATGTTCAACCAATGACACAAAATGACACAAAATCACATATTGGATGCACAAGATTGGTTAAAAACCCTAATTGGATTAGAATAAGCCTAGGGAGGACGAAAATCACGTAAATGTTCAACCAATGACACAAAATGACACAAAATCACATATTGGATGCACAAGATTGGTTAAAAACCCTAATTGGATTAGAATAAGCCTAGGGAGGACGAAAATGACCTAAATGTTCAACCAATGACACAAAATGACACAAAATCACATATTGGATGCACAAGATTGGTTAAAAATCCTAATTAGATTAAAATAACCCTAGGGAGGACGAAAATGACCTAAATGTTCAACCAATGACACAAAATGACACAAAATCACATATTGGATGCACAGGATTCGTGAAAAACCCTAATTGGATTAGAATAAGCCTGGGGAGGACGAAAATGACCTAAATGTTCAACCAATGACACAAAATGACACAAAATCACATATTGGATGCACAAGATTGGTTAAAAACCCTAATTGGATTAGAATAAGCCTAGGGAGGACGAAAATGACCTAAATGTTCAACCAATGACACAAAATGACACAAAATCACATATTGGATGCACAAGATTGGTTAAAAACCTTAATTGGATTAGAATAAGCCTAGGGAGGACGAATATGACCTAAATGTTCAACCAATGACACAAAATGACACAAAATCACATATTGGATGCACAAGATTGGTTAAAAACCCTAATTGGATTAGAATAAGCCTAGGGAGGACGAAAATGACCTAAATGTTCAACCAATGACACAAAATGACACAAAATCACATATTGGATGCACAAGATAGGTTAAAAACGCTAATTGGATTAGAATAAGCCTAGGGAGGACGAAAATGACCTAATTGGATTACAGATGACACAAAATGACACAAAATCACATATTGGATGCACAAGATTGGTTAAAAACCCTAATTGGATAAGAATAAGCCTAGGGAGGACGAAAATGACCTAATTGGATTACAAATGACACAAAATGACACAAAATCACATATTGGATGCACAAGATTGGTTAAAAACCCTAATTGGATTAGAATAAGCCTTGGGAGGACGAAAATAACCTAAATGTTCAACCAATGACACAAAATGACACAAAATCACATATTGGATGCACAAGATTGGTTAAAAACCCTAATTGGATTAGAATAAGCCTAGGGAGGACGAAAATGACCTAAATGTTCAACCAATGACACAAAATGACACAAAATCACATATTGGATGCATTAGATTGGTTAAAAATTCTAATTGGATTAGAATAAGCCTAGCGAGGACGAAAATGACCTAATTGAATTAACAATGACACAAAATCACTTATTATATGCACAAGATTGGTTAAAAACCCTAATTGGATTAGAATAAGCCTAGGGAGGACGAAAATGACCTAAATGTGCAACCAATGACACAAAATCACATATTGGATGCACAAGATTGGTTAAAAACCCTAATTGGATTAGAATAAGCCTAGGGAGGACGACAATGACCTAAATGTTCAACCAATGACAAAAAATGACACAAAATCACATATTGGATGCACAAGATTGGTTAAAAACCCTAATTGGATTAGAATAAGCCTAGGGAGGACGAAAATGACCTAAATGTTCAACCAGTGACCCAAAATGACACAAAATCACATATTGGATGCACAAGAATGGTTAAAAACCCTAATTGGATTAGAATAAGCCTAGCGAGGACGAAAATGACCTAATTGGATTACCAATGACACAAAATCACTTATTATATGCACATGATTGGTTAAAAACCCTAATTAGATTAGAATAAGCCTAGGGAGGACGAAAATGACCTAAATGTTCAACCAATGACACAAAATGACACAAAATCACATATTGGATGCACAAGATTGTTTAAAAACCCTAATTGGATTAGAATAAGCCTAGGGACGACGAAAATGACCTAAATGTTCAACCAGTGACACAAAATCACATATTTGATGCACAAGATTGGTTAAAAACCCTAATTCGATTAGAATAAGCCTAGCGAGGACGAAAATGACCTAATTGGATTACCAATGACACAAAATCACTTATTATATGCACAAGATTGGTTAAAAACCCTAATTGGATTAGAATAAGCCTAGGGAGGACGAAAATAACCTAAATGTGCAACCAATGACACAAAATCACATATTGGATGCACAAGATTGGTTAAAAACCCTAATTGGATTAGAATAAGCCAAGGGAGGACGAAAATGACCTAAATGTTCAACCAATGACACAAATTGACACAAAATCACATATTGGATGCACAAGATTGGTTAGAAACCCTAATTGGATTAGAATAATTCTAGGGAGGACGAAAATGACCTAAATGTTCAACCAATGACACAAAATGACACAAAATCACATATTGGATGCACAAGATTGCTTAAAAACCCTAATTGGATTACAATAAGTTTAGCGAGGACGAAAATGACCTAATTGGATTACCAATGACACAAAATCACTTATTATATGCACAAGATTGGTTAAAAACCCTAATTGGATTAGAATAAGCCTAGGGAGGACGAAAATGACCTAAATGTGCAACCAATGACACAAAATCACATATTGGATGCACAAGATTGGTTAAAAACCCTAAATTGATTAGAATAAGCCTAGGGAGGACGAAAATGACCTAAATGTTCACCCAATGACACAAAATCACATATTGGATGCACAAGATTGGTTAAAAACCCTAATTGGATTAGAATAAGCCTAGGGAGGACGAAAATGACCTAAATGTGCAACCAATGACACAAAATCACATATTGGATGCACAAGATTGGTTAAAAACCCTAATTGGATTAGAATTAGCCTAGGGAGGACGAAAATGACCTAAATGTGCCACCAATGACACAAAATCTCATATTGGATGCACAAGATTGGTTAAAAACCCTAATTGGATTAGAATAAGCCTAGGGAGGACGAAAATGACCTAAATGTGCAACCAATGACACAAAATCACATATTGGATGCACAAGATTGGTTAAAAACCCTAATTGGATTAGAATAAGCCTAGGGAGGACGAGAATGACCTAAATGTGCAACCAATGACACAAAATCACATATTGGATGCACAAGATTGGTTAAAAACCCTAATTGGATTAGAATAAGCCTAGGGAGGACGAAAATGACCTAAATGTTCAACAAATGACACAAAATCACATATTGGATGCACAAGATTGGTTAAAAACCCTAATTGGATTAGAATAAGCCTAGGGAGGACGAAAATGACCTAAATGTTCAACCAATGACACAAAATGACACAGAATCACATATTGGATGCACAAGATTGGTTAAAAACCCTAATTGGATTAGAATAAGCCTAGGGAGGACGAAAATGACCTAAATGTTCAACCAATGACACAAAATCACATATTGGAGGCACAAGATTGGTTAAAAACCCTAATTGGATTAGAATAAGCCTAGCGAGGACGAAAATGACCTAATTGGATTACCAATGACACAAAATCACTTATTATATGCACAAGATTGGTTAAAAACCCTAATTGGATTAGAATAAGCCTAGGGAGGACGAAAATGACCTAAATGTTCAACCAATGACACAAAATCACATATTGGATGCACAAGATTGTTTAAAAACCCTAATTGGATTAGAATAAGCCTAGCTAGGACGAAAATGACCTAATTGGATTACCAATGACACAAAATCAATTATTATATGCACCAGATTGGTTAAAAACCCTAATTGGATTAGAATAAGCCTAGGGAGGACGAAAATGACCTAAATGTGCAACCAATGACACAAAATCACATATTGGATGCACAAGATTGTTTAAAAACCCTAATTGGATTAGAATAAGCCTAGCGAGGACGAAAATGACCTAATTGGATTACCAATGACACAAAATCACTTATTATATGCACAAGATTGGTTAAAAACCCTAATTGGATTAGAATAAGCCTAGGGAGCACTAAAATGACCTAAATGTGCAACCAATGACACAAAATCACATATTGGATGCACAAGATTGGTTAAAAACCCTAATTGGATTAGAATAAGCCTAGGGAGGACGAAAATGACCTAAATGTGCAACCAATGACACAAAATCACATATTGGATGCACAAGATTGGTTAAAAACCCTAATTGGATTAGAATTAGCCTAGGGAGGACGAAAATGACCTAAATGTGCCACCAATGACACAAAATCTCATATTGGATGCACAAGATTGGTTAAAAACCCTAATTGGATTAGAATAAGCCTAGGGAGGACGAAAATGACCTAAATGTGCAACCAATGACACAAAATCACATATTGGATGCACAAGATTGGTTAAAAACCCTAATTGGATTACAATAAGCCTAGCGAGGACGAAAATGCCCTAATTGGATCACCAATGACACAAAATGACACAAAATCACATATTGGATGCATAAGATTGGTCAAAAACCCTAATTGGATTAGAATAAGCCTAGCGAGGACGAAAATGACCTAATTGGATTACCAATGACACAAAATCACTTATTATATGCATAAGATTGGTTAAAAACCCTAATTGGATTAGAATAAGCCTAGGGAGGACGAAAATGACCTAAATGTTCAACCAATGACACAAAATCACATATTGGATGCACAAGATTGGTTAAAAACCCTAATTGGATTACAATAAGACTAGGGAGGACGAAAATGACCTAAATGTGCAACCAATGACACAAAATCACATCTTGGATGCACAAGATTGGTTAAAATCCCAAATTGGATTAGAATAAGCCTAACGAGGACGAAAATGACCTAATTGGATTACCAATGACACAAAATCACTTATTATATGCACAAGATTGGTTAAAAACCCTAATTGGATTAGAATAAGCCTAGGGAGGACGAAAATGACCTAAATGTGCAACCAATGACACAAAATCACATATTGGATGCACAAGATTGGTTAAAAACCCTAATTGGATTAAAATAAGCCTAGGGACGACGAAAATGACCTAAATGTTCAACCAATGACACAAAATGACACGAAATCACATATTGGATGCACAAGATTGGTTAAAAACCCTAATTGGATTAGAATAAGCCTAGGGAGGACGAAAATGACCTAAATGTGCAACCAATGACACAAAATCACATATTGGATGCACAAGATTGGTTAAAAACACTAATTGCATTCGAACAAGGCTAGGGAGGACGAAAGTGACCTAAATGTTCAACCAATGACACAAAATCACATATTGGATGCACAAGATTGGTTAAAAACCCTAATTGGATTAGAATAAGCCTAGCGAGGACGAAAATCACCTAATTGGATTACCGATGACAGAAAATCACTTATTATATGCACAAGATTGGTTAAAAACCCTAATTGGATTAGAATAAGCCTAGGGAGGACGAAAATGACCTAAATGTGCAACCAATGACACAAAATCACATATTGGATGCACAAGATTGGTTAAAAACCCTAATTGGATTAGAATAAGCCTAGGGAGGACGAAAATGACGTCAATGTGCAACCAATGACACAAAATCACATATTGGATGCATAAGATTGGTTAAAAACCCTAATTAGATTAGAATAAGCCT
Organism: Cicer yamashitae; assembly: GCA_037974755.1. Lineage (NCBI taxonomy): Eukaryota > Viridiplantae > Streptophyta > Magnoliopsida > Fabales > Fabaceae > Cicer > Cicer yamashitae. Next base: position 11,504,208 of record JBBPBQ010020321.1, on the reverse strand, counting down.
AGGGAGGACGAAAATGGCCTAAATGTTCAACCAATAACACAAAATGACACAAAATCACATATTGGATGCATAAGATTGGTTAAAAATTCTACTTGGATTAGCATAAGCCTAGCGAGGACGAAAATGACCTAATTGGATTACCAATGACATAAAATCACTTATTATATGCACAAGATTGGTTAAAAACCCTAATTGGATTAGAATAAGCCTAGGGAGGACGAAAATGACCTAAATGTGCAACCAATGACACAAAATCACATATTGGATGCACAAGATTGGTTAAAAACCCTAATTGGATTAGAATAAGCCTAGGGAGGACGAAAATGACCTAAATGTTCAACCAATGACACAACATCACATATTGGATGCACAAGATTGGTTAAAAACCCTAATTGGATTTGAATAAGCCTAGGGAGGACGAAAATGACCTAAATGTTCAACCAATGACACAAAATGACACAAAATCACATATTGGATGCACAAGATTGGTTAAAAACCCTAATTGGATTAGAATAAGCCTAGGGAGGACGAAAATGACCTAAATGTTCAACCAATGACACAAAATCATATATTGGATGCACAAGATTGGTTAAAAACCCTAATTAGATTAGAATAAGCCTAAGGAGGACGAAAATGACCTAAATGTTCAACCAATGACACAAAATCATATATTGGATGCACAAGATTGGTTAAAAACCCTAATTGGATTAGAATAAGCCTAGGGAGGACGAAAATGACCTAAATGTTCAACCAATGACACAAAATGACAGAAAATCACATATTGGATGCACAAGATTGGTTAAAAAACCTAATTGGATTAGAATAAGCTTAGGGAGGACGAAAATGACCTAAATGTTCAACCAATGACACAAAATGACACAAAATCACATATTGGATGCACAAGATTGGTTAAAAACCCTAATTGGATTAGAATAAGCCTAAGGAGGACGAAAATGAACTAAATGTTCAACCAATGACACAAAATGACACAAAATCACATATTGGATGCACAAGATTGGTTAAAAACCCTAATTGGATTAGAATAATCCAAAGGAGGACGAAAATGACCTAAATGTTCAACCAATGACACAAAATGACACAAAATCACATATTGGATGCACAAGATTGGTTAAAAACCCTAATTGGATTAGAATAAGCCTAGGGAGGACGAAAATGACCTAAATGTTCAACCAATGACACAAAATGACACAAAATCACATATTGGATGCACAAGATTGGTTAAAAACCCTAATTGGGTTAGAATAAGCCTTGGGAGGACGAAAATGACCTAAATTTGCAACCAATGACACAAAATCACATATTGGATGCACAAGATTGGTTAAAAACCCTAATTGGATTACAATAAGCCTAGCGAGGACGAAAATGACCTAATTGGATTACCAATGACACAAAATGACACAAAATCACATATTGGATGCATAAGATTGGTTACAAACCCTAATTGGATTAGAATAAGCCTAGCGAGGACGAAAATGACCTAATTGGATAACCAATGACACAAAATCACTTATTATACGCACAAGATTTGTTAAAAACCCTAATTGGATTAAAATAAAACTAGGGAGGACGAAAATGACCTAATGTGCAACCAATGACACAATCTCATATTGGATGCCCAAGATTGGTTAAAAACCCTAATTGGATTAGAACAAGCCTAGGGAGGACGAAAATGACCTAAATATTCAAGCAATGACACAAAATGACACAAAATCACATATTGGATGCACAAGATTGGTTAAAAACCCTAATTGGATTAGAATAAGCCTAGGGAGGACGAAAATGACCTAAATTTACAACCAATGACACAAAATCACATATTGGATGCACAAGATTGGTAAAAAACCCTAATTGGATTAGCATAAGCCTAGGGAGGACGAAAATGACCTAAATGTTCAACCAATGACACAAAATGACACAAAATCACATATTGGATGCACAAGATTGGTTAAAAACCCTAATTGGATTAGAATAAGCCTAGGGAGGACGAAAATGACCTAAATGTGCAACCAATGACACAAAATCACATATTGGATGCACAAGATTGGTTAAAAACCCTAATTGGATTACAATAAGCCTAGCGAGGACGAAAATGACCTAATTGGATTACCAATGGCACAAAATGACACAAAATCACATATTGGATGCATAAGATTGGTTAAAAACCCTAATTGGATTAGAATAAGCCTAGAGAGGACGAAAATGACCTAATTGGATTACCAATGACACAAAATGACTTATTATATGCACAAGATTGGTTAAAAACCCTAATTGGATTAGAATACGCCTAGGGAGTACGAAAATGACCTAAAGGTGCAACCAATGACAAAAAATCACATATTGGATGCCCAAGATTGGTTAAAAACCCTAATTGGATTAGAACAAGCCTAGGGAGGACGAAAATGACCTAAATATTCAACTAATGACACAAAATGACACAAAATCACATATTGGATGCACAAGATTGGTTAAAAACCCTAATTGGATGAGAATAAGCCTAGGGAGGACGAAAATGACCTAAATGTTCAACCAATGACCCAAAATCACACAAAATCACATATTGGATGCACAAGATTGGTTAAAAACCCTAATTGGATTAAAATCAGCCTAGCGAGGACGAAAATGACCTAATTGGATTACCAATGACACAAAATAACTTATTATATGCACAAGATTGGTTAAAAACCCTAATTGGATTAGAATAAGCCTAGGGAGGACGAAAATGACCTAAATGTGCAACCAATGACACAAAATCATATTTTGGATGCACAAGATTGGTTAAAAACCCTAATTGGATTAGAATAAGCCTAGCGAGGACGAAAATGACCTAATTGGATTACCAATGACACAAAATCACTTATTATATGCACAAGATTGGTTAAAAACCCTAATTGGATTAGAATAAAACTAGGGAGGACGAAAATGACCTAAATGTGCATCCAATGACACAATCTCATATTGGATGCCTAAGATTGGTTAAAACCCCTAATTGGATTAGAATAAGCCTGGGGAGGACGAAAATGACCTAAATGTTCAACCAATGACAAAAAATGACACAAAATCACATATTGGATGCACAAGATTGGTTAAAAACCCTAATTGGATTAGAATAAGCCTAGCGAGGACGAAAATGACCTAATTGGATTACCAATGACACAAAATCACTTATTATAATCGCAAGATTGGTTAAAAACCCTAATTGGATTAGAATAA
>JBBPBQ010020321.1:11461717-11500967 GCA_037974755.1 Cicer yamashitae | reverse complement strand
GGACGAAAATGACCTAATTGGATTACCAATGACACAAAATCAATTATTATATGCACCAGATTGGTTAAAAACCCTAATTGGATTAGAATAAGCCTAGGGAGGACGAAAATGACCTAAATGTGCAACCAATGACACAAAATCACATATTGGATGCACAAGATTGGTTAAAAACCCTAATTGGATTAGAATAAGCCTAGCGAGGACGAAAATGACCTAATTGGATTACCAATGACACAAAATCACTTATTATAATCGCAAGATTGGTTAAAAACCCTAATTGGATTAGAATAAGACTAGGGAGGACAAAAATGATCTAAATGTGCAACCAATGACACAAAATCACATATTGGACGCACAAGATTGGTTAAAAACCCTGATTGGATTAGAATAAGCCTAGGGAGGACGAAAATCACCTAAATGTTCAACCAATCACACAAAATGACACAAAATCACATATTGGATGCACAAGATTGTTTAAAAACCCTAATTGGATTAGAATAAGCCTAGCTAGGACGAAAATGACCTAATTGGATTACCAATGACACAAAATCAATTATTATATGCACCAGATTGGTTAAAAACCCTAATTGGATTAGAATAAGCCTAGGGAGGACGAAAATGACCTAAATGTGCAACCAATGACACAAAATCACATATTGGATGCACAAGATTGTTTAAAAACCCTAATTGGATTACAATAAGCCTAGCGAGGACGAAAATGACCTAATTGGATTACCAATGACACAAAATCACTTATTATATGCACAAGATTGGTTAAGAACCCTAATTGAATTAGAATAAGCCTAGGGAGAAAAAAAATTACCTAAGTGTGCAACCAATGACACAAAATGACACAAAATCACATATTGGATGCACAAGATTGGTTAAAAACCCTAATTGGATTAGAATAAGCCTAGGGAGGACAAAAATGACCTAAATGTTCAACCAGTGACCCAAAATGACACAAAATCACATATTGGATGCACAAGAATGGTAAAAAACCCTAATTGGATTAGAATAAGCCTAGCGAGGACGAAAATGACCTAATTGGATTACCAATGACACAAAATCACTTATTATATGCACAAGATTGGTTAAAAACCCTAATTGGATTAGAATAAGCCTAGGGAGCACTAAAATGACCTAAATGTGCAACCAATGACACAAAATCACATATTGGATGCACAAGATTGGTTAAAAACCCTAATTGGATTAGAATAAGCCTAGGGAGGACGAAAATGACCTAAATGTGCAACCAATGACACAAAATCACATATTGGATGCACAAGATTGGTTAAAAACCCTAATTGGATTAGATTAAGCCTAGGGAGGACGAAAATAACTTAAATGTTCAACCAATGACACAAAATGACACAAAATCACATATTGGATGCATAAGATTGGTTAAAAACCCTAATTGAATTAGAATAAGCGTAACGAGGATGAAAATGACATAATTGGATTACCAATGACACAAAATCAGTTATTATATGCACAAGATTGGTTAAAAACCCTAATTGGATTAGAATAAGCCTAGGGAGGACGAAAATGACCTAAATGTGCAACCAATGACTCAAAATCACATATTGGATGCACAAGATTGGTTAAAAACCCTAATTGGATTAGAATAAGCCTAGGGAGGACGAAAATGACCTAAATGTGCAACCAATGACACAAAATCACATATTGGATGCACAAGATTGGTTAAAAACCCTAATTGGATTAGAATAAGTCTAGGGAGCACCAAAATGACCTAAATGTTCAACAAATGACACAAAGTCACATATTGGATGCACAAGATTGGTTAAAAATCCTAATTGGATTAGAATAAGCCTAGGGAGGACGAAAATGACCTAAATGTGTAACCAATGACACAAAATCATATATTGGATGCACAAGATTGGTTAAAAACCCTAATTGGATTAGAATAAGCATAGGGACGACCAAAATGACCAAAATGTTCAACCAATGACACAAAATCACATATTGGATGCACAAGATTGGTTAAAAACCCTAATTGGATTAGAATAAGTTTAGCGAGGACGAAAATGACCTAATTGGATTAGAAATGACACAAAATCACATATTGGATGCACAAGATAGGTTAAAAACCCTAATTGGATTAGAATAAGCCTAGGGAGGACGAAAATGACCTAAATGTCCAACCAATGACACCAAATCACATATTGGATGCACAAGATTGGTTAAAAACCCTAAATGGATTAGAATAAGCCTCGAGAGGACGAACATGACCAAAATGTTCAACCAATGACACAAAATCACATATTGGATGCACAAGATTAGTTAAAAACCCTAATTGGATTTGAATAAGCCTAGTGAGGACGAAAATGACCTAATTGAATTACCAATGACACAAAATCACTTATTATATGCACAAGATTGATTAAAAACCCTAATTGGATTAGAATAAGCCTAGGGAGGACGAAAATGACCTAATGTGCAACCAATGACACAAAATCACATATTGGATGCACAAGATTGGTTAAAAACCCTAATTGGATTAGAATAAGCCTAGGGAGGACGAAAATGACCTAAATGTTCAACCAATGACACAAAGTGACACAAAATCACATATTGGATACACAAGATTGGTTAAAAACCCTAATCGGATTAGAATTAGCCTAGGTAGGACGAAAATGACCTAAATGTTCAACCAATGACACAAAATGACACAAAATCACATATTGGATGCACAAGATTGGTTAAAAACCCTAATTGGATTAGAATAAGCCTAGGGAGGACGAAAATGACCTAAATGTTCAACCAATGACACAAAATGACACAAAATCACATATTGGATGCACAAGATTGGTTAAAAACCTTAATTGGATTAGAATAAGCCTAGGGAGGACGAATATGACCTAAATGTTCAACCAATGACACAAAATGACACAAAATCACATATTGGATGCACAAGATTGGTTAAAAACCCTAATTGGATTAGAATAAGCCTAGGGAGGACGAAAATGACCTAAATGTTCAACCAATGACACAAAATGACACAAAATCACATATTGGATGCACAAGATAGGTTAAAAACGCTAATTGGATTAGAATAAGCCTAGGGAGGACGAAAATGACCTAATTGGATTACAGATGACACAAAATGACACAAAATCACATATTGGATGCACAAGATTGGTTAAAAACCCTAATTGGATAAGAATAAGCCTAGGGAGGACGAAAATGACCTAATTGGATTACAAATGACACAAAATGACACAAAATCACATATTGGATGCACAAGATTGGTTAAAAACCCTAATTGGATTAGAATAAGCCTTGGGAGGACGAAAATAACCTAAATGTTCAACCAATGACACAAAATGACACAAAATCACATATTGGATGCACAAGATTGGTTAAAAACCCTAATTGGATTAGAATAAGCCTAGGGAGGACGAAAATGACCTAAATGTTCAACCAATGACACAAAATGACACAAAATCACATATTGGATGCACAAGATTGGTTAAAAACCCTAATTGGGTTAGAATAAGCCTAGGGAGGACGAAAATGACCTAAATGTTCATCCAATGACACAAAATGACACAAAATCACATATTGGATGCCCATGATTGGTTAAAAATCCTAATTGGATTAGAATAAGCCTAGGGAGGACAAAAATGACCTAATTGGATTACCAATGACACAAAATCACTTATTATATGCAAAAGAGTGGTTAAAAACCCTAATTGGATTAGAATAAGCCTAGGGAGGACGAAAATGACCTAAATGTTCAACCAATGACACAAAATGACACAAAATCACATATTGGATGCACAAGATTGGTTAAAAACCCTAATTGGATTAGAATAAGCCTAGGGAGGACGAAAATGACCTAAATGTTCAACCAATGACACTAAATGACACAAAATCACATATTGGATGCACAAGATTGGTTAAAAACCCTAAATGGATTAGAATAAGCCTAGGGAGGACGAAAATGACCTAAATGTTCAACCAATGACACAAAATGACACAAAATCACATATTGGATGCACAAGATTGGTTAAGAACCCTAATTGGATTAGAATAAGCCTAGGGAGGATGAAAAGGACCTAAATGTTCAACCATTGACACAAAATGACACAAAATCACATATTGGATGCACAAGATTGGTTAAAAACCCTAATTGGATTAGAATAAGCCTAGGGAGGACGAAAATGACCTAAATGTTCAACCAATGACACAAAATCACATATTGGATGCACAAGATTGGTTAAAAACCCTAATTGGATTAGAATAAGCCTAGCAAGGACGAAAATGACCTAAATGTTCAACCAATGACACAAAATGACACAAAATCACATATTGGATGCACAAGATTGGTTAAAAACCCTAATTGGATTAGAATAAGCCTAGGGAGGACAAAAATGACCTAAATGTTCAACCAATGACACAAAATCACATATTGGATGCACAAGATTGGTTAAAAACCCTAATTGGATTAGAATAAGCCTAGGGAGGACGAAAATGACCTAAATGTTCAACCAATGACACAAAATGACACAAAATCACATATTGGATGCATTAGATTGGTTAAAAATTCTAATTGGATTAGAATAAGCCTAGCGAGGACGAAAATGACCTAATTGAATTAACAATGACACAAAATCACTTATTATATGCACAAGATTGGTTAAAAACCCTAATTGGATTAGAATAAGCCTAGGGAGGACGAAAATGACCTAAATGTGCAACCAATGACACAAAATCACATATTGGATGCACAAGATTGGTTAAAAACCCTAATTGGATTAGAATAAGCCTACGGAGGACGAAAATGACCTAAATGTGCAACCAATGACACCTAATCACATATTGGATGCACAAGATTGGTTAAAAACCCTAATTGGATTAGAATAAGCCTAGGGAGGACGAAAATGACCTAAATGTGCAACCAATGACACAAAATCACATATTGGATGCACAAGATTGGTTAAAAACCCTAATTGGATTAGAATAAGCCTAGGGAGGACGAAAATGACCTAAATGTGCAACCGATGACACAAAGTCACATATTGGATGCACAAGATTAGTTAAAAACCCTAATTGGATTAGAATAAGCCTAGGGAGGACGAAAATGACCTAAATGTTCAACCACTGACCCAAAATGACACAAAATCACATATTGGATGCACAAGAATGGTTAAAAACCCTAATTGGATTAGAATAAGCCTAGCGAGGACGAAAATGACCTAATTGGATTACCAATGACACAAAATCACTTATTATATGCACAAGATTGGTTAAAAACCCTAATTGGATTAGAATAAGCCTAGGGAGGACGAAAATGACCTAAATGTGCAACCAATGACACAAAATCACATATTGGATGCACAAGATTGTTTAAAAACCCTAATTGGATTAGAATAAGCCTAGCGAGGACGAAAATGACCTAATTGGATTACCAATGACACAAAATCACTTATTATATGCACAAGATTGGTTAAAAACCCTAATTGGATTAGAATAAGCCTAGGGAGGATGGAAATGACCTAAATGTGCAACCAATGACACAAAATCACATATTGGATGCACAAGATTGGTTAAAAACCCTAATTGGATTAGAATAAGCCTAGGGAGGACGAAAATGACCTAAATGTTCAACCAATGACACAAAATCACATATTGGATGCACAAGATTGGTTAAAAACCCTAATTGGATTAGAATAAGCCTATGGAGGACAAAAATGACCTAAATGTTCAACCAATGACACAAAATCACATATAGGATGCACAAGATTGGTTAAAAACCCTAATTGGATTAGAATAAGCCTAGCGAGGACGAAAATGACCTAATTGGATTACCAATGACACAAAATCACTTATTATATGCACAAGATTGGTTAAAAACCCTAATTGGATTAGAATAAGCCTAGGGAGGACGAAAATGACCTAAATGTTCAACCAATGACACAAAACGACACATAATCACATATTGGATGCACAAGATTGGTTAAAAACCCTAATTGGATTAGAATAAGCCTAGGGAGGACAAAAATGACCTAAATGTTCAACCAATGACACAAAATCACATATTGGATGCACAAGATTGGTTAAAAACCCTAATTGGATTAGAATAAGCCTAAGGAGGACGAATATGACCTAAATGTTCAACCAATGACACAAAATCACATATTGGATGCACAAGATTGGTTAAAAACCGTAATTGGATTAGAATAAGCCTAGGGACGACGAAAATGACCTAAATGTTCAACCAATGACACAAAATCACATATTGGATGCACAAGATTAATTAAAAACCCTAATTGGATTAGAATAAGCCTAGGGAGGACGAAAATGACCTAAATGTTCAACCAATGACACAAAATCACATATTGGATGCACAAGATCGGTTAAAAACCCTAATCGGATTAGAATAAGCTTAGGGAGGACGAAAATGACCTAAATGTTCAACCAATGACACAAAATGACACAAAATCACATATTGGATGCACAAGATTGGTTAAAAACCCTAATTGGATTAGAATAAGCCTAGGGAGGACGAAAATGACCTAAATGTTCAACCAATGACACAAAATGACACAAAATCACATATTGGATGCACAAGATTGGTTAAAAACCCTAACTGGATTAGAATAAGCCTAGGGACGACGATAATGTCCTAAATGTTCAACCAATGACACAAAATGACACAAAATCACATATTGGATGCACAAGATTGGTTAAAAACCCTAATTGGATTAGAATAAGCCTAGGGAGGACGAAAATGACCTAAATGTTCAACCAATGACACAAAATGACACAAAATCACATATTGGATGCACAAGATTGGTTAAAAACCCTAACTCGATTAGAATAAGCCTAAGGAGGACGATAATGACCTAAATGTTCAACCAATGACACAAAATGACACAAAATCACATATTGGATGCACAAGATTGGTTAAAAACCCTAATTGGATTAGAATAAGCCTAGGGAGGACGAAAATGACCTAAATGTTCAACCAATGACACAAAATCACATATTGGATGCACAAGATTGGATAAAAACCCTAATTAAATTAGAATAAGCCTAGGGAGGACGAAAATGACCTAAATGTTCAACCAATGACACAAAATGACTTATTGGATGCACAACATTGTTTAAAACCCCTAATTGGATTAGAATAAGCCTAGGGAGGACGAAAATGACCTAAATGTTCAACCAATGACACAAAATGACACAAAATCACATATTGGATGCACAAGATTGGTTAAAAACCCTAATTGGATTAGAATAAGCCTAGGGAGGACGAAAATGACCTAAATGTTCAACCAATGACACAAAATGACACAAAATCACATATTGGATGCACAAGATTGGTTAAAAACCCTAATTGGATTAGAATAAGCCTAGGGAGGACGAAAACGAACTAAATGTTCAACTGATGACACAAAATGACACAAAATCACATATTGGATGCACAAGATTGGTTAAAAACCATAATTGGATTAGAATAAGCCTAGGGAGGATGAAAATGACCTAAATGTTCAACCAATGACACAAAATGACACAAAATCACATATTGGATGCACAAGATTGGTTAAAAACCCTAATTGGATTAGAATAAGCCTAGGGAGGACGAAAATGACCTAAATGTTCAACCAATGACACAAAATGACACAAAATCACATATTGGATGCACAAGAATGGTTAAAAACCCTAATTGGATTAGAATAAGCCTAGCGAGGACGAAAATGACCTAATTGGATTACCAATGACACAAAATCACTTATTATATGCACAAGATTGGTTAAAAACCCTAATTGGATTAGAATAAGCCTAGAGAGGATGAAAATGACCTAAATGTGCAACCAATGACACAAAATCACATATTGGATGCAAAAGATAGATTAAACAACCCTAATTGGATTAGAATAAGCCTAGGGAGGACGAAAATGACCTAAATGTTCAACCAATGACACAAAATCACATATTGGATGCACAAGATTGGTTAAAAACCCTAATTGGATTAGAATAAGCCTAGGGAGGACGAAAATGACCTAAATGTTCAACCAATGACACAAAATCACATATTGGATGCACAAGTTTTGTTAAAAACCCTAATTGGATTAGAATAAGCCTAGGGAGGACGAAAATGACCTAAATGTTCAACCAATGACACAAAATCACATATTGGATGCACAAGATTGGTTAAAAACCCTAATTGGATTAGAATAAGTCTATGGAGGACGAAAATGACTTAAATGTTCAACCAATGACACAAAATGACACAAAATCACATATTGGATGCACAAGATTGGTTAAAAACCCTAATTGGATTAGAATAAGCCTAGGGAGGACGAAAATGACCTAAATGTTCAACCAATGACACAAAATCACATATTGGATGCACAAGATTGGTTAAAAACCCTAATTGGATTAGAATAATCCTTGGGAGGACAAAAATGACCTAAATGTTCAACCAATGACACAAAATCACATATAGGATGCACAAGATTGGTTAAAAACCCTAATTGGATTAGAATAAGCCTAGGCAGGACGAAAATGACCTAAATGTTCAACCAATGACACAAAATGACACAAAATCACATATTGGATGCACAAGATTGGTTAAAAACCCTAATTGGATTAGAATAAGCCTAGCGAGGACGAAAATGACCTAAATGGATTACCAATGACACAAAATCACTTATTATATGCACAAGATTGGTTAAAAACCCTAATTGGATTAGAATAAGCCTAGGGAGGACGAAAATGACCTAAATGTGCAACCAATGACACAAAATCACATATTGGATGCACAAGATTGGTTAAAAACCCTAATTGGATTAGAACAAGCCTAGGAAGGAAGAAAATGATCAAAATATTCAACTAATGACACAAAATGACACAAAATAGAATATTGGATGCACTAGATTGGATAAAATCCCTAATTGGATTAGAATAAGCCTAGCGAGGACGAAAATGACCTAATTGGATTACCAATGACACAAAATGACACAAAATCACATATTGGATGCATAAGATTTGTTACAAACCCTAATTGAATTAGAATAAGCCTAGCGAGGACGAAAATGACCTAATTGGATAACCAATGACACAAAATCACTTATTATACGCACAAGATTGGTTAAAAACCCTAATTGGATTAAAATAAAACTTGGGAGGACGAAAATGACCTAATGTGCAACCAATGACACAATCTCATATTGGATGCCCAAGATTGGTTAAAAACCCTAATTGGATTAGAACAAGCCTAGGGAGGACGAAAATGACCTAAATATTCAAGCAATGACACAAAATGACACAAAATCACATATTGGATGCACAAGATTGGTTAAAAACCCTAATTGGATTAGAATAAGCCTAGGGAGGACGAAAATGACCTAAATTTACAACCAATGACACAAAATCACATATTGGATGCACAAGATTGGTAAAAAACCCTAATTGGATTAGCATAAGCCTAGGGAGGACGAAAATGACCTAAATGTTCAACCAATGACACAAAATGACACAAAATCACATATTGGATGCACAAGATTGGTTAAAAACCCTAATTGGATTAGAATAAGCCTAGGGAGGACGAAAATGACCTAAATGTGCAACCAATGACACAAAATCACATATTGGATGCACAAGATTGGTTAAAAACCCTAATTGGATTACAATAAGCCTAGCGAGGACGAAAATGACCTAATTGGATTACCAATGGCACAAAATGACACAAAATCACATATTGGATGCATAAGATTGGTTAAAAACCCTAATTGGATTAGAATAAGCCTAGAGAGGACGAAAATGACCTAATTGGATTACCAATGACACAAAATGACTTATTATATGCACAAGATTGGTTAAAAACCCTAATTGGATTAGAATACGCCTAGGGAGTACGAAAATGACCTAAAGGTGCAACCAATGACAAAAAATCACATATTGGATGCCCAAGATTGGTTAAAAACCCTAATTGGATTAGAACAAGCCTAGGGAGGACGAAAATGACCTAAATATTCAACTCATGACACAAAATCACATATTGGATGCACAAGATTGGTTAAAAACCCTAATTGGATGAGAATAAGCCTAGGGAGGACGAAAATGACCTAAATGTTCAACCAATGACCCAAAATCACACAAAATCACATATTGGATGCACAAGATTGGTTAAAAACCCTAATTGGATTAAAATCAGCCTAGCGATGACGAAAATGACCTAATTGGATTACCAATGACACAAAATAACTTATTATATGCACAAGATTGGTTAAAAACCCTAATTGGATTAGAATAAGCCTAGGGAGGACGAAAATGACCTAAATGTGCAACCAATGACACAAAATCATATTTTGGATGCACAAGATTGGTTAAAAACCCTAATTGGATTAGAATAAGCCTAGCGAGGACGAAAATGACCTAATTGGATTACCAATGACACAAAATCACTTATTATATGCACAAGATTGGTTAAAAACCCTAATTGGATTAGAACAAGCCTAGGGAGGACGAAAATGACCTAAATGTGCAACCAATGACACAAAATCACATATTGGATGCACAAGATTGGTTAAAAACCCTAATTGGATTACAATAAGCCTAGCGAGGACGAAAATGACCTAATTGGATTACCAATGGCACAAAATGACACAAAATCACATATTGGATGCATAAGATTGGTTAAAAACCCTAATTGGATTAGAATAAGCCTAGAGAGGACGAAAATGACCTAATTGGATTACCAATGACACAAAATGACTTATTATATGCACAAGATTGGTTAAAAACCCTAATTGGATTAGAATACGCCTAGGGAGTACGAAAATGACCTAAAGGTGCAACCAATGACAAAAAATCACATATTGGATGCCCAAGATTGGTTAAAAACCCTAATTGGATTAGAACAAGCCTAGGGAGGACGAAAATGACCTAAATATTCAACTCATGACACAAAATCACATATTGGATGCACAAGATTGGTTAAAAACCCTAATTGGATGAGAATAAGCCTAGGGAGGACGAAAATGACCTAAATGTTCAACCAATGACCCAAAATCACACAAAATCACATATTGGATGCACAAGATTGGTTAAAAACCCTAATTGGATTAAAATCAGCCTAGGGAGGACGAAAATGACCTAATTGGATTACCAATGACACAAAATAATTTATTATATGCACAAGATTGGTTAAAAACCCTAATTGGATTAGAATAAGCCTAGGGAGGACGAAAATGACCTAAATGTGCAACCAATGACACAAAATCATATTTTGGATGCACAAGATTGGTTAAAAACCCTAATTGGATTAGAATAAGCCTAGCGAGGACGAAAATGACCTAATTGGATTACCAATGACACAAAATCACTTATTATATGCACAAGATTGGTTAAAAACCCTAATTGGATTAGAATAAAACTAGGGAGGACGAAAATGACCTAAATGTGCATCCAATGACACAATCTCATATTGGATGCCTAAGATTGGTTAAAACCCCTAATTGGATTAGAATAAGCCTGGGGAGGACGAAAATGACCTAAATGTTCAACCAATGACAAAAAATGACACAAAATCACATATTGGATGCACAAGATTGGTTAAAAACCCTAATTGGATTAGAATAAGCCTAGCGAGGACGAAAATGACCTAATTGGATTACCAATGACACAAAATCACTTATTATATGCACAAGATTGGTTAAAAACCCTAATTGGATTAGAATAAGCCTAGGCAGGACGAAAATGACCTAAATGTTCAACCAATGACACAAAATGACACAAAATCACATATTGGATGCACAAGATTGGTTAAAAACCCTAATTGGATTAGAATAAGCCTAGGGAGGACGAAAATGACCTAAATGTGCAACCAATGACTCAAAATCACATATTGGATGCACAAGATTGGTTAAAAACCCTAATTGGATTAGAATAAGCCTAGGGAGGACGAAAATGACCTAAATGTGCAACCAATGACACAAAATCACATATTGGATGCACAAGATTGGTTAAAAACCCTAATTGGATTAGAATAAGCCTAGGGAGGACGAAAATGACCTAAATGTGCAACCAATGACACAAAATCACATATTGGATGCACAAGATTGGTTAAAAACCCTAATTGGATTACAATAAGCCTAGCGAGGACGAAAATGACCTAATTGGATTACCAATGACACAAAATGACACAAAATCACATATTGGATGCATAAGATTGGTGAAAAACCCTAATTGGATAAGAATAAGCCTAGAGAGGACGAAAATGACCTAATTGGATTACCAATGACACCAAATGACTTATTATATGCACAAGATTGATTAAAAACCCTAATTGGATTAGAATAAGCCTAGCGAGGACAAAAATGACCTAATTGGATTACCAATGACAAAAAATCATTTATTATATTCGCAAGATTGGTTAAAAACCCTAATTGGATTAGAATAAGCCTAGGGAGGACAAAAATGATCTAAATGTGCAACCAATGACACAAAATCACATATTGGATGCCCAAGATTGGTTAAAAACCCTAATTGGATTAGAACAAGCCTAGGGAGGACGAAAATGACCTAAATATTCAACTAATGACACAAAATGACACAAAATCACTTATTATATGCACAAGATTGATTAAAAACCCTAATTGGATTAGAATAAGCCTAGGGAGGACGAAAATGACCTAAATGTTCAACCAATGACACAAAATCACATATTGGATGCACAAGATTGTTTAAAAACCCTAATTGGATTAGAATAAGCCTAGCTAGGACGAAAATGACCTAATTGGATTACCAATGACACAAAATCAATTATTATATGCACCAGATTGGTTAAAAACCCTAATTGGATTAGAATAAGCCTAGGGAGGACGAAAATGACCTAAATGTGCAACCAATGACACAAAATCACATATTGGATGCACAAGATTGTTTAAAAACCCTAATTGGATTACAATAAGCCTAGCGAGGACGAAAATGACCTAATTGGATTACCAATGACACAAAATCACTTATTATATGCACAAGATTGGTTAAGAACCCTAATTGAATTAGAATAAGCCTAGGGAGAAAAAAAATTACCTAAGTGTGCAACCAATGACACAAAATGACACAAAATCACATATTGGATGCACAAGATTGGTTAAAAACCCTAATTGGATTAGAATAAGCCTAGGGAGGACGAAAATGACCTAAATGTTCAACCAATGACACAAAATCACATTTTGGATGCACAAGATTGGTTAAAAACCCTAATTGGATTAGAATAAGCCTAGCGAGGACGAAAATGACCTAATTGGATTACCAATGACACAAAATCACTTATTATATGCACAAGATTGGTTAAAAACCCTAATTGGATTAGAATAAGCCTAGGGAGGACGAAAATGACCTAAATGTTCAACCAATGACACAAAATGACACAAAATCACATATTGGATGCACAAGAATGGTTAAAAACCCTAATTGGATTAGAATAAGCCTAGCGAGGACGAAAATGACCTAATTGGATTACCAATGACACAAAATCACTTATTATATGCACAAGATTGGTTAAAAACCCTAATTGGATTAGAATAAGCCTAGGGAGGATGGAAATGACCTAAATGTGCAACCAATGACACAAAATCACATATTGGATGCACAAGATTGGTTAAAAACCCTAATTGGATTAGAATAAGCCTAGGGAGGACGAAAATGACCTAAATGTTCAACCAATGACACAAAATCACATATTGGATGCACAAGATTGGTTAAAAACCCTAATTGGCTTAGAATAAGCCTAGGGAGGACGAAAATGACCTAAATGTTCAACCAATGACACAAAATCACATATTGGATGCACAAGATTGGTTAAAAACCCTAATTGGATTAGAATAAGCCTAGGGAGGACGAAAATGACCTAAATGTCCAACCAATGACACAAAATCACATATTGGATGCACAAGATTGGTTAAAAACCCTAATTGGATTAGAATAAGCCTAGGGAGGACGAAAATGACCTAAATGTGCAACCAATGACACAAAATCACATATTGGATGCACAAGATTGGTTAAAAACCCTAATCGGATTAGAATAAGCCTAGGGAGGACGAAAATGACCTAAATGTGCAACCAATGACACAAAATCACATATTGGATGCACAAGATTGGTTAAAAACCCTAATTGGATTACAATAAGCCTAGCGAGGACGAAAATGACCTAATTGGATCACCAATGACACAAAATGACACAAAATCACATATTGGATGCATAAGATTGGTCAAAAACCCTTATTGGATTAGAATAAGCCTAGCGAGGACGAAAATGACCTAATTTGATTACCAATGACACAAAATCACTTATTATATGCACAAGATTGGTTAAAAACCCTAATTGGATTAGAATAAGCCTAGGGAACACGAAAATGACATAAATGTGCAACCAATGACACAAAATCACATATTGGATGCACAAGATTGGTTAAAAACCCTAATTGGATTAGAATAAGCCTAGGGAGGACGAAAATGACCTAAATGTGCAACCAATGACACAAAATCACATATTGGATGCACAAGATTGGTTAAAAACCCTAATTGGATTACAATAAGCCTAGCGAGGACGAAAATGACCTAATTGGATTACCAATGACACAAAATGACACAAAATCACATATTGGATGCATAAGATTGGTTAAAAACCCTAATTGGATTAGAATAAGCCTAGAGAGGACGAAAATAACCTAATTGGATTACCAAAGACTCAAAATGACTTATTATATGCACAAGATTGGTTAAAAACCCTAATTGGATTAGAATACGCCTAGGGAGTACGAAAATGACCTAAAGGTGCAACCAATGACAAAAAATCACATATTGGATGCCCAAGATTGGTTAAAAACCCTAATTGGAAACAAGCCTAGGGAGGACGAAAATGACCTAAATATTCAAGTAATGACACAAAATGATACAAAATCACATATTGGATGCACAAGATTGGTTAAAAACCCTAATTGGATGAGAATAAGCCTAGGGAGGACGAAAATGACCTAAATGTTCAACCAGTGACCCAAAATCACACAAAATCACATATTGGATGCACAAGATTGGTTAAAAACCCTAATTGGATTAGAATAAGCCTAGCGAGGACGAAAATGACCTAATTGGATTACCAATGACACAAAATAACTTATTATATGCACAAGATTGGTTAAAAACCCTAATTGGATTAGAATAAGCCTAGGGAGGACGAAAATGACCTAAATGTGCAACCAATGACACAAAATCATATTTTGGATGCACAAGATTGGTTAAAAACCCTAATTGGATTAGAATAAGCCTAGCGAGGACGAAAATGACCTAATTGGATTACCAATGACACAAAATCACTTATTATATGCACAAGATTGGTTAAAAACCCTAATTGGATTAGAATAAAACTAGGGAGGACGAAAATGACCTAAATGTGCATCCAATGACACAATCTCATATTGGATGCCTAAGATTGGTTAAAACCCCTAATTGGATTAGAATAAGCCTGGGGAGGACGAAAATGACCTAAATGTTCAACCAATGACAAAAAATGACACAAAATCACATATTGGATGCACAAGATTTGTTAAAAACCCTAATTGGATTAGAATAAGCCTAGCGAGGACGAAAATGACCTAATTGGATTACCAATGACAGAAAATCACTTATTATATTCGCAAGATTGGTTAAAAACCCTAATTGGATTAGAATAAGACTAGGGAGGACAAAAATGATCTAAATGTGCAACCAATGACACAAAATCACATATTGGACGCACAAGATTGGTTAAAAACCCTGATTGGATTAGAATAAGCCTAGGGAGGACGAAAATCACCTAAATGTTCAACCAATCACACAAAATGACACAAAATCACATATTGGATGCACAAGATTGTTTAAAAACCCTAATTGGATTAGAATAAGCCTAGCTAGGACGAAAATGACCTAATTGGATTACCAATGACACAAAATCAATTATTATATGCACCAGATTGGTTAAAAACCCTAATTGGATTAGAATAAGCCTAGGGAGGACGAAAATGACCTAAATGTGCAACCAATGACACAAAATCACATATTGGATGCACAAGATTGTTTAAAAACCCTAATTGGATTAGAATAAGCCTAGCGAGGACGAAAATGACCTAATTGGATTACCAATGACACAAAATCACTTATTATATGCACAAGATTGGTTAAAAACCCTAATTGGATTAGAATAAGCCTAGGGAGGACGAAAATGACGTAAATGTGCAACCAATGACACAAAATCACATATTGGATGCACAAGATTGGTTAAAAACCCTAATTGGATTACAATAAGCCTAGCGAGGACGAAAATGACCTAATTGGATTACCAATGGCACAAAATGACACAAAATCACATATTGGATGCATAAGATTGGTTAAAAACCCTAATTGGATTAGAATAAGCCTAGAGAGGACGAAAATGACCTAATTGGATTACCAATGACACAAAATGACTTATTATATGCACAAGATTGGTTAAAAACCCTAATTGGATTAGAATACGCCTAGGGAGTACGAAAATGACCTAAAGGTGCAACCAATGACAAAAAATCACATATTGGATGCCCAAGATTGGTTAAAAACCCTAATTGGATTAGAACAAGCCTAGGGAGGACGAAAATGACCTAAATATTCAACTAATGACACAAAATGACACAAAATCACATATTGGATGCACAAGATTGTTTAAAAACCCTAATTGGATTAGAATAAGCCTAGCTAGGACGAAAATGACCTAAATGTGCAACCAATGACACAAAATCATATTTTGGATGCACAAGATTGGTTAAAAACCCTAATTGGATTAGAATAAGCCTAGCGAGGACGAAAATGACCTAATTGGATTACCAATGACACAAAATCAATTATTATATGCACCAGATTGGTTAAAAACCCTAATTGGATTAGAATAAAACTAGGGAGGACGAAAATGACCTAAATGTGCATCCAATGACACAATCTCATATTGGATGCCTAAGATTGGTGAAAACCCCTAATTGGATTAGAATAAGCCTGGGGAGGACGAAAATGACCTAAATGTTCAACCAATGACAAAAAATGACACAAAATCACATATTGGATGCACAAGATTGGTTAAAAACCCTAATTGGATTAGAATAAGCCTAGCGAGGACGAAAATGACCTAATTGGATTACCAATGACACAAAATCACTTATTATATTCGCAAGATTGGTTAAAAACCCTAATTGGATTAGAATAAGACTAGGGAGGACAAAAATGATCTAAATGTGCAACCAATGACACAAAATCACATATTGGACGCACAAGATTGGTTAAAAACCCTGATTGGATTAGAATAAGCCTAGGGAGGACGAAAATCACCTAAATGTTCAACCAATCACACAAAATGACACAAAATCACATATTGGATGCACAAGATTGTTTAAAAACCCTAATTGGATTAGAATAAGCCTAGCTAGGACGAAAATGACCTAATTGGATTACCAATGACACAAAATCAATTATTATATGCACCAGATTGGTTAAAAACCCTAATTGGATTAGAATAAGCCTAGGGAGGACGAAAATGACCTAAATGTGCAACCAATGACACAAAATCACATATTGGATGCACAAGATTGTTTAAAAACCCTAATTGGATTAGAATAAGCCTAGCGAGGACGAAAATGACCTAATTGGATTACCAATGACACAAAATCACTTATTATATGCACAAGATTGGTTAAAAACCCTAATTGGATTAGAATAAGCCTAGGGAGGACGAAAATGACGTAAATGTGCAACCAATGACACAAAATCACATATTGGATGCACAAGATTGGTTAAAAACCCTAATTGGATTACAATAAGCCTAGCGAGGACGAAAATGACCTAATTGGATTACCAATGGCACAAAATGACACAAAATCACATATTGGATGCATAAGATTGGTTAAAAACCCTAATTGGATTAGAATAAGCCTAGAGAGGACGAAAATGACCTAATTGGATTACCAATGACACAAAATGACTTATTATATGCACAAGATTGGTTAAAAACCCTAATTGGATTAGAATACGCCTAGGGAGTACGAAAATGACCTAAAGGTGCAACCAATGACAAAAAATCACATATTGGATGCCCAAGATTGGTTAAAAACCCTAATTGGATTAGAACAAGCCTAGGGAGGACGAAAATGACCTAAATATTCAACTAATGACACAAAATGACACAAAATCACATATTGGATGCACAAGATTGGTTAAAAACCCTAATTGGATGAGAATAAGCCTAGGGAGGACGAAAATGACCCAAATGTTCAACCAATGACCCAAAATCACACAAAATCACATATTGGATGCACAAGATTGGTTAAAAACCCTAATTGGATTAAAATCAGCCTAGCGAGGACGAAAATGACCTAATTGGATTACCAATGACACAAAATAACTTATTATATGCACAAGATTGGTTAAAAACCCTAATTGGATTAGAATAAGCCTAGGGAGGACGAAAATGACCTAAATGTGCAACCAATGACACAAAATCATATTTTGGATGCACAAGATTGGTTAAAAACCCTAATTGGATTAGAATAAGCCTAGCGAGGACGAAAATGACCTAATTGGATTACCAATGACACAAAATCACTTATTATATGCACAAGATTGGTTAAAAACCCTAATTGGATTAGAATAAAACTAGGGAGGACGAAAATGACCTAAATGTGCATCCAATGACACAATCTCATATTGGATGCCTAAGATTGGTTAAAACCCCTAATTGGATTAGAATAAGCCTGGGGAGGACGAAAATGACCTAAATGTTCAACCAATGACAAAAAATGACACAAAATCACATATTGGATGCACAAGATTGGTTAAAAACCCTAATTGGATTAGAATAAGCCTAGCGAGGACGAAAATGACCTAATTGGATTACCAATGACACAAAATCACTTATTATATTCGCAAGATTGGTTAAAAACCCTAATTGGATTAGAATAAGACTAGGGAGGACAAAAATGATCTAAATGTGCAACCAATGACACAAAATCACATATTGGACGCACAAGATTGGTTAAAAACCCTGATTAGATTAGAATAAGCCTAGGGAGGACGAAAATCACCTAAATGTTCAACCAATCACACAAAATGACACAAAATCACATATTGGATGCACAAGATTGTTTAAAAACCCTAATTGGATTAGAATAAGCCTAGCTAGGACGAAAATGACCTAATTGGATTACCAATGACACAAAATCAATTATTATATGCACCAGATTGGTTAAAAACCCTAATTGGATTAGAATAAGCCTAGGGAGGACGAAAATGACCTAAATGTGCAACCAATGACACAAAATCACATATTGGATGCACAAGATTGTTTAAAAACCCTAATTGGATTACAATAAGCCTAGCGAGGACGAAAATGACCTAATTGGATTACCAATGACACAAAATCACTTATTATATGCACAAGATTGGTTAAGAACCCTAATTGAATTAGAATAAGCCTAGGGAGAAAAAAAATTACCTAAGTGTGCAACCAATGACACAAAATGACACAAAATCACATATTGGATGCACAAGATTGGTTAAAAACCCTAATTGGATTAGAATAAGCCTAGGGAGGACAAAAATGACCTAAATGTTCAACCAATGACCCAAAATGACACAAAATCACATATTGGATGCACAAGATTGGTTAAAAACCCTAATTGGATTAGAATAAGCCTAGGGAGGACGAAAATGACCTAAATGTTCAACCAATGACACAAAATGACACAAAATCACTTATTATATGCACAAGATTGGTTAAAAACCCTAATTGGATTAGAATAAGCCTAGGGAGGACGAAAATGACCTAAATGTGCAACCAATGACACAAAATCACATATTGGATGCACAAGATTGGTTAAAAACCCTAATTGGATTAGAATAAGCCTAGGGAGGACGAAAATCACTTAAATGTTCAACCAATGACACAAAATGACACAAAATCACATATTGGATGCACAAGATTGGTTAAAAACCGTAAATGGATTAGAATAAGCCTAGGGAGGACGAAATAGACCTAAATGTTCAACCAATGACACAAAATGACACAAAATCACATATTGGATGCACAAGATTGGTTAAAAACCCTAATTGGATTAGAATAAGCATAGGGAGGGCGAAAATGACCTAAATGTTCAACCAATGACACATAATGACACAAAATCACATATTGCATGCACAAGATTGGTTAAAAACACTAATTGGATTAGAATAAGCCTAGGGAGGACGAAAATAACCTAAATGTTCAACCAATGACTCAAAATGACACAAAATCACATATTGGATGCACAAGATTGGTTAAAAACCCTAATTGGATTAGAATAAGCCTAGGGAGGACGAAAATGACCTAAATGTTCAACCAATGACACAAAATCACATATTGGATGCACAAGATTGGTTAAAAACCCTCATTGGATTAGAATAAGCCTAGGGAGGACGAAAATGACCTAAATGTTCAACCAATGACACAAAATCACATATTGGATGCACAAGATTGGTTAAAAACCCTAATTGGATTAGAATAAGCCTAGGGAGGACGAAAATGACCTAAATGTTCAACCAATGACACAAAATGACACAAAATCACATATTGGATGCACAAGATTGGTTAAAAACCCTAATTGGATTAGAATAAGCCTAGCGAGGACGAAAATGACCTAATTGGATTACCAATGACACAAAATCACTTATTATATGCACAAGATTGGTTAAAAACCCTAATTGGATTAGAATAAGCCTAGGGAGGACGAAAATGACCTAAATGTTCAACCAATGACATAATATCACATATTGGATGCACAAGATTGGTTAAAAACCCTAATTGGATTAGAATAAGCCTAGGGAGGACAAAAATGACCTAAATGTTCAACCAATGACACAAAATCACATATTGGATGCACAAGATTGGTTAAAAACCCTAATTGGATTAGAATAAGCCTAGGGAGGACGAAAATGACCTAAATGTTCAACCAATGACACAAAATGACACAAAATCAGATATTGGATGCACAAGATTGGTTAAAAACCCTAATTGGATTAGAATAAGCCTAGCGAGGACGAAAATGACCTAATTGGATTACCAATGACACAAAATCACTTATTATATGCACAAGATTGGTTAAAAACCCTAATTGGATTAGAATAAGCCTAGGGAGGACGAAAATGACCTAAATGTTCAACCAATGACACAAAATGACCCAAAATCACATATTGGATGCACAAGATTGGTTAAAAACCCTAATTGGATTAGAATAAGCCTAGGGAGGACGAAAATGACCTAAATGTTCAACCAATGACACAAAATCACATATTGGAGGCACAAGATTGGTTAAAAACCCTAATTGGATTAGAATAAGCCTAGCGAGGACGAAAATGACCTAATTGGATTACCAATGACACAAAATCACTTATTATATGCACAAGATTGGTTAAAAACCCTAATTGGATTAGAATAAGCCTAGGGAGGACGAAAATGACCTAAATGTTCAACCAATGACACAAAATCACATATTGGATGCACAAGATTGGTTAAAAACCCTAAATGGATTAGAATAAGCCTAGGGAGGACGAAAATGACCTAAATGTTCAACCAATGACACAAAATCACACAAAATCACATATTGGATGCACAAGATTGTTTAAAAACCCTAATTGGATTAGAATAAGCCTAGCGAGGACGAAAATGACCTAATTGGATTACCAATGACACAAAATCACTTATTATATGCACAAGATTGGTTAAAAACCCTAATTGGATTAGAATAAGCCTAGGGAGGACGAAAATGATCTAAATGTGCAATCAATGACACAAAATCACATATTGGATGCACAAGATTGGTTAAAAACCCTAATTGGATTAGAATAAGCCTAGGGAGGACAAAAATGACCTAAGTGTGCAACCAATGACACAAAATGACACAAAATCACATATTGGATGCACAAGATTGGTTAAAAACCCTAGTTGGATTAGAATAAGCCGAGGGAGGACGAAAATGACCTAAATGTTCAACCAATGACACAAAATCACATATTGGATGCACAAGATTGTTTAAAAACCCTAATTGGATTAGAATAAGCCTAGCGAGGACGAAAATGACCTAATTGGATTACCAATGACACAAAATCACTTATTATATGCACAAG
Source organism: Cicer yamashitae (assembly GCA_037974755.1). Taxonomy (NCBI): domain Eukaryota; kingdom Viridiplantae; phylum Streptophyta; class Magnoliopsida; order Fabales; family Fabaceae; genus Cicer; species Cicer yamashitae. The sequence goes on along the minus strand of JBBPBQ010020321.1, from coordinate 11,478,773 downwards.
ATTGGTTAAAAACCCTAATAGGATTAAAATAAGCCTAGGGAGGACGAAAATGATCTAAATGTGCAACCAATGACACAAAATCACATATTGGATGCACAAGATTGGTTAAAAACCCTAATTGGATTAGAATAAGCCTAGGGAGGACGAAAATGACCTAAATGTTCAACCAATCACACAAAATGACACAAAATCATATATTGGATGCACAAGATTGGTTAAAAACCCTAATTGGGTTAGAATAAGCCTTGGGAGGACGAAATTGACCTAAATGTGCAACCAATAACACAAAATCACTTATTATATGCACAAGATTGGTTAAAAACCCTAATTGGATTAGAATAAGCCTAGCGAGGACGAAAATGACCTAATTGGATTACCAATGACACAAAATCACTTTTTAAATGCACAAGATTGGTTAAAAACCCTAATTGGATTGGAATAAGCCTAGGGAGGACGAAAATGACCTAAATGTGCAACCAATGACACAAAATCACATATTGGATGCACAAGATTGGTTAAAAACCCTAATTGGATTAGCATAAGCCTAGGGAGGACGAAAATGACCTAAATGTGCAACCAATGACACAAAATCACATATTGGATGCACAAGATTGGTTAAAAACCCTAATTGGATTAGCATAAGCCTAGGGAGGACGAAAGTGACCTAAATGTTCAACCAATGACACAAAATGACACAAAATCACCTATTGGATGCACAAGATTGGTTAAAAACCCTAATTGGATTAGAATAAGCCTAGGGAGGACGAAAATGACCTAAATGTGCAACCATTGACACAAAATCACATATTGGATGCACAAGATTGGTTAAAAATCCTAATTGGATTAGAATAAGCCTAGCGAGGACGAAAATGACCTAATCTGATTACCAATGACACAAAATGACTTATTATATGCACAAGATTGGTTAAAAACCCTAATTGGATTAGAATAAGCCTAGGGAGGACGAAAATGACCTAAATGTGCAACCAATGACACAAAATCACATATTGGATGCACAAGATTGGTTAAAAACCCTAATTGGATTAGCATAAGCCTAGGGAGGACGAAAGTGACCTAAATGTTCAACCAATGACACAAAATGACACAAAATCACATATTGGATGCACAAGATTGGTTAAAAACCCTAATTGGAATAGAATAAGCCTAGGGAGGACGAAAATGACCTAAATGTGCAACCACTGACACAAAATCACATATTGGATGCACAAGATTGGATAAAAATCCTAATTGGATTAGAATAAGCGTAGCGAGGACGAAAATGACCTAATTGGATTACCAATGACACAAAATCACTTATTATATGCACAAGATTGGTTAAAAACCCTAATTGGATTAGAATAAGCCTAGGGAGGACGAAAATGACCTAAATGTGCAACCAATGACACAAAATCACATATTGGATGCACAAGATTGGTTAAAAACCCTAATTGGATTACAATAAGCCTAACGAGGACGAAAATGACCTAATTGGATTACCAATGGCACAAAATGACACAAAATCACATATTGGATGCATTAGATTGGTTAAAAACCCTAATTGGATTAGAATAAGCCTAGAGAGGACGAAAATGACCTAATTGGATTACCAATGACACAAAATGACTTATTATATGCACAAGATTGGTTAAAAACCCTAATTGGATTAGAATACGCCTAGGGAGTACGAAAATGACCTAAAGGTGCAACCAATGACAAAAAATCACATATTGGATGCCCAAGATTGGTTAAAAACCCTAATTGGATTAGAACAAGCCTAGGGAGGACGAAAATGACCTAAATATTCAACTAATGACACAAAATGACATAAAATCACATAATGGATGCACAAGATTGGTTAAAAACCCTAATTGGATGAGAATAAGCCTAGGGAGGACGAAAATGACCTAAATGTTCAACCAATGACCCAAAATCACACAAAATCACATATTGGATGCACAAGATTGGTTAAAAACCCTAATTGGATTAAAATCAGCCTAGCGATGACGAAAATGACCTAATTGGATTACCAATGACACAAAATAACTTATTATATGCACAAGATTGGTTAAAAACCCTAATTGGATTAGAATAAGCCTAGGGAGGACGAAAATGACCTAAATGTGCAACCAATGACACAAAATCATATTTTGGATGCACAAGATTGGTTAAAAACCCTAATTGGATTAGAATAAGCCTAGCGAGGACGAAAATGACCTAATTGGATTACCAATGACACAAAATCACTTATTATATGCACAAGATTGGTTAAAAACCCTAATTGGATTAGAATAAAACTAGGGAGGACGAAAATGACCTAAATGTGCATCCAATGACACAATCTCATATTGGATGCCTAAGATTGGTTAAAACCCCTAATTGGATTAGAATAAGCCTGGGGAGGACGAAAATGACCTAAATGTTCAACCAATGACAAAAAATGACACAAAATCACATATTGGATGCACAAGATTGGTTAAAAACCCTAATTGGATTAGAATAAGCCTAGCGAGGATGAAAATGACCTAATTGGATTACCAATGACACAAAATCACTTATTATATTCGCTAGATTGGTTAAAAACCCTAATTGGATTAGAATAAGACTAGGGAGGACAAAAATGATCTAAATGTGCAACCAATGACACAAAATCACATATTGGACGCACAAGATTGGTTAAAAACCCTGATTGGATTAGAATAAGCCTAGGGAGGACGAAAATCACCTAAATGTTCAACCAATCACACAAAATGACACAAAATCACATATTGGATGCACAAGATTGTTTAAAAACCCTAATTGGATTAGAATAAGCCTAGCTAGGACGAAAATGACCTAATTGGATTACCAATGACACAAAATCAATTATTATATGCACCAGATTGGTTAAAAACCCTAATTGGATTAGAATAAGCCTAGGGAGGACGAAAATGACCTAAATGTGCAACCAATGACACAAAATCACATATTGGATGCACAAGATTGTTTAAAAACCCTAATTGGATTACAATAAGCCTAGCGAGGACGAAAATGACCTAATTGGATTACCAATGACACAAAATCACTTATTATATGCACAAGATTGGTTAAGAACCCTAATTGAATTAGAATAAGCCTAGGGAGAAAAAAAATTACCTAAGTGTGCAACCAATGACACAAAATGACACAAAATCACATATTGGATGCACAAGATTGGTTAAAAACCCTAATTGGATTAGAATAAGCCTAGGGAGGACAAAAATGACCTAAATGTTCAACCAGTGACCCAAAATGACACAACATCACATATTGGATGCACAAGATTGGTTAAAAACCCTAATTGGATCAGAATAAGCCTAGCGAGGACGAAAATGACCTAATTGGATTACCAATGACACAAAATCACTTATTATATGCACAAGATTGGTTAAGAACCCTAATTGGATTAGAATAAGCCTAGGGAGGACGAAAATGACCTAAATGTGCAACCAATGACACAAAATCACATATTGGATGCACAAGATTGGTTAAAAACCCTAATTGGATTAGAATAAGCCTAGCGAGGACGAAAATGACCTTATTGGATTACCAATATCACAAAATCACTTATTATATGCACAAGATTGGTTAAAAACCCTAATTGGATTAGAATAAGCCTAGGGAGGACGAAAATGACCTAAATGTGCAACCAATGACACAAAATCACATATTGGATGCACAAGATTGGTTAAAAACCCTAATTGGATTACAATAAGCCTAGCGAGGACAAAAATGACCTAATTGGATTACCAACGACACAAAATGACACAAAATCACATATTGGATGCATAAGATTGGTTAAAAACCCTAATTGGATTAGAATAAGCCTAGCGAGGACGAAAATGACCTAATTGGATTACCAATGACACAAAATGACTTATTATATGCACAAGATTCGTTAAAAACCCTAATTGGATTAGAATAAGCCTAGGGAGGACGAAAATGACCTAAATGTGCAACCAATGACACAAAATCACATATTGGATGCACAAGATTGGTTAAAAACCCTAATTGGATTAGAATAAGCCTAGGGAGGACGAGAATGACCTAAATGTGCAACCAATGACACAAAATCACATATTGGATGCATAAGATTGGTTAAAAATCTTAATTGGATTAGAATAAGCCTAGCGAGGACGAAATTTGCCTAAATGTTCAACCAATGACACAAAATCACATATTGGATGCACAAGATTGGTTAAAAACCCTAATTGGATTAGAATAAGCCTAGGGAGGACGAAAATGACCTAAATGTGCAACCAATGACACAAAATCACATATTGGATGCACAAGATTGGTTAAAAACCCTAATTGGATTAGAATAAGCCTAGGGAGGACGAAAATGACCTAAATGTGCAACCAATGACACAAAATCACATATTGGATGCACAAGATTGGTTAAAAACCCTAATTGGATTACAATAAGCCTAGCGAGGACGAAAATGACCTAATTGGATTACCAATGACACAAAATGACACAAAATCACATATTGGATGCATAAGATTGGTGAAAAACCCTAATTGGATAAGAATAAGCCTAGAGAGGACGAAAATGACCTAATTGGATTACCAATGACACCAAATGACTTATTATATGCACAAGATTGATTAAAAACCCTAATTGGATTAGAATAAGCCTAGCGAGGACAAAAATGACCTAATTGGATTACCAATGACAAAAAATCATTTATTATATTCGCAAGATTGGTTAAAAACCCTAATTGGATTAGAATAAGCCTAGGGAGGACAAAAATGATCTAAATGTGCAACCAATGACACAAAATCACATATTGGATGCCCAAGATTGGTTAAAAACCCTAATTGGATTAGAACAAGCCTAGGGAGGACGAAAATGACCTAAATATTCAACTAATGACACAAAATGACACAAAATCACTTATTATATGCACTAGATTGGTTAAAAACCCTAATTGGATTAGAATAAGCCTAGGGAGGACGAAAATGACCTAAATGTGCAACCAATGACACAAAATCACATATTGGATGCACAAGATTGGTTAAAAACCCTAATTGGATTACAATAAGCCTAGCGAGGAAGAAAATGACCTAATTGGATTACCAATGACACAAAATGACACAAAATCACATATTGGATGCATAAGATTGGTTAAAAACCCTAATTGGATTAGAATAAGACTAGCGAGGACGAAAGTGACCTAATTGGATTACCAATGACACAAAATCACTTATTATATGCACAAGATTGGTTAAAAACCCCAATTGGATTAGACTAAGCCTAGGGAGAAAAAAAATTACCTAAGTGTGCAACCAATGACACAAAATGACACAAAATCACATATTGGATGCACAAGATTGGTTAAAAACCCTAATTGGATTAGAATAAGCCTAGGGAGGACAAAAATGACCTAAATGTTCAACCAGTGACCCAAAATTACACAAAATCACATATTGGATGCACAAGATTGGTTAAAAACCCTAATTGGATTACAATAAGCCTAGCGAGGATGAAAATGACCTAATTGGATTACCAATGACACAAAATGACACAAAATCACATATTGGATGCATAAGATTGGTTAAAAACCCTAATTGGATTAGAATAAGACTAGCGAGGACGAAAATGACCTAATTGGATTACCAATGACACAAAATCACTTATTATATGCACAAGATTGGTTAAAAACCCCAATTGGATTAGACTAAGCCTAGGGAGAAAAAAATTACCTAAGTGTGCAACCAATGACACAAAATGACACAAAATCACATATTGGATGCACAAGATTGGTTAAACACCCTAATTGGATTAGAATAAGCCTAGGGAGGACGAAAATGACCTAAATGTGCAACCACTGACACAAAATCACATATTAGATGCACAAGATTGGTTAAAAACCCTAATTGGATTAGAATAAGCCTAGCGAGGACGAAAATGACCTAATTGGATTACCAATGACACAAAATCACTTATTATATGCACAAGATTGGTTAAAAACCCCAATTCGATTAGACTAAGCCTAGGGAGAAAAAAAAATTACCTAAGTGTGCAACCAATGACACAAAATGACACAAAATCACATATTGGATGCACAAGATTGGTTAAAAACCCTAATTGGATTAGAATAAGCCTAGGGAGGACGAAAATGACCTAAATGTTCAACCAATCACACAAAATGACACAAAATCACATATTGGATGCACAAGATTGGTTAAAAACCCTAATTGGGTTAGAATAAGCCTAGGGAGGATGAAATTGACCTAAATGTGCAACCAATGACACAAAATCAATTATTATATGCACAAGATTGGTTAAAAACCCTAATTGGATTAGAATAAGCCTAGCGAGGACGAAAATGACCTAATTGGATTTCCAATGACACAAAATGACACAAAATCACATATTGGATGCATAAGATTGGTTAAAAACCATAACTGGATTAGAATAAGCCTAGCGAGGACGAAAATGACCTAATTGGATTACCAATGACACAAAATCACTTATTATATGCACAAGATTGGTTAAGAACCCTAATTGGATTAGAATAAGCCTAGGGAGAAAAAAAATTACCTAAGTGTGCAACCAATGACACAAAATGACACAAAATCACATATTGGATGCACAAGATTGGTTAAGAACCCTAATTGGATTAGAATAAGCCTAGGGAGGACGAAAATGACCTAAATGTTCAACCAGTGACCCAAAATGACACAAAATCACATATTGGATGCACAAGATTGGTTAAAAACCCTAATTGGATTAGAATAATCCTAGGGAGGATGAAAATGACCTAAATGTGCAACCAATGACACAAAATCACATATTGGATGCACAAGATTGGTTAAAAACCCTAATTGGATTAGAATAAGCCTAGGGAGGACGAAAATGACCTAAATGTTCAACCAATGACACAAAATGACACAAAATCACATATTGGATGCACAAGATTGTTTAAAAAGCCTAATTCGATTACAATAAGCCGAGCGAGGACGAAAATGACCTAATTGGATTACCAATGATACAAAATCACTTATTATATGCACAAGATTGGTTAAAAACCCTAATTGGATTAGAATAAGCCTAGGGAGGATGAAAATGACCTAAATGTTCAACCAGTGACCCAAAATGACAAAAAATCACATATTGGATGCACAAGATTGGTTAAAAACCCTAATTGAATTAGGATAAGCCTAGGGAGGATGAAAATGACCTAAGTGTGCAACCAATGACACAAAATGACACAAAATCACATATTGGATGCACAAGATTAGTTAAAAACCCTAATTGGATTAGAATAAGCCTAGGGAGGACGAAAATGACCTAAATGTTCAACCAGTGACCCAAAATGACACAAAATCACATATTGGATGCACAAGAATGGTTAAAAACCCTAATTGGATTAGAATAAGCCTAGCGAGGACGAAAATGACCTAATTGGATTACCAATGACACAAAATCACTTATTATATGCACAAGATTGTTTAAAAACCCTAATTAGATTAGAATAAGCCTAGGGAGGACGAAAATGACCTAAATTTTCAACCAATGACACAAAATGACACAAAATCACATATTGGATGCACAAGATTGTTTAAAAACCCTAATTGGATTAGAATAAGCCTAGGGACGACGAAAATGACCTAAATGTTCAACCAGTGACACAAAATCACATATTGGATGCACAAGATTGGTTAAAAACCCTAATTCGATTAGAATAAGCCTAGCGAGGACGAAAATGACCTAATTGGATTACCAATGACACAAAATCACTTATTATATGCACATGATTGGTTAAAAACCCTAATTAGATTAGAATAAGCCTAGGGAGGACGAAAATGACCTAAATGTTCAACCAATGACACAAAATGACACAAAATCACATATTGGATGCACAAGATTGTTTAAAAACCCTAATTGGATTAGAATAAGCCTAGGGACGACGAAAATGACCTAAATGTTCAACCAGTGACACAAAATCACATATTTGATGCACAAGATTGGTTAAAAACCCTAATTCGATTAGAATAAGCCTAACGAGGACGAAAATGACCTAATTGGATTACCAATGACACAAAATCACTTATTATATGCACAAGATTGGTTAAAAACCCTAATTGGATTAGAATAAGCCTAGGGAGCACGAAAATGACCTAAATGTGCAACCAATGACACAAAATCACATATTGGATGCACAAGATTGTTTAAAAACCCTAATTGGATTACAATAAGCCTAGCGAGAACGAAATGACCTAATTGGATTACCAATGACACAAAATGACACAAAATCACATATTGGATGCATAAGAATGGTTAAAAACCCTAATTGGATTAGAATAAGCCTAACGAGGACGAAAATGACCTAATTGGATTACCAATGACACAAAATCACTTATTATATGCACAAGATTGGTTAAAAACCCTAATTGGATTAGAATAAGCCTAGGGAGGACGAAAATGACCTAAATGTGCAACCAATGACACAAAATCACATATTGGATGCACAAGATTGGTTAAAAACCCTAATTGGATTAAAATAAGCCTAGGGACGACGAAAATGACCTAAATGTTCAACCAATGACACAAAATGACACGAAATCACATATTGGATGCACAAGATTGGTTAAAAACCCTAATTGGATTAGAATAAGCCTAGGGAGGACGAAAATGACCTAAATGTGCAACCAATGACACAAAATCACATATTGGATGCACAAGATTGGTTAAAAACCCTAATTGGATTACAATAAGCCTAGCGAGGACGAAAATGACCTAAATGGATTACCAATGACACAAAATGACACAAAATCACATATTGGATGCATAAGATTGGTTAAAAACCCTAATTGGATTAGAATAAGCCTAGCGAGGACGAAAATGACCTAATTGGATTACCAATGACACAAAATGACTTATTATATGCACAAGATTGGTTAAAAACCCTAATTGGATTAGAATACGCCTAGGGAGTACGAAAATGACCTAAAGGTGCAACCAATGACAAAAAATCACATATTGGATGCCCAAGATTGGTTAAAAACCCTAATTGGATTAGAACAAGCCTAGGGAGGACGAAAATGACCTAAATATTCAACTAATGACACAAAATGACACAAAATCACATATTGGATGCACAAGATTGGTTAAAAACCCTAATTGGATTACAATAAGCCTAGCGAGGACGAAAATGACCTAATTGGATTACCAATGACACAAAATGACACAAAATCACATATTGGATGCATAAGATTGGTTAAAAACCCTAATTGGATTAGAATAAGCCTAGAGAGGACGAAAATGACCTAATTGGATTACCAATGACACAAAATGACTTATTATATGCACAAGATTGGTTAAAAACCCTAATTGGATTAGAATACGCCTAGAGAGTACGAAAATGACCTAAAGGTGCAACCAATGACAAAAAATCACATATTGGATGCCCAAGATTGGTTAAAAACCCTAATTGGATTAGAACAAGCCTAGGGAGGACGAAAATGACCTAAATGTTCAACTAATGACACAAAATGACACAAAATCACATATTGGATGCACAAGATTGGTTAAAAACCCTAATTGGATGAGAATAAGCCTAGGGAGGACGAAAATGACCTAAATGTTCAACCAGTGACCCAAAATCACACAAAATCACATATTGGATGCACAAGATTGGTTAAAAACCCTAATTGGATTAGAATAAGCCTAGCGAGGACGAAAATGACCTAATTGGATTACCAATGACACAAAATAACTTATTATATGCACAAGATTGGTTAAAAACCCTAATTGGATTAGAATAAGCCTAGGGAGGACGAAAATGACCTAAATGTGCAACCAATGACACAAAATCACATATTGGATGCACAAGATTGGTTAAAAACCCTAATTGGATTAGAATAAGCATAGGGACGACCAAAATGACCTAAATGTTCAACCAATGACACAAAATCACATATTGGATGCACAAGATTGGTTAAAAACCCTAATTGGATTAGAATAAGTTTAGCGAGGACGAAAATGACCTAATTGGATTACAAATGACACAAAATCACATATTGGATGCACAAGATAGGTTAAAAACCCTAATTGGATTAAAATAAGCCTAGGGAGGACGAAAATGACCTAAATGTGCAACCAATGACACCAAATCACATATTGATGCACAAGATTGGTTAAAAACCATAAATGGACTAGAATAAGCCTCTAGAGGACGAACATGACCAAAATTTCAACCAATGACACAAAATAACACAAAATCGCATATTGGATGCAGAAGATTAATTAAAAACCCTAATTGGATTTGAATAAGCCTAGTGAGGACGAAAATGACCTAATTGAATTACCAATGACACAAAATCACTTATTATATGCACAAGATTGGTTAAAAACCCTAATTGGATTAGAATAAGCCTAGGGAGGACGAAAATGACCTAAATGTGCAACCAATGACACAAAATCACATATTGGATGCACAAGATTGGTTAAAAACCCTAATTGGATTAGAATAAGCCTAGGGAGGACGAAAATGACCTAAATGTTCAACCAATGACACAAAATGACACAAAATCACATATTGGATGCACAAGATTGGTTAAAAACCCTAACTAGATTAGAATAAGCCTAGGGAGGACGAAAATGACCTAAATGTTCAACCAATGACACAAAATGACACAAAATCACATATTGGATGCACAAGATTGGTTAAAAACCCTAATTGGATTAGAATAAGCCTAGGGAGGACGAAAATGACCTAAATGTTCAACCAATGATACAAAATGACACAAAATCACATATTGGATGCACAAGATTTGTTAAAAACCATAATTGGATAAGAATAACCCAAGGGAGGACGAAAATGACCTAAATGTTCAACCAATGACACTAAATGACATATTGGATGCACAAGATTGGTTAAAAACCCTAATTGGATTAGATTAAGCCTAGGGAGGACGATAATGACCTAAATGTTCAACCAATGACACAAAATCACATATTGGATGCACAAGATTGGTTAAAAACCTTAATTGGATTAGAATAAGCCTAGGGAGGACGAAAATGACCTAAATGTTCAACCAATGACACAAAATGACACAAAATCACATATTGGATGCACAAGATTGGTTAAAAACCCTAATTGGATTAGAATAAGCCTAGGGAGGACGAAAATGACCTAAATGTTCAACCAATGACAGAAAATGACACAAAATCACATATTGGATGCACAAGATTGGTTAAAAACGCTAATTGGATTAGAATAAGCCTAGGGAGAACGAAAATGACCTAAATGTTCAACCAATGACACAAAATGACACAAAATCACATATTGGATGCACAAGATTGGTTAAAAACCCTAATTGGATTAGAATAAGCCTAGGGAGGACGAAAATGACCTAAATGTTCAACCAATGACACAAAATCACATATTGGATTCTAAAGATTGAATAAAAACCCTAATCGGATTAGAATAAGCCTAGGGAAGACGAAAACGACCTAAATGTTCAATTGATGACACAAAATCACATATTGGATGCACAAGATTGGTTAAAAACCCTAATTGGATTAGAATAAGTCTAGGGAGGACGAAAATGACCTAAATGTTCAACCAATGACACAAAATCACATATTGGATGCACAAGATTGAATAAAAACCCTAATCGGATTAGAATAAGCCTAGGGAAGACGAAAACGACCTAAATGTTCAACTGATGACACAAAATGACACAAAATCACATATTGGATGCACAAGATTGGTTAAAAACCCTAATTGATTAGAATAAGCCTAGGGAGGACGAAAATGACCTAAATGTTCAACCAATGACACAAAATGACACAAAATCACATATTGGATGCACAAGATTGGTTAAAAACCCTAATTGGATTAGAATAAGCCTAGGGAGGACGAAAATGACCTAAATGTTCAACCAATGACACAAAATGACACAAAATCACATATTGGATGCACAAGATTGGTTAAAAACCCTAATTGGATTAGAATAAGCCTAGGGAGGACGAAAATGACCTAAATGTTCAACCAATGACACAAAATGACAAAAAATCACATATTGGATGCACAAGATTTGTTAAAAACCCTAATTGGATTAGAATAAGCCTAGGGAGGACGAAAATGACCTAAATGTTCAACCAATGACACAAAATCACATATTGAATGCACAAGATTGGTTTAAAACCCTAATTGGATTAGAATAAGCCTAGGGACGACGAAAATGACCTAAATTTTCAACCAATTACACAAAATAACACAAAGTCACATATTGGATGCACAAGATTGGTTAAAAATCCTAATTGGATTAGAATAAGCCTAGGGAGGACGAAAATGACCTAAATGTTCAACCAATGACACAAAATGACACAAAATCACATATTGGATGCACAAGATTGGTTAAAAACCCTAATTGGATTAGAATAAGCCTAGGGAGGACGAAAATGATCTAAATGTTCAACCAATGACACAAAATGAAACAAAATCACAAATTGGATGCACAAGATTGGTTAAAAACCCTAATTGGATTAGAATAAGCCTAGGGAGGATGAAAATGACCTAAATTTTCAACCAATGACACAACATCACATATTGAATGCACAAGATTGGTTAAAAACCCTAATAGGATTAGAATAAGCCTAGGGAGGACGAAAATGACCTAAATGTTCAACCAATGACACAAAATGACACAAAATCACATATTGGATGCACAAGATTGGTTAAAAACCCTAATTGGATTAGAATAAGCCTAGGGAGGACGAAAATGACCTAAATGTTCAACCAATGACACAAAATGACACAAAATCACATATTGGATGCAAAAGATTGTTTAAAAACCCTAATTGGATTAGAATAAGCCTAGGGACGACGAAAATGACCTAAATGTTCAACCAGTGACACAAAATCACATATTTGATGCACAAGATTGGTTAAAAACCCTAATTCGATTAGAATAAGCCTAGCGAGGACGAAAATGACCTAATCGGATTACCAATGACACAAAATCACTTATTATATGCACAAGATTGGTTAAAAACCCTAATTGGATTAGAATAAGCCTAGGGAGGACGAAAATGACCTAAATGTGCAACCAATGACACAAAATCACATATTGGATGCATAAGATTGTTTAAAAACCCTAATTGGACTACAATAAGCCTAGCGAGAACGAAATGACCTAATTGGATTACCAATGACACAAAATGACACAAAATCACATATTGGATGCATAAGAATGGTTAAAAACCCTAATTGGATTAGAATAAGCCTAACGAGGACGAAAATGACCTAATTGGATTACCAATGACACAAAATCACTTATTATATGCACAAGATTGGTTAAAAACCCTAATTGGATTAGAATAAGCCTAGGGAGGAAAAAAATGACCTAAATTTTCAACCAATGACACAAAATGACACAAAATCACATATTGGATGCACAAGATTGTTTAAAAACCCTAATTGGATTAGAATAAGCCTAGGGACGACGAAAATGACCTAAATGTTCAACCAGTGACACAAAATCACATATTGGATGCACAAGATTGGTTAAAAACCCTAATTCGATTAGAATAAGCCTAGCGAGGACGAAAATGACCTAAATTGATTACCAATGACACAAAATCACTTATTATATGCACATGATTGGTTAAAAACCCTAATTAGATTAGAATAAGCCTAGGGAGGACGAAAATGACCTAAATGTTCAACCAATGACACAAAATGACACAAAATCACATATTGGATGCAAAAGATTGTTTAAAAACCCTAATTGGATTAGAATAAGCCTAGGGACGACGAAAATGACCTAAATGTTCAACCAGTGACACAAAATCACATATTTGATGCACAAGATTGGTTAAAAACCCTAATTCGATTAGAATAAGCCTAGCGAGGACGAAAATGACCTAATCGGATTACCAATGACACAAAATCACTTATTATATGCACAAGATTGGTTAAAAACCCTAATTGGATTAGAATAAGCCTAGGGAGGACGAAAATGACCTAAATGTGCAACCAATGACACAAAATCACATATTGGATGCATAAGATTGTTTAAAAACCCTAATTGGACTACAATAAGCCTAGCGAGAACGAAATGACCTAATTGGATTACCAATGACACAAAATGACACAAAATCACATATTGGATGCATAAGAATGGTTAAAAACCCTAATTGGATTAGAATAAGCCTAACGAGGACGAAAATGACCTAATTGGATTACCAATGACACAAAATCACTTATTATATGCACAAGATTGGTTAAAAACCCTAATTGGATTAGAATAAGCCTAGGGAGGACGAAAATGACCTAAATGTTCAACCAATGACACAAAATGACACAAAATCACATATTGGATGCACAAGATTGGTTAAAAGCCCTAATTGGATTAGAATAAGCCTAGGGAGGATGATAATGACCTAAATGTGCAACCAATGACACAAAAACACCTATTGGATGCACAAGATTGGTTAAAATTCCTAATTGGATTAGAATAAGCGTAGGGAGGACGAAAATGACCTAAATGTGCAACCAATGACACAAAATCACATATTGGATGCACAAGATTTGTTAAAAACCCTAATTGGATTAGAATAAGCCTAGGGAGGACGAAAATGACCTAATACACGTAAAATCTCATAAATCTATGTCTTTAAAATATTTACACTAATATACTATTATTTTTAGAAAATATATAAAATAATAAAATATAACATTTATTATTCATATAACATATTTGGTCAAATATGTTCAAGATTAGCACATCATAGAAAACACACCTATAAAGAAAATTAATCATAAAACTAATCAACATATATTCTAAAATAATTTTAACACAATTAATTACCTAAAATCCTATTTAATTAATAAAATATTTTATTATAAAATTTGGAGTGTTACAATTCTCCCCTCGTTAAAGAAATTTTTTCCTCGAAATTTTTGGTGAATAATAAATAATCTAATATCTAACTAACTACCCTCAAGATTCAAACTTAGTCACAAATGATATAATAAACATATTTACGGCATTTACTACTCATTTAGACATAACATGTCAAGAATCCTAGCATGATAAGGTAATATGACACAACAAATCAATTAACACATATCAAATACGCTATCAAGTTCAACTAAAAACTTAAACAATATTCTACTAGTTTTGGTCTCTTTAAGGAATGTCTAAATCCTAACAAGAATTACTCTACAGGTTTCAAAAAATTAGACATCTAGAGAAACTTTTAAAATATTTCAAACCTTCAAGAATAACAAACAAAAACGCATATAACAACTCAATGACATGCAGTCACTTAAGCGTATAAGCATAGTGAAATAGGACAAATATTTTCACATATGGTTTCAAACACACTCAAAGTATAACTTAAATTTAAAGTCTTATAAACAAAATTCATTTATAGAACTCATACAATAGTTCTAGTCCTTATGAAATGAGAGAATATAGAACAAATAAGATACTAACACAATGTCCTTATTCATTTTAAGCAAATTACTTAGAAGATCAAACATACTTAATTGAATGTTTAATTTAAGTACACACCACGAACCTAATATTCGTGTCACATAATCAGTTATTATCATTCAACATTGATGCCGCATAAGACTCATAATCACTCAAAGTTGTATAAGAGGTGAACATGGTTTCTAACTATTTCCCTAATAAAATTAATAAGTATCTATAACAATAATAACAATGGGTTATCGTTGCCTCTTTTATCGACGATGAGTCATCGGGGTAGCTAGTCACTCCTACTCATGTAGTCAACTACTTAAGGTAACTATAACTACAGTCATTCAAATTCAAACATGGGTAATTAAAATATTTTTAACGTGGTTCAGGAGTGCAAAGGCGGCGCCACAACTCCTACTCCTTACTTCAAGTTAAAAACTCAATTAATTACACATTCACAATTATTTATTTGTAATTTACAACTAGTTACAACAACAAAAGAAATGACACTTACATCAACATATAATCAATAGTCCGATTGAAGAAATATAGAACTATTCCACTTTTAGATGCTCTCGACTACTCTAACTCTATACACTAATTTCCAACAATTAGAACACTTGAAACACAAACAATTTAATATTTACATAATCATATACACATTCACATAGTTAATCCAAAAACTAGCACCAACATTTTACGTTCATCTCATTACTCAAACGATAATTCAAACACATGTAACATACTTTCATAGAAGGCTAACTGCTCCAAATTGATCACGCTCAAATTTTCTTTTGAATTAATCATCACTTAAAAGTTACAACAAACTAAAACATAGATTTCCAAGTAACAAATAAGATAAATAATTATTTACTAGAAGACACAACACGTTACCAAACCAAATTGAATCAAGTAGTACATAAACCACTTTAAAGGTTACACATTTAGCACAAAAAAACAAATCCTTGGGAATTCAAACCATTTCCTTAAATCACTTTTCAATAAATCACGTCTAAATAAAAACAACTAAAACAAATCATATTTCTAAATACGATTAAAAATAAAATAAATCACATGTATTTTTAAAATCTATAAGATTTCTAAAATCATTCGTACTTTAATCGTCAAAAACACATTTCTAAATAATTAATCATTATAAAAATTATTATTTTCAACTTATATTTTGAAAGAAGATTTAAATTATATATATAGATAGATAAAAAGTTTTCCAATAAGTTAACACTTCCAAAATAGTTCTAATTTATTTTCTAAAAATTTACAAAAAAAAACAAAATTATATATTTATATACATTAAAGTAGTGTACATGACACAATGCATAAGGCATACTTGGTTATGATAATGAATTGCACTAATTGACAAATCTACAAAATAACAGTCTCCTCTCACACCAACTACTCAACATGTCTATAGATAGATCCTCAGTTTCAATCAAGGCACAAAATTGGTCTAAACATTAACACACCATCAATTTTAAAGATCTTTGAAGGCATGTTCTAATCTTAAAAATTGGGTCCCTAATAAAAAAAATTCAATTTTATAGTTAAAAAAAATTGGTTAAATAAATTTTAGTCT
>JBBPBQ010020321.1:11402583-11461483 GCA_037974755.1 Cicer yamashitae | reverse complement strand
TTTTTTTTCTCTAAATTGAGTTTCAACAAAAATAATAATAATTTGTACCTAGTAAAAGTCAATACTCAAGTTTTAAACATATAATTCATACGGAAATCAATGTTTCAATCAATTAGTTATTAGATCAAACACTTTAAACAAATTCATATCAAGACTAAATATTTTAAATTGATTAAGGGTGAAAATGGAACTTTAAAACAACTAATTGGTGAGGTCTGACGTTTGATAACTAAGGTCACGTGAATGAGATTAATAACTTGAAACATACAGGTGCTCAATCAAAATTATTATTTCCAACTATTCATATAAAACAAGAGTGCAAAAATCATAGTTCGGTAGACAAGCAACAAGATCATTCAACAAGTAACTAACATAATCTTGTCAACAATTAAAATTAACTCAAATCTTAACATGTAATTTCATACTTTATTTACCCACTTAGTTCAACAAGTAACTAACATAATCTTGTCAATAATTAAAATATACTCAAATCTTAACCAGTAATTTCATGGTTTATTTACTCAATTAGGTAGGAAATTAGGATCCATAACACAATCAGGGTAAGCAAATAATAGCAGTTAATTAGCAATCACAAAAATATGTATAATAATACAAAAGCACATAACACTTAACACAATAATATAACGGGGAACAAAAAAAACATGTTAGTGAAAGTAATTATTACTCAAGAAAACACAACCGACACACCTAACTTTTGACTAACACTAACACATAACACTTATCAAAAATTTATAACATCACCATTATTAATCATACATCATCATCATCACATAGAATTATCACAATGCAACCATCTTTTATTATCACATCACATAACTCATCTAATCAAAGATATGCCTAAAATTCATTCGACACCCAATATCACAATAATATCAAATACCACACATTTAAAGAAATTAAATCAATCAACACCTTACAAATATTTCTATTCTATATTTTAATCTCACAATTTCCATATTTGCACATTAATTAATTTATCCCTCAAAAGGCTACTGCCGTACGTAGCAAGCCCCGGATGAATCGTGTGACACCCTAAACCCCAAAATAACATTTATAATAATTTATACTAAATTATTTGAAGAAAACTCGCGACGGATGAAGAAAATCTGTTCAAGAAAATAAAAACTTTTATTTTTGATTTAGGATATCATCTTTCTCTAAATACAGATGTAACAATTCAACTTTGTTCCTCAATTAAAATTCAATGAACTTAATTTAACTAGAATTTCTTGATTTAATTCCCAAGACTTACTCGTACTAAGGTTTTCATATAAAAAGTCATTTGTAATTACATAAGTAAAATACACATTACAACTCTTAATTCCTGGTATCACCTATCAGAGCGGGGTTTCTCCTAAACTTGAACTTCAAGACTCATTAACCTGTAATGCGATTTCGCAAACGCAGGGCCAAGCCAGTCAAACACAACAAATGAAGGAGGTGAGTTTTGAAATCGTGTTAATAGTATAATATAAGTGAGGAGAACACGCAATTAATTCTAAATAAACCGTATCATTAGACAAACATTTTTCAAAGAAAAACATAACATTATAAAGTCAAAACCACTCAAGGAAAGTCAATACATTTCACTATAACATCAAATCATCTAAGAAGAATTATTATCGCACACGACACATATTAATCACAACAAAACAATCACAAGAAAATGCAATGCTATGCATGAGCTTAGACTCTATTTCACAACATGGTACCATTCTAACTCTGAAGTACTTGGTTAGGAGGCCTGATACTATGCCACCATCCTGGTGGACGGACAATTCAAATTGGCCTTGTCCTCATAGATCCCCTCAAATCAACCCGAGACACATATACGCGACATTCGAGGTAAACGTGTGTTGCATGGTAGCTCCCGACATTTGGAGTGCTACCTCCAAGTCACCTAGGAATTCCCCACCCGAATACCTCCAAGGTCTAACAATCTTGCCTTAAGGCTCAACAGTAGACGGCCACGATCAGGCTCAATTCAGTTGTACTTCCCCGGAATCGCTAGGCTTGTCAGGCCCTACCTATATGATGACAAAATAATCTCCACTTCACAAATTCTCAATATTTATTTTCTCCCCTCGTTGGCCTATGATACTCCATTAAGACCGTCATCTCAAACACAAATTGGAATCA
Organism: Cicer yamashitae; assembly: GCA_037974755.1. Lineage (NCBI taxonomy): Eukaryota > Viridiplantae > Streptophyta > Magnoliopsida > Fabales > Fabaceae > Cicer > Cicer yamashitae. Next base: position 11,459,323 of record JBBPBQ010020321.1, on the reverse strand, counting down.
CAATTATTTCATCAGAGGTTACTTCAATCTTTTCATCACCAATTCATAACATCACTATTATAAATCACACATCAACATCATTACATAAATCATCACAAATTTAGAGCATCACTATCATCAATCATACCTCATCACATAAACTTATCACAAATTTATTAAATCACAATTATTATTCATACATCATCATCATCACATAAAATTATCACAACACATCCATCTTTTATTAGCATATCACATAAACTCATTTAATCAAAAAACCAATTAGTGGATAATATAGCCACTTTTCGCACGGTCATTTTGGCGTTGGTTTCACTCAAATCGGAGTTACGGTGAAAAAGAACGATATAAAATAAGGAATTTTATAAACGGAGAAGTCGGGTATTTTAGAGAGAAATTGGGATGGTTAAAAATCTGAGGAAGTATGTTTATTTGACTAGCTAAATGAATAAAACAACATACTGAAATTTGGACGAGAACGGAGAAAATTTTCTGGAACAGTTATTGATCACCGGTGCCAAATGGTAGGTTGTTGTGGTGGATGTTGAAGCTCTCTTTCATATTTTTTTTTAGGGTTCACATGGGTCAGTCTCCTTATTTATTTTATGTTTTACTACTATTATTTTTATTTTGCTAAAACAAAATTAATTGTTACTTAATCTCATTTTTAATACTCTTCCAAACATCATTAAATTTTCAAAACATTACTAACATTTCATAACTAATATATGATAAATTAGAGTAATTAAAATAATTAACCTTTTAAAAAAATACATATTATTAACAATCCAAACTCTCATATTCAAATTAATCACTATAATTATACTTATTTTTCAAAATACTCACGTTATAATAATACTATCATTAGAGAATAGTCAAAATTATAAAATAAATAAATATAACAACAATATTTTATGTTAATTACTAAATCATAATAAATATATATATAAAATCACAATTCCAAAATAAGTTTATAAAAATAAAGAAAATCAAACATAATATTACTACTATCTCAAGATAATTATTTATAAAATAAATAATTAAAATAAGATATATTTAGAAATAATTAACTATAATTAAGTGCATATACATTTAATATTAGTCAAACACACGAGAGAATATCATATTAATTACCAACTCACATATACACGTAAAATCGACTAAATCTTATTCTTGAAAATATTTACACTAATATACTATTATTTTTAGAAAAATATATAAAATAATAAAATATAACATTTATAATTCATATAACATATTTTGTCAAATATGTACAAGATTAGCACATCATAGAAAACACACCTATAAAGAAAATTAATCATAAAACTAATCAACATATATTCTAAAATAATTTTAACACAAAATTAATTATCTAAAATCCTATTTAATTAATAAAATAGTTTATTATAAAATTTGGAGTGTTACAAATCGTTGGGAAATACGGTTTTCTCGTTCATCTCACAATATATTATACTCATGAATTCAAATGCTCTCTCACCCCTTATCTTATTTCGACGCTTTCACACACGAATATAATTCCACGAGCAAACAGCCTTTTTTCATTGACTCTTTGTCCTTTTATCGATCTAACTCCACAGTTTATGGGTAAACGTTAAAAATAAATTATAAGAAGACACTCTAAAACTAATTTCGAAATTCGGTCAAGGAAACTTACAATAAATCAGAAAACCAATCAGTGGCTAATATAGCCACTTTTCACACGATCGTTTGGGCGTTGGTTTCACTCAAATTAGACTTACATGAAGAAGAACGATGCAAAATAACGAATTCCACAAACGGAGAAGTTGAGTATTTTAGAGAGAAATTGGGATGGTTAAAAATATGAGAAGTTGGGTTTATTTGACTAAGTAAATGAGTGAAACTGAAATTTGAACAAAAATGGTAAAAGTTTTCTGGAATGGCAACGATCGATAGCGTTTTTATGTTTCCTCTCCCTTCCCTTTTATATTTTATTAGGGTTCACATACATGGGTCAAGCCCATTGGTCCCTTATTTATTTTATGTTTTACTATTATTATTTTTATTTTGCTAAAACAAAATTAATTGTTACTTAATCTCATTTTTCTAATTTTTAATACTCCTCCAAACATCATTTAATTTTCAAAACATCACTAATATTTTATAACTAATATATGATAAATTAGAGTAGTTAAAATAATTAACCTTTAAAAAAAATACATATTACTAACAATTGAAACTCTCATATTCAAAATAATCACTATAGTTATACCTATTTTTTCAAAACACTCGAATACTACCTTCATTAGAGAATACTCAAAATCACAAAATAAATAATATAACATCAACACTTTAAATTAATTACTAAATCATAATAAAATTATATTAAATCACAATGCCATAACAAGTATATCAAAATAAAGGGAATCAAACACGACATTACTAATATCCTAAGATAATTATTTATAAAATAAATAATTTAAATAAAATATATTTAGAATTAATTAAATATAACTAAGTGCATATTTAATATTAGTCAAACGCACAAGAAAATATCACATTAATTACCAACTCACATATACACGTAATATCGCACAAATTTTATTCTCTAAAACATTTACACTAAAATACTATTATTTTTAGAAACATATATAAAATGATAAAATATAATATTTGTTATTTATATTACTCATTTAGTCAAAATATGTACAAGATTAACACATCATAAGAAACACACATATAAAGAAAATTAATCATAAAGCTAATCAACATATATTCTAAAATAATTTTAATACCAAATTAATTATCTAAAATCTTGTTTAATTAATAAAATAGTTTATTGTAAAATTTGGGGTGTTACAATAACACATATTACATAAAAAACAAACTTTATTTGATATTTATCATAAAAATTAAAACTTTAACACATGTAACATAAAAATTCAAACTACAACTCATATACGTCATAAAAATTAAATCTTTAATACATATAACAAAAAATTCATACTTTAGTTCATATTCATCATAAAAATAAAAAATTTAATACATATAACATAAAGACTCGAATTTTATCTCATTAAAAATCATACATTACATATCAAATTCAATAAAAAGGTTTTATGATTTTAATCCACTAGCCTACGTTTATTGCTTCTAAAAGACGAAAAATGACGATTATCTATTTCATACCATCTAACCAGTGGTCTAATTATATATTTGTGTGGGGAAAAAAACCCTACCTTGGTTGTTTTTCTTTCTAGCACAAAACTCTAAGTTCTATGAAATTGTTTGCAAGAGAGAGGAGTTACATGCTTTCAAAGTAAGACTCCAACATAGAAATCGAAGGGACCAAGATGAAGTAATGGAAAAACTGATGGAAATAACCTTACCTTTAGTTCCATTAAAATGAGGGTGTTGAACCTAATGAGAGGATTCTTGAATGGACAACAATGTTGTTGTGGTAATAAGAGTGGTGCATATGGTTCCTATTGTCTTTTTTTGTCTAAAGAATATTTGTCTGTATAGGATTTGTGAGAAATGGTTTTATTTTTTGTTTACTATTTCGGAGTGTAGGAGAGTTATGGACTTAGGAAATTTAAAGTGAGATAGATAGGTATGAAAGAGTGAACTTGAGAGAGGAATAGAAGGGAGGTAATATTAATTTTTTTGTTAACTCTAATCATAAATAAACAACAAATGATTTAAAATCAATGGAATTATATTAGTGTGTGGAATAATCTAATGTATCTAGTCACATATGAGGGGTAAGGGAGACAGAGAGGGAGTGAGATAAGAATTAAAAGGGGAGGATTTCTTCCGGATTTATTTGGTTAAGCATTCAAGACAAATTTCTATCCACACTAAAAAATCAAAATCTTCTTCCTTCTCAAGAAAGTCGGCGCCCTTTTTTTCTCTCGAAGGTGGACGGACCAAAAATATCTTATGTAAGAGTACTCATGTATATGGGTTGGGTCACACCAAATCTAAATCCCCTAGCCCAATCTCTTCTTTACCTCTTTTAACTCCGTTGAATTTAATAAATTAAATTATATATATATATATATATACCTAATTACAAATTGTGTCTGTTAAATTTTGTGTTTAATATTTCTTTTTGATTTGGCAAATTTTGTTTTATCTCAAAAGTTTTAGTCCGTTTAATAAAAGAAATTCATCTTATTTAATTAATACAATTGTTCTATATAGTTATATCTCTACTTTGGATAAATAGATATGATTGTATACTATTTATTAAAAATCAAATTCTATTGAAAATAAAAGTAAAAATGTTTTCCAATTAGGTTCAAAATTTAGTTTTATATTTATAAATAAACTGTGCTTCAGTTTTATAACCAAGGGTTTTATTTGTTTGATAAGGTTAATTCTTTTTTAATCATAATACACTTATTTATGTTTAATTTATACTATTCTAACTATTTAATATTTTAGTACTCTAATTTTAAATATGAAAACATAAAATTGTGTTTTAAAGTTCTAAAAATATTTAGGCTATATTATTATTATTATTATTAGTATTATTATTATTGTTATTATTATTATTATTATTATTTAAGTGTATATAATATATATATATTATAAAATACGTTTTAAGTTATATATTACAAATATTAATAATTGATTTATATGGGTTTGTTATTGCATATTTATTTACCTTTATTGGTTATTGGTCGCCGCGTTGACAAAGAAGATGTGAACCTGTTAAGCTGTTTGGATTTGTGGTGGCCGTAAAGATTGTTATGTTTAGTGAAAGATTCAATTGAGGTAAGAGGTTAGAAGATGTTCGGTTTTATGAGTATAAAATAACGTGGGATGAACGGGAATACCATAATTCCCAGATATTCATCTGTGACTTACTACGTACGGCCGAATCCTATTGAGTAATAATAATTAATTAATAATATATGAATGGTAATAGCGAGGACTAAAATATAATTTAGCAATCTATAGAACTGTTGTGAATTTAATTATACCAGAATTGCATGTTGTTTGATTTTATGAAACCGTATGCTGATTGTTATTGTACGAATGATATGTACTTGAGTACTCTTGTTTACTTGATTGAAATTGTGATATTACTTGAACGCACCACCTAATTGATTTCTTATTTTGTGATTGATAAGACTGGACTGTTCATTGTGTGTAATGTAAACCAAATATTGAGATTTTATTGTGATTGACTGATATACATATATAATGATGTAAATTCTGATGAATATTGTGAATTCAAACTGAAATTTATTGAGTTGTGATAATCGAGTAAGTATGAGATAGGTGTTGTAGATTTTGGAGTGAGGATTATTTTGTCATCATATAGGGAGAGTCTGACAAACCTAGTGATTTGGGGAAGTACAACTTGTGACACCTTAAATCCCAAATTAATGTTATTATTTGTTTTCTTCTTATTTCTAAAACAATGAAATTTTTTTTCTTCATAAATAAGTATATAAACTTTCAAACATTTTCTTTAAGGCAAAGGGTATCACGTAATCATGAACATGTCTCATTAATTCAAAATTTCCATAAAACTCAACAACTTGAAATCATAGCAGTAATCAACAAAATCCTTTTGGAAACACACATACACGAGTTTAATGATAATTGTAAATATACTCCCAACCCGATGTTACTATCAGAGCGGGAATTCCCAAAAATAAAATACGTTCAAGATGACGTTAACGAAAAGGTAGATAATAAAGGTCTTCAAGATAAGACGGCTTCCTACATGTCGAGAGTATTAGTCTTCACCTGCAGCTTGCAGCTCGTCTGCGTCCATCGCAAACGCCAAACACAAACAACGAGGGGTGAGTTTCAAAATTATGCAACAATATAATATACATGAGGAGAACACGCAATCAGTCAAAACAGCACAAATAAAGAGAACATTCAAGAACATAATATCAAAGGTGAATCTAATTCAATCACAATAAAACAGTTACAAGGATGAAATGATATGCATGTCCTATACTCTATACTTCATCATTTGGTACCATTATACTCTAAAGTACTTGGTTAGGAGGCTTGATACTATGCCACTACATGAGTGGACGGACAATTCATGAATGGCCAAGTCCTCATAGATCCCCTCAACTCAACCCGAAACACATATACGCGACGGTCGGGGTACTCTTGTGTTGCATGGTAGGTCCCGGCCTTAGGGAATAACCCACTAATCCACTTAGGAATTCCCTACTAGATGTACCCCCAAAGTCTATCAGTCTTACCTTACAGTTTGACTATAGCCCTCCACGATCAGGCTCATTCAGTTGTACTTCCCCGAATCACTAGGTTTGTCAGACCCTCCCTATATGATGACAAAATAACCCTAACTCCGAATCTACAACACATATCTCAAACTTACTCGATCATCACAACTCAATAAGTTTCAGTTGACTTCACAATATTCATCATTATATATGTATATCAATCAATCACAAAGCAATCCCAATATCTGGTTTACAATACTCACAATGCACAATCCAACCCTATCAATCGCAATAAAAAAAATCAAGCAGGTGGTACATTTAAATAATATCACAATTTCAATCAAGTAGCAAAAACACTCTTGTACATATCATTCATACAGTAACAATCAACATAACATTTCATAAAATCAGCCAGCATGCAATCTTGATATAAATAGATCCACGACAATTCTATAGGTTGCTAAATTATATTTTAGTCCTCACTATTACTGTTCATATTTTATTAATTAATTATTATTACTCGATAGGGATCAACTGTACGTAGTAAGCCCCAGATGAATATCTGGGAATTACGGTATTCCCGTTCATCCCACATTATTTTACACTCAAAGTCGAACCTCTTCTCACCCCTTACCTTAGCTGAAGATTTTTCCCAACAACGTTGATCTGCTTATTTACTGTGTCGCGTCTTCGCCAGCCACCGTCCCTAATAGCCCGTGAAAGAACATAAATCAACGCAACAACCAGATACACGTTAATTACTTGCTCCAATAGATACATAAATTTTTTATTAAAAATAATTAAATAAATAAATAAATTATCTGCCATTTATAATATAACCCAAAAATATATTTAATATCGTTAAAACATACGTATTACTATAATTGGATTTTGTTCAAAGCTAAACAGGGTAGAAAGGAATTAAATATAACGTATGTATATATAGCTAAACAGGACAAAATTAATAGATAGAATAATATCAGAATAAGTAGACTCAGTCAATAGAAATCATGCTGCTACGGTGGTCTAGTTAATATTTACACAATTTTATAACAATTTATATAGAGCCAAGTCAATAGAAAATTTTTGTAACCTTAAGCACCAATTTAATTGACATGATAAGAATCAAATTCAGTTGAAGGTTATTCTCCTCCACAAACAGTAGAGGTAAAGATAATTTTCTCAGGACAAATTCAAAATATAACATAATGTTGGCATATAGATTAAGTTATCAAAAGTTCTACTAAATGTCAACTGGCAAAATAATGAGCAACAAACTGTCAAAATAATGCAACATCTATAGCATGTATCCATCAATTCTTTTAGGACATTATTAAATCAATAAACCAATAGAGATTAAGTCTTCAAGACAACTGAAAGGAACTTATTTTCACATTTTAATTTTGGTCTGAGTATAAGATTTTTCTTGTTCAAGGGCATGCAATAATATTCATGGGAAATTGAGCTTGAGTATATAAATTTGCATGTTTCATATTCATAAAAGTTCTAAGAAACTATTCTTACTAGGTGTTATTTATATAAATAAACAAATAAAAATGACATCTTCCGGAAATCTAAAAGGGAACATATTTTCATGTTTTAGATTTACTACAAACAGTACAAGCGTTTGTATCTAGGCATGCAAAAACATTCCCAGAAAAATATCCCCATGATTGACACAGGTAACAAAAAAATATTCCTAGGTACTAATAACTAATAGGAATGTAATTTATCCATACTCTACTTTAAAGCATGGGAAATGGATTGGGAACCTGGAGGTAGCGTTCCCAGAAACATCATACTTGGGAATATGATTCTATGCCTCAAAACAATCTCCTCAAAAGAAATTTCACACATTACAAAATACGTTTCAAGTCTGAACATAGAAAGCTTATAACAATATGAACTTCTCGAAATATAAATATAGAAATAAAATAGATGTATGGAAGAAATTTTATGAGGATAAGAATTATGAGTTTACCATCAATAAATAATAAAAAGTGATGTGTGGGTATTATTATATATCAGAAGCAAGATATAAAATCAGTGTTTAATAAAGTGAGAAATATATAAAAGGAGATATGAATTTAAAAGCACAACTAAAAATGCACTATAAACAAAGTTTTAATCAATCAATTCAGCAATAGCTAGACAAAGATGGTGAATCTTACAAGAACTAACAGATTGATATAGTACTTCTGCTGTTTTCAACGTACCAACATGCTCTGATCGTGGTTTGGAATTGGAATTGGAATTTGAATTTGAATTTGGAATTGGAATTGGAAACGACGATTCAGTGCGGCAGGAATGATCACGAAGGAAGCTTTGGTGCGACAGGAATAACTTTGCTTTTAGCTATTTATATATATGTATATTTGCCAACTAGATTAGCTAGGGTATTAGTGCCTCGGATGCTAGATAAGAAGGTACCGCTAAAGAGTGGTGCTTTCAGTTTCTTTTATTTATTTGCTGATTATTACTACATTTATTTGATTTTAAGGAAAAATAAACAGAAATATTTTTATTACTAATAGTTTAGATAGATTTTGAGGTAACACGAAAATTATCAATTATATCAAACACACACATAATAATAATAATAATAATAATAATAATAATAATAATAATAATTATTATTATTATTATAATAAATTATTATTATATTACTAAAATATAATAATAAGAATTTGGGTGTTACACAACAGAATGAGTCTGATCGTGGAGGATTGCAATCGAACTTTAAGGTAAGACTCATAGACCTTTGGGGTATTTCTGCTGGGGAATTACTAAGTGGATTAGTGGGTTATTCCCTAAGGCTAGGAGCTACCGTGCAACACAAGAATACCCCGACCTTCGCGTATATGTGTCTCGGGTTGAGTTGAGGTGATCTATGAGAACTTGGCCATTCATGAATTTTCCGTCCACTCCTGTAGTGGCATAGTACAGGCCTCCTAACCAAGTATTTCAAAGTATAATAGTACCAAATGATGAAGAAGTATAGAGTATAGGTCATGCATAGCATTTCATCCTTGTGATTGTTTTATTGTGATTGATTTGGATTAACCTTTGATATTATGTTCTTGAATATTTCTCATGCTTGTGCTAAGTTGAATACTTGTGTGTTCTCCTAGTTTATCTTATACTGTTACATGATTTCGAAACTCACCCTTCGTTGTTTGGGTTTGGTGTTTGCGATGGACGCAGACAAGCTGCAAGATGCAAGTGATGACTAATATTCTTAGAGTGTCGGAAGTCGTCTTATCTTGAAGAGTTTTAATATATGCCTTTTGTTAACGTCTTTTTGTTTTGGGAATTCCTGCTCTGATAGTGACATCGGGTTGGGACTATATTGACATTTATTAATAAACTTATTTACGTGTATTTCAAAGGAATTTTGTTGTCTAATATTATGAATTTGAGCTGTAAAATTTAATGGATATTTTTTTTTATTAACGTGACGTGATAAGTGATTATGTGATACTCTTTACCTTGTAAAATAGTTCGAAAGTTTTTTTTTTTCATTTTTTTTCTTGAAGAATTTCATTACTCAGTGTCAAAATTCAAAAATATTAATTTGGGGGTTTAGGGTGTCATAATTAGTCAATTAATTATTAAAGTATACGAAGGTTGGTCATCCCAAACATATAAATAAAACAATAGGATAATTTATCTAAGATAAAAAATAAGTATCCAAAATAAAACTAGAATTAAAATTAAGACATAGTATAATCACAAGATATACCAAAGACTCTAGAAGAAAGTTTAGATACCCACTAGAAGAATGTTTAGATACCCATTACCTTGTACTTGTGTTTGCTACCTTTTATACGATATCTCTGTAAAATTGAAACAAAGATTGCAATTTTATCTCAACTTGTGAGTTGTTGTTACTTTGATCTTCACTTGTTGTTGCTGGAAAGGCTTATGAGGATTTTCTTGACGTGGTCAGATGTAGTGTAACTCTTTAGGAGGACCTTCAATCTGGAAACTAAAGTTTGGAATCTAGAAAAAATTGTTTCAATGTCTTCATCTTCTTCCATCTGAAAGAGTTCACACTTCCTAACTAGTAAATTTAACTTAGCTTCTTGTAACTGCTTATTTCCTTCATAGTTGAGAACTAGAGCATTAAAGATACTTTTTGTTGTTTCTTAGTTAATGCATTTTTTGAACTCCTTGAAGGTGATAGCATTCATCATGAAAGTCAAGGTGTAACAGCCCGACCCTCCAGCGATATCGACACTATTATTCACGATCTTCTCGCCCCCCCTTTGTAACAGCCCGACCCTCCAGCGACGTCGGCACTGTATTAGCGAGTTTTTGAATTGTGTTTTATTTTAAAATCGTTTTAACAAGGCTAAAATAAAGTGATGAATACATAACAAATAAATAGAAAAATAGAACGACACAACCAATTTATCCTTATTCACCACCAACACGGTAGATACGTCCAGTCGATTGAAACCTGAACGATTTAATCCACTAATTCACTAACTGAAATACACTTCCACAAAACATCTACTAGTCAAACTGGTTGTCTTTAAGTCTTCTCAACCTTCTAGCATAGTACAGCCAAGTTGTTGAGGGATGCATCCACTACTCGGCTAGGTTACAAAAGAAAAGTTTAATGGTTTTGGAATAACTCTCACAAGATGGTGTTTACAATGTTGTATTCTCAGAAAAATATTTCTCAGCACTTAGACAAGATAAAAGGTAAAGAGCGAGAACGTAGAAATCAACATGTATCTTGAAGTTTCTTATCAAATCTCCTAGGATTGATTCGCCATTAAACCTTGCCAAAAAATCCTTGAAATTGATTATGCGGATCTTGATATGGAGATAGAAGGAGTAGATGATATTGTGATCAAATTATGTTGCATAGACCTTTAGGATGCAAAAAAGCTTTTTCTTCTTCAGAGTGTTGACTATTATTAGAGTCAGACAATCAAATACTTGACACAATTTATCAGAGGCAGAATAGTCAGATGGTTGTTGTAGTCGTCAAACCTGACTAATTAGAGCATTGCTTGTAAGAATAGATTCACCAGAGGCACATTTTAAAGCGCATTCACCAGACTTAAAGTACAAAAATCAAAAGTGGAGTCTTGGTTTTTGCTTAACTTAGATCAAACATTAGAGGATGCAGTGTGAACTCATAAGGAATAACCTTTTATGAAGACTGCATACTAAAGTTCAAATTAGTGCTTTAAATTGATCCCACAAAATAATGTTTTTTTCATAAAAAAAACGTAAGGGTCATAATTTTTCAAACCAACTTGGTTCTAACATATTTGGTTTCTACTCTTAACACTGGCGAGGACAAACAATCTCATGTTCATGCCAATGTCAATCATTACATTCAAGATGGCGTTCCTTCTGTTCTCTTACATACTTACCCCAAGTTGGTTGCCTTGCTTTCCAAGACTACTGTTCTTAATTTCATTGTGAGGATCGTCTGGTTTGGAGAATAAAAATTGCAGAAGTATTAAGTTTTAAGGAAGCTTATCTATTCTTCAAGCCTTTAGGGCAAAAGATTCCTTAGAGCAAAGTTATTTGGCATAATAACATTCATCCTTCTATATCTCTTAGGTATTGGAGATAGTTGCATAACAAGATGTCTACTTTCCTACTAATGATAATTTAATCTCTCGAGATTGTCAAATTGCTTCAAGATGTGAGCTCTATAAATGTTAAATGGAAACTAGCACTCATCTCTTTTTATCTTGCTATTTTTCTACTAGGCTCTAGTTTCAGTTAAGCTTGATTTTTCACTCTCAAATTGATATTAGTTTGGTTCAAAATATTGTTGTCACCTGTGACAATGGTTTGTCTCATCAATGCAAAGAGGTTATTTTGGCTAGGATCATCTTTACTATTGATACTATTTGCTATTTTAGAAATCAAGCTCGATTTAAAGGAAAAAGTCTTGTTTTTCATATTGTCATCAACAAAATTATTGCCAATGTATCTTTATCTGACAATCACACTTCTAGCACAGTCTCCGACTTTTTTTCAGAAATTTCAAATTCTCACCTACTTTCAAGTTAGAGCTCATCCTCCTACAGCATTTACCGTCATTGGTGAGATAGTTTTCCTTGTAATACTTCAGATTGTTAACAATCATTGGTGAGATAGTTTTCCTTGTAATATTTATGATGTTTTCACTAGAAACATGATTGGTCTTCTTGAATATAGATTTTGCTGATGTGTGTAGGTGTTTATTGCACACTTTTTTCTTTTACCATGGTTTTATCCCTATGGGTTTTTCCAGTTAAGGTTTTTAACGAGACAATAGTTTGTATCCCTAATGATTGTTTTATTGGGTTTTGGTATACTCCCCAAACATCTTGTATTTTCTTTTTCTTTTCACTTTTAATAATATTTTAGAGTGCTATAAACGATAGGTGATTAACTTGGGGTACCAACATAGTTAGATGTTAGGTTAATCATGTGATTTCTTTGATTTTTGTTTTTGCTTAAATGATTAATTAAACTTGTATTCTTTTTTGTCTTTTCTTATTTCTTTGGTAAAAATAGAGAAAATCCAGTAAATAATTTATATAACAGTTTATAATTGCTCTACAAATAACCCAAAACAATTCCCAAAAAGTGTTTAAAATTGGACTTTATCAAATTTCCCCACTTAATATTTGCTTATCCGCAAGCAAAGTCTTTGCTTAAAGATAAAATGAAATGATTAAGAGCACAACCAAGTGCGTCATCAACATCAAAGTATAACTAAGACAAACACAATTTTTAATGTAGAATTTGGGATAAACAAAGGAAGGTCATGCAAAACAATTATAACAAATCAACCATATCATGTAAGCTTTCAACTGAACACTTCGAAGAAAAATCAAATTATGATTTATCAAGGTTTATCATTTAAATATCCCTGAACATGAAATCATTCACAAAACTAAGAGATTATTGATTTTCGTCTTCTAAATCTATAAATTATAAAATAGTACTAATATCCAATATTTTAACAAAATATAATTTCAGTTCAAGACACGATAAAACACAACAGAGGACTTTCCCGCCCGTTATCACCTATCAAAGCATTAATTACCATTTGACAACCTGAAATAATTGTGTTTTCGTAATCGCTCACACACAAAAAAATGAAGAGGGTGCGTTTTAAAATCTTGTTAAGTAAGAAAAACATGCAAATAATCATAATAGAACTGTATCTTAACATATCATGGTATATCAAAATATTCAAGGAAATAATATCACATTATAACGTCAAAATCACTCAAGCAAAATCAATATCTCATTATAACATCAATTAATCTAAGATAAATTATTATCATCTTCAATACACATTAATCATACTAGAGCAATCAAAAGACAATGCAATGTTATGTATGAACTTAGACTCTATACTTTTTCACCATTTGATGTCATTCTAATTCTGAAGTATATGGTTATGAGGCTTTATACTATGCTACCATACAAGTGGGAGAAAAATCCAAATTACTTATGTCCTCATAGATCCCCTTAACTTAACATGAGACTCATATATACGACGGTTGAGGTAAATGGGTGCTGAATGGTAGGTCCCGGCTTTGGGAGGCCTACCCCAAGTCACTTAGGAATACCTTACTATAATACCTCCAAGGTCTAACATTCTTGCATTAAGGCTCGACAACAGACCTCCACGATCATGCTCATTTAGTTGTACTCCCCAACATTACTAGGCTTGTCAAACTCTACCAATATGATGACAAGATAATCATGACATCAAAGACCTTTACCATATAGTTTCTCCCCTCATTGGCTTATGCTCCATCATTAAAAGTATCATCTTTAGCATAAGCCAACATTCTTGATTTCTTTTCGAGACTCAAGGAGCTATTAGTAACTCACAACATAAGATCTTGATAATAAAATTTTCAAAGTTACTTACTAACACAAATTAAATATCATATTTGACTTTGAACTTTCCAATTACTTACATCAACATAAGGACTATTTTACTTTCCAATAAATAATCGAACTTTCAAACACATTTACTTTTCATAAATATTTATTTTTTGTAAACACATCAAATAAGTAAAAATTGGAATTTACATAACTTTAACAACTCACCCCATTTTAGTAAAGTTTATAATGTCATTCCAAACTCATATATTTGAAAAAACTTATCACATAATTCAAACACATCAAAAAATTAATTTTCCCACTTTTAGTGCATAGGGTTCGGTCACTTCGAAAAATTTAGGGGTTTATTATCTTTTTTTTATTATAAAGTAGTACACAATACTAATTTCGCATATATATATCAACAATAACCAAAAATTGTTATACACAATACTGATTTTTTTATAAAAAAATTGAAAATGGCATAATTGCCCGACTATTTCAAAGGTAAAAATATTTTCGGTCTTGAATTTTGATAATTTTTCACAAATGAAATAAATATATTTCACTTACATGATACACACAGAATCACTAACTAACTAATAAAGTGGAATAAATATATTTCACCAAGGTGCTATCACTAGTTAGTGGTTTGAATCAAATAAGACTCATCCCTAACGCTTTTACTATTATCTATTAAAAGTAATTTATTATATCATTTGGTAACAATTTTGTTACCAACAATCAAACAAACACATTTATAGGTCCTTCTAGACTATATAATGCCTCATACTCTTTAATAAATATTTTAATATAGAAAGGTCTTTTTTAATTCAATATATATTCAAATAGCTATGTAATTTAAGCATAATGTTGGTTTTGAACCTCATTCTAATTTGAAAGGATAGATAAGAAATAAAAAATTAATAAAAGGTTTGTAAACACTAATCATTTCTAATTACAAGCAATATTTTTATTTGAAAATATGTTCTAAGGTCAAGTGATCAATTCGACGAGTTAAAGGGACAAACATAATACTTTATTATACTAAAAACTATTCAATTGAAAAAAGCATAGCATGAGGTTTTTTACAATATAAATTGATCAAACAATTTTGTATTTGTTTCATGCAAAGGTAGAAGAAAAAATGGCTAAAACTCTCAAGGTCTTTTATATTTTGATCCTTTTTGTGTTCCAATTTCTTGCTGTAGTCGTTGTTGGTGGTAAGTTCATTATCATATTTTCATGTTATACAATATATTTAACCTTTTTTAAATAACATTCTTCATTCTTATTTTACATATTACAGCCCGTCCATGTCATTCAGACCTCGATTGTATAGATTACGCGTGTCCCGCATATAGTCAAGGATATTGCTCATCGGGTATTTGTAGATGCACATCTACAGGATATGTTTAAGTCTTTCATTTTTTTTTTCATGGTAATTTTGTTTCTCTTATATTTAATATCTCTATTATGTTTAAGCTTTTAACTTTCAATATTTTAATAACTATACAAGCGAGTTAAATTTTATTATGAAACTGTTGTTAGCTTTGTTTGCTTGTGAATTATATATATGTGTGCGCTCTTAAGGATAAATATATATGAACTAAGTGTTTGATATACCATCTAAGAAACTTAGAATTCATTTTAGACTTTACGAGAGGTGAGTGAATTATTGAGTTTACACTTTAGACTATTATCTAGAGGATGTCTTCGTACAACTAGTCTTAGTGAGAGTGCACGCTATGAATAAATACAATCTAGAGGGGTGTTGGGCTCTGCATATGGCCTAGAGCATAACCTCTCAATCCATGTTTTACTATGTTATTTTTGGCCCCACGTGAATTTCAATTAGTAGTGCATATTTTAGCATTGTAAGTTAATCTATTTATATCGTGTGATATTATATTGTCCTTATTGTTGTGATTCTACTACATATGATTCATGAAGGCGTAGTAATCTATTTATGACTTATTTATTTTACACGATGAATAATAAGCTCACATCTCCGTTATGTCTCCTCTTATAATATATTTTATGTAGGTTATAGTCAACACGATTATGACAAGTAATCAATGGAGCTTTTCTTGTGAAAGTGGAGTACTAGAGGCTTGTGCCTCACTTTATTTTATGTGTTTTTTTATTACTATCGTTGATTTTGTTGTATAAGGTGGAGTAACTCTTGATTGAGTTATTCCTTTTAATAATTGCTTGTGCCTCACCTTATATTGTTATTATTTGTTTTTTTCGTAAGAAGTATCATGTTTTTGTAACATGAAAACTTAGTGTGTGCTTACGTTGTAATTTTAATTACTATCTACGTCTTTCATTATAAGTTTTCATTGTCTTTTTTACAAACACTAAGAAAAGTAGGTATTGAATATAAGGTGTCAATTTTTTGTGTTGATGTTTATAAAATACCTTTTATATATGAATTTATTCAATTTGACTTTTGGTTTTTCAACGTAAATTAGTAGTATTAATAAGGATGTGTTTGAAAAATAAATAAATGAACCTAGTAATTGAAAACGGTGTTTATATTTAGGGACAATTTTTTTAATATTACATATGTGTTAATAATAAATATTCACATTAGTGAAAAATTAAATTGGGGATTATAAAATAAAAAAGGGGTAAAATTGATGGTCAACATTGTTTTAAAAAAATGGGGCCAAAATCACACGATCTAAAAATTTGGGAGAGAAAATGCATTTATGATACATACATATTATAGGAAAATAGTCCTATATTTCATTTTTATGGATTAAAAGTAACTAAAGAATGGTAAGCGCAACTTAGATAGTAAAGAGGTTGCGGGGGACATTTGAAATGTTAGTGCGTATTGGCAACTCTTTTGACAAGTGTACCACATCGCTCAAATAATAAAGTGATAAGTAAAAATCGTCTCCACATAGATTGTTAATAATTTTGTAATGCAGCAAAGTCGCAATACTTAACTAACAAAAAATTTATAAGTTGGTTGATAATAATAGACAAACATAAAATTAAACAGGGATAATTCAATACGAAAAAACGATTAGGGAATTTGAATCACCTTCTTATCACCATGTAATTATTGATTTATTATTTTAACAATTTCACCTATTTTATTACGTTAAATTAACCAATTAGACTAAGACTAGACTTGTTACTCAAAGCATATAGGAAAGTTAATTTATTAGACACATGTTAATACTTTATATTCTTATAACAATATTGAAATATGATCATATATTTTGGTTCCGATTATTATAGTCTATTTTTCAATAACGAAATAATACCTATGTTCAATTATATGGTGGCCAATCACAATAAATCATTAACAAAAATATATGAATAATCAAATACGTTGTAATAACTACATGGATTCAAGAAGAGTCATTTAAATTAACTACTCATATTGTTTGATAAAAGATACGTAGAGAGAAAGAAATTACACATAAAGGTTGCACTAGGTCACCTCTAAATGGTAGTTGTCTCCTACTTTGCATCCAAAAATCTGAACCCTAACAAAATTCTGATTTTTGACTTAAATAATGGCTAGGAAATGCGCATCAGCATATTGCGTTCGATCTGGGTGCAATGCGCTACAACAACATTTATTGTGGCGTAGCAAGCTGCACATTGCGCTGCAATGCTCCTTTACTACGCTTAGAGATAGTAAGTTATGCCAGGATGTGCACTACATCATAGTGACAGGTGCAATGCACCCCTGGTCCTTCCTGTTGCGCTCCAACTTCAATTAAAAGGCAATTTTGCACATCTAAGATCACCTAGATCCAGCACTAACCCTCCATAACTTCTCAAGTGTCTGTTCCTTAATGTAAATGACCTGTAACTCCAATAATTATTCTAGGTAGAAAGGGTTAGTGCCTAAACATTCAAAGATAATTCAAGATGATTCAAATTATTTTTCTTTGTCAAATAATTATTAAATTAACTAGAATAAATAAAACATAAAACAAAAGTTGTTAACAATGTGCTAAAAATTAGAGTTAACGAAGACTCGTCACGTACAAATCTGCAAAACCTATCTTCACTACATTTGGTGTGTAAGTTTGAAAACAAAAAGTACTAGATGCATATATGATGACTCTTCATCACACGCATAGTTTTCATTGTTTTTAGTCTTATTTTTCTTTTATTCATTAGTTAATTTAAGCAGTTATTTGATATATTTTGTTGATTTTAGTTCTTTGATTTAATGAAATATTTATGTTCTTATTTCCTTGATTAAGTAGATATTTTTCGTAGTTTTGCGTTGTTTCTTTGTTTTAGTGTAGTGCTGAATTTTGGGGAGAAATTAACTTGACCTATGTGGAGTATTTCAGCCATATCTGGAGTTTTAGACGTCCAATTGGAGTCACCCTGAGTGCAAATGAAAGCTAAGGTCCATATCTACAACTTTCATGAAGACACCAAAACCCAATTTGGAATCAAAAGATGAGAAAAATGCATTAAACACTAGACATAAGAAGTTATGCGCTTGAAGCGCGCCAGAGGTGCATTTCCACAATTAGGCGCTGAAGCTTCTTCCGTTCCGCGCCTGAAGCACACCCAAGGCGCATTTCCACAATATTTTCTCATCTGGATACGGTCCAGGTGCGCCTGAAGCGTGCGGCACGCATCAGAACTCATTAAAATGCGTTTTTATCACTTTTTAGGTATATTTTTGACTATTGGGAAGTTGGGAGACTTGTGACCTAATAGAGAAAATCAGAGACGGCTGTTATTAACACCATTGGAGGAGTTTTATCAAGAATGATTCATGAATCCTTCTTGTAATTCTTCTTTAATCTCTATCTTTTATATCTCTGTCATGAGTAACTAAACCCTATTTGTTAGGGACGAGTGTAACAAGATGAAACCCTTATTTTTCTGATTTGATTTCTAGTTATATGAATGAGTTTATTGAATTATTTTTCTCATCTCTGTGCTTAATGCTTTTTATTGCTTGATCAACATTAAAATGTTCTACGATTCGTATTTTGAAACGGGAGTGGACTTTACGAATGCTTGAGATGAGAAATTCATGAATTTCTAGTCTAGGGATAGATGCAGATCATGAAACCAATTAAATTAGTTGCAAAGGCAATAGTTTAACAAGAGAATTTCTATACGGTAAGGCTTAATTCTAATCTTAAATCCACTAAGGAATTAGGGGTTACTTTGGAATTAAAGGTTCTGTCACTAAGACATTAGGGCATGAATAATAAAGAGAATTCGGTAATAATTCAATAAAGGAATTCAATAATTAGGATCAAATTAGACACCGAGGTTGGCTTCGAAGTGAAACTCATCCCTGTCATTTTTCTTATTATAAAGGATCAATTTTATTACTGTTGTTAATTTTAAATATTATTTCAATCAATTCGGAAACTTTTTGTTCAATTTAGAAATTAAATACAACTCGATAGTAAAACACAATCCTTGAGTTCGACACTCGGTACTACCGTTTTATTATTACTTGCAACGATTCAGTACACTTGCTGAAACGCTATCAATATAAGACACATAATATGCAGATTTTGCACCAAATTTTTATACTATGAGCTCACTTTCCAAATAGGTTGTATTGATCAACCTAGTTCTTGAGATTCATTTGTGTTGGGGAATCTATGAGTATTGGATATATGGGTCATCTCCTTTATACTTCGCTCGTCATCCACTTTTCTATTTGTGACACCATAAACCCCAAAATAACCTTTATAATAATTTATACTCAAATTTTTTTAACAAAATTCGCAGCGGATAAAGAAAGTATGTTCAAGCAAATAAAAACATCTATAACTAGTTTAAGATATCACATTTCTCAAAAAAACAAAAGGAACACTTTAAATCTTTTTCCTCTTATAAAACAGTGCAATCTCCATAAACTTGATTTAACTAGAATTTCTTAATTTAATTCCCAAGACTTACTAGCGCTAAGGTTGTATATAAAAAGTCATTTGTAATTACATAAGTAAAATACACATTACAACTCTTAATTCCCAGTATCACCTATCAATGCGGGGTTGTAAGTACAGATGTGCACCTAAGAAAGGGGTGGTGAATTAGGTGTTTAGGAAATTTTCTTGTTTTCAGCGATTTGGTGATCGATTTTTACGCTTTAGGATAGTAAGTGATAAAAGTAAAAGGCAGTAAAGAAATGAACACAACAATATTATCCTGGTTCCCCTTATGACCAAGGGTACATCCATTCGTCTTGCACACCACAAGAGATTTCTCCACTATTGTCAGAAAATGTACAAGTCCCACCCTAGGATCTCTGCTACAAACTTCTCACAAAACTTCTAAGATAGCACACCACTATCTTAGATAAGACTACTTTAAGAAAGTACTACTTTCTTTTACACACAATGTAATTTGATAAGGATATAAGAGTATAAGAGAGGTATAATGATATCAATCCAATATTGCTTCAAGTACTTTGAGAACCTTTGTCAAGGATATGAAAATGAAATGCAAGTACTTGAATTATGAAAAATAACTTTGAGAAAAATTAGAAAAGTTGTTCAAGGTTTTGGTAGTAGGATTGTGTCAGGATAAATCTAAAGTTATGTTGTATTTATACTCCATAAACATCTCTTCAGATTCGTGGCCATTGATCCAAGAGGTTTGATGAACAAATGCAATGATCTAGAACCATTTCAGATCTGAAAAATTGCATTGCTTCCAGTTGTATTCGAATACACCTCTTATAGCGTTCAAATTTAATCAAAATTTTCACCTTGTATTCGAATACGAGCTCATGTAGTGGAATACAAATTCGTATGTTTTGCCACTGACTTGTTGTTTGTATTCGACTACATCAGGTCGTAGTCGAATACAGATATGTAGTCTGAGCTACTGACTTAGCACTTGTATTCGATTACAGTAAGTCGTAGTCGAATACAGATGTCAAGCTTTTGCTACTGACTTAGCATCTGTATTCGAATACACTATGCTGTATTCGAATACACTATGCTGTATTCGAATACAACTTTGCATTTTGCCAAAAATATTAATTTTAAAACTTTGTTAATGTAACTTTGGTATTTGAAAATAATTTTTATGCATATAAAAAGATGCATGGTTCTCATGTACTTGAACTTTTGATTGTATCATTTACCTTTACATTTATTAAACATCTAATATGTTTGAATTAAAATTGAACTATGATATTTTGGACTTCTTTTTGAGCTTGTTGCCTTGATCACAATCGTTGGTCTTTGTCTTCATCAAAAACATGTATTTTACAGGGTTTTCTCCCAAACTTGAACTTCAAGACTCATTAACCTGTAATAACTGCGATTTCGCAAACGCAGGGCCAAGCCAGTCAAACACAAACAACGAAGGAGGTGAGTTTTGTATTTATACAAGACTATCCAAGACAAAGACCAAAGTAAAGTGATCAAGTTGCAAGCTCAAAGTGAAGTCAACAAACAAGTCAACTATGGTCAATATGCTAAGAAGAGTTATAGTTTAAGGTACATGATGCAATCTAATATCATTACATTTCAAATTCACTTGAGAACCTTTTATTTTAGCATATGCATCAAAAGAATTTTCAAAGTGTCAAAATGCATAAGCAATATTTGAAAATCAAGTTTTTGACAAAAATCAAAGTTGTATTCGACTATAGCATCTTGTAGCCGAATACAAATATCAAGTTAGTAGCTAAAACTGGACTTTTGTGTTTGACTACAGCATCTTGTAGCCAAATACAAAATCAAGTCAATGGCGAAATTCAATCATCTGTATTGGAGTACAAGGTTTTGTATTCGAATACAAGCTTAAAATTTTGAATTAAAACTGAACGTTACAGAAGTGTATTCAAATACACACAAGCTGTAGCCAAATACAACTGCGAAACAATGCAATCTTTCAGTTCAGATTCAATTGCCACTGATCTGAAGTGATGTCTATGGAGTATAAATACCTCATAGTTTTCAGTTTTAAGTTATCAATCCTACTACAAATCTTAGAATTACTTTCTGAAATATTTTGTGAACTATTCAAAGTTATATTTTCATATTTCAAGTACATGCTCTACATTTTCATATTGTTGAGAAAGTTCTCTGTTGTACTTGAAACTATATTGGATTTTTATCGTTATACAAGATAGCATCAACTGTTATATCCTATTGATTTTAGTCAAAGTCATTATTGTAAAACCATTCAAGTTATTGTATTGTTTGAAGAAAAGTGGTGTACTTTCTTCAAGTGTTGTAAATTAAGACAGTGGTGTGCTATCTTAGGCAGATTGTTAGAAGTTTGTAACTGAAGTTGTAGAGTTAGACTTGTACTTATTCTAACAAATAGTGGAAAATCTCTTGTGGTATGCAAGAGGACTGGACGTACCCTTGGTTAAAGGGGAACCAGGATAAATCGTTGTGTTCTTTATTTTTCTATCATTTACAAGCTTTCCATACACTAATCCTAATCAGAAAAATAATCCACTAAATCTCTAAAAACCAGAATATTTCTAAACACCTAATTCACCCCCTCTTAGGTGTGCCTCGGTACTAACATGTTTCGAAATCATGTTGATAGTATAATAAGTAAGAAGAACACGCAATTAATCATCAATAAACTGTATCATTACACAACATTCTTCAACGAAAAACATCACATTATTTAGTCAAAATCAAGGAAAATCAATACATTTCACTATAATATCAAATCATCTCATAAATTATTATCACACATGATACATATTAATCACAACAAAACAATTGCAAGAAAATGCAAATTTTATGTATGAGCTTAGATTCTACTTCACAATGTGGTACCATTCTAACTCTGAAGTACTTGGTTAGGAGGCTTGATACTATGCCACCATCCTGGTGGACGAACAATTCAAATTGGCCCTGTCCTCATAGATCCCCTCAACTCAACCCGAGACACATATACGCGACAGTCGAGGTAAACATATGTTTCATGGTAGCTCCCGACATTTGGAGTGCTACCTCCAAGTCACCAAGGAATTCCCCAACCCGAATACCTCCAAGGTCTAACAATCTTTCCTTAAGGCTGCAGACCGCCACGATCAGGCTTATTCAGTTGTACTTCCTCGGAATCACTAGGCTTGTTAGGCCTTACCTATATAATGACAAAATAATCTCCACTTCAAAAATTCACATCAACTTCAAATATTCCCAACATCTATTTTCTCCCCTCGTTAGCCTAGACTACTCCATTAAGAGCATCATCTTTAGCACAAATTGGAATCATCACTATCTCATCAATTATGGGGTACTTCAATATTCTCAAATTTATAACATCATTAATCATACATAAGCATGGTCATTACATAAACTCATCACAAATTTATAACATCACTATCATGAATCAAACATCATCATTATCATCACATAAACATATATCATACAATACATCCATCTTTTATTATCACATCACATATATTCGTCTAATCAAACATATGCACGGAATTTCATTCAACATCCAACATCACAATAATATCAAATATCAAATACCACACAATTATCAAAAATTAAATCAATCACACCTTATAAACATTTCTATTTAACATTTTAATCTCACAATCCTCATATTTTCACATTAATTAATTTATCTCTCAAAGGGCTAATGCCGTATGTAGCGAGCCCCAGATGAATCATTAGAAAATACGGTTTTCCAGTTCATCTCACAATATATTATACTCATGAATTCAAACGCTCTCTCACCCCTTACCTTATTTTGGTGCTTTAACACATGAATACGATTCCACGAGCAAACAACCTATGTTCTTTGACTCATTGTCCTTTAATCGATCTAACCCGACAATTTATAGGTAAAAGTCAAAAATAAATTATGAGAACACACTCGAAAATCTAAATTTCGAAATTGGGTCAAGGAAACTTAACATAAATCAGAAAACCAATCATTGGATATTATAGCAACTTTTCACACGATCGTTTTGGCGTTGGTTTCACTCAAATCAGGCTTACGGTGAGGAAGAACGGGGTAAAATAAAGAATTCTATAAACGGAGAAGTCGGATATTTTATAGAGCAATTGGGATGATTAAAATTCTGAAAAGGTATGTTTAATTGAATAACTAAATGAGTTAAACAACATACTAAAATTTGGAGGAAAACGGAAAAAGTTTTCTGGAACAGTCATCGATCATCAGTGCCAAAAGATGATTTTTATTGTTTTAATGTTCCATACTTCAAATCTTTCTCAAGTGCTTCAACTTTGGATTTCAAATGGTTCTTTACAAAGGAAGATGATTTTTAGTGTTTTAATGTTCAATACTTCAATAGGAATGTGATAACTCCTCATTTTATTGAGTTGGATTTAATTTTAGTAAAAGATTTTCAAATGAATGAATGATTGAAATATCAAGGTCTTGATGAATTTATGAGTTTGGATGGTGCGCATAATTGTGGGCCCAGTTGAGAGTGAATTTTTATTTTTTTTTAACTTTGAAGGCATTTCATCTCATGATAAGGATAAATTTATTGGATCAATTATGTGTCCTTGCTTTTTGGATAATGGAGCAATGATGTGTCCTTGCGTTTTGGATTGTGTATAATCCCACAATTAATTTTACCGCAACATTTAGTGAGGAACAAGAATTTCTATTTTTGTTTAATCTCTTCCCTTTGTCCAATCTGTAACACCCCAATTTTTATAATAAACTATTTTAGTAATGAAATAGAATTTTAAATAATTAATTTAGTGTTAAAATTATTTTAGAATTTATGTTGATTAATTTTATTTATATGTGTTTGTTGTGGTGTGATAATTTTATACATATTTAATTTATATGTAAATTATAGCGCTCCCACCTTATGTTACATAGCTTTTAAAGCGCTTTTTGTAAAAGCGCTGTAAATTACATGCGCTTTCACATAATTAAATGACCTATTAGAGCGCTTTTTATACAAGCGCTGTAAAAGGCTTGCGCTTTCACATAATTAAAGGACCTATTAGAGCACTTTTTATACAAGCGCTGTAAAATCATTCAATTTAAATAAAAATGATTCACTTTAAATAAATAAAAACAAATTTAAAACAAATTTAATACGTTGTCCTAATCCTACGAACCCTGTAACAGCCCGATTTTCCAAATATAACTCTATACTTTTTTTTTAATCAATTCAAATTTCATAAGTGAAAGAAATACCTTTGGATAAAACATTTCAGTCGTAACACCACGACAAAAGTCAACAATAATAATAAATAATAAGCAGCGGAAATAGTTTTCAGAATTAAAAGTCCAAAGTATTTCAACAGGAAAATACACCAAGCGTATTCTTGGCAGTCACCTGCACAAATGCACTGCCCCAAGAATTTCTACTTTCCCCACGTCACATAAAAAAGTGACACATGGACCCACCAAAAAGAAAAGTCAACAAACACATTAAGCATAGGTACAGTCTTCCAAATTAAATAAATACAACCACAAAAAGAAGACACCCAGCCCCTATACAACCACCTAATCTGATCATGCTAAAAACTATACAACCCAGTAAACTCCACGCGCTCAACAAAATCCTCCTGGCACAACCTCGGTCAGGTATAACTACTACCTTCCCATCTCCGGGACACTAGCTGGAAGGACGGTCCTGTTCCTCATCTGAGGGCAAAGCCCAGATTATCACAATAATGTAAAGGGTCAACAATCTGAAATTAACAAACATCACATAGCATTTAAGTTTTAAATGCACAAAATAACCTTTCAACTTAACCTACACCTTGAAAGGGTTTCCTTATGCCAACCATGCATAAACAAGTTGAAATTTTTTTTATTTTAACAAAACTGCACTGCTGTATTCGAATACAACCTCTTTGTAGTCGAATACAGTTGCGAAAACAGCAGAAAAACAGCAAAAACAGCACAGACAACACTACTGTATTTGAATACAGCCTCTCTGTAGTCGAATACAGATGCGAAAAATAGCAAAAATCCTGTAGATTTTGTATTCGAATACAATTGCAAAGTCAGTGGCAAAAATTTGATATCTGTATTCGACTACAACATCCTCGTAGTCGAATACAAGGGCAAATACATAAGTCAGTAGCTAAAACGCTTAAATGTATTCGACTACAATCACCTCGTATTTGAATACAACTGCACAATAATGCAGATTTCAGTTTCGAAAACATTTCGAAATCATTCAACACTTAACACACAAAGCCAAACAATCACACTCATCAATTACGGCACAATCACAAACAACAACCGATTATGTATATACAATCATCATGGTATATCAAACATGACTCGCGTGCCAAGCACCCTAATACGATGCGTAAATGCCAAAATGCATGATTCCAGAATTCCAAACCAAAACCCACCTCGAAGGGGCATAAATCGTAATTGTACTGCCTCTCACAGACCAGTACTAATTACCAAGGTGCAATCTATCACGGATCAGCACGATTTACTCGAGTGCAGTCTATCACATAGCATTTAAGTTTTAAATGCACAAAATAACCTTTCAACTTAACCTACACCTTGAAAGGGTTTCCTTATGCCAACCATGCATAAACAAGTTGAAAAATGAAGTTTTTAACAAAACTGCACTGCTGTATTCGAATACAACCTCTTTGTAGTCGAATACAGTTGCGAAAACAACAAAAAAACAGCAAAAACATGTATTTGAATACAACCTCTCTATAGTCGAATACAGATGCGAAAAACAGCAAAAATCCTGCAGATTTTGCATTCGAATACAATTGCAAAGTCAGTGGCAAAAATTTGATATCTGTATTCGACTACAACATCCTCATAGTCGAATACAAGGGCGAATACAAAAGTCAGTAGCTAAAACGCTTAAATGTATTCGAATACAATCACCTTGTATTCGAATACAACTCCACAATAACGCAGATTTCAATTTCGAAAACATTTCGAAATCATTCAACACTTAACACACAAAACCAAACAATCACACTCATCAATTACGGCACAATCACAAACAACAACCGAGTATGTATATACAATCATCATGATATCAAACATGACTCGCGTGCCAAGCACCCTTATACGATGCGTAAATGCCAAAATGCATGATTCCAGAATTCCAAACCAAAACCCTCCTCGAAGGGGCATAAATCGTAATTGTACCGCCTCTCACAGACCAGTACTAATTACCAAGGTGCAATCTATCACAGATCAGCACGATTTACTCGAGTGCAGTCTATCACAGACCAGCATGTTTTAACTGCGTATAGTCTATCACAGACCAGTACGTCTTAACCGCGTACAGTCTATCATAGACCAGTACGTTTTCACAGCGTACAGTCTATCACAGACCAGTACGTTTTCACCGTGTACAATCTATCACAGACCACTACGTTTTCACTGCGTACAGTTTATCACAGACCAATACGTTTTCACTGCGTACAGTTTATCACAGACCAATACGTTTTCACTGCGTACAGTTTATCGCATACTAGCACGGCGTGAAAATCCCCGCAAGGATAAGATGAACCAACCAATCACATGGCATCATCTCGTGGCCCATCACGGTCACCAGTATCGCCATGGCACAATCGCAGTCACCACTTAAATATCGTGGCCCATCGCGGTCACCACTTAAACATCGTGGCCCATCACGGTCACCACTTAAACATCGTACCTCAACACCTCAAACACGCCAAAAAGCAGTTTTGAACACAATATCACATCAAAACATAATCACCACAAATACACACACATAATCACACCACAACCATTCATAATATCAATTATGAGCACATAAACACATTGAAACTAATCTCCACAAATTCCCTCATAAACCACCTCAAATTTAATCCACAATTCACAATTCACTCCGAATCATAAAAATTTCCAATTTACCATAAATCACTCATTTTCAAAACTCCTCATATTTCAACCACAATACACCCATTAATTTCCATAATTTCAAACATGGATTATGCCAAGTTTATTTCCCACAAAATTTCACCTTTCACACCAAATTTCATCAATTCATTTTCCACACAAAAATGACACATAATTCACATTAATTCAATCTCAGCAAATCGCGCACAAATCACATCAAACTACACCTCAACCGCATCAATTTTAATTCCAATAATTCACCCATAAACGAATTAAATTCATTTTCACCATTTTACACATCAAATACACCAAATTTCTTTTCCATAAAATCACATATAATGTCGTAAATGGAAACTAAAAGTTTGGAAGGAGTCCTTACCTTATCGGTAGCTCTAACAACCGATTACAGTACCGCGATTAATTCCGGTAAAAACTTTTCTCGCGATGTCACTTCCAAAGTTAGCTCACTAGCTTCGCAATGTGGCAAGGATCAACTTTCCCTTCTGTCACTTCTTAAGATGGAGCTCCGAAGTCGAAGTAAAGTGGAGGTTTGTGTTTGGCGGTTTTGAAAACCACTAACACTTGGTTTTCGTTCGAAACAGAGGAAGAAGAAAAAGAAAAGGAGAAGCTCGCGAGCAGGGAGGAAAATGTTTGTTTTTTTCTAATCTTTCCCTTGCCTTCACTTATACATTATATATATATATTAACTTACTAAATATATATAAATGTATATGTTACTAACTAAACCATTAATATATATATACATATTAAAATTAAACCAAACCAAAAATATCAACATACACACATCTCAAACTATTTCAATAAAAATATCTACTCTCATTGCAACTCATTTTACAGGTAAAATTTTCAGCAACCAGAGATATTTTTAACAAAACAGTCCGGTAATAAATTCTTCGTAACGTAAATAAATTATTTCTCGACAAATAATTCTCACCGGATCTATATATATATATATATATATATATATATATATATATATATAAATAACATAAAACAAACTCTAATAAAATATGCTTTTGGTATATAATTCACAAAATGAATTAAAATTGGGCTAAATGCCTCAACAATTTAACACCAAATATACTAAAATTTGATAATTTAGAGTTTAAAATTAAGGGTCTTACATTACCACCCTCCAAAAAGAAGTTTCGTCCTCGAAACTTAAAGCACGAGTAACAATCCACACTAGGTTTGTACTCAAATTCTACAGACAAGTCACAACTTGTTTTACCCGGCCTACTCGAAGATAGTGTTGCCCACCCATTTTCATAGGGTGCTTAATAACTCCATACATTACCACTGCCGATAAGACTCGCCCGTTCCATTCAACATGGTTTTGTCTACTATCAACAATAGATTAAGGATGATTAGTCCCTTAATTTGTCAATAAATAACCAAATATACTAAAATTGCATAATTTAGAGTTTAAAATTAAGGGTCTTACAAACCCTCATCTCCTCTACTCTGCAAACCCTCCCCTTCTTTACTGTGCGTCCATCTACTGCTCCTCCTTTAAAACAAATTGGATACGTTGTCTCAGGTACTGTATTTATTTATTTGTTGTTGTCACTAAAACTGATAAATTGTTACATAATAAATCATCTACAATCTATTCTTTTTTGAAATTTGTTGATCTGTTCTGTTTTGAAATCAGACTTGGACCTTGGTTTCCATTTTCCAATATTAGATATATGTACTATAGATTGGTATAATTTTATCAGTAGCTTATTATTTGTGTAACTGCATTTATATCCAATCGATTGTCAAAACAGTATGAAAATGGAGTGAAGGAGTTTGTTTAGTTTGCAGTCAAGAATGCAAAAGATCCAAATAGAATTGTTTGTCCTTGTTTAAAATGTTGTTTTGGAAAACGCGTTACAGCAGATGAATTGGAATGACATTTAGTATGGCATGGAATTGATCAAAGCTATACATGTTGGATAAGACATGGTGAGAAAAAAAAAAGGAAGCATTAATTTTGAGAATGGTTCGACATATGCTTCAACTGATTTCGACACAGATACATATGAGCGGGACCGAGTTGAGGAGATTGCAAAAGCAGTTGAAGAAGATCTTCGGGATTGTCCTAAAATGTTTGAGAGTTTGTTGAGTGATGCAGAGAAACCATTATATAATGGTTGTACTAAATTCACAAGACTGTCGGCGATATTAAAGTTGTACAACTTAAAAGCAAGTAATGGATGGTGTGATAAAAGCTTCACAAAATTATTAACACTCTTAAAAGATATGTTGCCAGATGATAATGAACTTCCCAGTCGAACCTACGAGGCTAAACGAATTTTGTGCTCTATTGGCATGAGTTACGAAAGAATTCATGTGTGTCCTAAAGATTGCATTTTATTTCGAAACAAATATAAATTACTAAAGGCGTGTCCGAAATGCAATGTCTCTCGATATAAGAAGAAATAATTTACTCCAGCAAAAGTCGTGTGGTATTTTCCTATAATACCAAGATTTAGGCGCATCTATCGCAGTGAAGAAGATTCAAAACACTTGACATGGCATGCAGATGAAAGAATTAGAGATGGAAAGTTTCGACACCCTGCAGATTCTCCACAATGGGCAAAAATTGATCACGAGTATCCTGAATTCGGGAGAGAGTCAAGAAATCTACGACTTGCACTTTCTACTGATGGAATGAATCCACATGGTCTTCAAAGCATCTCACACAACACGTGGCTTGTGATTTTGTTGATTTATAACCTACCTCCATGGTTATGTATGAAGCGTAAGTTTATGATGTTGTCTCTGTTAATTTCTGGACTCAAACAACCAGGGAATGATATCGACGTATACTTGACTCCTTTAATTGAAGATTTAAAAATTATGTGGGAGACAGTTGTGGAAGTTTATGATGGGTATAAGAAAGAATGTTTCAATTTGAGGGCTATGTTGTTCGGCACAATTAATGATTTTCAAGCATATGGTAATTTATCAGGATTTAGCATTAAAGGTTAGTGTGCATGTCCTATATGTGAAGGGAGTACAAATTGGATGCGGTTGAAACATTGTAAGAAGAATGTATTTCTTGGACATCATAGATTTTTACCTTATAGTCATTAGTATCGTGGGTGGAGAAATGCATTCAATGGAAAACAGAGGAAGATAAAGCTCCTTTAGCACCGACTGGATATCAAATACTTGAAAAAGTACAAGGTTTGACCAATAAATTTGGCAAACCTTTTGCGGGAGAGCTGGTCAAAACTGGGTGGAAGAAAAAGTCAATTTTCTTTGAATTGCCATATTCGAAGTCATTGTATATAAGACATTTCCTCAATGTGATGCATATTGAAAAAAGTATATTTGATATTGTTATTGGTACGTTACTCAATGTTCCAGGAAAGTCTAAGGATAACATCATTGCAAGATTGGACTTGGTCGATATGGGAATAAGAAATGAATTGGGTCCCATAAAGAAAGGAAATCGCACATATCTACCTCCAGCCGCTCATACTCTATCTAGAAAGGAAAAAATTGTTTTATGTAAATTTCTACACGAAGTTAAAGTTCCAGAAGGATACTCTTCAAACATTAAAAATTTAGTTTGAAGACCCACGATTGTCATATTCTAATGAAGCATTTGCTACCAATAGGTATACGTTCCATTTTACCTGAAAAATTTCGACGAGCCATAACTAAATTATGTTTCTTCTTCAGGGAAAATTTTAGTAAAGTGATCGATCCTCAGAAATTACCGACATTGTAGAGGGACATTGTTGTTACTTTGTGTGAGCTTGAAATGTATTTCCCACCCTCGTTTTTTGATATAATGGTTCACCTTACTGTTCATCTTGTTAAGGAGACACAACTTTGTGGGCCAGCTCATATGAGATGGATGTATCCGATAGAACGATATATGAAAATATTAAAAGGGTACGTAAAAAGTAGAAGTCGACGAGAAGGTTGTATTGCTGAGCGGTACATTGTCGAAGAAGCTGCTGAATTTGGTACTGAATATCTGTCCAATGTTGAATCCATAGGGTTTCCCATGTCTCATCATTCGGGAAGAATATCAGGAAAAAGGATAATTGGAAAGAGAGTAATGACTATATCAAGGACAGAATGGGAGCAGGCACAATTGTATGTTCTGCACAATGATGATGAGGTTCAACCATATGTTACAATACACATGGATCAGTTATCTAGTTTGAACATGAATAGGAATCAAAATTGGATAACTCGAGAGCACAATCGAAGTTTTATAACATGGTTAAAAAATCACATTAGCAAATGGTCCGAGTTTACATGTCTTTTCTTACACCGGTTATGTAATTAATGGCTACACAATTTATACCAAAGAACAAGATGATCAAACCACTATGCAAAATAGCAGAGTCACTTTTGTAGCTGAAGCGATGCATATCTCAAGTGAAAAAGACAAAAACCCAATATATGCAAATCTATCATATTTTGGGGTTATAGAGCGCATATGGGATTTAGACTACACAATGTTTCGTGTTCCCGTATTTGGTTGCAAATGGGTCGATAATAATAATGGCGTTCGGATTGATGAGTCAGGGTTCTTGCTTTTCGATTTTAATAGGGTGGGATACAAAGATGAGCCTTTTATTTTAGCGTTGCAAGCTCAACAAGTGTTTTATGTTACTGATCCTGCTAATCATAAATGGTCCTTTGTCCTATCGACCAATAAAATAAGTGATGATAACAATAATGATGAAGATGTTGGTAATGATCTTTTCTTTGCAACATCACAACCACATGAAATCGATTCAACTGATGATGGTTTATATCTTAGAGATGATCATGATGAGGGAATTTGGATTAATCCATCGTTTCGTATCGTTAAGGGACAAACAAATGTTAATCCCACCAGGAAAAAGAAGAAGGGCATCTTAATGTGTTTAATTGTTTTATATAAGCCATGTAATCTGAACTGAGTTCATGTAATTTAATTGTTTGATCTGCCAGAATTTAGCATTTTAGTATTTAGCTTTAATTGTATTTGATTTTCTGCTTATACTTATTTTCTGCTTATATTTAGCTTGATCTTAGTGTTTTATATTAAGTTCATGTAATTTAAGTGTTTAACCTGCAAGACCTGATTTTCTGCTTATATTGAACTTGAAAAAGCTTTGTTTGAGTACCGGGAATTTTTCTTGAACTTGAACTGATCATCCCAATATGAGTTGATCATGTAATTTAGCATTGATATATATATATATATATATATAGGTATTTAATTAATTATTCGGAAGAAAAAAAATCCAAATATAGGTATTTTACTAATTATTTAGCATTTTACAGAAACTGAACTTATATTGTAATTTAACATATTTAACTTGAACTGAACTGAACATAAACTTGTAATTTTACAGCGCTTTTGTCAATAAGCGCTATAAAAAGCCTTTAAAAAAATAAGGAGGTCACAAAGCGTTTGCACATAATAAAACAAAGAGGTTTTTTAAAGCGCTTTTTGGACAAGCGCTGTAAAAGGCTTTTAATAAAATAAAATAAGGAGGTCTTTTAAAGCGCTTGTTACATAAGCGCTGTAAAAGGGTCACATAGCGCTTGCACATAATAAAACAAAGAGGTGTTTTAAAGCCCTTTTTGGAAAAAAGCTGTAAAAGGCTTTTAAAAAAATAAAATAAGGAGGTCGGTTACAGCGCTTTTGGACAACTGCTTTAAAAGACTTCTAAAAAAGCGGTGTAATAGGCTTTTAAAAAATAAAATAAGGAGGTCTTTTACAGCATTCTTTCAAAAAAGCGCTATAATAGGGTTTTATATATAACTGTAAGACCCTTAATTTTAAAACTCTAATTTATGCCATTTTAGTATAATTGGTGTTAAATTGCTAAGGCATTTAGCCCA
Source organism: Cicer yamashitae (assembly GCA_037974755.1). Lineage (NCBI taxonomy): Eukaryota > Viridiplantae > Streptophyta > Magnoliopsida > Fabales > Fabaceae > Cicer > Cicer yamashitae. Next base: position 11,425,583 of record JBBPBQ010020321.1, on the reverse strand, counting down.
ATTTTAATTCATTTTGTGAATTAAATACCTAAAGCATATTTTATTAGAGTTTTCTATATTTTCATTATATATATATATATATATTTAGATCCGGTTAAAATTATTTGGCGAGAAATAATTTATTTACGTTGCAGAGAATTTATTACCTGCCAATTGAGTTGCAATGAGAATATATATTTTTACCAAAATTGTTGGGGTGTGTGTGAGAGTGTTTGAAATTGGTTGGTTTGGGATATTTATATATTTATATATATATATATATATATATATATATTATGAGTAGTATATATATATATATATATGAAAGAAAAGGAAAAGAAAGGCATAAAGAAGCAAACATTTTCCTCTGTTCGCGTGCCTACTACATCTTCCTCTTTCCTTCTTTGTTTTCCAAAAACCCCACATACAAAACCTCACATATCACCTAGATCCAAGCTTTATCTCGCGACGCGACTGAAGAGAAAAGCTTATCCAAAATGTCACTTTCTGCATTATTTGGCAAACTCCAAGAACACGAAATTGAACTTGCAAGGTTGGAGCAAAATGAAAGTCTAATAAAGAAGACCAAAAACATTGCTCTAAAGACCGAATCAAAGGAACAAATCACAGATGAAAATTCTGATGAAGACGAAAACATTACTTCCCTTGTTGAGAAATTTGGTAAGTTTCTTAAAAATGACAGAAATTTCAAAAAGAAGAATTTCAGAAAGAAAGATAGCTCTACCTCAAACCAAAACTTCACGTGTTTTGAATGCGGAAAACAAGGACATATCAAAACAGACTGTCCAAACCTTATCAAGAAAAATGCCGGTAAAAGGAAAGACTTCAAGAAAGTATACATAGCTTGGGAAGATAACGAAGTAAGTTCATCATCAGAAACAGAAAGTGAGGAATGCGCTAATGTTGCACTAATGGCATCGCATCAATCAGATGACGAAGAGGTTAGTAACATAAACTCTCTTCATTATAATAAAACTAATAGTGAATTAATTATAGAATACAATGATGCTCAAAACGCCATAAAGGAACTCCTTATTGAATGTAAAAATCTGTTTAAACTAGTGTCAACACAAAAGAGACAAATCTCAAGTCTTCAAGAAAAAGTTGACATTATGGAAAAGGATGCTAAAAAATCAAAGCAGAATTTTACATGCAATAAATGTGATTTCCTTTCATTCAAAATTGTTCAATTAAGTAGAGTAATTGAACGATATGAAAAAGGACAAATAGGATTGGAGAATGTTCTAAACATGCAAAGATACTCGAATGATAAAAGTGGTATTGGATTCTCTAAATTTGACAAACCAAGCTCAAATAAGACCATTTTTGTCAAAGCAAGTACACAATCCAATCAAGGAAATATTACAATTTTACAAAAAGGTCATTCTTATAAGGAGAAAATTACTCAAAATAAATTTCATATACTAGGAATAGTTTTTGATGAAGCTTGTTTAACAATTTCTTATGATGCTTTCATTCATTTTCCTTTTTAATATATTTTCATTATAATACTTGAACATGATTTTGGGTATTATTTGATATTCGAACATTCTCTTTTATATCTTAAAATTACTTGGATTCTACTTTATATATTGTCGATATTTTCCCTCTTTTTGATCATGTACAAAGGGGGAGAATAGTTGGATATTTTGTTGTTTTTAAAACTGTTTGTGATGGAGCTAAATATCACTAGAAGGGGGGTTGAATAGGGATTTTGGCGTTTAAAAATAATTTCAAGTGTTTATGAATTTCTGTCCTCTCAGAGAGGATGCGATCTGAAAATAGATTTTTAAGTTTTTCAACTGAAGGCAGAATAAATGCAAGGAAAATATAAAGGGATAGACACACAACTTTTATACTGGTTCACCCAATGATGGCTACGTCCAGTCCTCACACCCTTGTGAGATTTCACTAAAACAATCAGATCAACCTCTCTCCGAGGATGATTACACTTTGTGTATTCTCAAGCTTCACCAAGCTTACAATCAAGTTTCAAATATTTTCAAGTACAACTTACTTGAAAATTACAGAGTGATATGAGTATGATTTCTTTCTCTTTACTTAAACACTTTCTAAAAAGATATTTCAAAGATCTAGTGTATGAGTGTAGAAAGTGTAAAGAGAGGATGACTATTGCTTATGATAAACTTAAGATTTTGATCTATTTTCTGCAATGTTGTGGTGTGTTTAATGAAGAAGAGCTTCCTGCCTTTTATAGAGTCCTTGACAGCTCTTCCATGTGTTAAACAACTTCATGACCGTTGAGGAGGATGCATCAAATAGTCCAATGGTCTTTGAGCTGAAATTACAGAACTGCCATCCAGCTATCCTTGGACCTATGTTGTCCATCCTCAGCCTAGTCATTGGACTTTGGTCTTGTGTAGCCTTTTACTTTTTTCATTCTTCAAGACTTGTGACTTCTATTTTGAGTTTGTTTGAAGTTGCCTTTCTATATATTGACTTTGCTTTATTTTTCCAATCATCCAAGAATGAAATATAGGGCTGCCCTTAGCCTTTGCACATGGGATGGTGTTTTGCAAACATGTGACTATTTTGAATATCCATACGTTGAACCATTCTTGAACCTAGTATTGCTGGCCTTTTGATTTCTTTTGATCAAATGCTTTATATAATTATTTATTCATGCTGTTTTGACTTCCTTTGATGAATTAAGAACATTATTTCCGCGAGGATGGCTATTTAGCTTGAAGACCCATCCTCTGACCTATCCTCCAGCTTGAACATTTAATGTATTAGCCCAGATTTTTCTCCCTTTTGATCTAGTTGAGGATTAACCTGTTTTCTTATAATAATTCACTCAAAAGCACAGATTAGTATTAACCACAATCATAATCTTTAAATAATTTTGTTATCATTAAAATCAATTGAGAGATTTTGTCTCAACAATCTCCCCCTTTTTGATGATGACAAAATTCTTTAGATTATGATTTTTAAATATGATGATGTAAAATGTTTATGCTCCCCCTGAATCAAATGAGTAATTTATTTTTTAAAATTTTAAGTGCTTAAAAAATTTAAGTGCTCATAAAAAATTACTCCCCCTGAATGTATGCCAATGATATGAATCTATCAAGATAAAAAAACCATAATGATATTTCAAACCAGTAATGTTGTAATGGCATAAACGTTAAACATGCATAGTCATTTTAAAACATCAAAACATTTAATCAGCAAAGCAAAGAAAAAAAAACAACAAAACATCAAAAGGACATCATAATCGTTCTCCCCCAGAATTATGGCAGCAGCAAAAAGCATAGGAGTGAGGTGGCTACTCAGAAGAGGACGGCTCATCAGAAGAGGACGAAGGGGAGGAAACAGGAACAACAAACGTAGGCATGGCAGGGAGCTCAGGAAGAGAAACATTAGGATCAGCCGTATTGACCATATGTTTGGTAACCCATTCAAGAATGAGCCCAAATTGTGCAAACGAGTTCTGAAGGTGGTCGAAACGACGAATCAGTTTCTGCTGATCCTTCCTGATGGTTTTCAGGAGCTTCATATGCTTAGTGACCTTCCGTTCCTTAGTACGTGGGCCAGGGCCAGAGTCCTTGGGCTGATTATTGACGCTGGAGCTCTTATTCTGCGAACTTCCAGCATTATCCTTAGAGGGTTGATCATTTGTTGGCGCTAAAAATGAGTCAAGAGAACAGAACCCAGTAGGAACCTCAGGCAGAGGTTGGGGTTGTTCAGGAACAATGTCAACATGAGTTGAAAGAGGAGCAGAAGTAGGAGGCATCAGAATGTCTTCTTGCAAACCAGGAGGAAATTCCTCAGGCAAGGTTTCAGGTGAGAAATGATGATATGTAAGATTGAGATCAAAGTAAAGTTCTTCACCGTCTTCCATGAGAGCACGAGGACCATTTTTGACAGGCTCCTCATGAGGAGGATCATTAGCGAATTGAGGTTGTGACTCTTCAATGGGCATATTTAAATCAGAAGGCAGCGGAGGGGATTTTGGTGGAGAGGGAACAACAGTGGACAGAGGCGGAGAAGGCGTGGGTGCAGCTTCCATAGTGGTCCCTTGAGGTGGATTGGGAGTATCCTCATAAGGAGGTTGATCTGATGGTTGTTCGAGTGGAGCAGCAGTAGAGGAGGAACTTCTTGTTTTCCTTTTCTTTGAGGTGGTCGACTCAGTGGGTGTTGTAGATGGCTGAAGGCGCATCTGTTTAACATTCTTCATGGAGAATATGTTATTAAACTGCAGAGAAGGTTCATCATCCAAAGGAACCATGAAAAACTTGAAAAGCTTGGTTAAGATCATACCATACGGTGCTGACCTACCCAAAATTGCTGCATTTAACATGAAGTTAAAAATGATGTTTCCCAGATGGAGAGAGGAGCCCGTGATCAAATGATGGAGGAGAAGAATATCCAACTCAGTTACTTTTTCAAAACTGCCAGCGCGAGGGACAATGCAGTGAACAAAAATGTTGTGTAGAATGCGACACAGTGGGAGGAGGTTTGAAGCAACGTGGGGTTTAGAGGGTTGGATGAAAGTATTGGCCAAAACAGAAGAGTGAGTGATCCTGCACTAAGAGTACCAATTTTCAGAAAAGAAGTAAGCTCCTTCATCCCGAATATCAAGGATTTGTCATAAGGTAGTTGGAGTGATTTCCATGAGGACACCTTTCAGAATGATGGTGAACCCAGAAATTCCCTTAGACCAGTTTGAATCAGCATAGAATGCCCTTACAAATCGAGGGTATTGAGGCTCATTGATTTTGAGAAATGAGGTCCAGCCCAACTGATCAAAGATTTCTTCAACATTAAAGCCTCCTTCCTTTAAGTCAGTCAAATCAATAATTTTGCCATTTACCACAGGTTTGTTGACCCATTTGGATAAGTAATTTGTTTCGTGGTCAGCCGAATCAAAAATCGAATTTGATCTAGATTTTTGTGAGGGTGAGGACTTTGTTCGTTTTGAAGAGGGTTTGGATTTCTTCAAAATTTTTTTGATTTGGACTTTGTTCTTTTTAGTATGAGTTTTAATTGGTGGTGAACAAGGGGTTGGTTCAGTGGGAAGTGTTTGATCTGAGTCTTCTGATTCCACAAGGTGAACAGTAGATTCTTGATGAACAGATTTTTTAGATGAGAGAACACCAGAAAGGATTCTTGAGGATCGTCTGGTTGGAGCAGAGGATTGAGTGGAGGATGAATGTTTGGAAGGTTTGGGTGAAATGGAGGGGAGAGAGGTAGTGACAGAGGGTTCAACATTAGATAATGAAGTTTGATTTTCAGTGGTGTAAGATGTGGTTTCCTCAAGGTGATCAGACTCTGTACTAGAGTAATGATCCTCAGCCTCTTCATATTCTGGAGAGATGATTTTTCTTCTAGCAACAAACTTAGTTCTTGCCATGATTTTTGAAAGAGAAAATTAATTCTGGGTTTAGAGGAAATGAGATGAAGGACAACGAGGAGAGTGATGAAGTTATGGAGGATGCTGATGGAAGATAAAAGGAAAGAAAAAGGAAAAAGAAAAAAGAAACGATGGAGAGAGAAGGAGGGTAAAAAAATAATGATGCAGTTTTCCTGGGAGGATGTAACGTGATTGATTGGACAAGGCGTGCAGGTGGGCGTGTGAAGCACGCGTGTTGGAAACGGCAGTTTCAGCCGTTGTGGCATTAAATGCTAGCGCGAATCAAGGAAACGGCGCCACATGGACGGCCCAATGAGAAAAGGAGCGCGTGCACGCAAGGTCTGGGGCATTTAAAGCAGAAACATCAAAATGGACTCTGTGTCCTCTGAGTTCTTTCCATCCTCTAAACTCTAGGCCTTTTTTTTTGTTTTTTAAAATCAATTTGATCTTTCACAAAAATATTAAAAATTAAAATAATAAAACAACCAAAAACAATAATACAAAAACAGAAATGATATAATGGATAAAACTATTACTCAATTAATTTTTAAAAAAATCAATGATGGAGAGTTTTTCCAAAATATTTTTAAACCGATCCTCCTGGAGAGGTTTCGTAAAAATGTCTGCCAATTGATTTTCAGTGTCAATGAAAATTAATTTAATGTCACCTTTTTTGAACATGATCTCTTATAAAATGATACCGGTACCTTTTATTTGAGCTTTATCATTATTTTCGAATGTGACCGATCCTCCATCCTTTATTTCCAATGAAATAAAGCAATGCATATCCCCTGTTATATGCCTTGAGCAGCCACTGTCCAAGAACCAAGGCTTTCTTTTGTTGATCAGAGGATGTATCTGTGTTTGAGTTTAATAGTGACTTAGGTACCCATATAGAGGTGTGTCCTCGTTGGTTAGTTCTTCCTCTTGTGAGGAATTTTCTTTTGTGATAACAAATAGAATCGTGATGCCCATATTTACCACAGAATGAACATCCTTTCTTAACGTTATCTGCCCTTTTCTTTGCATAACATCTTTTGAAAGTATGTCCAAGTTTTTTGCAATAGGTGCATCTTGGCCTATCCTCTTGTTTCTTTGGAATAAAAAAATTTTCATAGAGTTTTTGTTTTTGAGAACTTTTAAATCCAATACCAGCTTTGTCAATGATTCCAGATTGTGATCCCATAATCTTTTGAAAAGTATCAGTAGATTTAACAAAGTTGGTAAGATCATTTTTGAGTTCTTCAACCTCTATTTTCAAAATTTCCTTTTCTGCATCCTCTTCTGGAGGATGAGTTTTGACATTTCTTTTGTTTACAATAGATAGTTGTTCAGACAACTTCTCATGAGATTACTGCAAGTCTAGAATAGTTTGTTCATAATTTTTATTCTTAGCTTGAAGTTCCTCATTTAACTTCTTTATTTCATAAAGTTGGTTTTTAAGAAAACCACATTTATGAGACAAAGTGTTTGAGTCATTCAAAAGATTGTCAAATTCAATTTCTAATTGTTCACAATTAGGACAAAGTTCAGATATGATTACCTTTTCAGTTTCTGAGTTCGTCATAAGGCAGAGGTTGGCCTCTTCTTCCTTTTCTTGTTCCGAGGATTAGTCATCACTATCATCCCACGTGATCATCATTGATTTGTTTTTGTAGGGAAATCTTCTTGAGTTCTTTTTGTTCAGAGGACACTCAGTTTTGTAGTGACCCAGCTTGTTGCATGCAAAGCAAGTAATCTGACTTTTGTCAGTTTTTTCTTTTTGAGGAGATCTTTTATCCTGTCCTCTACGATTTATCATCCTCTGGATTCTTCTGGAAATTAGAGCAAGTTCATCCTCTTCCTCAGATAGAGGATAGTCTGTACTTTCTTTCTTTGTGGCTTCTTCAGCTCTTTTGGAAGATGAGCTTTCTGTTTGGCTTGATTTTAGAGCTATCATTTTTCCCTTTTTGCTTGGTTTGTCAACCAGCAACAGAGGTTCATGAGCTCTTAGAGTTCCAACCAGGTCCTCTAATTTCATGTTTGCCAAGTCTCTTGCTTCGGTGATGGCAGTCACCATTGGCCTCCATTCTTTTGGTAAACTCCTCAAGATTTTTCTTATCCTCTCTTGAACAGAATAAACCTTTCCAAGAGATCTCAAGCTGTTAAGTATGATTGTCAGCCTTGAGAACATTTCATCAATCGTTTCATCCTCCTTCATCTCAAATAACTCGAATTCTCTAACTCCCATGTCAATCCTTGCTTCCTTTACGTGGCTTGATCCTTCATGATGAATCTTTAGAGTGTCCCAAAGTTCCATGGCGCTTTTGCATTCTTCAACTCTATCGTATTCTTCCCTGCTCAAAGCACACGTTAGAAATAAATGAGCTTTAGAGTTTATGAGTACCTTAGCATTTTCATCAGCTGTCCACTGTGCTTGAGGTTTCTCGTCGGAGGTTGCATCTGTGTTGTTGATTCTGATGACATGATCCCCGTTCTCAACTACAGACCACATGTTGTTATCTTGTGATATGAGAAACAATCTCATCTTACCTTTCCAGTGGTAGTAATCTGTACCATCAAAGTAGGGAGGTCTGGTGGAGGATCCTCCTTCAGGAACATACTTAGCTTTTGACATTTTTCTTTGGATCTTTTTCTCTTACACGGTTAGATGTAATATTTCTAGAGAACCTTGCTCTGATACCAATTGATGGAGCTAAATATCACTAGAAGGGGGGTTGAATAGGGATTTTGGCGTTTAAAAATAATTTCAAGTGTTTATGAATTTCTGTCCTCTCAGAGACGATGCGATCTGAAAATAGATTTTTAAGTTTTTCAACTGAAGGCAGAATAAATGCAAGGAAAATATAAAGGGATAGACACACAACTTTTATACTGGTTCACCCAATGATGGCTACGTCCAGTCCTCACACCCTTGTGAGATTTCACTACAACAATCAGATCAACCTTTCTCCGAGGATGATTACACTTTGTGTATTCTCAAGCTTCACCAAGCTTACAATCAAGTTTCAAATATTTTCAAGTACAACTTACTTGAAAATTACAGAGTGATATGAGTATGATTGCTTTCTCTTTACTAAAACACTTTCTAAAAAGATATTTCAAAGATCTAGTGTATGAGTGTAGAAAGTGTAAAGAGAGGATGACTATTGCTTATGATAAACTTAAGATTTTGATCTTTTTTCTGCAATGTTGTGGTGTGTTTAATAACAACAATAATAATAATAATAATGATTATGATAATAATAATAATAATAATAATAATAATAATAATAATAATAATATAATAACAACTAGTATACTAGGTATATATATATACCTGCTTCCTGATTGTGAGGGAGGCATTCCCAACTACGCTAGTAGAAGCTGGCAGAAAGAAAAAAAAAGGATTCACGCATACAGTACTGGGAGCCGCAAATTCCAATCCCAATTCCCGTTTCAAATTTCAATTTCAATCTAAATCCATAATCAGGTATGTGTCCAGTATGTTTGCCTTAGTAGTTGATTTAAATCATTAATATTAACTATAATTAACTTACCAAAAATTAAAATAAAATAAAATATGTATATGTATATATATATATATATACATATATATATATATATATTTAAACAAATCAATACAATGAGTGAATTTGTGAATTTGTGTTGCTACACTAATTGTTACCTTTAGCATTAGTAGAATGGGTTAATAATAATAATAATAATAATAACAATAATAATAATAATAATAATGATTATGATAATAATAATAATAATAATATAATAACAACTAGTATACTAGGTAATATATACTAAGCTAGTAATATATACTAGCTAGTAGAAGCCGGCAGAAAGAAGAAAAAAAAAAAGGTATTGAGTAAGTATGAGACATGTGTTGTAGATTTTGGAGTTAGGATTATTTTGTCATCATATAGGGAGGGTCTGACAAACCTAGTGATGAAGTATATATTATAGGACATGCATAACATTTTATCCGTGTAACTGTTTTATTGTGATTGAATTAGATTAGCCTTAGGTATTATATTATTGAATGTTCTGCTTATTTGTATCGTTTTGACTGATTGCGTGTTCTTCTCGTGTATTTTATATTGTTACATAATTTCGAAACTCACCCCTCGATGTTTGTGTTTGGCGTTTGCGATGGACGCAGACGAGCCGAAAGCTGCAGGTGAAGATTAATGCTCTTGAAGTGTAGGAAGCCATATTATCTCGAAGACTTCTATTTTCTACGTTTTTGTTAACGTCATTTTTGAAGATAGTTTATTTTGGGAATTCCCGCTCTAATAGTGACATCGGGTTGAGACTACATTTACAATTATCATTAAACTTGTGTATGTGTGTTTCCAAAGGGATTTTGTTAAATACTGCTACGATTACGTGATGCTCTTTGCCTTTAAGAAAATGCTTGGAATTTTATATAATTATTTATTTGAAGGATTTCATTGTTTTAAAAATAAGAATTTTATTTGGGGTTTAGGGTGTCACATTAGTGGCATCAGAGCTAGTCTGTCCAATCAGACCGTAAATGTGTTATGTATTTGCTATGTTTCCTTGTGTACTCTGTTATTTGTGTGTTGTTGTTATGATCATTATTGTGTTAGTGGTGTAGAACTAATTCAGTTCCCGTCTCCTCAGTGTCTCACTATATTCGATTGGCTTATCTGATTGATGTAGGTAGTGATGGCTAGTGGAAGGAATGACGCTGCGATTGCTGAGGTTTAGAGTCCATGGCTGGAGTTACAGTGTTGGCTCTCCAAGCTTTGGCTGAATCTCAAGCTACTGCACGAGCCTCTGCGCAAGCTGCTACTGAAGCTGCACAGGTTGTTGCTCAAGCTGTTGCTCAAGCTACTACCTACAGTGGTGGTCAAGGAAATGTGCAAATAAATGAGTTCATGGTGATGGGTCGATTCCATAAGGCTAACCCTCCATCGTTTGAAGGTCACTATAACCCTGATGGAGCTCAGAAGTGGTTGCAAGAGGTTGAGAAATTTTTCAAAGGAAAGGCATGTCCCGAAGGTCAGAAAGTGCATTTGGGAACCTTTATGTTGATAGAAGAGGCTGAACATTGGTGGGATATTGTGCGTCAACGCTTAGATAATGCAGGGACTGCAATAACTTGGGCTATATTCAGAAACATGTTCTTAGTCAAGTATTTCCCTGAAGATATCCACAATAGGAAGGAAATGGAATTTGCCAAATTGGAACAAGGGAATATGTCTGTAGAGGAGTATGCCGCTAAGTTTGAGGAATTATCCAGGTACTATCCACTCTATGTTGGAGAGGCAGGAGAAAGGTCTAAGTGCATCAAGTTTGAAATGGGACTTAGGCCAGAGATCAAGAAGCAGGTTGGAATGCAAGAGATCTGTGACTTTCCTACCCTAGTGAATAAGAGTAGGATTTATGATGAGGATAGTCGGGCTGAAAAGGCACATTATCGAAACACTGGAACCATGAAGGACAAGAGGCCTATGCATCATAATAGAGGAAAACCTTACTCTTTTCCTCCTAGTAAATCTGGAAGTCATCTGAATTATCAACAATAAAGTTTTTCAGTTGGAAGGGGAAATAGTAGTGGTAACGGGAGAGGAAATGGAAGCAGTTACAGTTATGGAGGTAGTAGAGGAAACCCCAATGGGCGAGGAGTTAGTAACGGGAATGGAAACAACAGGAGTCAAGTCTCGAGCAACAACAGCGGTAATAATGGCAATCCGGCTACTCCTATCTGATGTCACAAGTGTGGTAAGCAGGGTCATATGGCATTTGAGTGCAAAGATGCTGCAGTTACTTGTTTTAATTGCCAACAGCAGGGCCACATCAGTCCCGCATGCCCCTATCCAAGGAAGACTCCACAGTCTGGAAACCAGAGTTCCCAAGCCAACGACCTAAATCCAATGGAAGAGTCTTTGCCCTCAGTGGTGCAGGAGCGTTTGAGAAAGACAACTTGATCGAAGGTACGTGTCTCATAAGTGATACTCCTTTATTTGTACTATTTGATTGTGGTGCCACTCATTCCTTTGTGTCTCTTGATTGTGTTAGACGTTTAGGATTACCTGTGTCTCGTTTGCAGTATGATTTGATTGTGAATACCTCAGCTAGTGATTCCGTTGATACCTCTAGTGTTTGTCTTGACATTTCTATTCATGTGTGTGGGACGGACTTCCGAGTTGACTTAGTGTGTTTACCTTTGCGTCTGTTGTAACATTATTGGTTTTATCTTGAAATATCATTATGGTTTTCCTTTACTTTCTAAGATTCATATTTCTGGCCTACATTCAAGGGGAGTAATATTTTCTTAGAACTTAAAAATTTTAAAAAGATTACTCACTTGATTCAGGGGGAGCATAAACATTAAATCTCATCATGTTTTCATATTTAAAAATCATAATCTAAAGAATTTTGTAATCATCAAAAGGGGGGAGATTGTTGAGACAAAATCTCTCTCAAATGATTTTAATGATAACAAAATTACTTAAGAGATTATGATTGTGATTAAGGACTAATTTTTGCTCTTGAGTGGATTTACAGTAGAAAATAGGTTATTAATCATAAAGACTAAAAGGATGAACATATGACTCAAAACCATCATAATTGCAAGCTAGAGGATGGGTTGAATCTATGAGAGGATGGCCTCATAAAGCACAATATTCATCCAGAAAAGTAATCGTGATTTTTAGTCATGTTGAGAAGTCAAGACTCTAACCAAGAAAGACCAAATAAAGCATATTATCTAAAAAGGTCAGAAAGCTTATTTGGACTAGTACGACGATAGGCAGTACTAGTTAAAGAACAGCCAATGACCTAGAATAAGCCTAGCGAGGACGAAAATGACCTAATTGGAACACAAAATGACACAAAATCACATATTGGATGCACAAGATTGGTTAAAAACCCTAATTGGATTAGAATAAGCCTATGGAGGACGAAAATGACCTAAATGTTCAACTAGTGACCCAAAATGACACAAAATCACATATTGGATGCACAAGATTGGTTAAAAACCCTAATTGGATTAGAATAAGCCTAGCGAGGATGAAAATGACCTAAATGTTCAACCAATGACACAAAATGACACAAAATCACATATTGGATGCACAAGATTGTTTAAAAACCCTAATTGGATTAGAATAAGCCTAGCGAGGACGAAAATGACCTAATTGGATTACCAATGACACAAAATCACTTATTATATGCACAAGATTGGTTAAAAACCCTAATTGGATTACAATAAGCCTAGCGAGGACGAAAATGACCTAATTGGATTACCAATGACACAAAATGACACAAAATCACATATTGGATGCATAAGATTAGAATAAGTCTAGTGAGGACGAAAATTACCTAATTGGATTACCAATGACACAAAATCACTTATTATATGCACAAGATTGGTTAAAAACCCTAATTGGATTAGAATAAGCCTAAGGAGAAAAAAAATTACCTAAGTATGCAACCAATGACACAAAATGACACAAAATCACATATTGGATACACAAGATTGGTTAAAAACCCTAATTGGATTAGAATAAGCCTAGGGAGGACAAAAATGACCTAAATGTTCAACCAGTGACCCAAAATGACACAAAATCACATATTGGATGCACAAGATTGGTTAAAAACCCTAATTGGATTAGAATAAGCCTAGCGAGGACGAAAACGACCTAATTGGATTACCAATGACACAAAATCACTTATTATATGCACAAGATTGGTTAAGAACCCTAATTGGATTAGAATAAGCCTAGGGAGAAAAAAAATTACCTAAGTGTGCAACCAATGACACAAAATGACACAAAATCACATATTGGATGCACAAGATTGGTTAAAAACCCTAATTGGATTAGAATAAGCCTAGGGAGGACGAAAATGACCTAAATGTTCAACCAATGACACAAAATGACACTAAATCACATATTGGATACACAAGATTGGTTAAAAACACTAATTGGATTAGAATAAGCCTAGGGTGGACGAATATGACCTAAATGTGCAACCAAGACACAAAATCACATATTGGATGCACAAGATTGGTTAAGAACCCTAATTGTATTAGAATAAGCCTAGCGAGGACGAAAATGACCTAATTGGATTACCAATGACACAAAATGACACAAAATCACATATTGGATGCATAAGATTGGTTAAAAAACCTAATTGGATTAGAATAAGCCTATAAAGGACGAAAATGACCTAATTGGATTACCAATGACACAAAATCACTTATTATATGCACATGATTGGTTAAAAACCCTAATTGGATTAGAATAAGCCTAGGGAGGACAAAAATGACATAAGTGTGCAACCAATGACACAAAATGACACAAAATCACATATTGGATGCACAAGATTGGTTAAAAACCCTAATTGGATTAGAATAAGCCTAGGGAGGACAAAAATGACCTAAATGTTCAACCAATGACACAAAATCACAAATTGGATGCACAAGATTGGTTAAAAACCCTAATTGGATTAGAATAAGCCTAGGAAGGACGAAAATGACCTAAATGTTCAACTAATGACACAAAATGACAAAAAATCACATACTGGATGCATAAGATTTGTTAAAAACCCTAATTGGATTAGAATAAGCCTAGGGCGGACGAAAATGACCTAAATGTTCAACCAATGACACAAAATGACACAAAATCACATATTGGATGCACAAGATTGGTTAAAAACCCTAATTGGATTAGAATAAGACTACGGAGGACGAAAATGACCTAAATGTTCAACCAATGACACAAAATGACAAAAAATCACATATTGGATGCACAAGATTGGTTAAAAACCCTAATTGGATTAGAATAAGCCTAGGGAGGACGAAAATGACCTAAATGTTCAACCAATGACACAAAATCACATATTGGATGCACAAGATTGGTTAAAAACCCTAATTGGATTAGAATAAGCCTAGGGAGGACGAAAATGACCTAAATGTTCAACCAATGACACAAAATCACATATTGGATGCACAAGATTGGTTAAAAACCCTAATTGGATTAGAATAAGCCTAGGGGGGACGAAAATGACCTAAATGTTCAACCAATGACACAAAATCACATATTGGATGCACAAGATTGGTTAAAAACCCTAATTGGATTAGAATAAGCCTAGGGAGGACGAAAATGACCTAAATGTTCAACCAATGACACAAAATCACATATTGGATGCACAAGATTGGTTAAAAACCCTAATTGGATTAGAATAAGCCTAAGGAGGACGAAAGTGACCTAAATGTTCAACCAATGACACAAAATCACATAATGGATGCACAAGATTGGTTAAAAACTCTAGTTGGATTAGAATAGGCATAGGGAGGACGAAAATGACCTAAATGTTCAACTAATGACACAAAATCACATATTGGATGCACAAGATTGGTTAAATACCCTAATTGGATTAGAATAAGCCTAGGGAGGACGAAAATGACCTAAATGTCAACCAATGACACAAAATGACACAGAATCACATATTGGATGCACAAGATTGGTTAAAAACCCTAATTGGATTAGAATAAGCCTAAGGAGGACGAAAATTACCTAAATATTCAACCAATGACACAAAATCACATATTGGATGCACAAGATTGGTTAAAAACCCTAATTGGATTAGAATAAGCCTAGGGAGGACGAAAATGACCTAAATGTTCAACCAATGACACAAAATCACATATTGGATGCACAAGATTGGTTAAAAACCCTAATTGGATTAGAATAAACCTAGAGAGGACGAAAATGACCTAAATGTTCAACCAATGACACAAAATAACACAAAATCACATATTGGATGCACATGATTGGTTAAAATCCCTAATTGGATTAGAATAAGCATATGGAGGACGAAAATGACCTAAATGTTTAACCAATGACACAAAATCACATATTGGATGCACAAGATTGGTTAAAAACCCTAATTGGATTAGGATAAGCCTAGGGAGGACGAAAATGACCAAAATCTTCAACCAATGACACAAAATCACATATTGGATGCACAAGATTGGTTAAAAACCCTAATTGGATTAGAATAAGCCTAGGGAGGACGAAAATGACCTAAATGTTCAACCAATGACACAAAATCACATATTGGATGCACAAGATTGGTTAAAAACCCTAATTGGATTAGAATAAGCCTAGGGAGGACGAAAATGACCTAAATGTTCAACCAATGACACAAAATGACACAAAATCACATATTGGATGCTCAATATTGGTTAAAAACCCTAATTGGATTAGAATAAGCCTAGGGAGGACGAAAATGACCTAAATGTTCAACCAATGACACAAAATCACATATTGGATGCACAAGATTGGTTAAAAACCCTAATTGGATTAGAATAAGCCTAGGGAGGACGAAAATGACCTAAATGTTCAACCATTCACAAAATCACATATTGGATGCACAAGATTGGTTAAAAACCCTAATTGGATTAGAATAAGCCTAGGGAGGACGAAAATGACCTAAATGTTCAACCAATGACACAAAATCACATATTGGATGCACAAGATTGGTTAAAAACCCTAATTGGATTAGAATAAGCCTAGGGAGGACGAAAATGACCAAAATGTTCAACCAATAACACAAAATGACACAAAATCACATATTGAATGCACAAGATTGGTTAAAAACCCTAATTGGATTAGAATCAGCCTAAGGAGGACGAAAATGACCTAAATGTTCAACCAATGACACAAAAAGACACAAAATCACATATTGGATGCAAAGAATGGTTGAAAACCCTAATTCGATTAGAATAAGCCTAGGGAGGACGAAAATGACCTAAATGCTCAACCAATGACACAAAATAACACAAAATCACATATTGGATGCATAAGATTGGTTAAAAACCCTAATTGGATTAGAATAAGCCTAGGGAGGACGAAAATGACCTAAATGTTCAACCAATGACACAAAATCACATATTGGATGCACAAGATTGGTTAAAAACCCTAATTGGATTAGAATATGCCTAGCGAGGTCGAAAATGACCTAAATGTTCAACCAATGACACAAAATGACACAAAATCACATATTGGATGCACAAGATTGGTTAAAAACCCTAATTGGATTAGAATAAGCCTAGGGAGGACGAAAATGACCTAAATGTGCAACTAATGACACAAAATCACATATTGGATGCACAAGATTGGTTAAAAACCTTAATTGGATTAGCATAAGCCTAGGGAGGACGAAAATGACCTAAATGTTCAACCAATGACACAAAATGACACAAAATCACATATTGGATGCACAAGATTGGTTAAAAACCCTAATTGGATTAGAATAAGCCTAGGGAGGACGAAAATGACTTAAATGTGCAACCAATGACACAAAATCACATATTGGATGCACAAGATTGGTTAAAAACCCTAATTGGATTAGAATAAGTTAAGCGAGGACGAAAATGACCTAATCGGATTACAAGTGACACAAAATCACATATTGGATGCACAAGATTGGTTAAAAACCCTAATTGGATTAGAATAAGCCTAGGGAGGACGAAAATGACCTAAATGTTCAACCAATGACACAAAATCACATATTGGATGCACAAGATTGGTTAAAAACCCTAATTGGATTAGAATAAGCCTAGGGAGGACGAAAATGACCTAAATGTTCAACCAATAACACAAAATGACACAAAATCACATATTGGATGGACAAGATTGGTTAAAAACCCTAATTGGATTAGAATAAGCCTAGGGAGGACGAAAATGACCTAAATGTTCAACCAATGACACAAAATCACATATTGGATGCACAAGATTGGTTAAAAACCCTAATTGGATTAGAATAAGCCTAAGGAGGACGAAAATGAACTAAATGTTCAATCAAATAACATAAAATCACATATTGGATGCACAAGATTGGTTAAAAACCCTAATTGGATTAGAATAAGCCTAGGGAGGACGAAAATGACCTAAATGTTCAACCAATGACACAAAATCACATATTGGATGCACAAGATTGGTTAAAAACCCTAAATGGATTAGAATAAGCCTAGGGAGGACGAAAATGACCTAAATGTTCAACCAATGACACAAAATCACACAAAATCACATATTGGATGCACAAGATTGTTTAAAAACCCTAATTGGATTAGAATAAGCCTAGCGAGGACGAAAATGACCTAATTGGATTACCAATGACACAAAATCACTTATTATATGCACAAGATTGGTTAAAAACCCTAATTGGATTAGAATAAGCCTAGGGAGAAAAAAAATTACCTAAGTGTGCAACAAATGACACAAAATGACACAAAATCACATATTGGATGCACAAGATTGGTTAAAAACCCTAATTGGATTAGAATAAGCCTAGGGAGGACGAAAATGACCTAAATGTTCAACCAGTGACCCAAAATGACACAAAATCACATATTGGATGCACAAGATTGGTTAAAAACCCTAATTGGATTAGAATAAGCCTAGCGAGGACGAAAATGACCTAATTGGAACACAAAATGACACAAAATCACAAATTGGATGCACAAGATTGGTTAAAAACCCTAATTGGATTAGAATAAGCCTAGCGAGGACGAAAATGACCTAAATGTTCAACCAGTGACCCAAAATGACACATAATCACATATTGGATGCACAAGATTGGTTAAAAACCCTAATTGGATTAGAATAAGCCTAGCGAGGATGAAAATGACCTAAATGTTCAACCAATGACACAAAATGACACAAAATCACATACTGGATGCACAAGATTGTTTAAAAACCCTAATTGGATTAGAATAAGCCTAGCGAGGACGAAAATGACCTAATTGGATTACCAATGACACAAAATCACTTATTATATGCACAAGATTGGTTAAAAACTCTAATTGGATTAGAATAAAACTAGGGAGCACGAAAATGACCTAAATGTGCAACCAATGACATAATCTCATATTGGATGCCCAAGATTGGTTAAAAACCCTAATTGGATTAGAACAAGCCTAGGGAGGACGAAATGACCTAAATATTCAACCAATGACACAAAATGACACAAAATCACATATTGGATGCACAAGATTGGTTAAAAACCCTAATTAGATTAGAATAAGCCTAGGGAGGACGAAAATGACCTAAATTTACAACCAATGACACAAAATCACATATTGGATGCACAAGATTGGTTAAAAACCCTAATTGGATTACAATAAGCCAAGCGAGGACTAAAATGACCTAATTGGATTACCAATGACACAAAATGACACAAAATCACATATTGGATGCATAAGATTGGTTAAAAACCCTAATTGGATTAGAATAAGCCTAGCGAGGACGAAAATGACCTAATTGGATTACCAATGACACAAAATGACTTATTATATGCACAAGACTGGTTAAATACCCTAATTGGATTAGAATAAGCCTCGGGAGGACGAAAATGACCTAAATGTGCAACCACTGACACAAAATCACATATTGGATGCACACGATTGGTTAAAAACCCTAATTGGATTAGAATAAGCCTAGCGAGGACGAAAATGACCTAAATGTTCAACCAGTGACCCAAAATGACACATAATCACATATTGGATGCACAAGATTGGTTAAAAACCCTAATTGGATTAGAATAAGCCTAGCGAGGATGAAAATGACCTAAATGTTCAACCAATGACACAAAATGACACAAAATCACATACTGGATGCACAAGATTGTTTAAAAACCCTAATTGGATTAGAATAAGCCTAGCGAGGACGAAAATGACCTAATTGGATTACCAATGACACAAAATCACTTATTATATACACAAGATTGGTTAAAAACCCTAATTGGATTAGAATAAAACTAGGGAGGACGAAAATGACCTAAATGTGTAACCAATGACACAATCTCATATTGGATGCCCAAGATTGGTTAAAAACCCTAATTGGATTAGAACAAGCCTAGGGAGGACGAAAATGACCTAAATATTCAACCAATGACACAAAATGACACAAAATCACATATTGGATGCACAAGATTGGTTAAAAACCCTAATTGGATTAGAATAAGCCTAGGGAGGACGAAAATGACCTAAATATGCAACCAATGACACAAAATCACATATTGGATGCACAAGATTGGTTAAAAACCCTAATTGGATTAGAATAAGCCTAGCGAGGACAAAAATGACCTAATTGGATTACCAATGACACAAAATCACTCATTATATGCACAAGATTGGTTAAAAACCCTAATTGGATTAGAATAAAACTAGGGAGGACGAAAATGACCTAAATGTGCAACCAATGACACAATCTCATATTGGATGCCCAAGATTGGTTAAAAACCCTAATTGGATTAAAACAAGCCTAGGGAGGACGAAAATGACCTAAATATTCAACCAATGACACAAAATGACACAAAATCACATATTGGATGCACAAGATTGGTTAAAAACCCTAATTGGATTAGAATAAGCCTAGGGAGGACGAAAATGACCTAAATTTAGAACCAATGACACAAAATCACATATTGGATGCACAAGATTGGTTAAAAACCCTAATTGGATTACAATAAGCCTAGCGATGACGAAAATGACCTAATTGGATTACCAATGACACAAAATGACACAAAATCACATATTGGATGCATAAGATTGGTTAAAAACCCTAATGGGATTAGAATAAGCCTAGCGAGGACGAAAATGACCTAATTGGATTACCAATGACACAAAATGACACAAAATCACATATTCGATGCATAAGATTGGTTACAAACCCTAATTGGATTAGAATAAGCCTAGGGAGGACGAAAATGACCTAAATGTTCAACCAGTGACCCAAAATGACACAAAATCACATATTGGATGCACAAGATTGGTTAAAAACCCTAATTGGATTAGAATAAGCCTAGCGAGGACGAAAATGACCTAATTGGAACACAAAATGACACAAAATCACAAATTGGATGCACAAGATTGGTTAAAAACCCTAATTGGATTAGAATAAGCCTAGCGAGGACGAAAATGACCTAAATGTTCAACCAGTGACCCAAAATGACACATAATCACATATTGGATGCACAAGATTGGTTAAAAACCCTAATTGGATTAGAATAAGCCTAGCGAGGATGAAAATGACCTAAATGTTCAACCAATGACACAAAATGACACAAAATCACATACTGGATGCACAAGATTGGTTAAAAACCCTAATTGGATTAGAATAAGCCTAGCGAGGACGAAAATGACCTAATTGGATTACCAATGACACAAAATCACTTATTATATGCACAAGATTGGTTAAAAACCCTAATTGGATTAGAATAAAACTAGGGAGGACGAAAATGACCTAAATGTGCAACCAATGACATAATCTCATATTGGATGCCCAAGATTGGTTAAAAACCCTAATTGGATTAGAACAAGCCTAGGGAGGACGAAAATGACCTAAATATTCAACCAATGACACAAAATGACACAAAATCACATATTGGATGCACAAGATTGGTTAAAAACCCTAATTGGATTACAATAAGCCTAGCGAGGACGAAAATGACCTAATTGGATTACCAATGACACAAAATGACACAAAATCACATATTGGATGCATAAGATTGGTTACAAACCCTAATTGGATTAGAATAAGCCTAGCGAGGACGAAAATGACCTAATTGGATTACCAATGACACAAAATGACTTATTATATGCACAAGATTAGTTAAAAACCCTAATTGGATTAGAATAAGCCTAGGGAGGACGAAAATGACCTAAATGTGCTATCAATGACCCAAAATCACATATTGGATGCACAAGATTGGTTAAAAACCCTAATTGGATTAGCATAAGCCTAGGGAGGACGAAAATGACCTAAATGTTCAACCAATGACACAAAATGACACAAAATCACATATTGGATGCACAAGATTGGTTAAAAACCCTAATTGGATTAGAATAAGCCTCGGGAGGACGAAAATGACCTAAATGTGCAACCACTAACAGAAAATCACATATTGGATACACAAGATTGGTTAAAAACCCTAATTGGATTAGACTAAGCCTAGCGAGGATGAAAATGACCTAATTGGATTACCAATGACACAAAATGACTTATTATATGCACAAGATTGGTTAAAAACCCTAATTGGATTAGAATAAAACTAGGGAGGACGAAATTGACCTAAATGTGCAACCAATGACAGAATCTCATATTGGATGCCCAAGATTGGTTAAAAACCCTAATTGGATTAGAACAAGCCTAGGGAGGACGAAAATGACCTAAATATTCAACCAATGACACAAAATGACACAAAATCACATATTGGATGCACAAGATTGGTTAAAAACCGTAATTGGATTAGAATAAGCCTCGGGAGGACGAAAATGACCTAAATGTGCAACCACTGACACAAAATCACATATTGGATGTACAAGATTGGTTAAAAACCCTAATTGGATTAGAATAAGCCTCGGGAGGACGAAAATGACCAAAATGTGCAACCACTGACACAAAATCACATATTGGATGCACAAGATTGGTTAAAAACCCTAATTGGATTAGAATAAGCCTAGCGAGGACTAAAATGACCTAAATGTTCAACCAGTGACCCAAAATGACACATAATCACATATTGGATGCACAAGATTGGTTAAAAACCCTAATTGGATTAGAATAAGCCTAGCGAGGATGAAAATGACCTAAATGTTCAACCAATGACACAAAATCACATACTGGATGCACTAGATTGTTTAAAAACCCTAATTGGATTAGAATAAGCCTAGCGAGGACGAAAACGACCTAATTGGATTACCAATGACACAAAATCACTTATTATATGCACAAGATTGGTTAAAACCCCTAATTGGATTAGAATAAAACTAGGGAGGACGAAAATGACCTAATTGTGCAACCAATGACATAATCTCATATTGGATGCCTCTAATTGGATTAATACAAGCCTAGGGAGGACGAAAATGACCTAAATATTCAACCAATGACACAAAATGACACAAAATCACATATTGGATGCACAAGATTGGTTAAAAACCCTAATTGGATTAGAATAAGCCTAGGGAGGACGAAAATGACCTAAATTTACAACCAATGACACAAAATCACATATTGGATGCACAAGATTGGTTAAAAATCCTAATTGGATTACAATAAGCCTAGCAAGGACGAAAATGACCTAATTGGATTACCAATGACACAAAATGACACAAAATCACATATTGGATGCATAAGATTGGTTAAAAACCCTAATTGGATTAGAATAAGCCTAGCGAGGACGAAAATGACCTAATTGGATTACCAATGACACAAAATGACTTATTATATGCACAAGACTGGTTAAATACCCTAATTGGATTAGAATAAGCCTAGGGAGGACGAAAATGACCTAAATGTGCAACCACTGACACAAAATCACATATTGGATGCACAAGATTGGTTAAAAACCCTAATTGGATTAGAATAAGCCTAGCGAGGACGAAAATGACCTAAATGTTCAACCAGTGACCCAAAATGACACATAATCACATATTGGATGCACAAGATTGGTTAAAAACCCTAATTGGATTAGAATAAGCCTAGCGAGGATGAAAATGACCTAAATGTTCAACCAATGACACAAAATGACACAAAATCACATACTGGATGCACAAGATTGTTTAAAAACCCTAATTGGATTAGAATAAGCCTAG
>JBBPBQ010020321.1:11367997-11401533 GCA_037974755.1 Cicer yamashitae | reverse complement strand
AAGATTGGTTAAAAACCCTAATTGGATTAGAATAAGCCTAGCGAGGACGAAAATGACCTAATTGGATTACCAATGACACAAAATCACTTATTATATGCACAAGATTGGTTAAAAACCCCAATTTGATTAGACTAAGCCTAGGGAGAAAAAAAAATTACCTAAGTGTGCAACCAATGACACAAAATGACACAAAATCACATATTCGATGCACAAGATTGATTAAAAACCCTAATTGGATTAGAATAAGACTAGGGAGGACAAAAATGACCTAATTGGATTACCAATGACACAAAATCACTTATTATATGCACAAGATTGGTTAAGAACCCTAATTGGATTAGAATAAGCCTAGCGAGGACGAAAATGACCTAATTGGATTACCAATGACACAAAATCACTTATTATATGCACAAGATTGGTTAAAAACCCTAATTGGATTAGAATAAAACTAGGGAGGACGAAAATGACCTAAATGTGTAACCAATGACACAATCTCATATTGGATGCCCAAGATTGGTTAAAAACCCTAATTGGATTAGAACAAGCCTAGGGAGGACGAAAATGACCTAAATATTCAACCAATGACACAAAATGACACAAAATCACATATTGGATGCACAAGATTGGTTAAAAACCCTAATTGGATTAGAATAAGCCTAGGGAGGACGAAAATGACCTAAATATGCAACCAATGACACAAAATCACATATTGGATGCACAAGATTGGTTAAAAACCCTAATTGGATTAGAATAAGCCTAGCGAGGACAAAAATGACCTAATTGGATTACCAATGACACAAAATCACTCATTATATGCACAAGATTGGTTAAAAACCCTAATTGGATTAGAATAAAACTAGGGAGGACGAAAATGACCTAAATGTGCAACCAATGACACAATCTCATATTGGATGCCCAAGATTGGTTAAAAACCCTAATTGGATTAGAACAAGCCTAGGGGGGACGAAAATGACCTAAATATTCAACCAATGACACAAAATGACACAAAATCACATATTGGATGCACAAGATTGGTTAAAAACCCTAATTGGATTAGAATAAGCCTAGGGAGGACGAAAATGACCTAAATGTGCAACCATTGACACAAAATCACATATT
This sequence comes from Cicer yamashitae, assembly GCA_037974755.1. NCBI lineage: Eukaryota > Viridiplantae > Streptophyta > Magnoliopsida > Fabales > Fabaceae > Cicer > Cicer yamashitae. The sequence goes on along the minus strand of JBBPBQ010020321.1, from coordinate 11,400,414 downwards.
GGATGCACAAGATTGGTTAAAAACCCTAATTGGATTAGAATAAGCCTAGCGAGGACAAAAATGACCTAATTGGATTACCAATGACACAAAATCACTCATTATATGCACAAGATTGGTTAAAAACCCTAATTAGATTAGAATAAAACTAGGGAGGACGAAAATGACTTAAATGTGCAACCAATGACACAATCTCATATTGGATGCCCAAGATTGGTTAAAAACCCTAATTGGATTAGAACAAGCTTAGGGAGGACGAAAATGACCTAAATATTCAACCAATGACACAAAATGACACAAAATCACATATTGGATGCACAAGATTGGTTAAAAACCCTAATTGGATTAGAATAAGCCTAGGGAGGACGAAAATGACCTAAATGTGCAACCAATGACACAAAATCACATATTGGATGCACAAGATTGGTTAAAATCCCTAATTGTATTAGAATAAACCTAGCGAGGACGAAAATCACCTAATTGGATTACCAATGACACAAAATGACACAAAATCACATATTGGATTCATAAGATTGGTTAAAAAACCTAATTGGATTAGGATAAGCCTATCGAGGACGAAAATGACCCAATTGGATTACCAATGACACAAAATCACTTATTATATGCACAAGATTGGTTAAAAACCCTAATTGGATTATAATAAGCCTAGGGAGGACGAAAATGACCTAAATGAGCAACCAATGACACAATCTAATATTGGATGCCCAAGATTGGTTAAAAACCCTAATTGGATTAGAACAAGCCTAGGGAGGACGAAAATGACCTAAATATTCAACCAATGACACAAAATGACACAAAATCACATATTGGATGCACAAGATTGGTTAAAAACCCTAATTGGATTAGAATAAGCCTAGGGAGCACGAAAATGACCTAAATGTGCAACCAATGACACAAAATCACATATTGGATGCACAAGATTGGTTAAAAACCCTAATTGGATTACCATAAGCCTAGGGAAGACGAAAATAACCTAAATGTTCAACCAATGACACAAAATCACATATTGAATGCACAAGATTGGTTAAAAACCCTAATTAGATTAGAATAAGCCTAGGGAGGACGAAAATGACCTAAATGTGCAACCACTGACACAAAATCACATATTGGATGCACAAGATTGGTTAAAAACCCTAATTGGATTAGAATAAGCCTAGCGAGGACGAAAATGACCTAAATGTTCAACCAGTGACCCAAAATGACACATAATCACATATTGGATGCACAAGATTGGTTAAAAACCCTAATTGGATTAGAATAAGCCTAGGGAGGACGAAAATGACCTAAATTTACAACCAATGACACAAAATCACATATTGGATGCACAAGATTGGTTAAAAACCCTAATTGGATTACAATAAGCCTAGCGAGGACGAAAATGACCTAATTGGATTACCAATGACACAAAATGACACAAAATCACATATTGGATGCATAAGATTGGTTAAAAACCCTAATTGGATTAGAATAAGCCTAGAGAGGACGAAAATGACCTAATTGGATTACTAATGACACAAAATCACTTATTATATGCGCAAGATTGGTTAAAAACCCTAATTGGATTAGAATAAAACTAGGGAGGACGAAAATGACCTAAATGTGCAACCAATGACACAATGTCATATTGGATGCCCAAGATTGGTTAAAAACCCTAATTGGATTAGAACAAGCCTAGGGAGGACGAAAATGACCTAAATATTCAACCAATGACACAAAATGACACAAAATCACATATTGGATGCACAAGATTGGTTAAAAACCCTAATTGGATTAGAATAAGCCTAGGGAAAACAAAAATGACCTAAATGTGCAACCAATGACACAAAATCACATATTGGATGCACAAGATTGGTTAAAAACCCTAATTGGATTAGAATATGCCTAGGGAGGACGAAAATGACCTAAATGTTCAACCAATGACACAAAATGACACAAAATCACATATTGGATGCACAAGATTGGTTAAAAACCCTAGTTGGATTAGAATAAGCCTAGGGAGGACGAAAATGACCTAAATTTGCAACCAATGACACAAAATCACATATTGGATGCACAAGATTGGTTAAAAACCCTAATTGGATTACAATAAGCCTAGCGAGGATGAAAATGACCTAATTGGATTACCAATGACACAAAATGACACAAAATCACATATTGGATGCATAAGATTGGTTAAAAACCCTAATTGGATTAGAATAAGCCTAGCGAGGACGAAAATGACCTAATTGGATTACCAATGACACAAAATGACTTATTATATGCACAAGATTGGTTAAAAACCCTAATTGGATTAGAATAAGCCTAGGGAGGACGAAAATGACCTAAATGTGCAACCAATGACACAAAATCACATATTGGATGCACAAGATTGGTTAAAAACCCTAATTGGATTAAAATAAGCCTAGCGAGGACGAAAATGACCTAATTGGATTACCAATGACACAAAATCACTTATTATATGCGCAAGATTGGTTAAAAACCCTAATTGGATTAGAATAAAACTAGGGAGGACGAAAATGACCTAAATGTGCAACAAATGACACAATGTCATATTGGATGCCCAAGATTGGTTAAAAACCCTAATTGGATTAGAACAAGCCTAGGGAGGACGAAAATGACCTAAATATTCAACCAATGACACAAAATGACACAAAATCACATATTGGATGCACAAGATTGGTTAAAAACCCTAATTGGATTAGAATAAGCCTAGGGAGGACGAAAATGACCTAAATGTGCAACCAATGACACATAATCCCATATTGGATGCACAAGATTGGTTAAAAACCCTAATTGGATTAGAATAAGCCTAGCGAGGACGAAAATGACCTAATTGGATTACCAATGACACAAAATCACTTATTATATGCACAAGATTGGTTAAAAACCCTAATTGGATTAGAATAAAACTAGGGAGGACGAAAATGACCTAAATGTGCAACCAATGACATAATCTCATATTGGATGCCCAAGATTGGTTAAAAACCCTAATTGGATTAAAACAAGCCTAGGGAGGACGAAAATGACCTAAATATTCAACCAATGACACAAAATGACACAAAATCACATATTGGATGCACAAGATTGGTTAAAAACCCTAATTGGATTAGAATAAGCCTAGGGAGGACGAAAATGACCTAAATGTGCAACCAATGACACATAATCCCATATTGGATGCACAAGATTGGTTAAAAACCCTAATTGGATTAGAATAAGCCTAGCGATGACGAAAATGACCTAATTGGATTACCAATGACACAAAATGACACAAAATCACATATTGGATGCATAAGATTGGTTACAAACCCTAATTGGATTAGAATAAGCCTAGCGAGGACGAAAATGACCTAATTGGATTACCAATGACACAAAATGACTTATTATATGCACAAGATTAGTTAAAAACCCTAATTGGATTAGAATAAGCCTAGGGAGAACGAAAATAACCTAAATGTGCAATCAATGACCCAAAATCACATATTGGATGCACAAGATTGGTTAAAAACCCTAATTGGATTAGCATAAGCCTAGGGAGGACGAAAATGACCTAAATGTTCAACCAATGACACAAAATGACACAAAATCACATATTGGATGCACAAGATTGGTTAAAAACCCTAATTGGATTAGAATAAGCCTAGGGAGGACGAAAATGACCTAATTGGATTACCAATGACACAAAATCACTTATTATATGCACAAGATTGGTTAAAAACCCTAATTGGATTAGAATAAAACTAGGGAGGATGAAAATGACCTAAATGTGCAACCAATGACACAATCTCATATTGGATGCCCAAGATTGGTTAAAAACCCTAATTGGATTAGAACAAGCCTAGGGAGGACGAAAATGACCTAAATATTCAACCAATGACACAAAATGACACAAAATCACATATTGGATGCACAAGATTGGTTAAAAACCCTAATTGGATTAGAATAAGCCTAGGGAGGACGAAAATGACCTAAATGTTCAACCAGTGACCCAAAATGACACATAATCACATATTGGATGCACAAGAATGGTTAAAAACCCTAATTGGATTAGAATAAGCCTAGGGAGGACGAAAATGACCTAAATTTACAACCAATGACACAAAATCACATATTGGATGCACAAGATTGGTTAAGAACCCTAATTGGATTACAATAAGCCTAGCGAGGACGAAAATGACCTAATTGGATTACCAATGACACAAAATGACACAAAATCACATATTGGATGCATAAGATTGGTTAAAAAGCCTAATGGGATTAGAATAAGCCTAGCGAGGACGAAAATGACCTAATTGGATTACCAATGACACAAAATGACTTATTATATGCACAAGATTGGTTAAAAACCCTAATTGGATTAGAATAAGCCTAGGGAGGACGAAAATGACCTAAATGTGCAATCAATGACACAAAATCACATATTGGATGCACAAGATTGGTTAAAAACCCTAATTGGATTAGCATAAGCCTAGGGAGGACGAAAATGGCCTAAATGTGCAACCACTGACACAAAATCACATATTGGATGCACAAGATTGGTTAAAAACCCTAATTGGATTAGAATAAGCCTAGCGAGGACGAAAATGGCCTAAATGTGCAACCACTGACACAAAATCACATATTGGATGCACAAGATTGGTTAAAAACCCTAATTGGATTAGAATAAGCCTAGCGAGGACGAAAATGACCTAATTGGATTACCAATGATACAAAATGACTTATTATATGCACAAGATTGGTTAAAAACCCTAATAGGATTAGAATAAGCCTAGCGAGGACGAAAAAGACCTAATTGGATTACCAATGACACAAAATCACTTATTATATGCACAAGATTGGTTAAAAACCCCAATTTGATTAGACTAAGCCTAGGGAGAAAAAAAAATTACCTAAGTATGCAACCAATGACACAAAATGACACAAAATCACATATTGGATGCACAAGATTGGTTAAAAACCCTAATTGGATTAGAATAAGCCTAGGGAGGACAAAAATGACCTAAATGTTCAACCAGTGACCCAAAATGACACAAAATCACATATTGGATGCACAAGATTGGTTAAAAACCCTAGTTGGATTAGAATAAGCCTAGCGAGGACGAAAATGACCTAATTGGAACACAAAATGACACAAAATCACAAATTGGATGCACAAGATTGGTTAAAAACCCTAATTGGATTAGAATAAGCCTAGCGAGGACGAAAATGACCTAAATGTTCAACCAGTGACCCAAAATGACACATAATCACATATTGGATGCACAAGATTGGTTAAAAACCCTAATTGGATTAGAATAAGCCTAGCGAGGATGAAAATGACCTAAATGTTCAACCAATGACACAAAATGACACAAAATCACATACTGGATGCACAAGATTGTTTAAAAACCCTAATTGGATTAGAATAAGCCTAGCGAGGACGAAAATGACCTAATTGGATTACCAATGACACAAAATCACTTATTATATACACAAGATTGGTTAAAAACCCTAATTGGATTAGAATAAAACTAGGGAGGACGAAAATGACCTAAATGTGTAACCAATGACACAATCTCATATTGGATGCCCAAGATTGGTTAAAAACCCTAATTGGATTAGAACAAGCCTAGGGAGGACGAAAATGACCTAAATATTCAACCAATGACACAAAATGACACAAAATCACATATTGGATGCACAAGATTGGTTAAAAACCCTAATTGGATTAGAATAAGCCTAGGGAGGACGAAAATGACCTAAATATGCAACCAATGACACAAAATCACATATTGGATGCACAAGATTGGTTAAAAACCCTAATTGGATTAGAATAAGCCTAGCGAGGACAAAAATGACCTAATTGGATTACCAATGACACAAAATCACTCATTATATGCACAAGATTGGTTAAAAACCCTAATTGGATTAGAATAAAACTAGGGAGGACGAAAATGACCTAAATGTGCAACCAATGACACAATCTCATATTGGATGCCCAAGATTGGTTAAAAACCCTAATTGGATTAGAACAAGCCTAGGGGGGACGAAAATGACCTAAATATTCAACCAATGACACAAAATGACACAAAATCACATATTGGATGCACAAGATTGGTTAAAAACCCTAATTGGATTAGAATAAGCCTAGGGAGGACGAAAATGACCTAAATGTGCAACCATTGACACAAAATCACATATTGGATGCACAAGATTGGTTAAAAACCCTAATTGGATTAGAATAAGCCTAGCGAGGACAAAAATGACCTAATTGGATTACCAATGACACAAAATCACTCATTATATGCACAAGATTGGTTAAAAACCCTAATTAGATTAGAATAAAACTAGGGAGGACGAAAATGACTTAAATGTGCAACCAATGACACAATCTCATATTGGATGCCCAAGATTGGTTAAAAACCCTAATTGGATTAGAACAAGCTTAGGGAGGACGAAAATGACCTAAATATTCAACCAATGACACAAAATGACACAAAATCACATATTGGATGCACAAGATTGGTTAAAAACCCTAATTGGATTAGAATAAGCCTAGGGAGGACGAAAATGACCTAAATGTGCAACCAATGACACAAAATCACATATTGGATGCACAAGATTGGTTAAAATCCCTAATTGTATTAGAATAAACCTAGCGAGGACGAAAATCACCTAATTGGATTACCAATGACACAAAATGACACAAAATCACATATTGGATTCATAAGATTGGTTAAAAAACCTAATTGGATTAGGATAAGCCTATCGAGGACGAAAATGACCCAATTGGATTACCAATGACACAAAATCACTTATTATATGCACAAGATTGGTTAAAAACCCTAATTGGATTATAATAAGCCTAGGGAGGACGAAAATGACCTAAATGAGCAACCAATGACACAATCTAATATTGGATGCCCAAGATTGGTTAAAAACCCTAATTGGATTAGAACAAGCCTAGGGAGGACGAAAATGACCTAAATATTCAACCAATGACACAAAATGACACAAAATCACATATTGGATGCACAAGATTGGTTAAAAACCCTAATTGGATTAGAATAAGCCTAGGGAGCACGAAAATGACCTAAATGTGCAACCAATGACACAAAATCACATATTGGATGCACAAGATTGGTTAAAAACCCTAATTGGATTACCATAAGCCTAGGGAAGACGAAAATAACCTAAATGTTCAACCAATGACACAAAATCACATATTGAATGCACAAGATTGGTTAAAAACCCTAATTAGATTAGAATAAGCCTAGGGAGGACGAAAATGACCTAAATGTGCAACCACTGACACAAAATCACATATTGGATGCACAAGATTGGTTAAAAACCCTAATTGGATTAGAATAAGCCTAGCGAGGACGAAAATGACCTAAATGTTCAACCAGTGACCCAAAATGACACATAATCACATATTGGATGCACAAGATTGGTTAAAAACCCTAATTGGATTAGAATAAGCCTAGGGAGGACGAAAATGACCTAAATTTACAACCAATGACACAAAATCACATATTGGATGCACAAGATTGGTTAAAAATCCTAATTGGATTACAATAAGCCTAGCAAGGACGAAAATGACCTAATTGGATTACCAATGACACAAATGACACAAAATCACATATTGGATGCATAAGATTGGTTAAAAACCCTAATTGGATTAGAATAAGCCTAGCGATGACGAAAATGACCTAATTGGATTACCAATGACACAAAATGACTTATTATATGCACAAGACTGGTTAAATACCCTAATTCGATTAGAATAAGCCTCGGGAGGACGAAAATGACCTAAATGTGCAACCACTGACACAAAATCACATATTGGATGCACAAGATTGGTTAAAAACCCTAATTGGATTAGAATAAGCCTAGCGAGGACGAAAATGACCTAAATGTTCAACCAGTGACCCAAAATGACACATAATCACATATTGGATGCACAAGATTGGTTAAAAACCCTAATTGGATTAGAATAAGCCTAGCGAGGATGAAAATGACCTAAATGTTCAACCAATGACACAAAATGACACAAAATCACATACTGGATGCACAAGATTGGTTAAAAACCCTAATTGGATTAGAATAAGCCTAGCGAGGACGAAAATGACCTAATTGGATTACCAATGACACAAAATCACTTATTATATGCACAAGATTGGTTAAAAACCCTAATTGGATTAGAATAAGCCTAGAGAGGATGAAAATGACCTAAATGTGCAACCAATGACACAAAATCACATATTGGATGCAAAAGATAGATTAAACAACCCTAATTGGATTAGAATAAGCCTAGGGAGGACGAAAATGACCTAAATGTTCAACCAATGACACAAAATCACATATTGGATGCACAAGATTGGTTAAAAACCCTAATTGGATTAGAATAAGCCTAGGGAGGACGAAAATGACCTAAATGTTCAACCAATGACACAAAATCACATATTGGATGCACAAGATTGGTTAAAAACCCTAATTGGATTAGAATAAGCCTAGGGAGGACGAAAATGACCTAAATGTTCAACCAATGACACAAAATGACACAAAATCACATATTGGATGCTCAATATTGGTTAAAAACCCTAATTGGATTAGAATAAGCCTAGGGAGGACGAAAATGACCTAAATGTTCAACCAATGACACAAAATCACATATTGGATGCACAAGATTGGTTAAAAACCCTAATTGGATTAGAATAAGCCTAGGGAGGACGAAAATGACCTAAATGTTCAACCAATGACACAAAATCACATCTTGGATGCACAAGATTGGTTAAAAACCCTAATTGGATTAGAATAAGCCTAGGGAGGACGAAAATGACCTAAATGTTCAACCAATGACACAAAATCACATATTGGATGCACAAGATTGGTTAAAAACCCTAATTGGATTAGAATAAGCCTAGGGAGGTCGAAAATGACATAAATGTTCAACCAATGACACAAAATCACATATTGGATGCACAAGATTGGTTAAAAACCCTAATTGGATTAGAATAAGCCTAGGGAGGACGAAAATGACCTAAATGTTCAACCAATGACACAAAATTACACAAAATCACATATTGGATGCTCAAGATTGGTTAAAAACCCTAATTGGATTAGAATAAGCCTAGGGAGGACGAAAATGACCTAAATGTTCAACCAATGACACAAAATCACATATTGGATGCACAAGATTGGTTAAAAACCCTAATTGGATTAGAATAAGCCTAGGGAGGACGAAAATGACCTAAATGTTCAACCAATGACACAAAATCACATATTGGATGCACAAGATTGGTTAAAAACCCTAATTGGATTAGAATAAGCCTAGGGAGGACGAAAATGACCTAAATGTACAACCAATGACACTAAATCACATATTGGATGCACACGATTGGTTAAAAACCCTAATTGGATTAGAATAAGCCTAGGGAGGACAAAAATGACCTAAATGTTCAACCAATGACACAAAATCACATATTGGATGCACAAGATTGGTTAAAAACCCTAATTGGATTAGAATAAGCCTAGGGAGGACGAAAATGACCTAAATGTTCAAGCAATGACACAAAATAACACAAAATCACATATTGGATGCACAAGATTGGTTAAAAACCCTAATTGGATTAGAATAAGCCTAGGGAGGACGAAAATGACAAAAATGTTCAACCAATGACACTAAATCACATATTGGATGCACAAGGTTGGTTAAAAACCCTAATTGGATTAGAATAAGCCTAGGGAGGACGAAAATGACCTAAATGTTCAACCAATGACACAAAATCACATATTGGATGCACAAGATTGGTTAAAAACCCTAATTGGATTAGAATAAGCCTAGGGAGGACGAAAATGACCTAAATGTTCAAGCAATGACACAAAATCACATATTGGTTGCACAAGATTGGTTAAAAACCCTAATTGGATTAGAATAAGCCTAGGGAGGACGAAAATGACCTAAATGTTCAACCAATGACACAAAATCACATATTGGATGCACAAGATTGGTTAAATACCCTAATTGGATTAGAATAAGCCTAGGGAGGACGAAAATGACCTAAATGTTCAACCAATGACACAAAATGACACAAAATCACATTTGGTTGCACAAGATTTGTTAAAAACCCTAATTGGATTAGAATAAGCCTAGGGAGGACGAAAATGACCTAAATGTTCAACCAATGACACAAAATCACATATTGGATGCACAAGATTGGTTAAAAACCCTAATTGGATTAGAATAAGCCTAGGGAGGACGAAAATGACCTAAATGTTCAACCAATGACACAGAATGACAGAAAATCACATATTGGATGCACAAGATTGGTTAAAAACCCTAATTGGATTAGAATAAGTCTAGGGAGGACGAAAATGACCTAAATGTTCAACCAATGACACAAAATGACACAAAATCACATATTGGATGCACAAGATTGGTTAAAAACCCTAATTGGATTAGAATAACCCTAGGGAGGACGAAAATGCAATAAATGTTCAACCAATGACACAAAATCACATATTAGATGCACAAGATTGGTTAAAAACCCTAATTGGATTAGAATAAGCCTAGGGAGGACGAAAATGACCTAAATGTTCAACCAATGACACAAAATCACATATTGGATGCACAAGATTGGTTAAAAACCCTAATTGGATTAGAATAAGCCTAGGGAGGACGAAAATGACCTAAATGTACAACCAATGACACAAAATGACACAAAATCACATATTGGATGCACAAGATTGGTTAAAAACCCTAATTGGATTAGAATAAGCCTAGGGAGGACGAAAATGACCTAAATGTGCAACGACTGACACAAAATCACATATTGGATGCGCAAGATTGGTTAAAAACCCTGATTGGATTAGAATAAGCCTAGCGAGGAAGAAAATGACCTAATTGGATTACCAATGACACAAAATGACACAAAATCACATATTGGATGCATAAGATTGGTTACAAACCCTAATTGGATTAGAATAAGCCTAGCGAGGACGAAAATGACCTAATTGGATTACCAATGACACAAAATGACTTATTATATGCACAAGATTAGTTAAAAACCCTAATTGGATTAGAATAAGCCTAGGGAGGACGAAAATGACCTAAATGTGCAATCAATGACCCAAAATCACATATTGGATGCACAAGATTGGTTAAAAACCCTAATTGGATTAGCATAAGCCTAGGGAGGACGAAAATGACCTAAATGTTCAACCAATGACACAAAATGACACAAAATCACATATTGGATGCACAAGATTGGTTAAAAACCCTAATTGGATTAGAATAAGCCTAGGGAGGACGAAAATGACTTATATGTGCAACCACTGACACAAAATCACATATTGGATGCACAAGATTGGTTAAAAACCCTAATTGGATTAGAATAAGCATAGCGAGGACGAAAATGACCTAATTGGATTACCAATGACACAAAATGACACAAAATCACATATTGGATGCATAAGATTGGTTACAAACCCTAATTGGATTAGAATAAGCCTAGGGAGGACGAAAATGACCTAAATGTTCAACCAGTAACCCAAAATGACACAAAATCACATATTGGATGCACAAAATTGGTTAAAAACCCTAATTGGATTAGAATAAGCTTAGCGAGGACGAAAATGACCTAACTGGAACACAAAATGACACAAAATCACATATTGGATGCACAAGATTGGTTAAAAACCCTAATTGGATCAGAATAAGCCTAGCGAGGACGAAAATGACCTAATTGGATTACCAATGACACAAAATCACTTATTATATGCACAAGATTGGTTAAGAACCCTAATTGGATTAGAATAAGCCTAGGGAGAAAAAAAATTACCTAAGTGTGCAACCAATGACACAAAATGACACAAAATCACATATTGGATGCACAAGATTGGTTAAAAACCCTAATTAGATTAGAATAAGCCTAGGGAGGACGAAAATGACCTAAATGTGCAACCACTGACACAAAATCACATATTGGATGCACAAGATTGGTTAAAAACCCTAATTGGATTAGAATAAGCCTAGCGAGGACGAAAATGACCTAATTGGATTACCAATGACACAAAATGACACAAAATCACATATTGGATGCAAAAGATTGGTTACAAACCCTAATTGGATAAGAATAAGCCTAGGGAGGACGAAAATGACCTAAATGTTCAACTAGTGACCCAAAATGACACAAAATCACATATTGGATGCACAAGATTGGTTAAAAACCCTAATTGGATTAGAATAAGCCTAGCGAGGACGAAAATGACCTAATTGGAACACAAAATGATACAAAATCACATATTGGATGCACAAGATTTGTTAAAAACCTTAATTGGATCAGAATAAGCCTAGCGAGGACAAAAATGACCTAATTGGATTACCAATGACACAAAATCACTTATTATATGCACAAGATTGGTTAAGAACCCTAATTGGATTAGAATAAGCCTAGGGAGAAAAAAAATTACCTAAGTGTGCAACCAATGACACAAAATGACACAAAATCACATATTGGATGCACAAGATTGGTTAAAAACCCTAATTAGATTAGAATAAGCCTAGGGAGGACGAAAATGACCTAAATGTGCAACCACTGACACAAAATCACATATTGGATGCACAAGATTGGTTAAAAACCCTAATTGGATTAGAATAAGCCTAGCGAGGACGAAAATGACCTAATTGGATTACCAATGAAACAAAATGACACAAAATCACATATTGGATGCATAAGATTGGTTACAAACCCTAATTAGATTAGAATAAGCCTAGCGAGGACGAAAATGACCTAATTGGATTACCAATGACACAAAATCACTCATTATATGCACAAGATTGGTTAAAAACCCTAATTGGATTAGAATAAAACTAGGGAGGACGAAAATGACCTAAATGTGCAACCAATGACACAATCTCATATTGGATGCCCAAGATTGGTTAAAAACCCTAATTGGATTAGAACAAGCCTAGGGAGGACGAAAATGACCTAAATATTCAACCAATGACACAAAATGACACAAAATCACATATTGGATGCACAAGATTGGTTAAAAACCCTAATTGGATTAGAATAAGCCTAGGGAGAACGAAAATGACCTAAATTTGCAACCAATGACACAAAATCACATATTGGATGCACAAGATTGGTTAAAAACCTAAATTGGATTACAATAAGCCTAGCGAGGACGAAAATGACCTAATTGGATTACCAATGACACAAAATGACACAAAATCAAATATTGGATGCATAAGATTGGTTAAAAACCTTAATTGGATTAGAATAAGCCTAGCGAGGACGAAAATGACCTAATTGGATTACCAATGACACAAAATGACTTATTATATGCACAAGATTGGTTAAAAACCCTAATTGGATTAGAATAAGCCTAGGGAGGACGAAAATGTCCTAAATGTGCAACCAATGACACAAAATCACATATTGGATGCACAAGATTGGTTAAAAACCCTAATTGGATTAGCATAAGCCTAGGGAGGATAAAAATGACCTAAATGTTCAACCAATGACACAAAATGACACAAAGTCACATATTGGATGCACAAGATTGGTTAAAAACCCTAATTGGATTAGAATAAGCCTAGGGAGGACGAAAATGACCTAAATGTGTAACCACTGACACAAAATCACATATTGGATGCACAAGATTGGTTAAAAACCCTAATTGGATTAGAATAAGCCTAGCGAGGACGAAAATGACCTAATTGGATTACCAATGACACAAAATGACACAAAATCACATATTGGATGCATAAGATTGGTTACAAACCCTAATTGGATTAGAATAAGCCTAGCGAGGACGAAAATGACCTAATTGGATTACCAATGACACAAAATCACTTATTATGTGCACAAGATTGGTTAAAAACCCTAATTGGATTAGAATAAAACTAGGGAGGACGAAAATGACCTAAATGTGCAACCAATGAAACAAAATCAGATATTGGATGCACAAGATTGGTTAAAAACCCTTAATTGGATTAGAATAAGCCTAGGGAGGACGAAAATGACCTAAATGTGCAACCACTGACACAAAATCACATATTGGATGCACAAGATTGGTTAAAAACCCTAATTGGATTACAATAAGCCTAGCGAGGACGAAAATGACCTAATTGGATTACCAATGACACAAAATGACACAAAATCACATATTGGATGCATAAGATTGGTTACAAACCCTAATTGGATTAGAATAAGCCTAGCGAGGACGAAAATGACCTAATTGGATTACCAATGACACAAAATGACTTATTATATGCACAAGATTAGTTAAAAACCCTAATTGGATTAGAATAAGCCTAGGGAGAACGAAAATGACCTAAATGTGCAACCAATGACACATAATCCCATATTGGATGCACAAGATTGGTTAAAAACCCTAATTGGATTAGAATAAGCCTAGCGAGGACGAAAATGACCTAATTGGATTACCAATGACACAAAATGACACAAAATCACATATTGGATGCATAAGATTGGTTAAAAACCCTAATGGGATTAGAATAAGCCTAGCGAGGACGAAAATGACCTAATTGGATTACCAATGACACAAAATGACACAAAATCACATATTGGATGCATAAGATTGGTTACAAACCCTAATTGGATTAGAATAAGCCTAGGGAGGACGAAAATGACCTAAATGTTCAACCAGTGACCCAAAATGACACAAAATCACATATTGGATGCACAAGATTGGTTAAAAACCCTAATTGGATTAGAATAAGCCTAGCGAGGACGAAAATGACCTAATTGGAACACAAAATGACACAAAATCACATATTGGATGCACAAGATTGGTTAAAAACCCTAATTGGATCAGAATAAGCCTAGCGAGGACGAAAATGACCTAATTGGATTACCAATGACACAAAATCACTTATTATATGCACAAGATTGGTTAAGAACCCTAATTGGTTTAGAATAAGCCTAGGGAGAAAAAAAATTACCTAAGTGTGCAACCAATGACACAAAATCACATATTGGATGCACAAGATTGGTTAAAAACCCTAATTAGATTAGAATAAGCCTAGGGAGGACGAAAATGACCTAAATGTTCAACCAATGACACAAAATGACACAAAATCACATACTGGATGCACAAGATTGTTTAAAAACCCTAATTGGATTAGAATAAGCCTAGCGAGGACGAAAATGACCTAATTGGATTACCAATGACACAAAATCACTTATTATATGCACAAGATTGGTTAAAAACCCTAATTGGATTAGAATAAGCCTAGGGAGGACGAAAATGACCTAAATTTGCAACCAATGACACAAAATCACATATTGGATGCACAAGATTGGTTAAAAACCCTAATTGGATTACAATAAGCCTAGCGAGGACGAAAATGCCCTAATTGGAACACAAAATGACACAAAATCACATATTGGATGCACAAGATTGGTTAAAAACCCTAATTGGATCAGAATAAGCCTAGCGAGGACGAAAATGACATAATTGGATTACCAATGACACAAAATCACTTATTATATGCACAAGATTGGTTAAGAACCCTAATTGGATTAGAATAAGCCTAGGGAGAAAAAAAATTACCTAAGTGTGCAACCAATGACACAAAATGACACAAAATCACATATTGGATGCACAAGATTGGTTAAAAACCCTAATTGGATTAGAATAAGCCTAGGGAGGACGAAAATGACCTAAATGTTCAACCAGTGACCCAAAATGACACATAATCACATATTGGATGCACAAGATTGGTTAAAAACCCTAATTGGATTAGAATAAGCCTAGCGAGGATGAAAATAACCTAAATGTTCAACCAATGACACAAAATAACACAAAATCACATACTGGATGCACAAGATTGTTTAAAAACCTTAATTGGATTAGAATAAGCCTAGCGAGGACGAAAATGACCTAATTGGATTACCAATGACACAAAATCACTTATTATATGCTTAAGATTGGTTAAAAACCCTAATTGGATTAGAATAAAACTAGGGAGGACGAAAATGACCTAAATGTGCAACCAATGACATAATCTCATATTGGATGCCCAAGATTGGTTAAAAACCCTAATTGGATTAGAACAAGCCTAGGGAGGACGAAAATGACCTAAATATTCAACCAATGACACAAAATGACACAAAATCACATATTGGATGCACAAGATTGGTTAAAAACCCTAATTGGATTAGCATAAGCCTAGGGAGGACGAAAATGACCTAAATGTTCAACCAATGACACAAAATGACACAAAATCACATATTGGATGCACAAGATTGGTTAAAAACCCTAATTGGATTAGAATAAGCCTAGGGAGGACGAAAATGACCTAAATGTGCAACTAATGACACAAAATCACTTATTGGATGCACAAGATTGGTTAAAAACCTTAATTGGATTAGAATAAGCCTAGGGAGGACGAAAATGACCTAAATGTGCAACCACTGACACAAAATCACATATTGGATGCACAAGATTGGTTAAAAACCCTAATTGGATTAGAATAAGCCTAGCGAGGACGAAAATGACCTAATTGGATTACCAATGACACAAAATGACACAAAATCACATATTGAATGCATAAGATTGGTTAAAAACCCTAATTGGATTAGAATAAGCCTAGAGAGGACGAAAATGACCTAATTGGATTACCAATGACACAAAATGACTTATTATATGCACAAGATTGATTAAAAACCCTAATTGGATTAGAATAAGCCTAGCGAGGACAAAAATGACCTAATTGGATTACCAATGACACAAAATCACTTATTATATTCGCAAGATTGGTTAAAAACCCTAATTGGATTAGAATAAGCCTAGGGAGGACGAAAATGACCTAAATATTCAACTAATGACACAAAATGACACAAAATCACTTATTATATGCACTTGATTGGTTAAAAACCCTAATTGGATTAGAATAAGCCTAGGGAGGACGAAAATGACCTAAATGTGCAACCACTGACACAAAATCACATATTGGATGCACAAGATTGGTTAAAAACCCTAATTGGATTAGAATAAGCCTAGCGAGGACGAAAATGACCTAATTGGATTACCAATGACACAAAATCACTTGTTATATGCACAAGATTGGTTAAAAACCCTAATTGGATTAGAATAAGCCTAGGGAGGACGAAAATGACCTAAATGTGCAACCAATGACACAAAATCACATATTGGATGCACAAGATTGGTTAAAAACCCTAATTGGATTAGAATATGCCTAGGGAGGACGAAAATGACCTAAATGTTCAACCAATGACACAAAATGACACAAAATCACATATTGGATGCACAAGATTGGTTAAAAACCCTAGTTGGATTAGAATAAGCCTAGGGAGGACGAAAATGACCTAAATTTGCAACCAATGACACAAAATCACATATTGGATGCACAAGATTGGTTAAAAACCCTAATTGGATTACAATAAGCCTAGCGAGGATGAAAATGACCTAATTGGATTACCAATGACACAAAATGACACAAAATCACATATTGGATGCATAAGATTGGTTAAAAACCCTAATTGGATTAGAATAAGCCTAGCGAGGACGAAAATGACCTAATTGGATTACCAATGACACAAAATGACTTATTATATGCACAAGATTGGTTAAAAACCCTAATTGGATTAGAATAAGCCTAGGGAGGACGAAAATGACCTAAATGTGCAACCAATGACACAAAATCACATATTGGATGCACAAGATTGGTTAAAAACCCTAATTGGATTAAAATAAGCCTAGCGAGGACGAAAATGACCTAATTGGATTACCAATGACACAAAATCACTTATTATATGCGCAAGATTGGTTAAAAACCCTAATTGGATTAGAATAAAACTAGGGAGGACGAAAATGACCTAAATGTGCAACAAATGACACAATGTCATATTGGATGCCCAAGATTGGTTAAAAACCCTAATTGGATTAGAACAAGCCTAGGGAGGACGAAAATGACCTAAATATTCAACCAATGACACAAAATGACACAAAATCACATATTGGATGCACAAGATTGGTTAAAAACCCTAATTGGATTAGAATAAGCCTAGGGAGGACGAAAATGACCTAAATGTGCAACCAATGACACATAATCCCATATTGGATGCACAAGATTGGTTAAAAACCCTAATTGGATTAGAATAAGCCTAGCGAGGACGAAAATGACCTAATTGGATTACCAATGACACAAAATCACTTATTATATGCACAAGATTGGTTAAAAACCCTAATTGGATTAGAATAAAACTAGGGAGGACGAAAATGACCTAAATGTGCAACCAATGACATAATCTCATATTGGATGCCCAAGATTGGTTAAAAACCCTAATTGGATTAAAACAAGCCTAGGGATGACGAAAATGACCTAAATATTCAACCAATGACACAAAATGACACAAAATCACATACTGGATGCACAAGATTGGTTAAAAACCCTAATTGGATTAGAATAAGCCTAGGGAGGACGAAAATGACCTAAATGTGCAACCAATGACACATAATCCCATATTGGATGCACAAGATTGGTTAAAAACCCTAATTGGATTAGAATAAGCCTAGCGAGGACGAAAATGACCTAATTGGATTACCAATGACACAAAATGACACAAAATCACATATTGGATGCATAAGATTGGTTACAAACCCTAATTGGATTAGAATAAGCCTAGCGAGGACGAAAATGACCTATTTGGATTACCAATGACACAAAATGACTTATTATATGCACAAGATTAGGTAAAAACCCTAATTGGATTAGAATAAGCCTAGGGAGGACGAAAATGACCTAAATGTGCAATCAATGACCCAAAATCACATATTGGATGCACAAGATTGGTTAAAAACCCTAATTGGATTAGCATAAGCCTAGGGAGGACGAAAATGACCTAAATGTTCAACCAATGACACAAAATGACACAAAATCACATATTGGATGCACAAGATTGGTTAAAAACCCTAATTGGATTAGAATAAGCCTAGGGAGGACGAAAATGACCTATATGTGCAACCACTGACACAAAATCACATATTGGATGCACAAGATTGGTTAAAAACCGTAATTGGATTAGAATAAGCATAGCGAGGACGAAAATGACCTAATTGGATTACCAATGACACAAAATGACACAAAATCACATATTGGATGCATAAGATTGGTTACAAACCCTAATTGGATTAGAATAAGCCTAGGGAGGACGAAAATGACCTAAATGTTCAACCAGTGACCCAAAATGACACAAAATCACATATTGGATGCACAAAATTAGTTAAAAACCCTAATTGGATTAGAATAAGCTTAGCGAGGACGAAAATGACCTAACTGGAACACAAAATGACACAAAATCACATATTGGATGCACAAGATTGGTTAAAAACCCTAATTGGATCAGAATAAGCCTAGCGAGGACGAAAATGACCTAATTGGATTACCAATGACACAAAATCACTTATTATATGCACAAGATTGGTTAAGAACCCTAATTGGATTAGAATAAGCCTAGGGAGAAAAAAAATTACCTAAGTGTGCAACCAATGACACAAAATGACACAAAATCACATATTGGATGCACAAGATTGGTTAAAAACCCTAATTAGATTAGAATAAGCCTAGGGAGGACGAAAATGACCTAAATGTGCAACCACTGACACAAAATCACATATTGGATGCACAAGATTGGTTAAAAACCCTAATTGGATTAGAATAAGCCTAGCGAGGACGAAAATGACCTAATTGGATTACCAATGAAACAAAATGACACAAAATCACATATTGGATGCATAAGATTGGTTACAAACCCTAATTAGATTAGAATAAGCCTAGCGAGGACGAAAATGACCTAATTGGATTACCAATGACACAAAATCACTCATTATATGCACAAGATTGGTTAAAAACCCTAATTGGATTAGAATAAAACTAGGGAGGACGAAAATGACCTAAATGTGCAACCAATGACACAATCTCATATTGGATGCCCAAGATTGGTTAAAAACCCTAATTGGATTAGAACAAGCCTAGGGAGGACGAAAATGACCTAAATATTCAACCAATGACACAAAATGGCACAAAATCACATATTGGATGCACAAGATTGGTTAAAAACCCTAATTGGATTAGCATAAGCCTAGGGAGGACGAAAATGACCTAAATGTTCAACCAATGACACAAAATGACACAAAATCACATATTGGATGCACAAGATTGGTTAAAAACCCTAATTGGATTAGAATAAGCCTAGGGAGGACGAAAATGACCTAAATGTGCAACTAATGACACAAAATCACTTATTGGATGCACAAGATTGGTTAAAAACCTTAATTGGATTAGAATAAGCCTAGGGAGGACGAAAATGACCTAAATGTGCAACCACTGACACAAAATCACATATTGGATGCACAAGATTGGTTAAAAATCCTAATTGGATTAGAATAAGCCTAGGGAGGACGGAAATGACCTAAATGTGCAACCAATGACACAAAATCACATATTGGATGCACAAGATTGGTTTAAAACCCTAATTGGATTAGAATAAGCCTAGGGAGGTCAAAAATGACCTAAATGTTCAACCAATGACAGAAAATGACACAAAATCACATATTTGATGCACAAGATTGGTTAAATACCCTAATTGGATTAGAATAAGCCTAGGGAGGACGAAAATGACCTAATTGGATTACCAATGACACAAAATCACTTATTATATGCACAAGATTGGTTAAAAACCCTAATTGGATTAGAATAAAACTAGGGAGGACGAAAATGACCTAAATGTGTAACCAATGACACAATCTCATATTGGATGCCCAAGATTGGTTAAAAACCCTAATTGGATTAGAACAAGCCTAGGGAGGACGAAAATGACCTAAATATTCAACCAATGACACAAAATGACACAAAATCACATATTGGATGCACAAGATTGGTTAAAAACCCTAATTGGATTAGAATAAGCCTCGGGAGGACGAAAATGACCTAAATGTGCAACCACTGACACAAAATCACATATTGGATGCACAAGATTGGTTAAAAACCGTAATTGGATTAGAATAAGCCTAGCAAGGACAAAAAAGACCTAATTGGATTACCAATGACACAAAATGACTTATTATATGCACATGATTGGTTAAAAACCCTAATTGGATTAGAATAAAACTAGGGGGGACGAAAATGACCTAAATGTGCAACCAATGACACAAAATCACATATTGGATGCACAAGATTGGTTAAAAACCCTAATTGGATTAAAACAAGCCTAGGGAGGACGAAAATGACCTAAATATTCAACCAATGACACAAAATGACACAAAATCACATATTGGATGCACAAGATTGGTTAAAAACCCTAATTGGATTAGAATAAGCCTAGGGAGGACGAAAATGACCTAAATTTGCAACCAATGACACAAAATCACATATTGGATGCACAAGATTGGTTAAAAACCCTAATTGGATTAGCATAAGCCTAGGGAGGACGAAAATGACCTAAATGTTCAACCAATGACACAAAATGACACAAAATCACATATTGGATGCACAAGATTGGTTAAAAACCCTAATTGGATTAGAATAAGCCTAGCGAGGACGAAAATGACCTAATTTGATTACCAATGACACAAAATCACTTATTATATGCACAAGATTGGTTAAAAACCCTAATTGGATTAGAATAAAACTAGGGAGGACGAAAATGACCTAAATGTGCAACCAATGACACAATCTCATATTGGATGCCCAAGATTGGTCAAAAACCCTAATTGGATTAGAACAAGCCTAGGGAGGACAAAAATGACCTAAATATTCAACCAATGACACAAAATGACACAAAGTCACATATTGGATGCACAAGATTGGTTAAAAACCCTAATTGGATTAGAATAAGCCTAGGGAGGACGAAAATGACCTAAATGTGCAACCACTGACACAAAATCACATATTGGATGCACAAGATTGGTTAAAAACCCTAATTGGATTAGAATAAGCCTAGCGAGGACGAAAATGACCTAATTGGATTACCAATGACACAAAATCACTTGTTATATGCACAAGATTGGTTAAAAACCCTAATTGGATTAGAATAAGCCTAGGGAGGACGAAAATGACCTAAATGTGCAACCAATGACACAAAATCACATATTGGATGCACAAGATTGGTTAAAAACCCTAATTGGATTAGAAGAAGCCTAGGGAGGACGAAAGTGACCTAAATGTTCAACCAATGACACAAAATGACAATAAATCTCATATTGGATGCACAAGATTGATTAAAACCCTAATTGGATTAGAATAAGCCTAGCGAGGACGAAAATGACCTAATTGGATTACCAATGACACAAAATCACTTATTATATGCACAAGATTGGTTAAAAACCCTAATTGGATTAGAATAAGCCTAGGGAGGACGAAAATGACCTAAATGTGCAACCAATGACACAAAATCACATATTGGATGCACAAGATTGGATAAAAACCCTAATTGGATTAGCATAAGCCTAGGGAGGACGAAAATGACCTAAATGTTCAACCAATGACACAAAATGACACAAAATCACATATTGGATGCACAAGATTGGTTAAAAACCCTAATTGGATTAGAATAAGCCTAGGGAGGACGAAATGACCTAAATGTTCAACCAATGACACAAAATGACACAAAATCACATATTGGATGCACAAGATTGGTTAAAAACCCTAATTGGATTAGAATAAGCCTAGCGAGGACGAAAATGACCTAATTGGATTACCAATGACACAAAATCACTTATTCTATGCACAAGATTGGTTAAAAACCCTAATTGGATTAGAATAAAACTAGGGAGGAAGAAAATGACCTAAATGTGCAACCAATGACACAATCTCATATTGGATGCCCAAGATTGGTTAAAAACCCTAATTGGATTAGAACAAGCCTAGGGAGGACGAAAATGACCTAAATATTCAACCAATGTCACAAAATCAGATATTGGATGCACAAGATTGGTTAAGAACCCTAATTGGATTAGAATAAGCCTAGGGAGGACGAAAATGACCTAAATGTTCAACTAGTGACCCAAAATGACACAAAATCACATATTGGATGCACAAGATTGGTTAAAAACCCTAATTGGATTAGAATAAGCCTAGCGAGGACGAAAATGACCTAATTGGAACACAAAATGATACAAAATCACATATTGGATGCACAAGATTTGTTAAAAACCATAATTGGATCAGAATAAGCCTAGCGAGGACAAAAATGACCTAATTGGATTACCAATGACACAAAATCACTTATTATATGCACAAGATTGGTTAAGAACCCTAATTGGATTAGAATAAGCCTAGGGAGAAAAAAAATTACCTAAGTGTGCAACCAATGACACAAAATGACACAAAATCACATATTGGATGCACAAGATTGGTTAAAAACCCTAATTAGATTAGAATAAGCCTAGGGAGGACGAAAATGACCTAAATGTGCAACCACTGACACAAAATCACATATTGGATGCACAAGATTGGTTAAAAACCCTAATTGGATTAGAGTAAGCCTAGCGAGGACGAAAATGACCTAATTGGATTACCAATGACACAAAATGACACAAAATCACATATTGGATGCAAAAGATTGGTTACAAACCCTAATTGGATTAGAATAAGCCTAGGGAGGACGAAAATGACCTAAATGTTCAACTAGTGACCCAAAATGACACAAAATCACATATTGGATGCACAAGATTGGTTAAAAACCCTAATTGGATTAGAATAAGCCTAGCGAGGACGAAAATGACCTAATTGGAACACAAAATGATACAAAATCACATATTGGATGCACAAGATTTGTTAAAAACCATAATTGGATCAGAATAAGCCTAGCGAGGACAAAAATGACCTAATTGGATTACCAATGACACAAAATCACTTATTATATGCACAAGATTGGTTAAGAACCCTAATTGGATTAGAATAAGCCTAGGGAGAAAAAAAATTACCTAAGTGTGCAACCGATGACACAAAATGACACAAAATCACATATTGGATGCACAAGATTGGTTAAAAACCCTAATTGGATTAGAATAAGCCTAGGGAGGACGAAAATGACCTAAATGTTCAACCAGTGACCCAAAATGACACATAATCACATATTGGATGCACAAGATTGGTTAAAAACCCTAATTGGATTAGAATAAGCCTAGCGAGGATGAAAATGACCTAAATGTTCAACCAATGACACAAAATAACACAAAATCACATACTGGATGCACAAGATTGTTTAAAAACCTTAATTGGATTAGAATAAGCCTAGCGAGGACGAAAATGACCTAATTGGATTACCAATGACACAAAATCACTTATTATATGCTTAAGATTGGTTAAAAACCCTAATTGGATTAGAATAAAACTAGGGAGGACGAAAATGACCTAAATGTGCAACCAATGACATAATCTCATATTGGATGCCCAAGATTGGTTAAAAACCCTAATTGGATTAGAACAAGCCTTAGGAGGACGAAAATGACCTAAATATTCAACCAATGACACAA
Source organism: Cicer yamashitae (assembly GCA_037974755.1). Lineage (NCBI taxonomy): Eukaryota > Viridiplantae > Streptophyta > Magnoliopsida > Fabales > Fabaceae > Cicer > Cicer yamashitae. The sequence continues at coordinate 11,375,886 of JBBPBQ010020321.1, read as the reverse complement.
AATGACACAAAATCACATATTGGATGCACAAGATTGGTTAAAAACCCTAATTGGATTAGAATAAGCCTAGGGAGGACGAAAATGACCTAAATTTAGAACCAATGACACAAAATCACATATTGGATGCACAAGATTGGTTAAAAACCCTAATTGGATTACAATAAGCCTAGCGATGACGAAAATGACCTAATTGGATTACCAATGACACAAAATGACACAAAATCACATATTGGATGCATAAGATTGGTTAAAAACCCTAATGGGATTAGAATAAGCCTAGCGAGGACGAAAATGACCTAATTGGATTACCAATGACACAAAATGACACAAAATCACATATTCGATGCATAAGATTGGTTACAAACCCTAATTGGATTAGAATAAGCCTAGGGAGGACGAAAATGACCTAAATGTTCAACCAGTGACCCAAAATGACACAAAATCACATATTGGATGCACAAGATTGGTTAAAAACCCTAATTGGATTAGAATAAGCCTAGCGAGGACGAAAATGACCTAATTGGAACACAAAATGACACAAAATCACATATTGGATGCACAAGATTGGTTAAAAACCCTAATTGGATCAGAATAAGCCTAGCGAGGACGAAAATGACCTAATTGGATTACCAATGACACAAAATCACTTATTATATGCACAAGATTGGTTAAGAACCCTAATTGGTTTAGAATAAGCCTAGGGAGAAAAAAAATTACCTAAGTGTGCAACCAATGACACAAAATGACACAAAATCACATATTGGATGCACAAGATTGGTTAAAAACCCTAATTAGATTAGAATAAGCCTAGGGAGGACGAAAATGACCTAAATGTTCAACCAGTGACCCAAAATGACACATAATCACATATTGGATGCACAAGATTGGTTAAAAACCCTAATTGGTTTAGAATAAGCCTAGCGAGGATGAAAATGACCTAAATGTTCAACCAATGACACAAAATGACACAAAATCACATACTGGATGCACAAGATTGTATAAAAACCCTAATTGGATTAGAATAAGCCTAGCGAGGACGAAAATGACCTAATTGGATTACCAATGACACAAAATCACATATTATATGCACAAGATTGGTTAAAAACCCTAATTGGATTAGAATAAAACTAGGGAGGACGAAAATGACCTAAATGTGCAACCAATGACACAATCTCATATTGGATGCCCAAGATTGGTTAAAAACCCTAATTGGATTAGAATAAGCCTAGGGAGGACGAAAATGACCTAAATGTGCAACCACTGACACAAAATCACATATTGGATGCACAAGATTGGTTAAAAACCCTAATTGGATTAGAATAAGCCTAGCGAGGACGAAAATGACCTAATTGGATTACCAATGACACAAAATCACTTGTTATATGCACAAGATTGGTTAAAAACCCTAATTGGATTAGAATAAGCCTAGGGAGGACGAAAATGACCTAAATGTGCAACCAATGACACAAAATCACATATTGGATGCACAAGATTGGTTAAAAACCCTAATTGGATTAGCATAAGCCTAAGGAGGACGAAAATGACCTAAATGTGCAACCAATGACACAATCTCATTTTGGATGCCCATGATTGGTTGAAAACCCTAATTGGATTAGAACAAGCCTAGGGAGGACGAAAATGACCTAAATATTCAACCAATGACACAAAATGACACAAAATCACATATTGGATGCACAAGATTGGTTAAAAACCCTAATTGGATTAGAATAAGCCTAGGGAGGACGAAAATGACCTAAATGTGCAACCAATGACACATAATCCCATATTGGATGCACAAGATTGGTTAAAAACCCTAATTGGATTAGAATAAGCCTAGCGAGGACGAAAATGACCTAATTGGATTACCAATGACACAAAATCACTTATTATATGCACAAGATTGGTTAAAAACCCTAATTGGATTAGAATAAAACTAGGGAGGACGAAAATGACCTAAATGTGCATCCAATGACACAATCTCATATTGGATGCCTAAGATTGGTTAAAACCCCTAATTGGATTAGAATAAGCCTGGGGAGGACGAAAATGACCTAAATGTTCAACCAATGACAAAAAATGACACAAAATCACATATTGGATGCACAAGATTGGTTAAAAACCCTAATTGGATTAGAATAAGCCTAGCGAGGACGAAAATGACCTAATTGGATTACCAATGACACAAAATCACTTATTATATGCACAAGATTGGTTAAAAACCCCAATTGGATTAGACTAAGCCTAGGGAGAAAAAAAAATTACCTAAGTGTGCAACCAATGACACAAAATGACACAAAATCACATATTGGATGCACAAGATTGGTTAAAAACCCTAATTGGATTAGAATAAGCCTAGGGAGGACAAAAATGACCTAAATGTTCAACCAGTGACCCAAAATGACACAACATCACATATTGGATGCACAAGATTGGTTAAAAACCCTAATTGGATCAGAATAAGCCTAGCGAGGACGAAAATGACCTAATTGGATTACCAATGACACAAAATCACTTATTATATGCACAAGATTGGTTAAAAACCCTAATTGGATTAGAATAAGCCTAGGGAGAAAAAAAATTACCTAAGTGTGCAACAAATGACACAAAATGACACAAAATCACATATTGGATGCACAAGATTGGTTAAAAACCCTAATTGGATTAGAATAAGCCTACGGAGGACGAAAATGACCTAAATGTTCATCCAGAGACCCAAAATGACACATAATCACATATTGGATGCACAAGATTGGTTAAAAACCTTAATTGGATTAGAATAAGCCTAGCGAGGATGAAAATGACCTAAATGTTCAACCAATGACACAAAATGACACAAAATCACATACTGAATGCACAAGATTGTTTAAAAACCCTAATTGGATTAGAATAAGCCTAGCGAGGACGAAAATGACCTAATTGGATTACCAATGACACAAAATCACTTATTATATGCACAAGATTGGTTAAAAACCCTAATTGGATTAGAATAAAACTAGGGAGGACGAAAATGACCTAAATGTGCAACCAATGACATAATCTCATATTGGATGCCCAAGATTGGTTAAAAACCCTAATTGGATTAAAACAAGCCTAGGGATGACGAAAATGACCTAAATATTCAACCAATGACACAAAATGACACAAAATCACATATTGGATGCACAAGATTGGTTAAAAACCCTAATTGGATTAGAATAAGCCTAGGGAGGACGAAAATGACCTAAATGTGCAACCAATGACACATAATCCCATATTGGATGCACAAGATTGGTTAAAAACCCTAATTGGATTAGAATAAGCCTAGCGAGGACGAAAATGACCTAATTGGATTACCAATGACACAAAATGACACAAAATCACATATTGGATGCATAAGATTGGTTACAAACCCTAATTGGATTAGAATAAGCCTAGGGAGGACGAAAATGACCTAATTGGATTACCAATGACACAAAATCACTTATTATATGCACAAGATTGGTTAAAAACCCTAATTGGATTAGAATAAAACTAGGGAGGACGAAAATGACCTAAATGTGCAACCAATGACACAATCTCATATTGGATGCCCAAGATTGGTCAAAAACCCTAATTGGATTAGAACAAGCCTAGGGAGGACAAAAATGACCTAAATATTCAACCAATGACACAAAATGACACAAAGTCACATATTGGATGCACAAGATTGGTTAAAAACCCTAATTGGATTAGAATAAGCCTAGGGAGGACGAAAATGACCTAAATGTGCAACCACTGACACAAAATCACATATTGGATGCACAAGATTGGTTAAAAACCCTAATTGGATTAGAATAAGCCTAGCGAGGACGAAAATGACCTAATTGGATTACCAATGACACAAAATGACTTATTATATGCACAAGATTGGTTAAAAATCCTAATTGGATTAGAATAAGCCTAGGGAGGACGAAAATGTCCTAAATGTGCAACCAATGACACAAAATCACATATTGGATGCACAAGATTGGTTAAAAACCCTAATTGGATTAGCATAAGCCTAGGGAGGACGAAAATGACCTAAATGTTCAACCAATGACACAAAATGACACAAAATCACATATTGGATGCACAAGATTGGTTAAAAACCCTAATTGGATTAGAATAAGCCTAGGGAGGACGAAAATGACCTATATGTGCAACCACTGACACAAAATCACATATTGGATGCACAAGATTGGTTAAAAACCCTAATTGGATTAGAATAAGCATAGCGAGGACGAAAATGACCTAATTGGATTACCAATGACACAAAATGACACAAAATCACATATTGGATGCATAAGATTGGTTACAAACCCTAATTGGATTAGAATAAGCCTAGCGAGGACGAAAATGACCTAATTGGATTACCAATGACACAAAATGACTTATTATATGCACAAGATTAGTTAAAAACCCTAATTGGATTAGAATAAGCCTAGGGAGAACGAAAATAACCTAAATGTGCAATCAATGACCCAAAATCACATATTGGATGCACAAGATTGGTTAAAAACCCTAATTGGATTAGCATAAGCCTAGGGAGGACGAAAATGACCTAAATGTTCAACCAATGACACAAAATGACACAAAATCACATATTGGATGCACAAGATTGGTTAAAAACCCTAATTGGATTAGAATAAGCCTAGGGAGGACGAAAATGACCTAAATGTGCAACCAATTACACAAAATCACATATTGGATGCACAAGATTGGTTAAAAACCCTAATTGGATTAGAATAAGCCTAGGGAGGACGAAAATGACCTAAATGTTCAACCAATGACACAAAATGACACAAAATCACATATTGGATGCACAGGATTGGTTAAAAACCCTAATTGCATTGGAATAAGCCTAGGGAGGACGAAAATGACCTAAATGTTCAACCAATGACACAAAGTGACACAAAATCACATATTGGATGCACAAGATTGGTTAAAAACCCTAATTGGATTAGAATAAGCCTAGGGAGGACGAAAATGACCTAAATGTTCAACCAATGACACAAAATGACACAAAATCACATATTGGATGCACTACATTGGTTAGAAACCCTAATTGGATTAGAATAAGCCTAGGGAGGACGAAAATGACCTAAATGTTCAACCAATGACACAAAATGACACAAAATCACATATTGGATGCACAAGATTGGTTAAAAACCCTAATTGGATTAGAATAAGCCTAGGAGAACGAAAATGACCTAAATGTTCAACCAATGACACAAAATGACACAAAATCACATATTGGATGCACAAGATTGGTTAAAAACCCTAATTGGATTAGAAAAGCCTAGGGAGGACGAAAATGACCTAAATGTTCAACCAATGACACAGAATCACATATTGGATGCACAAGATTGGTTAAAAACCCTAATTGGATTAGAATAAGCCTAGGGAGGACGAAAATGACCTAAATGTTCAACCAATGACACAAAATGACACAAAATCACATATTGGATGCACAAGATTGGTTAAAAACCCTAATTGGATTAGAATAATCCTAGGGAGGACAAAAATGACCTAAATGTTCAACCAATGACACAAAATAACATATTGGATGCACAAGATTGGTTAAAAACCCTAATTGGATTAGAATAAGCCTAGCGAGGACGAAAATGACCTAAATGTTCAACCAATGACACAAAATGACACAAAATCACATATTGGATGCACAAGATTGTTTAAAAACCCTAATTGGATTAGAATAAGCCTAGGGAGGACGAAAATGACCTAAATGTGCAACCACTGACACAAAATCACATATTGGATGCAAAAGATTGGTTAAAAACCCTAATTGGATTAGAATAAGCCTAGAGAGGACGAAAATGACCTAAATGTTGAACCAATGACACAAAATAACTCAAAATCACATATTGGATGCACAAGATTTTTTAAAAACCCTAATTGGATTAGAATAAGCCTAGTGAGGACGAAAATGAACTAATTGGATTACCAATGACACAAAATCACTTATTATATGCACAAGATTGGTTAAAAACCCTAATTGGATTAGAATAAGCCTAGGGAGCACGAAAATGACCTGAATGTGCAACCAATGACACAAAATCACATATTGGATGCACAAGATTGGTTAAAAACCCTAATTGGATTACCATAAGCCTAGGGAAGACGAAAATAACCTAAATGTTCAACCAATGACACAAAATCACATATTGGATGCACAAGATTGGTTAAAAACCCTAATTGGATTAGAATAAGCCTAGGGAGGACGAAAATGACCTAAATGTGCAACCACTGACACAAAATCACATATTGGATGCACAAGATTGGTTAAAAACCCTAATTGGATTAGAATAAGCCTAGCGAGGACGAAAATGACCTAATTGGATTACCAATGACACAAAATGACACAAAATCACATATTGGATGCATAAGATTGGTTACAAACCCTAATTGGATTAGAATAAGCCTAGCGAGGACGAAAATGGCCTAATTGGATTACCAATGACACAAAATCACTTATTATATGCACAACATTGGTTAAAAACCCTAATTGGATTAGGATAAAACTAGGGAGGACGAAAATGACCTAAATGTGCAACCGATGACACAATCTCATATTGGATGCCCAAGATTGGTTAAAAACCCTAATTGGATTAGAACAAGCCTAGGGAGGACGAAAATGACCTAAATATTCAACCAATGACACAAAATGACACAAAGTCACAAAAATTGATGCACAAGATTGGTTAAAAACCCTAATTGGATTAGAATAAGCATAGGGAGGACGAAAATGACCTAAATGTTGAACCAATGACACAAAATATCACAAAATCACATATTGGATGCACATGATTTTTTAAAAACCCTAATTGGATTAGAATAAGCCTAGTGTGGACGAAAATGAACTAATTGGATTACCAATGACACAAAATCACTTATTATATGCACAAGATTGGTTAAAAACCCTAATTGGATTAGAATAAGCCTAGGGAGCACGAAAATGACCTAAATGTGAAACCAATGACACAAAATCACATATTGGATGCACAAGATTGGTTAAAAACCCTAATTGGATTACCATAAGCCTAGGGAAGACGAAAATAACCTAAATGTTCAACCAATGACACAAAATCACATATTGGATGCAAAAGATTGGTTAAAAACCCTAATTGGATTAGAATAAGCCTAGGGAGGACGAAAATGACCTAAATGTGCAACCACTGACACAAAATCACATATTGGATGCACAAGATTGGTTAAAAACCCTAATTGGATTAGAATAAGCCTAGCGAGGACGAAAATGACCTAATTGGATTACCAATGACACAAAATGACACAAAATCACATATTGGATGCATAAGATTGGTTACAAACCCTAATTGGATTAGAATAAGCCTAGCGAGGACGAAAATGACCTAATTTGATTACCAATGACACAAAATCACTTATTATATGCACAAGATTGGTTAAAAACCCTAATTGGATTAGAATAAAACTAGGGAGGACGAAAATGACCAAAATATGCAACCAATGACACAAAATCACATATTGGATGCACAAGATTGGTTAAAAACCCTAATTGGATTAGAATAAGCCTAGGGAGGACTAAAATGACCTAAATGTGCAACCACTGACACAAAATTACATATTGGATGCACAAGATTGGTTAAAAACCCTAATTGGATTAGAATAAGCCTAGCGAGGACGAAAATGACCTAATTGGATTACCAATGACACAAAATGACACAAAATCACATATTGGATGCATAAGATTGGTTACAAACCCTAATTGGATTAGAATAAGCCTAGGGAGGACGAAAATGACCTAAATGTTCAACCAGTGACCCAAAATGACACAAAATCACATATTGGATGCACAAGATTGGTTACAAACCCTAATTGGATTAGAATAAGCCTAG
>JBBPBQ010020321.1:11317786-11367987 GCA_037974755.1 Cicer yamashitae | reverse complement strand
ACCTAAATATTCAACCAATGACACAAAATGACACAAAATCACATATTGGATGCACAAGATTGGTTAAAAACCCTAATTGGATTAGAATAAGCCTAGGGAGGACGAAAATGACCTAAATTTAGAACCAATGACACAAAATCACATATTGGATGCACAAGATTGGTTAAAAACCCTAATTGGATTACAATAAGCCAAGCGATGACGAAAATGACCTAATTGGATTACCAATGACACAAAATGACACAAAATCACATATTGGATGCATAAGATTGGTTAAAAACCCTAATGGGATTAGAATAAGCCTAGCGAGGACGAAAATGACCTAATTGGATTACCAATGACACAAAATGACACAAAATCACATATTGGATGCATAAGATTGGTTACAAACCCTAATTGGATTAGAATAAGCCTAGGGAGGACGAAAATGACCTAAATGTTCAACCAGTGACCCAAAATGACACAAAATCACATATTGGATGCACAAGATTGGTTACAAACCCTAATTGGATTAGAATAAGCCTAGCGAGGACGAAAATGACCTAATTGGAACACAAAATGACACAAAATCACATATTGGATGCACAAGATTGGTTAAAAACCCTAATTGGATCAGAATAAGCCTAGCGAGGACGAAAATGACCTAATTGGATTACCAATGACACAAAATCACTTATTATATGCACAAGATTGGTTAAAAACCCTAATTGGATTAGAATAAGCCTAGGGAGAAAAAAAATTACCTAAGTGTGCAACAAATGACACAAAATGACACAAAATCACATATTGGATGCACAAGATTGGTTAAAAACCCTAATTGGATTAGAATAAGCCTACGGAGGACGAAAATGACCTAAATGTTCATCCAGAGACCCAAAATGACACATAATCACATATTGGATGCACAAGATTGGTTAAAAACCCTAATTGGATTAGAATAAGCCTAGCGAGGATGAAAATGACCTAAATGTTCAACCAATGACACAAAATGACACAAAATCACATACTGAATGCACAAGATTGTTTAAAAACCCTAATTGGATTAGAATAAGCCTAGCGAGGACGAAAATGACCTAATTGGATTACCAATGACACAAAATCACTTATTATATGCACAAGATTGGTTAAAAACCCTAATTGGATTAGAATAAAACTAGGGAGGACGAAAATGACCTAAATGTGCAACCAATGACATAATCTCATATTGGATGCCCAAGATTGGTTAAAAACCCTAATTGGATTAAAACAAGCCTAGGGATGACGAAAATGACCTAAATATTCAACCAATGACACAAAATGACACAAAATCACATATTGGATGCACAAGATTGGTTAAAAACCCTAATTGGATTAGAATAAGCCTAGGGAGGACGAAAATGACCTAAATGTGCAACCAATGACACATAATCCCATATTGGATGCACAAGATTGGTTAAAAACCCTAATTGGATTAGAATAAGCCTAGCGAGGACGAAAATGACCTAATTGGATTACCAATGACACAAAATGACACAAAATCACATATTGGATGCATAAGATTGGTTACAAACCCTAATTGGATTAGAATAAGCCTAGGGAGGACGAAAATGACCTAATTGGATTACCAATGACACAAAATCACTTATTATATGCACAAGATTGGTTAAAAACCCTAATTGGATTAGAATAAAACTAGGGAGGACGAAAATGACCTAAATGTGCAACCAATGACACAATCTCATATTGGATGCCCAAGATTGGTCAAAAACCCTAATTGGATTAGAACAAGCCTAGGGAGGACAAAAATGACCTAAATATTCAACCAATGACACAAAATGACACAAAGTCACATATTGGATGCACAAGATTGGTTAAAAACCCTAATTGGATTAGAATAAGCCTAGGGAGGACGAAAATGACCTAAATGTGCAACCACTGACACAAAATCACATATTGGATGCACAAGATTGGTTAAAAACCCTAATTGGATTAGAATAAGCCTAGCGAGGACGAAAATGACCTAATTGGATTACCAATGACACAAAATGACTTATTATATGCACAAGATTGGTTAAAAATCCTAATTGGATTAGAATAAGCCTAGGGAGGACGAAAATGTCCTAAATGTGCAACCAATGACACAAAATCACATATTGGATGCACAAGATTGGTTAAAAACCCTAATTGGATTAGCATAAGCCTAGGGAGGACGAAAATGACCTAAATGTTCAACCAATGACACAAAATGACACAAAATCACATATTGGATGCACAAGATTGGTTAAAAACCCTAATTGGATTAGAATAAGCCTAGGGAGGACGAAAATGACCTATATGTGCAACCACTGACACAAAATCACATATTGGATGCACAAGATTGGTTAAAAACCCTAATTGGATTAGAATAAGCATAGCGAGGACGAAAATGACCTAATTGGATTACCAATGACACAAAATGACACAAAATCACATATTGGATGCATAAGATTGGTTACAAACCCTAATTGGATTAGAATAAGCCTAGCGAGGACGAAAATGACCTAATTGGATTACCAATGACACAAAATGACTTATTATATGCACAAGATTAGTTAAAAACCCTAATTGGATTAGAATAAGCCTAGGGAGAACGAAAATGACCTAAATGTGCAACCAATGACACATAATCCCATATTGGATGCACAAGATTGGTTAAAAACCCTAATTGGATTAGAATAAGCCTAGCGAGGACGAAAATGACCTAATTGGATTACCAATGACACAAAATGACACAAAATCACATATTGGATGCATAAGATTGGTTAAAAACCCTAATGGGATTAGAATAAGCCTAGCGAGGACGAAAATGACCTAATTGGATTACCAATGACACAAAATGACACAAAATCACATATTGGATGCATAAGATTGGTTACAAACCCTAATTGGATTAGAATAAGCCTAGGGAGGACGAAAATGACCTAAATGTTCAACCAGTGACCCAAAATGACACAAAATCACATATTGGATGCACAAAATTGGTTAAAAACCCTAATTGGATTAGAATAAGCTTAGCGAGGACGAAAATGACCTAACTGGAACACAAAATGACACAAAATCACATATTGGATGCACAAGATTGGTTAAAAACCCTAATTGGATTAGAATAAGCCTAGCGAGGACGAAAATGACCTAATTGGATTACCAATGACACAAAATCACTTATTATATGCACAAGATTGGTTAAGAACCCTAATTGGATTAGAATAAGCCTAGGGAGAAAAAAAATTACCTAAGTGTGCAACCAATGACACAAAATGACACAAAATCACATATTGGATGCACAAGATTGGTTAAAAACCCTAATTAGATTAGAATAAGCCTAGGGAGGACGAAAATGACCTAAATGTGCAACCACTGACACAAAATCACATATTGGATGCACAAGATTGGTTAAAAACCCTAATTGGATTAGAATAAGCCTAGCGAGGACGAAAATGACCAAATTGGATTACCAATGACACAAAATCACTTATTATATGCACAAGATTGGTTAAAAACCCTAATTGGATTAGAATAAGCCTAGGGAGGACGAAAATTACCTAAATGTGCAACCAATGACACAAAATCACATATTGGATGCACAAGATTGGTTAAAAACCCTAATTGGATTAGAATAAGCCTAGGGAGGACGAAAATGACCTAAATGTTCAACCAATGACACAAAATGACACAAAATCACATATTGGATGCACAAGATTGGTTAAAAACCCTAATTGGATTAGAATTAGCCTAGGGAGGACGAAAATGACCTAAATGTTCAACGAATGACACAAAATCACATATTGGATGCACAAGATTGGTTAAAAACCCTAATTGGATTAGAATAAGCCTAGGGAGGACGAAAATGACCTAAATGTTCAACCAATGACACAAAATGACACAAAATCACATATTGGATGCACAAGATTGGTTAGAAACCCTAATTGGATTAGAATAAGCCTAGGGAGAACGAAAATGACCTAAATATTCAACCAATGACACAAAAGGACACAAAATCACATATTGGATGCACAAGATTGGTTAAAAACCCTAATTGGATTAGAATAAGCCTAGGGAGGACGAAAATGACCTAAATGTTCAACCAATGACACAAAATGACACAAAATCACATATTGGATGCACAAGATTGGTTAAAAACGCTAATTGGATTAGAATATTCCTAGGGAGGATGAAAATGACCTAAATGTTCAACCAATGACACAAAATGACACAAAATCACATATTGGATGCACAAGATTGGTTAAAAACCCTAATTGGATTAGAATAAGCCTAGGGAGGACGAAAATGACCAAAATGTTCAACTGATGACACAAAATCACATATTGGATGCACAAGATTGGTTAAAAACCCTAATTGGATTAGAATAAGCCTAGGGAGGACGAAAATGACCTAAATGTTCAACCAATGACACAAAATGACACAAAATCACATATTGGATGCACAAGATTGGTTAAAAACCCTAATTGGATTAGAATAAGCCTAGGGAGGACGAAAATGACCTAAATGTTCAACCAATGACGTAAAATCACATATTGGATGCACAAGATTGGTTAAAAACCCTAATTGGATTAGAATAAGCCTAGGGAGGACGAAAATGACCTAAATGTTCAACCAATGACACAAAATGACACAAAATCACATATTGGATGCACAAGATTGGTTAAAAACCCTAATTGGATTAGAATAAGCCTAGGGAGGACGAAAATGACCTAAATGTTATACCAATGACACAAAATGACACAAAATCACATATTGGATGCACAAGATTGGTTAAAAACCCTAATTGGATTAGAATAAGCCTAGGCAGGACGAAAATGACCTAAATGTTCAACCAATGACACAAAAGGACACAAAATCACATATTGGATGCACAAGATTGGTTAAAAACCCTAATTGGATTAGAATAAGCCTAGGGAGGACGAAAATGACCTAAATGTTCAACCAATGACACAAAATGACACAAAATCACATATTGGATGCACAAGATTGGTTGAAAATCCTAATTGGAGTAGAATAAGCATTGGGAGGACATAAATGACCTAAATGTTCAACCAATGACACGAAATGACACAAAATCACATATTGGATGCACAAGATTGGTTAAAAACCCTAATTGGATTAGAATAAGCCTAAGGATGATGAAAATGACCTAAATGTTCAACCAAATACACAAAATCACATATTGGATGCACAAGATTGGTAAAAAACCTTAATTGGATTAGAATAAGGCTAGGGATGACGAAAATGACCTAAATGTTCAACCAATGACACAAAATGACACAAAATCACATATTGGATGCACAAGATTGGTTAAAAACCCTAATTGGATTAGAATAAGCCTAGGGAGGACGAAAATGACCTAAATGTGCAACTAATGACACAAAATCACATATTGGATGCACAAGATTGGTTAAAAACCCTAATTGGATTAGAATAAGCCTAGCGAGGACAAAAATGACCTAATTGGATTACCAATGACACAAAATGACTTATTATATGCACAAGATTGGTTAAAAACCCTAATTGGATTAGAATAAGCCTAGGGAGGACGAAAATGTCCTAAATGTGCAACCAATGACACAAAATCACATATTGGATGCACAAGATTGGTTAAAAACCCTAATTGGATTAGCATAAGCCTAGGGAGGATAAAAATGACCTAAATGTTCAACCAATGACACAAAATGACACAAAGTCACATATTGGATGCACAAGATTGGTTAAAAACCCTAATTGGATTAGAATAAGCCTAGGGAGGACGAAAATGACCTAAATGTGTAACCACTGACACAAAATCACATATTGGATGCACAAGATTGGTTAAAAACCCTAATTGGATTAGAATAAGCCTAGCGAGGACGAAAATGACCTAATTGGATTACCAATGACACAAAATCACATATTGGATGCATAAGATTGGTTACAAACCCTAATTGGATTAGAATAAGCCTAGCGAGGACGAAAATGACCTAATTGGATTACCAATGACACAAAATCACTTATTATATGCACAAGATTGGTTAAAAACCCTAATTGGATTAGAATAAAACTAGGGAGGACGAAAATGACCAAAATGTGCAACCAATGACATAATCTCATATTGGATGCCCAAGATTGGTTAAAAACCCTAATTGGATTAAAACAAGCCTAGGGAGGACGAAAATGACCTAAATATTCAACCAATGACACCAAATGACACAAAATCACATATTGGATGCACAAGATTGGTTAAAAACCCTAATTGGATTAGAATAAGCCTAGGGAGGACGAAAATGACCTAAATGTGCAACCAATGACACATAATCCCATATTGGATGCACAAGATTGGTTAAAAACCCTAATTGGATTAGAATAAGCCTAGCGATGACGAAAATGACCTAATTGGATTACCAATGACACAAAATGACACAAAATCACATATTGGATGCATAAGATTGGTTACAAACCCTAATTGGATTAGAATAAGCCTAGCGAGGACGAAAATGACCTAATTGGATTACCAATGACACAAAATGACTTATTATATGCACAAGATTAGTTAAAAACCCTAATTGGATTAGAATAAGCCTAGGGAGAACGAAAATGACCTAAATGTGCAATCAATGACCCAAAATCACATATTGGATGCACAAGATTGGTTAAAAACCCTAATTGGATTAGAATAAGCCTAGGGAGGACGAAAATGACCTATATGTGCAACCACTGACACAAAATCACATATTGGATGCACAAGATTGGTTAAAAACCCTAATTGGATTAGAATAAGCATAGCGAGGACGAAAATGACCTAATTGGATTACCAATGACACAAAATGACACAAAATCACATATTGGATGCATATGATTGGTTACAAACCCTAATTGGATTAGAATAAGCCTAGGGAGGACGAAAATGACCTAAATGTTCAACCAGTGACCCAAAATGACACAAAATCACATATTGGATGCACAAAATTGGTTAAAAACCCTAATTGGATTAGAATAAGCTTAGCGAGGACGAAAATGACCTAACTGGAACACAAAATGACACAAAATCACATATTGGATGCACAAGATTGGTTAAAAACCCTAATTGGATCAGAATAAGCCTAGCGAGGACGAAAATGACCTAATTGGATTACCAATGACACAAAATCACTTATTATATGCACAAGATTGGTTAAGAACCCTAATTGGATTAGAATAAGCCTAGGGAGAAAAAAAATTACCTAAGTGTGCAACCAATGACACAAAATCACATATTGGATGCACAAGATTGGTTAAAAACCCTAATTAGATTAGAATAAGCCTAGGGAGGACGAAAATGACCTAAATGTGCAACCACTGACACAAAATCACATATTGGATGCACAAGATTGGTTAAAAACCCTAATTGGATTAGAATAAGCCTAGCGAGGACGAAAATGACCTAATTGGATTACCAATGACACAAAATGACACAAAATCACATATTGGATGCAAAAGATTGGTTACAAACCCTAATTGGATTAGAATAAGCCTAGGGAGGACGAAAATGACCTAAATGTTCAACTAGTGACCCAAAATGACACAAAATCACATATTGGATGCACAAGATTGGTTAAAAACCTTAATTGGATCAGAATAAGCCTAGCGAGGACCAAAATGACCTAATTGGATTACCAATGACACAAAATCACTTATTATATGCACAAGATTGGTTAAGAACCCTAATTGGATTAGAATAAGCCTAGGGAGAAAAAAAATTACCTAAGTGTGCAACCGATGACACAAAATGACACAAAATCACATATTGGATGCACAAGATTGGTTAAAAACCCTAATTGGATTAGAATAAGCCTAGGGAGGACGAAAATGACCTAAATGTTCAACCAGTGACCCAAAATGACACATAATCACATATTGGATGCACAAGATTGGTTAAAAACCCTAATTGGATTAGAATAAGCCTAGCGAGGATGAAAATGACCTAAATGTTCAACCAATGACACAAAATAACACAAAATCACATACTGGATGCACAAGATTGTTTAAAAACCTTAATTGGATTAGAATAAGCCTAGCGAGGACGAAAATGACCTAATTGGATTACCAATGACACAAAATCACTTATTATATGCTTAAGATTGGTTAAAAACCCTAATTGGATTAGAATAAAACTAGGGAGGACGAAAATGACCTAAATGTGCAACCAATGACATAATCTCATATTGGATGCCCAAGATTGGTTAAAAACCCTAATTGGATTAGAACAAGCCTAGGGAGGACGAAAATGACCTAAATATTCAACCAATGACACAAAATGACACAAAATCACATATTGGATGCACAAGATTGGTTAAAAACCCTAATTGGATTAGCATAAGCCTAGGGAGGACGAAAATGACCTAAATGTTCAACCAATGACACAAAATGACACAAAATCACATATTGGATGCACAAGATTGGTTAAAAACCGTAATTGGATTAGAATAAGCCTCGGGAGGACGAAAATGACCTAAATGTGCAACCACTGACACAAAATCACATATTGGATGCACAAGATTGGTAAAAAACCCTAATTGGATTAGAATAAGCCTAGCGAGGACGAAAATGACCTAATTGGATTACCAATGACACAAAATGACTTATTATATGCACAAGATTGGTTAAAAACCCTAATTGGATTAGAATAAAACTAGGGAGGATGAAATTGACCTAAATGTGCAACCAATGACACAATCTCATATTGGATGCCCAAGATTGGTTAAAAACCCTAATTGGATTAAAACAAGCCTAGGGAGGACGAAAATGACCTAAATATTCAACCAATGACACAAAATGACACAAAATCACATATTGGATGCACAAGATTGGTTAAAAACCCTAATTGGATTAGAATAAGCCTAGGGAGGACGAAAATGACCTAAATTTAGAACCAATGACACAAAATCACATATTGGATGCACAAGATTGGTTAAAAACCCTAATTGGATTACAATAAGCCAAGCGATGACGAAAATGACCTAATTGGATTACCAATGACACAAAATGACACAAAATCACATATTGGATGCATAAGATTGGTTAAAAACCCTAATGGGATAAGAATAAGCCTAGCGAGGACGAAAATGACCTAATTGGATTACCAATGACACAAAATGACACAAAATCACATATTGGATGCATAAGATTGGTTACAAACCCTAATTGGATTAGAATAAGCCTAGGGAGGACGAAAATGACCTAAATGTTCAACCAGTGACCCAAAATGACACAAAATCACATATTGGATGCACAAGATTGGTTAAAAACCCTAATTGGATTAGAATAAGCCTAGCGAGGACGAAAATGACCTAATTGGAACACAAAATGACACAAAATCACATATTGGATGCACAAGATTGGTTAAAAACCCTAATTGGATTAGAATAAGCCTTGGGAGGACGAAAATGACCTAAATGTTCAACCAGTGACCCAAAATGACACAAAATCACATATTGGATGCACAAGATTGGTTAAAAACCCTAATTGGATTAGAATAAGCCTAGCGAGGATGAAAATGACCTAAATGTTCAACCAATGAAACAAAATGACACAAAATCACATATTGGATGCACAAGATTGTTTAAAAACCCTAATTGGATTAGAATAAGCCTAGCGAGGACGAAAATGACCTAATTGGATTACCAATGACACAAAATCACTTATTATATGCACAAGATTGGTTAAAAACCCTAATTGGATTAGAATAAAACTAGGGAGGACGAAAATGACCTAAATGTGCAACCAATGACATAATCTCATATTGGATGCCCAAGATTGGTTAAAAACCCTAATTGGATTAAAACAAGCCTAGGGATGACGAAAATGACCTAAATATTCAACCAATGACACAAAATGACACAAAATCACATATTGGATGCACAAGATTGGTTAAAAACCCTAATTGGATTAGAATAAGCCTAGGGAGGACGAAAATGACCTAAATGTGCAACCAATGACACATAATCCCATATTGGATGCACAAGATTGGTTAAAAACCCTAATTGGATTAGAATAAGCCTAGCGAGGACGAAAATGACCTAATTGGATTACCAATGACACAAAATGACACAAAATCACATATTGGATGCATAAGATTGGTTACAAACCCTAATTGGATTAGAATAAGCCTAGCAAGGACGAAAATGACCTAATTGGATTACCAATGACACAAAATCACTTATTATATGCACAAGATTGGTTAAAAACCCTAATTGGATTAGAATAAAACTAGGGAGGACGAAAATGACCTAAATGTGCAACCAATGAAACAAAATCACATATTGGATGCACAAGATTGGTTAAAAACCCTTAATTGGATTAGAATAAGCCTAGGGAGGACGAAAATGACCTAAATGTGCAACCACTGACACAAAATCACATATTGGATGCACAAGATTGGTTAAAAACCCTAATTGGATTAGAATAAGCCTAGCGAGGACGAAAATGACCTAATTGGATTACCAATGACACAAAATGACACAAAATCACATATTGGATGCATAAGATTGGTTAAAAACCCTAATTGGATTAGAATAAGCCTAGAGAGGACGAAAATGACCTAATTGGATTACCAACGACACCAAATGACTTATTATATGCACAAGATTGATTAAAAACCCTAATTG
The DNA here is from genome assembly GCA_037974755.1 of Cicer yamashitae. Lineage (NCBI taxonomy): Eukaryota > Viridiplantae > Streptophyta > Magnoliopsida > Fabales > Fabaceae > Cicer > Cicer yamashitae. The sequence goes on along the minus strand of JBBPBQ010020321.1, from coordinate 11,357,335 downwards.
GATTAGAATAAGCCTAGCGAGGACAAAAATGACCTAATTGGATTACCAATGACACAAAATCACTTATCATATTCGCAAGATTGGTTAAAAACCCTAATTGGATTAGAATAAGCCTAGGGAGGACAAAAATGATCTAAATGTGCAACCAATGACACAAAATCACATATTGGATGCCCAAGATTGGTTAAAAACCCTAATTGGATTAAAACAAGCCTAGGGAGGATGAAAATGACCTAAATATTCAACTAATGACACAAAATGACACAAAATCACTTATTATATGCACAAGATTGATTAAAAACCCTAATTGGATTAGAATAAGCCTAGGGAGGACGAAAATGACCTAAATGTTCAACCAATGACACAAAATGACACAAAATCACATATTGGATGCACAAGATTGTTTAAAAACCCTAATTGGATTAGAATAAGCCTAGGGAGGACGAAAATGACCTAAATGTGCAACCACTGACACAAAATCACATATTGGATGCAAAAGATTGGTTAAAAACCCTAATTGGATTAGAATAAGCCTAGAGAGGACGAAAATGACCTAAATGTTGAACCAATGACACAAAATAACTCAAAATCACATATTGGATGCACAAGATTTTTTAAAAACCCTAATTGGATTAGAATAAGCCTAGTGAGGACGAAAATGAACTAATTGGATTACCAATGACACAAAATCACTTATTATATGCACAAGATTGGTTAAAAACCCTAATTGGATTAGAATAAGCCTAGGGAGCACGAAAATGACCTGAATGTGCAACCAATGACACAAAATCACATATTGGATGCACAAGATTGGTTAAAAACCCTAATTGGATTACCATAAGCCTAGGGAAGACGAAAATAACCTAAATGTTGAACCAATGACACAAAATCACATATTGGATGCACAAGATTGGTTAAAAACCCTAATTGGATTAGAATAAGCCTAGGGAGGACGAAAATGACCTAAATGTGCAACCACTGACACAAAATCACATATTGGATGCACAAGATTGGTTAAAAACCCTAATTGGATTAGAATAAGCCTAGCGAGGACGAAAATGACCTAATTGGATTACCAATGACACAAAATGACACAAAATCACATATTGGATGCAAAAGATTGGTTACAAACACTAATTGGATTAGAATAAGCCTAGGGAGGACGAAAATGACCTAAATGTTCAACCAGTGACCCAAAATGACACAAAATCACATATTGGATGCACAAGATTGGTTAAAAACCCTAATTGGATTAGAATAAGCCTAGCGAGGACGAAAATGACCTAATTGGAACACAAAATGATACAAAATCACATATTGGATGCACAAGATTTGTTAAAAACCTTAATTGGATCAGAATAAGCCTAGCGAGGACAAAAATGACCTAATTGGATTACCAATGACACAAAATCACTTATTATATGCACAAGATTGGTTAAGAACCCTAATTGGATTAGAATAAGCCTAGGGAGAAAAAAAATTACCTAAGTGTGCAACAAATGACACAAAATGACACAAAATCACATATTGGATGCACAAGATTGGTTAAAAACCCTAATTGGATTAGAATAAGCCTACGGAGGACGAAAATGACCTAAATGTTCATCCAGAGACCCAAAATGACACATAATCACATATTGGATGCACAAGATTGGTTAAAAACCCTAATTGGATTAGAATAAGCCTAGCGAGGATGAAAATGACCTAAATGTTCAACCAATGACACAAAATGACACAAAATCACATACTGAATGCACAAGATTGTTTAAAAACCCTAACTGGATTAGAATAAGCCTAGCGAGGACGAAAATGACCTAATTGGATTACCAATGACACAAAATCACTTATTATATGCACAAGATTGGTTAAAAACCCTAATTGGATTAGAATAAAACTAGGGAGGACGAAAATGACCAAAATGTGCAACCAATGACATAATCTCATATTGGATGCCCAAGATTGGTTAAAAACCCTAATTGGATTAAAACAAGCCTAGGGAGGACGAAAATGACCTAAATATTCAACCAATGACAATAAATGACACAAAATCACATATTGGATGCACAAGATTGGTTAAAAACCCTAATTGGATTAGAATAAGCCTAGGGAGGACGAAAATGACCTAAATGTTCAACCAATGACACATAATCCCATATTGGATGCACAAGATTGGTTAAAAACCCTAATTGGATTAGAATAAGCCTAGCGAGGACGAAAATGACCTAATTGGATTACCAATGACACAAAATGACACAAAATCACATATTGGATGCATAAGATTGGTTACAAACCCTAATTGGATTAGAATAAGCCTAGCGAGGACGAAAATGACCTAATTGGATTACCAATGACACAAAATGACTTATTATATGCACAAGATTGGTTAAAAACCCTAATTGGATTAGAATAAAACTAGGGAGGACGAAATTGACCTAAATGTGCAACCAATGACAGAATCTCATATTGGATGCCCAAGATTGGTTAAAAACCCTAATTGGATTAGAACAAGCCTAGGGAGGACGAAAATGACCTAAATATTCAACCAATGACACAAAATGACACAAAATCACATATTGGATGCACAAGATTGGTTAAAAACCCTAATTGGATTAGCATAAGCCTAGGGAGGACGAAAATGACCTAAATGTTCAACCAATGACACAAAATGACACAAAATCACATATTGGATGCACAAGATTGGTTAAAAACCCTAATTGGATTAGAATAAGCCTAGGGAGGACGAAAATGACCTAAATGTGCAACTAATGACACAAAATCACTTATTGGATGCACAAGATTGGTTAAAAACCTTAATTGGATTAGAATAAGCCTAGGGAGGACGAAAATGACCTAAATGTGCAACCACTGACACAAAATCACATATTGGATGCACAAGATTGGTTAAAAATCCTAATTGGATTAGAATAAGCCTAGGGAGGACGGAAATGACCTAAATGTGCAACCAATGACACAAAATCACATATTGGATGCACAAGATTGGTTTAAAACCGTAATTGGATTAGAATAAGCCTAGGGAGGTCAAAAATGACCTAAATGTTCAACCAATGACAGAAAATGACACAAAATCACATGTTTGATGCACAAGATTGGATAAAAACGCTAATTGGATTAGAATAAGCCTAGGGAGGACGAAAATGACCTAAATGTTCAACCAATGACACAAAATGACACAAAATCACATATTGGATGCACAAGATTGGTTAAAAACCCTAATTGGATTAGAATAAGCCTAGGGAGGACGAAAATGACCTAAATGTTCAACCAATGACAAAAAATCACATATTTGGATGCACATGATTGGTTAAAAATCCTAATTGGATTAGAACAAGCCTAGCAAGGCCAAAATGACCTAAATGTTCAACCAATTAAACAAAATCACATATTGGATGCACAAGAATGGTTAAAAACACTAATTGGATTAGAATAAGCCTAGGGAGGACGAAAATGACCTAAATGTTCAACCAATGACACAAAATGACACAAAATCACATATTGGATGCACAAGATTGGTTAAAAACCCTAATTGGATTAGAATAAGCCTAGGGAGGACGAAAATGACCTATATGTGCAACCACTGACACAAAATCACATATTGGATGCACAAGATTGGTTAAAAACCCTAATTGGATTAGAATAAGCATAGCGAGGACGAAAATGACCTAATTGGATTACCAATGACACAAAATGACACAAAATCACATATTGGATGCATAAGATTGGTTACAAACCCTAATTGGATTAGAATAAGCCTAGGGAGGACGAAAATGACCTAAATGTTCAACCAGTGACCCAAAATGACACAAAATCACATATTGGATGCACAAAATTAGTTAAAAACCCTAATTGGATTAGAATAAGCTTAGCGAGGACGAAAATGACCTAACTGGAACACAAAATGACACAAAATCACATATTGGATGCACAAGATTGGTTAAAAACCCTAATTGGATCAGAATAAGCCTAGCGAGGACGAAAATGACCTAATTGGATTACCAATGACACAAAATCACTTATTATATGCACAAGATTGGTTAAGAACCCTAATTGGATTAGAATAAGCCTAGGGAGAAAAAAAATTACCTAAGTGTGCAACCAATGACACAAAATGACACAAAATCACATATTGGATGCACAAGATTGGTTAAAAACCCTAATTAGATTAGAATAAGCCTAGGGAGGACGAAAATGACCTAAATGTGCAACCACTGACACAAAATCACATATTGGATGCACAAGATTGGTTAAAAACCCTAATTGGATTAGAATAAGCCTAGCGAGGACGAAAATGACCTAAATGTTCAACCAGTGACCCAAAATGACACATAATCACATATTGGATGCACAAGATTGGTTAAAAACCCTAATTGGATTAGAATAAGCCTAGCGAGGATGAAAATGACCTAAATGTTCAACCAATGACACAAAATGACACAAAATCACATACTGGATGCACAAGATTGGTTAAAAACCCTAATTGGATTAGAATAAGCCTAGCGAGGACGAAAATGACCTAATTGGATTACCAATGACACAAAATCACTTATTATATGCACAAGATTGGTTAAAAACCCTAATTGGATTAGAATAAAACTAGGGAGGACGAAAATGACCTAAATGTGCAACCAATGACATAATCTCATATTGGATGCCCAAGATTGGTTAAAAACCCTAATTGGATTAAAACAAGCCTAGGGATGACGAAAATGACCTAAATATTCAACCAATGACACAAAATGACACAAAATCACATATTGGATGCACAAGATTGGTTAAAAACCCTAATTGGATTAGAATAAGCCTAGGGAGGACGAAAATGACCTAAATGTGCAACCAATGACACATAATCCCATATTGGATGCACAAGATTGGTTAAAAACCCTAATTGGATTAGAATAAGCCTAGCGAGGACGAAAATGACCTAATTGGATTACCAATGACACAAAATGACACAAAATCACATATTGGATGCATAAGATTGGTTACAAACCCTAATTGGATTAGAATAAGCCTAGGGAGGACGAAAATGACCTAAATGTTCAACCAGTGACCCAAAATGACACAAAATCACATATTGGATGCACAAGATTGGTTAAAAACCCTAATTGGATTAGAATAAGCCTAGCGAGGACGAAAATGACCTAATTGGATTACCAATGACACAAAATCACTTATTATATGCACAAGATTGGTTAAAAACCCTAATTGGATTAGAATAAGCCTAAGGAGGACGAAAATGACCTAAATGTTCAACCAATGACACAAAATGACACAAAATCACATATTGGATGCACAAGATTGGTTAAAAACCTTAATTGGATTAGAATAAGCCTAGGGAGGACGAAAATGACCTAAATGTTCAACCAATGACACAAAATGACACAAAATCACATATTGGATGCACAAGATTGGTTAAAAACCCAAATTAGATTAGAATAAGCCTAGGGAGGACGAAAATGACCTAAATGTTCAACCAATGACACAAAATGACACAAAATCACATATTGGATGCACAAGATTGGTTAAAAACCCTAATTGGATTAGAATAAGCCTAGGGAGGACGAAAATGACCTAAATGTTCAACCAATGACACAAAATGACACAAAATCACATATTGGATGCACAAGATTTTTTAAAAACCCTAATTGGATTAGAATAAGCCTAGGGAGGACGAAAATGACCTAAATGTTCAACCAATGACACAAAATGACACAAAATCACATATTGGATGCACAAGATTGGTTAAAAACCCTAATTGGATTAGAATAAGCCTAGGGAGGACGAAAATGACCTAAATGTTCAACCAATGACACAAAACAACACATAATCACATATTGGATGCACAAGATTGGTTAAAAACCCTAATTGGATTAGAATAAGCCTGTGGAGGACGAAAATGACCTAAATGTTCAACCAATGACACAAAATCACATATTGGACGCACAAGATTGGTTAAAAACGCTAATTGGATTAGAATAAGCCTAGGGAGGACGAAAATGACCTAAATTTTCAACCAATGACACCAAATCACATATTGGATGCACAAGATTGGTTAAAAACCCTAATTGGATTAGAATAAGCCTAGGGAGGACGAAAATGACCTAAATGTTCAACCAATGACACAAAATGACACAAAATCACATATTGGATGCACAAGATTGGTTAAAAACCCTAATTGGATTAGAATAAGCCTAGGGAGGACGAAAATGACCTAAATGTTCAACCAATGACACAAAATGACACAAAATTATATATTGCATGCACAAGATTGGTTAAAAACCCTAATTGGATTAGAATAGGCCTAGGGAAAACGAAAATGACCTAAATGTTATACCAATGACACAAAATGACACAAAATCACATATTGGATGCACATGATCGGTTAAAAACCCTAATTGGATTAGAATAAGCCTAGGGAGGACGAAAATGACCTAAATGTTCAACCAATGACACAAAAGGACACAAAATCACATATTGGATGCACAAGATTGGTTAAAAACCCTAATTGGATTAGAATAAGCCTAGGGAGGACAAAAATGACCTAAATGTTCAACCAATGACACAAAATGACACAAAATCAAATATTGGAAGCACAAGATTGGTTAAAAACCCTAATTGGATTACAATAAGCCTAGGGAGGACGAAAATGACCTAAATGTTCAACCAATGATACACAATGACACAAAATCACATATTGGATGCACAAGGTATGTTAAAACCCTAATTGGATTACAATAAGCCTAGAGAGGACGAAAATGACCTAAATGTTCAACCAATGATACAAAATGACACAAAATCACATATTGGATGCACAAGATTGGTTAAAAACCTAATTGGATTAGAATAAGCCTAGGGAGGACGAAAATGACCTAAATGTTCAACCAATGACACAAAATGACACAAAATAACATATTGGATGCATAAGATTGTTTAAAAACCTAATTGGATTAGAATAAGCCTAGGGAGGACGAAAATGACCAAAATGTTCAACCAATGACACAAAATGCACAAAATAACATATTGGATCCACAAGATTGGTTAAAAACCCTAATTGGATTAGAATAAGCCTAGGGAGGACGAAAATGACCTAAATGTTCAACCAATGATACACAATGACACAAAATCACATATTGGATGCACAAGGTATGTTAAAACCCTAATTGGATTACAATAAGCCTAGGGAGGACGAAAATGACCTAAATGTTCAACCAATGATACAAAATGACACAAAATCACATATTGGATGCACAAGATTGGTTAAAAACATAATTGGATTAGAATAAGCCTAGGGAGGACGAAAATGACCTAAATGTTCAACCAATGACACAAAATGACACAAAATCACATATTGGATGCACAAGATTGGTTAAAAACCCTAATTGGATTAGAATAAGCCTAGGGAGGACGAAAATGACCTAAATGTTCAACCAATGACACAAAATCACATATTGGATGCACAAGTTTTGTTAAAAACCCTAATTGGATTAGAATAAGCCTAGGGAGGACGAAAATGACCTAAATGTTCAACCAATGACACAAAATCACATATTGGATGCACAAGATTGGTTAAAAACCCTAATTGGATTAGAATAAGCATAGGGAGGACAAAAATGACCTAAATGTTCAACCAATGACACAAAATGACACAAAGTCACATATTGGATGCACAAGATTGGTTAAAAACCCTAATTGGATTAGAATAAGCCTAGGGAGGACGAAAATGACCTAAATGTGTAACCACTGACACAAAATCACATATTGGATGCACAAGATTGGTTAAAAACCCTAATTGGATTAGAATAAGCCTAGCGAGGACGAAAATGACCTAATTGGATTACCAATGACACAAAATGACACAAAATCACATATTGGATGCAAAAGATTGGTTACAAACACTAATTGGATTAGAATAAGCCTAGGGAGGACGAAAATGACCTAAATGTTCAACCAGTGACCCAAAATGACACAAAATCACATATTGGATGCACAAGATTGGTTAAAAACCCTAATTGGATTAGAATAAGCCTAGCGAGGACGAAAATGACCTAATTGGAACACAAAATGATACAAAATCACATATTGGATGCACAAGATTTGTTAAAAACCTTAATTGGATCAGAATAAGCCTAGCGAGGACAAAAATGACCTAATTGGATTACCAATGACACAAAATCACTTATTATATGCACAAGATTGGTTAAGAACCCTAATTGGATTAGAATAAGCCTAGGGAGAAAAAAAATTACCTAAGTGTGCAACAAATGACACAAAATGACACAAAATCACATATTGGATGCACAAGATTGGTTAAAAACCCTAATTGGATTAGAATAAGCCTACGGAGGACGAAAATGACCTAAATGTTCATCCAGAGACCCAAAATGACACATAATCACATATTGGATGCACAAGATTGGTTAAAAACCCTAATTGGATTAGAATAAGCCTAGCGAGGATGAAAATGACCTAAATGTTCAACCAATGACACAAAATGACACAAAATCACATACTGAATGCACAAGATTGTTTAAAAACCCTAATTGGATTAGAATAAGCCTAGCGAGGACGAAAATGACCTAATTGGATTACCAATGACACAAAATCACTTATTATATGCACATGATTGGTTAAAAACCCTAATTGGATTAGAATAAAACTAGGGAGGACGAAAATGACCTAAATGTGCAACTAATTACATAATCTCATATTGGATGCCCAAGATTGTTTAAAAACCCTAATTGGATTAAAACAAGCCTAGGGAGGACGAAAATGACCTAAATATTCAACCAATGACACAAAATGACACAAAATCACATATTGGATGCACAAGATTGGTTAAAAACCCTAATTGGATTAGAATAAGCCTAGGGAGGACGAAAATGACCTAAATGTGCAACCAATGACACATAATCCCATATTGGATGCACAAGATTGGTTAAAAACCCTAATTGGATTCGAATAAGCCTAGCGAGGACGAAAATGACCTAATTGGATTACCAATGACACAAAATCACTTATTATATGCACAAGATTGGTTAAAAACCCTAATTGGATTAGAGTAAGCCTAGCGAGGACGAAAATGACCTAATTGGATTACCAATGATACAAAATGACACAAAATCACATATTGGATGCATAAGATTGGTTACAAACCCAAATTGGATTAGAATAAGCCTAGCGAGGACGAAAATGACCTAATTGGATTACCAATGACACAAAATCACTTATTATATGCACAAGATTGGTTAAAAACCCTAATTGGATTAAAATAAAACTAGGGAGGACAAAATTGACCTAAATGTGCAACCAATGACACAATCTCATTTGGATGCCCAAGATTGGTTAAAAACCCTAATTGCATTAGAACAAGCCTAGGGAGGACGAAAATGACCTAAATATTCAACCAATGACACAAAATGACACAAAGTCACATATTGGATGCACAAGATTGGATAAAAAACCCTAATTGGATTAGAATAAGCCTAGGGAGGACGAAAATGACCTAAATGTGCAATCAATGACACAAAATCACATATTGGATGCCCAAGATTGGTTAAAAACCCTAATATGATTAGAATAAGCCTAGGGAGGACGAAAATGAACTAAATGTTCAACCAATGACACAAAATGACACAAAATCACATATTGGATGCACAAGATTAGTTAAAAACCCTAATTGGATTAGAATAAGCCTAGGGAGGACTAAAATGACCTAAATTTGCAGCCAATGACACAAAATCACATATTGGATGCACAAGATTGGTTAAAAACCCTAAATGGATTACAAAAAGCCTAGCGAGGACGAAAATGACCTAATTGGATTACCAATGACACAAAATCACTTATTATATGCACAAGATTGGTTAAAAACCCTAATTGGATTAGAATAAAACTAGGGAGGACGAAAATGACCTAAATGTGCAACCAATGACATAATCTCATATTGGATGCCCAAGATTGGTTAAAAACCCTTATTGGATTACAACAAGCCTAGGGAGGACGAAAATAACTTAAATATTCAACCAATGACACAAAATGACACAAAATCACATATTGGATGCACAAGATTGGTTAAAAACCCTAATTAGATTAGAATAAGCCTAGGGAGGACGAAAATGACCTAAATTTAGAACCAATGACACAAAATCACATATTGGATCCACAAGATTGGTTAAAAACCCTAATTGGATTAGCATAAGCCTAGGGAGGACGAAAATGACCTAAATGTTCAACCAATCACACAAAATGACACAAAATCCCATATTGGATGCACAAGATTGGTTAAAAACCCTAATTGGATTAGAATAAGCCTAGCGAGGACGAAAATGACCTAATTGGATTACCATTGACACAAAATGAAACAAAATCACATATTGGATGCACAAGATTGGTTACAAACCCTAATTGGGTTAGAATAAGCCTAGCGAGGACGAAAATGACCTAATTGGATTACCAATGACCCAAAATGACACAAAATCACATATTGGATGCACAAGATTGGTTAAAAACCCTAATTGGATTAGAATAAGCCTAGCGAGGACGAAAATGACCTAATTGGAACACAAAATGACACAAAATCACATATTGGATGCACAAGATTGGTTAAAAACCCTAATTGGATCAGAATAAGCCTAGCGAGGACGAAAATGACCTAATTGGATTACCAATGACACAAAATCACTTATTATATGCACAAGATTGGTTAAGAACCCTAATTGGTTTAGAATAAGCCTAGGGAGAAAAAAAATTACCTAAGTGTGCAACCAATGACACAAAATGACACAAAATCACATATTGGATGCACAAGATTGGTTAAAAACCCTAATTAGATTAGAATAAGCCTAGGGAGGACGAAAATGACCTAAATGTTCAACCAGTGACCCAAAATGACACATAATCACATATTGGATGCACAAGATTGGTTAAAAACCCTAATTGGTTTAGAATAAGCCTAGCGAGGATGAAAATGACCTAAATGTTCAACCAATGACACAAAATGACACAAAATCACATACTGGATGCACAAGATTGTATAAAAACCCTAATTGGATTAGAATAAGCCTAGCGAGGACGAAAATGACCTAATTGGATTACCAATGACACAAAATCACATATTATATGCACAAGATTGGTTAAAAACCCTAATTGGATTAGAATAAAACTAGGGAGGACGAAAATGACCTAAATGTGCAACCAATGACACAATCTCATATTGGATGCCCAAGATTGGTTAAAAACCCTAATTGGATTAGAACAAGCCTAGGGAGGACGCAAATGACCTAAATATTCAACCAATGACACAAAATGACACAAAATCACATATTGGATGCACAAGATTGGTTAAAAACCCTAATTGGATTAGAATAAGCCTAGGGAGGACGAAAATGACCTAAATATGCAACCAATGACACAAAATCACATATTGGATGCACAAGATTGGTTAAAAACCCTAATTGGATTAGAATAAGCCTAGCGAGGACAAAATTGACCTAATTGGATTACCAATGACACAAAATCACTCATTATATGCACAAGATTGGTTAAAAACCCTAATTGGATTAGAATAAAACTAGGGAGGACGAAAATGACCTAAATGTGCAACCAATGACACAATCTCATATTGGATGCCCAAGATTGGTTAAAAACCCTAATTGGATTAGAACAAGCCTAGGGAGGACGAAAATGACCTAAATATTCAACCAATGACACAAAATGACACAAAATCACATATTGGATGCACAAGATTAGTTAAAAACCCTTTTTGGATTAGAATAATCCTAGGGAGCACGAAAATGACCTAAATGTGCAACCAATGACACAAAATCACATATTGGATGCACAAGATTGGTTAAAAACCCTAATTGGATTAGAATAAGCCTAGGGAGGACGAAAATGACCTAAATGTTCAACCAATGACACAAAATGACACAAAATCATATATTGGATGCACAAGATTGGTTAAAAACCCTATTTGGATTATAATAAGCCTAGGGAGGACGAAAATGACCTAAATGTTCAACCAATGACACAAAATGACACAAAATCACATATTGGATGCACAAGATTGGTTAAAAACCCTAATTGGATTAGAATAAGCCTAGGGAGGACGAAAATGACCTAAATGTTCAACCAATGACACAAAATGACACAAAATCACATATTGGATGCACAAGATTGGTTAAAAACCCTAATTGGATTAGAATAAGCATAGCGATGACGAAAATGACCTAAATGTTCAACAAATGACACAAAATCACGTATTGGATGCACAAGATTGGTTAAAAACTCTAATTGGATTAGAATAAGCCTAGGGAGGACGAAAATGACCTAAATGTTCAACCAATGACACAAAATGACACAAAATCACATATTGGATGCACAAGATTGGTTAAAAACCCTAATTGGATTAGAATAAGCCTAGGGAGGACGAAAATGACCTAAATGTTCAACCAATGACAAAAAATCACATATTTGGATGCACATGATTGGTTAAAAATCCTAATTGGATTAGAACAAGCCTAGCAAGGCCAAAATGACCTAAATGTTCAACCAATTAAACAAAATCACATATTGGATGCACAAGAATGGTTAAAAACACTAATTGGATTAGAATAAGCCTAGGGAGGACGAAAATGACCTAAATGTTCAACCAATGACACAAAATGACACAAAATCACATATTGGATGCACAAGATTGGTTAAAAACCCTAATTGGATTAGAATAAGCCTAGGGAGGACGAAAATGACCTAATTGGATTACAGATGAAACAAAATGACACAAAATCACATATTGGATGCACAAGATTGGTTAAAACCCTAATTGGATTAGAATAAACCTAGGGAGGACGAAAATGACCTAAATGTTCAACCAATGACACAAAATGACACAAAATCACATATTGGATGCACAAGATTGGTTAAAAACCCTAATTGGATTAGAATAAGCCTAGGGAGGACGAAAATGTCCTAAACGTTCAACCAATGACACAAAATGACACAAAATCACATATTGGATGCGCAAGAATGGTTAAAAACCCTAAATTGGATTAGAATAAGCTTAGGGAGGACGAAAATGAAATAATGTTCAACCAACGACACAAAATAGCACAAAATCACATATTGGATGCACAAGATTTGTTAAAAACCCTAATTGGATTAGAATAAGCCTAGGGAGGACGAAAATGACCTAAATGTTCAACCAATGACACAAAATGACACAAAATCACATATTGGATGCACAAGATTGGTTAAAAACCCTAATTGGATTAGAATAAGCCTAGGGAGGACGAAAATGGCCTAAATGTTCAAACAATGACACAAAATCACATATTGGATGCACAAGATTGGTTAAAAACCCTAATTGGATTAGAATAAGCCTAGGGAGGACGAAAATGACCTAAATGTTCAACCAATGACACAAAATGATACAAAATCACATATTGGATGCACAAGATTGGTTAAAAACCCTAATTGGATTAAAATAAGCCTAGGGAGGACGAAAATGACCTAAATGTTCAACCAATGACACAAAATGACACAAAATCACATATTGGATGCACAAGATTGGTTAAAAACCCTAATTGGATTAGAATAAGCCTAGGGAGGACGAAAATGACCTAAATGTTCAACCAATGACACAAAATCACATATTGGATGCACAAGATTGGTTAAAAACCCTAATTGGATTAGAATAATCCTAGCGAGGACGGAAATGACCTAAAGGGATTACCAATAACACAAAATCACATATTGTATGCACAAGATTCGTTAAAAACCCTAATTGGATTAGAATAAGCCTAGGGAGGACGAAAATGACCTAAATGTTCAACCTATGACAAAAAATGACACAAAATCACATATTGGATGCACAAGATTGGTTAAAAACCCTAATTGGATTAGAATAAGCCTAGGGAGGACGAAAATGACCTAATTGGATTACCAATGACACAAAATCACTTATTATATGCACAAGATTGGTTAAAAACCCTAATTGGATTAGAATAAAACTAGGGAGGATGAAAATGACCTAAATGTGCAACCAATGACACAATCTCATATTGGATGCCCAAGATTGGTTAAAAACCCTAATTGGATTAGAACAAGCCTAGGGAGGACGAAAATGACCTAAATATTCAACCAATGACACAAAATGACACAAAATCACATATTGGATGCACAAGATTGGTTAAAAACCCTAATTGGATTAGAATAAGCCTAGGGAGGACAAAAATGACCTAAATGTTCAACCAATGACACAAAATCACATATTAGATGCACAAGATTGGTTAAAAACCCTAATTGGATTAGAATAAACCTAGGGAGGACGAAAATGACCTAAATGTTCAACCAATGACACAAAATGACACAAAATCACATATTGGATGCACAAGATTGGTTAAAAACCCTAATTGGATTAGAATAAGCCTAGGGAGGACGAAAATGACCGAAATGTTCAACCAATGACACAAAATGACACAAAATCACATATTGGATGCACAAGATTGGTTAAAAACCCTAATTGGATTAGAATAAGCCTAGCGAGGACGAAAATGACCTAATTGGATTACCAATGACACAAAATGACACAAAATCACATATTGGATGCAAAAGATTGGTTACAAACACTAATTGGATTAGAATAAGCCTAGGGAGGACGAAAATGACCTAAATGTTCAACCAGTGACCCAAAATGACACAAAATCACATATTGGATGCACAAGATTGGTTAAAAACCCTAATTGGATTAGAATAAGCCTAGCGAGGACGAAAATGACCTAATTGGAACACAAAATGACACAAAATCACATATTGGATGCACAAGATTGGTTAAAAACCCTAATTGGATCAGAATAAGCCTAGCGAGGACGAAAATGACCTAATTGGATTACCATAACACAAAATCACTTATTATATGCACAAGATTGGTTAAAAACCCTAATTGGATTAGAATAAGCCTAGGGAGAAAAAATTTTACCTATGTGTGCAACAAATGACACAAAATGACACAAAATCACATATTGGATGCACAAGATTGGTTAAAAACCCTAATTGGATTAGCATAAGCCTAGGGACGACGAATATGACCTAAATGTTCAACCAATAACACAAAATCACATATTGGATGGACAAGATTGGTTAAAAACCCTAATTGGATTAGAATAAGCCTAGGGAGGACGAAAATGACCTAAATGATCAATCAATGACACAAAATCACATATTGGATGTATAAGATTTGTTAAAAACCCTAATTGGATTAGAATAAGCATAGGGAGGACGAAAATGACCTAAATGTGCAACCAATGACACAAAATCACATATTGGATGCACAAGATTGGTTAAAAACCCTAATTGGATTAGAATAAGCCTAGGGAGGTCAAAAATGACCAAAATGTTCAACCTATGACAGAAAATGACACAAAATCACATATTTGATGACAAGATTGGATAAAAACCCTAATTGGATTAGAATATGCCTAGGGAGGACGAAAATGACCTAAATGTTCAACCAATGACACAAAATCACATATTGGATGCACAAGATTGGTTAAAAACCCTAATTGGATTAGAATAAGCCTAGCGAGGACGAAAATGACCTAATTGGATTACCAATGACACAAAATCACTTATTATATGCACAAGATTGGTTAAAAACCCTAATTGGATTAGAATAAGCCTAGGGAGGACGAAAATGACCTAAATGTTTAACCAATGACACAAAATGACACAAAATCACATATTGGATGCACAAGATTGGTTAAAAACCCTAATTGGAATAGAATAAGCCTAAGGAGGACGAAAATGACCTAAATGTTCAACCAATGACACAAAATGACACAAAATCACATATTGGATGCACAAGATTGGTTAAAAACCCTAATTGGATTAGAATAAGCCTAGGGAGGACAAAAATGACCTAAATGTTCAACCAATGACACAAAATCACATATTGGATGCACAAGATTGGTTAAAAACCCTAATTGGATTAGAAAAAGCCTAGGGAGGACGAAAATGACCTAAATGTTCAACCAATGACACAAAATGACACAAAATCACATATTGGATGCACAAGATTGGTTAAAAACCCTAATTGGATTAGAATAAGCCTAGGGAGGACGAAAATGACCTAAATGTGCAACCACTGACACAAAATCACTTATTGGATGCACAAGATTGGTTAAAAACCCTAATTGGATTAGAATAAGCCTAGCGAGGATGAAAATGACCTAAATGTTGAACCAATGACACAAAATAACACCAAATCACAAATTGGATGCACAAGATTTTTTAAAAACCCTAATTGGATTAGAATAAGCCTAGTGTGGACGAAAATGAACTAATTGGATTACCAATGACACAAAATCACTTATTATATGCAAAAGATTGGTTAAAAACCCTTATTGGATTAGAATAAGCCTAGGGAGCACGAAAATGACCTAAATGTGCAACCAATGACACAAAATCACATATTGGATGCTCAAGATTGGTTAAAAACCCTAATTGGATTACCATAAGCCTAGGGAAGACGAAAATAACCTAAATGTTCAACCAATGACACAAAATCACATATTGGATGCACAAGATTGGTTAAAAACCCTAATTGGATTAGAATAAGCCTAGGGAGGACGAAAATGACCTAAATGTGCAACCACTGACACAAAATCACATATTGGATGCACAAGATTGGTTAAAAATCCTAATTGGATTAGAATAAGCCTAGGGAGGACGGAAATGACCTAAATGTGCAACCAATGACACAAAATCACATATTGGATGCAGAAGATTGGTTTAAAACCCTAATTGGATTAGAATAAGCCTAGGGAGGTAAAAAATGACCTAAATGTTCAACCAATGACAGAAAATGACACAAAATCACATATTTGATGCACAAGATTGGTTAAAAACCCTAATTGGATTAGAATAAGCCTAGCGAGGACGAAAATGACCTAATTGGATTACCAATGACACAAAATCACTTATTATATGCACAAGATTGGTTAAAAACCCTAATTGGATTAGAATAAGCCTAGGGAGGATGAAAATGACCTAAATGTTCAACCAATGACACAAAATGACACAAAATCACATATTGGATGCACAAGATTGGTTAAAAACCCTAATTGGATTATAATAAGCCTAGGGAGGACGAAAATGACCTAAATGTTCAACCAATGACACAAAATCACATATTGGTTGCACAAGATTGGTTAAAAACCCTAATTGGATTAGAATAAGCCTAGGGACGACGAAAATGACCTAAATTTTCAACCAATGACACAAAATGACACAAAATCACATATTGGATACACAAGATTGGTTAAAAGCCGTAATTGGATTAGAATAAGCCTAGGGAGGACGAAAATGACCTAAATGTTCAACCAATGACACAAAATGACACAAAATCACATATTGGATGCACAAGATTGGTTAAAAACCCTAATTGGATTAGAATAAGCCTAGGGAGGACGAAAATGACCTACATGTTCAACCAATGACACAAAATGACACAAAATCACATATTGGATGCACAAGATTGGTTAAAAACCCTAATTGGATTAGAATAAGCCTAGCGAGGACGAAAATGACCTAATTGGATTACCAATGACACAAAATCACTTATTATATGCACAAGATTGGTTAAAAACCCTAATTGGATTAGAATAAGCCTAGGGAGGACGAAAATGACCTAAATGTTCAACCAATGACACAAAATGACACAAAATCTCATATTGGATGCACAAGATTGTTTAAAAACCCTAATTGGATTAGAATAAGCCTACCTACGACGAAAATGACCTAATTGGATTACCAATGACACAAAATCACTTATTATATGCCCAAGATTGGTTAAAAACCCTAATTGGATTAGAATAAGCCTAGGGAGGCAAAAATGACCTAAATGTGCAACCAATGACACAAAATCACATATTGGATGCACAAGATTATTTAAAAACCCTAATAGGATTACAATAAGCCTAGCGAGGACGAAAATGACCTAATTGGATTACCAATGACACAAAATCACATATTTGATGCATAAGATTAGTTAAAAACCCTAATTGGATTAGAATAAGCCTAGCGAGGACGAAAATGACCTAATTGGATTACCAATGACACAAAATCACTTATTATATGCACAAGATTGGTTAAAAACCCTAATTGGATTAGAATAAGCCTATGGAGGACGAAAATGACCTAATTGGATTACCAATGACACAAAATCACTTATTATATGCACAAGATTGGTTAAAAACGCTAATTGGATTAGAATAAGCCTAAGGAGGACGAAATTGACCTAAATGTGCAACCAATGACACAAAATCACATATTGGATGCAAAAGATTGATTAAAAACCCTAATTGGATTAGAATAAGCCTAGCGAGGACGAAAATGACCTAATTGGATTACCAATGACACAAAATCACTTATTATATGCACAAGATTGGATAAAAACCCTAATTGGATTAGAATAAGCCTAGGGAGGACGAAAATGACCTAAATGTGCAACCAATGACACAAAATCACATATTGGATGCACAAGATTGGTTAAAAACCCTAATTGGATTAGAATAAGCCTGGGGAGGACGAAAATGACCTAAATGTTCAACCAATGACACAAAATGACACAAAATCACATATTGGATGCACAAGATTGGTTAAAAACCCTAATTGGATTATAATTAGCCTAGGGAGGACGAAAATGACCTAAATGTTCAACCAATGACACAAAATGACACAAAATCACATATTGGATGCCCAAGATTGGTTAAAAATCCTAATTGGATTAGAATAAGCATAGGGAGGACGAAAATGACCTAAATGTTCAACCAATGACACAAAAGGACACAAACTCACATATTGGATGCACAAGATTGGTTAAAAACCTTAATTGAATTAGAATATCCCTAGGGAGGACGAAAATGACCTAAATGTTCAACCAATGACACAAAATGACACAAAATCACATATTGGATGCACAAGATTGGTTAAAAACCCTAATTGGATTAGAATAAGCCTAGGGAGGACGAAAATGACCTAAATGTTCAACCAATGACACAAAATCACATATTGGATGCACAAGATTGGTTAAAAACCCTAATTGGATTAGAATAAACCTAGCGAGGACGAAAATGACCTAAATGTTCAACCAATGACACAAAATGACACAAAATCACATATTGCATGCACAAGATTGGTTAAAAACCCTAATTGGATTAGAATAGGCCTAGGGAGGACGAAAATGACCTAAATGTTACACCAATGACACAAAATGACACAAAATCACATATTGGATGCACATGATCTGTTAAAAACCCTAATTGGATTAGAATAAGCCTAGGGAGGACGAAAATGACCTAAATGTTCAACCAATGACACAAAATGACACAAAATCACATATTGGATGCACAAGATTGGTTAAAAACCCTAATTGGATTAGAATAAGCCTAGGGAGGACGAAAATGACCTAAATGTTCAACCAATGACACATAATGACACAAATTCACATATTGGAAGCACAAGATTGGTAAAACACCCTAATTGGATTAGAATAAGCCTAGGGAGGACGAAAATGACCTACATTTTCAACCAATGACACAAAATGACACAAAATCACATATTGGATGCACAAGATTGGTTAAAAACCCTAATTGGATTAGAATAAGCCTAGGGAGCACCAAAATGACCTAAATGTTCAACCAATGACACAAAAGGACACAAAATCACATATTGGATGCACAAGATTGGTTAAAAACCCTAATTGGATTAGAATAAGCCTAGGGAGGACGAAAATGACCTAAATGTTCAACCAATGACACAAAATGACACAAAATCAGATATTGGATGCACAAGATTGGTTAAAAACCCTAATTGGATTAGAATAAGCCTAGCGAGGACGAAAATGACCTAATTGGATTACCAATGACACAAAATCACTTATTATATGCACAAGATTGGTTAAAAACCCTAATTGGATTAGAATAAAACTAGGGAGGACGAAAATGACCTAAATGTGCATCCAATGACACAATCTCATATTGGATGCCTAAGATTGGTTAAAACCCCTAATTGGATTAGAATAAGCCTGGGGAGGACGAAAATGACCTAAATGTTCAACCAATGACAAAAAATGACACAAAATCACATATTGGATGCACAAGATTGGTTAAAAACCCTAATTGGATTAGAATAAGCCTAGCGAGGACGAAAATGACCTAATTGGATTACCAATGACACAAAATCACTTATTATATGCACAAGATTGGATAAAAACCCTAATTGGATTAGAATAAGCCTAGGGAGGACGAAAATGACCTAAATGTGCAATCAATGACACAAAATCACATATTGGATGCACAAGATTGGTTAAAAACCCTAATTGGATTAGCATAAGCCTAGGGAGGACGAAAATGACCTAAATGTTCAACCAGTGACCCAAAATGACACAAAATCACATATTGGATGCACAAGATTGGTTAAAAACCCTAATTGGATAAGAATAAGCCTAGCGAGGACGAAAATGACCTAATTGGATTACCAATGACACAAAATCACTTATTATATGCACAAGATTGGTTAAGAACCCTAATTGGATTAGAATAAGCCTAGCGAGAAAAAAAATTACCTAAGTGTGCAACCAATGACACAAAATGACACAAAATCACATATTGGATGCACAAGATTGGTTAAAAACCCTAATTGGATTAGAATAAGCCTAGGGAGGACGAAAATGACCTAAATGTTCAACCAGTGACCCAAAATGACACAAAATCACATATTGGATACACAAGATTGGTTAAAAACCCTAATTGGATTAGAATAAGCCTAGCGAGGACCAAACTGACCTAATTGGAACACAAAATGACACAAAATCACATATTGGATGCACAAGATTGGTTAAAAACCCTAATTGGATTAGAATAAGCCTAGGGAGGACGAAAATGACCTAAATGTTCAACCAGTGACCCAAAATGACACATAATCACGTATTGGATGCACAAGATTGGTTAAAAACCCTAATTGGATTAGAATAAGCCTAGCGAGGATGAAAATGACCTAAATGTTCAACCAATGACACAAAATGACACAAAATCACATACTGGATGCACAAGATTGTTTAAAAACCCTAATTGGATTAGAATAAGCCTAGCGAGGACGAAAATGACCTAATTGGATTACCAATGACACAAAGTCACTTATTATATGCACAAGATTGGTTAAAAACCCTAATTGGATTAGAATAAAACTAGGGAGGACGAAAATGACCTAAATGTGCAACCAATGACACAATCTCATATTGGATGCCCAAGATTGGTTAAAAACCCTAATTGGATTAGAACAAGCCTAGGGAGGACGAAAATGACCTAAATATTCAACCAATGACACAAAATGACACAAAATCACATATTTGATGCACAAGATTGGTTAAAAACCCTAATTGGATTAGAATAAGCCTAGGGAGGACGAAAATGACCTAAATGTGCAACTAATGACACAAAATCACATATTGGATGCACAAGATTGGTTAAAAACCCTAATTGGATTAGAATAAGCCTAGCGAGGACAAAAATGACCTAATTGGATTACCAATGACACAAAATGACTTATTATATGCACAAGATTGGTTAAAAACCCTAATTGGATTAGAATAAGCCTAGGGAGGACGAAAATGTCCTAAATGTGCAACCAATGACACAAAATCACATATTGGATGCACAAGATTGGTTAAAAACCCTAGTTGGATTAGAATAAGCCTAGGGAGGACGAAAATGACCTAAATTTGCAATCAATGACACAAAATCACATATTGGATGCACAAGATTGGTTAAAAACCCTAATTGGATTACAATAAGCCTAGCGAGGACGAAAATGACCTAATTGGATTACCAATGACACAAAATGACACAAAATCACATATTGGATGCATAAGATTGGTTAAAAACCCTAATTGGATTAGAATAAGCCTAGAGAGGACGAAAATGACCTAATTGGATTACTAATGACACAAAATCACTTATTATATGCGCAAGATTGGTTAAAAACCCTAATTGGATTAGAATAAAACTAGGGAGGACGAAAATGACCTAAATGTGCAACCAATGACACAATGTCATATTGGATGCCCAAGATTGGTTAAAAACCCTAATTGGATTAGAACAAGCCTAGGGAGGACGAAAATGACCTAAATATTCAACCAATGACACAAAATGACACAAAATCACATATTGGATGCACAAGATTGGTTAAAAACCCTAATTGGATTAGAATAAGCCTAGGGAGCACGAAAATGACCTAAATGTGCAACCAATGACACAAAATCACATATTGGATGCACAAGATTGGTTAAAAACCCTAATTGGATTACCATAAGCCTAGGGAAGACGAAAATAACCTAAATGTTCAACCAATGACACAAAATCACATATTGAATGCACAAGATTGGTTAAAAACCCTAATTAGATTAGAATAAGCCTAGGGAGGACGAAAATGACCTAAATGTGCAACCACTGACACAAAATCACATATTGGATGCACAAGATTGGTTAAAAACCCTAATTGGATTAGAATAAGCCTAGCGAGGACGAAAATGACCTAAATGTTCAACCAGTGACCCAAAATGACACATAATCACATATTGGATGCACAAGATTGGTTAAAAACCCTAATTGGATTAGAATAAGCCTAGCGAGGATGAAAATGACCTAAATGTTCAACCAATGACACAAAATGACACAAAATCACATACTGGATGCACAAGATTGGTTAAAAACCCTAATTGGATTAGAATAAGCCTAGCGAGGACGAAAATGACCTAATTGGATTACCAATGACACAAAATCACTTATTATATGCACAAGATTGGTTAAAAACCCTAATTGGATTAGAATAAAACTAGGGAGGACGAAAATGACCTAAATGTGCAACCAATGACATAATCTCATATTGGATGCCCAAGATTGGTTAAAAACCCTAATTGGATTAAAACAAGCCTAGGGATGACGAAAATGACCTAAATATTCAACCAATGACACAAAATGACACAAAATCACATATTGGATGCACAAGATTGTTTAAAAACCCTAATTGGATTAGAATAAAACTAGGGAGGACGAAAATGACCTAAATGTGCAACCAATGACATAATCTCATATTGGATGCCCAAGATTGGTTAAAAACCCTAATTGGATTAGAACAAGCCTAGGGAGGACGAAAATGACCTAAATATTCAACCAATGACACAAAATGACACAAAATCACATATTGGATGCACAAGATTGGTTAAAAACCCTAATTGGATTAGCATAAGCCTAGGGAGGACGAAAATGACCTAAATGTTCAACCAATGACACAAAATGACACAAAATCACATATTGGATGCACAAGATTGGTTAAAAACCCTAATTGGATTAGAATAAGCCTAGGGAGGACGAAAATGACCGAAATGTTCAACCAATGACACAAAATCACATATTGGATGCTAAAGATTGGTTAAAAACCCTTATTGGATTAGAATAAGCCTAGGGAGGACGAAAATGACCTAAATGTTCAACCAATGACACAAAATGACACAAAATCACATATTGGATGCACAAGATTGGTTAAAAACCCTAATTGGATTAGAATAAGCCTAGGGAGGACGAAAATGACCTAAATGTTCAACCAATGACAGAAAATGACACAAAATCACATATTGGATGCACAAGATTGGTTAAAAACGCTAATTGGATTAGAATAAGCCTAGGGAGAACGAAAATGACCTAAATGTTCAACCAATGACACAAAATGACACAAAATCACATATTGGATGCACAAGATTGGTTAAAAACCCTAATTGGATTAGAATAAGCCTAGGGAGGACGAAAATGACCTAAATGTTCAACCAATGACACAAAATCACATTTTGGATGCACAAGATTGATTAAAAACCCTAATTGGATTAGAATAAGCCTAGCGAGGACGAAAATGACCTAATTGGATTACCAATGACACAAAATCACTTGTTATATGCACAAGATTGGTTAAAAACCCTAATTGGATTAGAATAAGCCTAGGGAGGACGAAAATGACCTAAATGTGCAACCAATGACACAAAATCACATATTGGATGCACAAGATTGGTTAAAAACCCTAATTGGATTAGCATAAGCCTAGGGAGGATGAAAATGACCAAAATGTTCAACCAATGACACAAAATGATACAAAATCACATATTGGATGCACAAGATTGGTTAAAAACCCTAATTGGATTAGAATAAGCCTAGGGAGGACGAAAATGACCTAAATGTGCAACCACTGACACAAAATCACATATTGGATGCACAAGATTGGTTAAAAACCCTAATTGGATTAGAATAAGCCTAGCGAGGACGAAAATGACCTAATTGGATTACCAATGACACAAAATGACACAAAATCACATATTGGATGCATATGATTGGTTACAAACCCTAATTGGATTAGAATAAGCCTAGCGAGGACGAAAATGACCTAATTGGATTACCAATGACACAAAATCACTTATTATATGCACAAGATTGGTTAAAAACCCTAATTGGATTAGAATAAAACTAGGGAGGACGAAAATGACCTAAATGTGCAACCAATGACACAATCTCATATTGGATGCCCAAGATTGGTTAAAAACCCTAATTGGATTAAAACAAGCCTAGGGAGGACGAAAATGACCTAAATATTCAACCAATGACACAAAATGACACAAAATCACATATTGGATGCACAAGATTGGTTAAAAACCCTAATTGGATTAGAATAAGCCTAGGGAGGACGAAAATGACCTAAATTTAGAACCAATGACACAAAATCACATATTGGATGCACAAGATTGGTTAAAAACCCTAATTGGATTACAATAAGCCAAGCGATGACGAAAATGACCTAATTGGATTACCAATGACACAAAATGACACAAAATCACATATTGGATGCATAAGATTGGTTAAAAACCCTAATGGGATAAGAATAAGCCTAGCGAGGACGAAAATGACCTAATTGGATTACCAATGACACAAAATGACACAAAATCACATATTGGATGCATAAGATTGGTTACAAACCCTAATTGGATTAGAATAAGCCTAGGGAGGACGAAAATGACCTAAATGTTCAACCAGTGACCCAAAATGACACAAAATCACATATTGGATGCACAAGATTGGTTAAAAACCCTAATTGGATTAGAATAAGCCTAGCGAGGACGAAAATGACCTAATTGGAACACAAAATGACACAAAATCACATATTGGATGCACAAGATTGGTTAAAAACCCTAATTGGATCAGAATAAGCCTAGCGAGGACGAAAATGACCTAATTGGATTACCAATGACACAAAATCACTTATTATATGCACAAGATTGGTTAAGAACCCTAATTGGTTTAGAATAAGCCTAGGGAGAAAAAAAATTACCTAAGTGTGCAACCAATGCCACAAAATGACACAAAATCACATATTGGATGCACAAGATTGGTTAAAAACCCTAATTAGATTAGAATAAGCCTAGGGAGGACGAAAATGACCTAAATGTTCAACCAGTGACCCAAAATGACACATAATCACATATTGGATGCACAAGATTGGTTAAAAACCCTAATTGGATTAGAATAAGCCTAGCGAGGATGAAAATGACCTAAATGTTCAACCAATGACACAAAATGACACAAAATCACATACTGGATGCACAAGATTGTTTAAAAACCCTAATTGGATTAGAATAAGCCTAGCGAGGACGAAAATGACCTAATTGGATTACCAATGACACAAAATCACATATTATATGCACAAGATTGGTAAAACCCTAATTGGATTAGAATAAAACTAGGGAGGACGAAAATGATCTAAATGTGCAACCAATGACATAATCTCATATTGGATACCCAAGATTGGTTAAAAACCCTAATTGGATTAGAACAAGCCTAGGGAGGACGAAAATGACCTAAATATTCAACCAATGACACAAAATCACATATTGGATGCACAAGATTGGTTAAAAACCCTAATTGGATTAGAATAAGCCTAGGGAGGACGAAAATGACCTAAATATTCAACCAATGACACAAAATCAC
The DNA here is from genome assembly GCA_037974755.1 of Cicer yamashitae. NCBI lineage: Eukaryota > Viridiplantae > Streptophyta > Magnoliopsida > Fabales > Fabaceae > Cicer > Cicer yamashitae. Next base: position 11,331,239 of record JBBPBQ010020321.1, on the reverse strand, counting down.
ATATTGGATGCACAAGATTGGTTAAAAACACTAATTGGATTAGAATAACTCTAGGGAGGACGAAAATGACCTAAATGTTCAACCAATGACACAAAATCACATATTGGATGCACAAGATTGGTTAAAAACCCTAATTGGATTAGAATAAGCCTAGGGAGGACGAAAATGACGTAAATGTTCAACCAATGACACAAAATGACACAAAATCACATATTGGATGCACAAGATTGGTTAAAAACACTAATTGGATTAGAATAACTCTAGGGAGGACGAAAATGACCTAAATGTTCAACCAATGACACAAAATCACATATTGGATGCACAAGATTGGTTAAATACCCTAATTGGATTAGAATAAGCCTAGGGAGGACGAAAATAACCTAAATGTTCAACCAATGACACAAAATGACACAAAATCACATATTGGATGCACGAGATTGGTTAAAAACCCTAATTGGATTAGAATAAGCCTAGGGAGGACGAAAATGACCTAAATGTTCAACCAATGACACAAAATGACACAAAATCACATATTGGATGCACAAGATTGGTTAAAAACCCTAATTGGTTAAGAATAACCCTAGGGAGGACGAAAATGACCTAAATGTTCAACCAATGACACAAAATGACACAAAATCACATATTGGATGCACAAGATTGGTTAAAAACCCTAATTGGATTAGAATAAGCCTAGGGAGGACGAAAATGACCTAAATGTTCAACAAACGACACAAAATGACACAAAATCACATATTGGATGCACAAGATTGGTTAAAAACCCTTATTGGATTAGAATAAGCCTAGGGAGGACGAAAATGACCTAAATGTTCAACCAATGACACAAAATGACACAAAATCACATATTGGATGCTCAAGATTGGTTAAAAACCCTAATTTGATTAGAATTAGCCTAGGGAGGACGAAAATGACCTAAATGTTCAACCAATGACACAAAATGACACAAAATCACATATTGGATGCACAAGATTGGTTAAAAACCCTAATTGGATTAGAATAAGCCTAGGGAGGACGAAAATGACCGAAATGTTCAACCAATGACACAAAATCACATATTGGATGCTAAAGATTGGTTAAAAACCCTTATTGGATTAGAATAAGCCTAGGGAGGACGAAAATGACCTAAATGTTCAACCAATGACACAAAATGACACAAAATCACATATTGGATGCACAAGATTGGTTAAAAACCCTAATTGGATTAGAATAAGCCTAGGGAGGACGAAAATGACCTAAATGTTACACCAATGACACAAAATCACATATTGGATGCACAAGATTGGTTAAAAACCCTAATTGGATTAGAATAAGCCTAGGGAGGACGAAAATGACCTAAATGTTCAACCAATGACACAAAATCACATATTGGATGCACAAAATTGATTAAAAACCCTAATTGGATTAGAATAAGCCTAGGGAGGACGAAAATGACCTAAATGTTCAACCAATGACACAAAATCACATATTGGATGCACAAGATTGGTTAAAAACCCTAATTGGATTAGAATAAGCCTAGGGAAGACGAAAATGACCTAAATGTGCAACCAATGACACAAAATCACATATTGGATACACAAGATTGGTTAAAAACTCTAATTGGATTACAATAAGCCTAGGGAAGACGAAAATGACCTAAATGTGCAACCAATGACACAAAATCACATATTGGATGCACAAGATTGGTTAAAAACCCTAATTGGATTAGAATAAGCCTAGCGAGGACGAAAATGACCTAATTGGATTACCAATGACACAAAATCACTTATTATATGCACAAGATTGGTTAAAAACCATAATTGGATTAGAATAAGCCTAGGGAGGACGAAAATGACCTAAATGTTCAACCAATGACACAAAATGACACAAAATCACATATTGGATGCACAAGATTGGTTAAAAACCGTAATTGGATTAGAATAAGCCTAGGGACGACGAAAATGACCTAAATGTTCAACCAATGACACAAAATCACATATTGGATGCACAAGATTGGTTAAAAACCCTAATTGGATTAGAATAAGCCTAGGGAGGACAAAAATGACATAAATGTTCAACCAATGACACAAAATCACATATTGGATGCACAAGATTGGTTAAAAACCCTAATTGGATTAGAATAAGCCTAAGGAGGACGAATATGACCTAAATGTTCAACCAATGACACAAAATCACATATTGGATGCACAAGATTGGTTAAAAACCCTAATTGGATTAGAATAAGCCTAGCGAGGACGAAAATGACCTAATTGGATTACCAATGACACAAAATCACTTATTATATGCACAAGATTGGTTAAAAACCCCAATTTGATTAGACTAAGCCTAGGGAGAAAAAAAAATTACCTAAGTGTGCAACCAATGACACAAAATGTCACAAAATCACATATTGGATGCACAAGATTGGTTAAAAACCCTAATTGGATTAGAATAAGCCTAGGGAGGACGAAAATGACCTAAATGTTCAACCAGTGACCCAAAATGACACAAAATCACATATTGGATGCACAAGATTGGTTAAAAACCCTAATTGGATTAGAATAAGCCTAGCGAGGACGAAAATGACCTAATTGGAACACAAAATGACACAAAATCACAAATTGGATGCACAAGATTGGTTAAAAACCCTAATTGGATTAGAATAAGCCTAGCGAGGACGAAAATGACCTAAATGTTCAACCAGTGACCCAAAATGACACATAATCACATATTGGATGCACAAGATTGGTTAAAAACCCTAATTGGATTAGAATAAGCCTAGCGAGGATGAAAATGACCTAAATGTTCAACCAATGACACAAAATGACACAAAATCACATATTGGATGCACAAGATTGGTTAAAAACCCTAATTGGATTAGAATAAGCCTAGCGAGGACGAAAATGACCTAATTGGAACACAAAATGACACAAAATCACATATTGGATGCACAAGATTGGTTAAAAACCCTAATTGGATCAGAATAAGCCTAGCGAGGACGAAAATGACCTAATTGGATTACCAATGACACAAAATCACTTATTATATGCACAAGATTGGTTAAGAACCCTAATTGGCTTAGAATAAGCCTAGAGAGAAAAAAAATTACCTAAGTGTGCAACCAAAGACACAAAATGACACAAAATCACATATTGGATGCACAAGACTGGTTAAAAACCCTAATTGGATTAGAATAAGCCTAGGGAGGACGAAAATGACCTAAATGTGCAATCAATGACACAAAATCACATATTGGATGCACAAGATTGGTTAAAAACCCTAATTGGATTAGCATAAGCCTAGGGAGGACGGAAATGACCTTAATGTTCAACCAATGACACAAAATGACACAAAATCACATATTGGATGCACAAGATTGGTTAAAAACCCTAATTGGATTAGAATAAGCCTAGGGAGGACGAAAATGACCTAAATGTGCAACCACTGACACAAAATCACATATTGGATGCACAACATTGGTTAAAAACCCTAATTGGATTAGAATAAGACTAGTGAGGACGAAAAGGACCTAATTGGATTACCAATGACACAAAATGACACAAAATCACATATTGGATGCAAAAGATTGGTTACAAACCCTAATTGGATTAGAATAAGCCTAGGGAGGACGAAAATGACCTAAATGTTAAACCAGTGACCCAAAATGACACAAAATCACATATTGGATGCACAAGATTGGTTAAAAACCCTAATTGGATTAGAATAAGCCTAGCGAGGACGAAAATGACCTAATTGGAACACAAAATGACACAAAATCACATATTGGATGCACAAGATTGGTTAAAAACCCTAATTGGATCAGAATAAGCCTAGCGAGGACGAAAATGACCTAATTGGATTACCAATGACACAAAATCACTTATTATATGCACAAGATTGGTTAAGAACCCTAATTGGTTTAGAATAAGCCTAGGGAGAAAAAAAATTACCTAAGTGTGCAACCAATGACACAAAATGACACAAAATCACATATTGGATGCACAAGATTGGTTAAAAACCCTAATTAGATTAGAATAAGCCTAGGGAGGACGAAAATGACCTAAATGTTCAACCAGTGACCCAAAATGACACATAATCACATATTGGATGCACAAGATTGGTTAAAAACCCTAATTGGTTTAGAATAAGCCTAGCGAGGATGAAAATGACCTAAATGTTCAACCAATGACACAAAATGACACAAAATCACATACTGGATGCACAAGATTGTATAAAAACCCTAATTGGATTAGAATAAGCCTAGCGAGGACGAAAATGACCTAATTGGATTACCAATGACACAAAATCACTTATTATATGCACAAGATTGGTTAAGAACCCTAATTGGTTTAGAATAAGCCTAGGGAGAAAAAAAATTACCTAAGTGTGCAACCAATGACACAAAATGACACAAAATCACATATTGGATGCACAAGATTGGTTAAAAACCCTAATTAGATAAGAATAAGCCTAGGGAGGACGAAAATGACCTAAATGTTCAACCAGTGACCCAAAATGACACATAATCACATATTGGATGCACAAGATTGGTTAAAAACCCTAATTGGATTAGAATAAGCCTAGCGAGGATGAAAATGACCTAAATGTTCAACCAATGACACAAAATGACACAAAATCACATACTGAATGCACAAGATTGTTTAAAAACCCTAATTGGATTAGAATAAGCCTAGCGAGGACGAAAATGACCTAATTGGATTACCAATGACACAAAATCACTTATTATATGCACAAGATTGGTTAAAAACCCTAATTGGATTAGAATAAAACTAGGGAGGACGAAAATGACCTAAATGTGCAACCAATGACATAATCTCATATTGGATGCCCAAGATTGGTTAAAAACCCTAATTGGATTAAAACAAGCCTAGGGATGACGAAAATGACCTAAATATTCAACCAATGACACAAAATGACACAAAATCACATATTGGATGCACAAGATTGTTTAAAAACCCTAATTGGATTAGAATAAAACTAGGGAGGACGAAAATGACCTAAATGTGCAACCAATGACATAATCTCATATTGGATGCCCAAGATTGGTTAAAAACCCTAATTGGATTAGAACAAGCCTAGGGAGGACGAAAATGACCTAAATATTCAACCAATGACACAAAATGACACAAAATCACATATTGGATGCACAAGATTGGTTAAAAACCCTAATTGGATTAGAATAAGCCTAGGGAGCACGAAAATGACCTAAATGTGCAACCAATGACACAAAATCACATATTGGATGCACAAGATTGGTTAAAAACCCTAATTGGATTACCATAAGCCTAGGGAAGACGAAAATAACCTAAATGTTCAACCAATGACACAAAATCACATATTGAATGCACAAGATTGGTTAAAAACCCTAATTAGATTAGAATAAGCCTAGGGAGGACGAAAATGACCTAAATGTGCAACCACTGACACAAAATCACATATTGGATGCACAAGATTGGTTAAAAACCCTAATTGGATTAGAATAAGCCTAGCGAGGACGAAAATGACCTAATTGGATTACCAATGGAACAAAATGACACAAAATCACATATTGGATACATAAGATTGGTTACAAACCCTAATTAGATTAGAATAAGCCTAGCGAGGACGAAAATGACCTAATTGGATTACCAATAACACAAAATCACTCATTATATGCACAAGATTGGTTAAAAACCCTAATTGGATTAGAATAAAACTAGGGAGGACGAAAATGACCTAAATGTGCAACCAATGACACAATCTCATATTGGATGCCCAAGATTGGTTAAAAACCCTAATTGGATTAGAATAAGCCTAGGGAGGACGAAAATGACCTAAATGTGCAACCACTGACACAAAATCACATATTGGATGCACAAGATTGGTTAAAAACCCTAATTGGATTAGAATAAGCCTAGCGAGGACGAAAATGACCTAATTGGATTACCAATGACACAAAATGACTTATTATATGCACAAGATTGGTTAAAAATCCTAATTGGATTAGAATAAGCCTAGGGAGGACGAAAATGTCCTAAATGTGCAACCAATGACACAAAATCACATATTGGATGCACAAGATTGGTTAAAAACCCTAATTGGATTAGCATAAGCCTAGGGAGGACGAAAATGACCTAAATGTTCAACCAATGACACAAAATGACACAAAATCACATATTGGATGCACAAGATTGGTTAAAAACCCTAATTGGATTAGAATAAGCCTCGGGAGGACGAAAATGACCTAAATGTGCAACCACTGACACAAAATCACATATTGGATGCACAAGATTGGTTAAAAACCCTAATTGGATTAGAATAAGCCTAGCGAGGACGAAAATGACCTAAATGTTCAACCAGTGACACAAAATGACACATAATCACATATTGGATGCACAAGATTGGTTAAAAACCCTAATTGGATTAGAATAAGCCTAGCGAGGATGAAAATGACCTAAATGTTCAACCAATGACACAAAATGACACAAAATCACATACTGGATGCACAAGATTGTTTAAAAACCCTAATTGGATTAGAATAAGCCTAGCGAGGACGAAAATGACCTAATTGGATTACCAATGACACAAAATCACTTATTATATGGACAAGATTGGTTTAAAACCCTAATTGGATTAGAATAAAACTAGGGAGGACGAAAATGACCTAATTGTGCAACCAATGACATAATCTCATATTGGATGCCTCTAATTGGATTAGAACAAGCCTAGGGAGGACGAAAATGACCTAAATATTCAACCAATGACACAAAATGACACAAAATCACATATTGGATGCACAAGATTGGTTAAAAACCCTAATTGGATTAGAATAAGCCTAGGGAGGACGAAAATGACCTAAATGTGCAACTAATGACACAAAATCACATATTGGATGCACAAGATTGGTTAAAAACCCTAATTGGATTAGAATAAGCCTAGGGAGGACGAAAATGACCTAAATGTGCAACCAATGACACAAAATCACATATTGGATGCAAAAGATTGGTTAAAAACCCTAATTGGATTAGAATAAGCCTAGCGAGGACGAAAATGACCTAATTGGATTACCAATGACACAAAATCACTTATTATATGCACAAGATTGGTTAAAAACGCTAATTGGATTAGAATAAGCCTAGCGAGGACGAAATTGACCTAAATGTGCAACCAATGACACAAAATCACATATTGGATGCAAAAGATTGATTAAAAACCCTAATTGGATTAGAATAAGCCTAGCGAGGACGAAAATGACCTAATTGGATTACCAATGACACAAAATCACTTATTATATGCACAAGATTGGATAAAAACCCTAATTGGATTAGAATAAGCCTAGGGAGGACGAAAATGACCTAAATGTGCAACCAATGACACAAAATCACATATTGGATGCACAAGATTGGTTAAAAACCCTAATTGGATTAGAATAAGCATAGGGAGGACGAAAATGACCTAAATGTGCAACCAATGACACAAAATCACATATTGGATGCACAAGATTGGTTAAAAACCCTAATTGGATTAGAATAAGCCTAGGGAGGTCAAAAATGACCAAAATGTTCAACCTATGACAGAAAATGACACAAAATCACATATTTGATGACAAGATTGGATAAAAACCCTAATTGGATTAGAATATGCCTAGGGAGGACGAAAATGACCTAAATGTTCAACCAATGACACAAAATCACATATTGGATGCACAAGATTGGTTAAAAACCCTAATTGGATTAGAATAAGCCTAGCGAGGACGAAAATGACCTAATTGGATTACCAATGACACAAAATCACTTATTATATGCATAGATTGGTTAAAAACCCTAATTGGATTAGAATAAGCCTAGGGAGGACGAAAATGACCTAAATGTTCAACCAATGACATAAAATGACAGAAAATCACATATTGGATGCACAAGATTGGTTAAAAACCGTAATTGGATTAGAATAAGCCTAGGGACGACGAAAATGACCTAAATGTTCAACCAATGACACAAAATCACTTATTATATGCACAAGATTGGTTAAAAACCCTAATTGGATTAGAATAAGCCTAGGGAGGACGAAAATGACCTAAATGTTCAACCAATGACATAAAATGACACAAAATCACATATTGGATGCACAAGATTGGTTAAAAACCGTAATTGGATTAGAATAAGCCTAGGGACGACGAAAATGACCTAAATGTTCAACCAATGACACAAAATCACATATTGGATGCACAAGATTGGTTAAAAACCCTAATTGGATTAGAATAAGCCTAGCGAGGACGAAAATGACCTAATTGGATTACCAATGACACAAAATCACTTATTATATGCACAAGATTGGTTAAAAACCCTAATTGGATTAGAATAAGCCTAGGGAGGATGGAAATGACCTAAATGTGCAACCAATGACACAAAATCACATATTGGATGCACAAGATTGGTTAAAAACCCTAATTGGATTAGAATAAGCCTAGGGAGGACGAAAATGACCTAAATGTTCAACCAATGACACAAAATCACATATTGGATGCACAAGATTGGTTAAAAACCCTAATTGCATTAGAATAAGCCTAGGGAGGACGAAAATGACCTAAATTTTCAACCAATGACACAAAATGACACAAAATCACATATTGGATGCACAAGATTGGTTAAAAACCGTAATTGGATTAGAATAAGCCTAGGGACGACGAAAATGACCTAAATGTTCAACCAATGACACAAAATCACATATTGGATGCACAAGATTGGTTAAAAACCCTAATTGGATTAGAATAAGCCTAGGGAGGACAAAAATGACATAAATGTTCAACCAATGACACAAAATCACATATTGGATGCACAAGATTGGTTAAAAACCCTAATTGGATTAGAATAAGCCTAAGGAGGACGAATATGACCTAAATGTTCAACCAATGACACAAAATCACATATTGGATGCACAAGATTGGTTAAAAACCCTAATTGGATTAGAATAAGCCTAGCGAGGACGAAAATGACCTAATTGGATTACCAATGACACAAAATCACTTATTATATGCACAAGATTGGTTAAAAACCCCAATTTGATTAGACTAAGCCTAGGGAGAAAAAAAAATTACCTAAGTGTGCAACCAATGACACAAAATCACATATTGGATGCACAAGATTGGTTAAAAACCCTAATTGGATTAGAATAAGCCCAGGGAGGACAAAAATGACCTAATTGGATTACCAATGACACAAAATCACTTATTATATGCACAAGATTGGTTAAGAACCCTAAGTGGATTAGAATAAGCCTAGCGAGGACGAAAATGACCTAATTGGATTACCAATGACACAAAATCACTTATTATATGCACAAGATTGGTTAAAAACCCTAATTGGATTAGAATAAAACTAGGGAGGACGAAAATGACCTAAATGTGTAACCAATGACACAATCTCATATTGGATGCCCAAGATTGGTTAAAAACCCTAATTGGATTAGAACAAGCCTAGGGAGGACGAAAATGACCTAAATATTCAACCAATGACACAAAATGACACAAAATCACATATTGGATGCACAAGATTGGTTAAAAACCCTAATTGGATTAGAATAAGCCTAGGGAGGACGAAAATGACCTAAATATGCAACCAATGACACAAAATCACATATTGGATGCACAAGATTGGTTAAAAACCCTAATTGGATTAGAATAAGCCTAGCGAGGACAAAAATGACCTAATTGGATTACCAATGACACAAAATCACTCATTATATGCACAAGATTGGTTAAAAACCCTAATTGGATTAGAATAAAACTAGGGAGGACGAAAATGACCTAAATGTGCAACCAATGACACAATCTCATATTGGATGCCCAAGATTGGTTAAAAACCCTAATTGGATTAGAACAAGCCTAGGGGGGACGAAAATGACCTAAATATTCAACCAATGACACAAAATGACACAAAATCACATATTGGATGCACAAGATTGGTTAAAAACCCTAATTGGATTAGAATAAGCCTAGGGAGGACGAAAATGACCTAAATGTGCAACCATTGACACAAAATCACATATTGGATGCACAAGATTGGTTAAAAACCCTAATTGGATTAGAATAAGCCTAGCGAGGACAAAAATGACCTAATTGGATTACCAATGACACAAAATCACTCATTATATGCACAAGATTGGTTAAAAACCCTAATTAGATTAGAATAAAACTAGGGAGGACGAAAATGACTTAAATGTGCAACCAATGACACAATCTCATATTGGATGCCCAAGATTGGTTAAAAACCCTAATTGGATTAGAACAAGCTTAGGGAGGACGAAAATGACCTAAATATTCAACCAATGACACAAAATGACACAAAATCACATATTGGATGCACAAGATTGGTTAAAAACCCTAATTGGATTAGAATAAGCCTAGGGAGGACGAAAATGACCTAAATGTGCAACCAATGACACAAAATCACATATTGGATGCACAAGATTGGTTAAAAACCCTAATTGGATTAGAATAAGCCTAGGGAGGACGAAAATAACCTAAATTTTCAACCAATGACACAAAATGACACAAAATCACATATTAGATGCACAAGATTGGTTAAAAACCCTAATTGGATTAGAATAAGCCTAGCGAGGACGAAAATGACCTAATTGGATTACCAATGACACAAAATCACTTATTATATGCACAAGATTGGTTAAAAACCCTAATTGGATTAGAATAAGCCTAGGGAGGACGAAAATGACCTAAATGTGCAATCAATGACACAAAATCACATATTGGTTGCACAAGATTGGTTAAAAACCCTTATTGGATTACAACAAGCCTAGGGAGGACGAAAATAACCTAAATATTCAACCAATGACACAAAATGACACAAAATCACATATTGGATGCACAAGATTGGTTAAAAACCCTAATTGGATTAGAATAAGCCTAGGGAGGACGAAAATGACCTAAATTTAGAACCAATGACACAAAATCACATATTGGATCCAAAAGATTGGTTAAAAACCCTAATTGGATTAGCATAAGCCTAGGGAGGACGAAAATGACCTAAATGTTCAACCAATCACACAAAATGACACAAAATCCCATATTGGATGCACAAGATTGGTTAAAAACCCTAATTGGATTAGAATAAGCCTAGCGAGGACGAAAATGACCTAATTGGATTACCAATGACACAAAATGAAACAAAATCACATATTGGATGCACAAGATTGGTTACAAACCCTAATTGGGTTAGAATAAGCCTAGCGAGGACGAAAATGACCTAATTGGATTACCAATGACCCAAAATGACACAAAATCACATATTGGATGCACAAGATTGGTTAAAAACCCTAATTGGATTAGAATAAGCCTAGCGAGGACGAAAATGACCTAATTGGAACACAAAATGACACAAAATCACATATTGGATGCACAAGATTGGTTAAAAACCCTAATTGGATCAGAATAAGCCTAGCGAGGACGAAAATGACCTAATTGGATTACCAATGACACAAAATCACTTATTATATGCACAAGATTGGTTAAGAACCCTAATTGGTTTAGAATAAGCCTAGGGAGAAAAAAAATTACCTAAGTGTGCAACCAATGACACAAAATCACATATTGGATGCACAAGATTGGTTAAAAACCCTAATTAGATTAGAATAAGCCTAGGGAGGACGAAAATGACCTAAATGTTCAACCAATGACACAAAATGACACAAAATCACATACTGGATGCACAAGATTGTTTAAAAACCCTAATTGGATTAGAATAAGCCTAGCGAGGACGAAAATGACCTAATTGGATTACCAATGACACAAAATCACATATTATATGCACAAGATTGGTAAAACCCTAATTGGATTAGAATAAAACTAGGGAGGACGAAAATGATCTAAATGTGCAACCAATGACATAATCTCATATTGGATACCCAAGATTGGTTAAAAACCCTAATTGGATTAGAACAAGCCTAGGGAGGACGAAAATGACCTAAATATTCAACCAATGACACAAAATCACATATTGGATGCACAAGATTGGTTAAAAACCCTAATTGGATTAGAATAAGCCTAGGGAGGACGAAAATGACCTAAATATTCAACCAATGACACAAAATCACATATTGGATGCACAAGATTGGTTAAAAACACTAATTGGATTAGAATAACTCTAGGGAGGACGAAAATGACCTAAATGTTCAACCAATGACACAAAATCACATATTGGATGCACAAGATTGGTTAAAAACCCTAATTGGATTAGAATAAGCCTAGGGAGGTCGAAAATGACCTAAATGTTCAACCAATGACGCAAAATCTCATATTGGATTCCCAAGATTGGTTAAAAACCTTAATTGGATTAGAATAAGCCTAGGGAGGACGAAAATGACCTAAATGTTCAACCAATGACACAAAATCACATATTGGATGCACAAGATTAGTTAAAAACCCTAATTGGATTAGAATAAGCCTAGGGTGGACGAAAATGACCTAAATGTTCAACCAATGACACAAAATGACACAAAATCACATATTGGATGCACAAGATTGGTTAAAAACCCTAATTGGATTAGAATAAGCCTAGGGAGGACAAAAATGACCTAAATGTTCAACCAGTGTCCGAAAATGACACAACATCACATATTGGATGCACAAGATTGGTTAAAAACCCTAATTGGATCAGAATAAGCCTAGCGAGGACGAAAATGACCTAATTGGATTACCAATGACACAAAATCACTTATTATATGCACAAGATTGGTTAAGAACCCTAATTGGATTAGAATAAGCCTAGAGAGAAAAAAAATTACCTAAGTGTGCAACAAATGACACAAAATGACACAAAATCACATATTGGATGCACAAGACTGGTTAAAAACCCTAATTGGATTAGAATAAGCCTAGGGAGGACGAAAATGACCTAAATGTGCAATCAATGACACAAAATCACATATTGGATGCACAAGATTGGTTAAAAACCCTAATTGGATTAGCATAAGCCTACGGAGGACGAAAATGACCTAAATGTTCAACCAATGACACAAAATGACACAAAATCACATATTGGATGCACAAGATTGGTTAAAAACCCTAATTGGATTAGAATAAGCCTAGGGAGGACGAAAATGACCTAAATGATCAACCAAATGACACAAAATCACATATTGGATGCACAAGATTGGTTAAAAACACTAATTGGATTAGAATAACTCTAGGGAGGACGAAAATGACCTAAATGTTCAACCAATGACACAAAATCACATATTGGATGCACAAGATTGGTTAAAAACCCTAATTGGATTAGAATAAGCCTAGGGAGGACGAAAATGACCTCAATGTTCAACCAATGACGCAAAATCACATATTGGATTCCAAAGATTGGTTAAAAACCTTAATTGGATTAGAATAAGCCTAGGGAGGACGAAAATGACCTAAATGTTCAACCAATGACACAAAATCACATATTGGATGCAC
>JBBPBQ010020321.1:11296208-11311594 GCA_037974755.1 Cicer yamashitae | reverse complement strand
CGAAAATGACCTAAATGTTCAACCAATGACGCAAAATCTCATATTGGATTCCCAAGATTGGTTAAAAACCTTAATTGGATTAGAATAAGCCTAGGGAGGACGAAAATGACCTAAATGTTCAACCAATGACACAAAATCACATATTGGATGCACAAGATTGGTTAAAAACCCTAATTGGATTAGAATAAGCCTAGGGTGGACGAAAATGACCTAAATGTTCAACCAATGACACAAAATGACACAAAATCACATATTGGATGCATCAGATTGGTTAAAAACCTTAATTGGATTAGAATAAGCCTCGGGAGGACGAAAATGACCTAAATGTTCAACCAATGACACAAAATGACACAAAATCACATATTGGATGCACAAGATTGGTTAAAAACACTAATTGGATTAGAATAGCTCTAGGGAGGACGAAAATGACCTAAATGTTCAACCAATGACACAAAATCACATATTGGATGCACAAGATTGGTTAAAAACCCTAATTGGATTAGAATAAGCCTAGGGAGGACGAAAATGACCTAAATGTTCAACCAATGACACAAAATCACATATTGGATGCACAAGATTGGTTAAAAACCCTAATTGGAATAGAAAAAGCCTAGAGAGGACGAAAATGACCTAAATGTTCAACCAATGACACAAAATGACACAAAATCATGTATTGGATGCACAAGATTGTTTAAAAACCCTAATTGGATTAGAATAAGCCTTGGGAGGACGAAAATGACCTAAATGTTCAACCAATGACACAAAATGACACAAAATCACATATTGGATGCACAAGATTGGTTAAAAACACTAATTGGATTAGAATAAGCCTAGGGAGGACGAAAATGACCTAAATGTGCAACCACTGACACAAAATCACATATTGGATGCACAAGATTGGTTAAAAACCCTAATTGGATTAGAATAAGCCTAGCGAGGACGAAAATGACCTAAATGTTCAACCAGTGACCCAAAATGACACATAATCACATATTGGATGCACAAGATTGGTTAAAAACCCTAATTGGATTAGAATAAGCCTAGCGAGGATGAAAATGACCTAAATGTTCAACCAATGACACAAAATGACACAAAATCACATACTGGATGCACAAGATTGTTTAAAAACCCTAATTGGATTAGAATAAGCCTAGCGAGGACGAAAATGACCTAATTGGATTACCAATGACACAAAATCACTTATTATATGCACAAGATTGGTTAAAAACCCTAATTGGATTAGACTAAAACTAGGGAGGACGAAAATGACCTAAATGTGCAACCAATGACACAATCTCATATTGGATGCCCAAGATTGGTTAAAAACCCTAATTGGATTAGAACAAGCCTAGGGAGGACGAAAATGACCTAAATATTCAACCAATGACACAAAATGACACAAAATCACATATTGGATGCACAAGATTGGTTAAAAACCCTAATTGGATTAGAATAAGCCTAGGGAGGACGAAAATGACCTAAATATGCAACCAATGACACAAAATCACATATTGGATGCACAAGATTGGTTAAAAACCCTAATTGGATTAGAATAAGCCTAGCGAGGACAAAAATGACCTAATTGGATTACCAATGACACAAAATCACTCATTATATGCACAAGATTGGTTAAAAACCCTAATTGGATTAGAATAAAACTAGGGAGGACGAAAATGACCTAAATGTGCAACCAATGACACAATCTCATATTGGATGCCCAAGATTGGTTAAAAACCCTAATTGGATTAGAACAAGCCTAGGGGGGACGAAAATGACCTAAATATTCAACCAATGACACAAAATGACACAAAATCACATATTGGATGCACAAGATTGGTTAAAAACCCTAATTGGATTAGAATAAGCCTAGGGAGGACGAAAATGACCTAAATGTGCAACCATTGACACAAAATCACATATTGGATGCACAAGATTGGTTAAAAACCCTAATTGGATTAGAATAAGCCTAGCGAGGACAAAAATGACCTAATTGGATTACCAATGACACAAAATCACTCATTATATGCACAAGATTGGTTAAAAACCCTAATTAGATTAGAATAAAACTAGGGAGGACGAAAATGACTTAAATGTGCAACCAATGACACAATCTCATATTGGATGCCCAAGATTGGTTAAAAACCCTAATTGGATTAGAACAAGCTTAGGGAGGACGAAAATGACCTAAATATTCAACCAATGACACAAAATGACACAAAATCACATATTGGATGCACAAGATTGGTTAAAAACCCTAATTGGATTAGAATAAGCCTAGGGAGGACGAAAATGACCTAAATGTGCAACCAATGACACAAAATCACATATTGGATGTACAAGATTGGTTAAAAACCCTAATTGGATTAGAATAAGACTAGGGAGGACGAAAATGACCTAAATGTTCAACCAAAGACACAAAATGACACAAAATCACATATTGGATGCACAAGATTGGTTAAAAACCCTAATTGGATTAGAATAAGCCTAGCGAGGACGAAAATGACCTAATTGGATTACCAATGACACAAAATCACTTATTCTATGCACAAGATTGGTTAAAAACCCTAATTGGATTAGAATAAAACTAGGGAGGAAGAAAATGACCTAAATGTGCAACCAATGACACAATCTCATATTGGATGCCCAAGATTGGTTAAAAACCCTAATTGGATTAGAACAAGCCTAGGGAGGACGAAAATGACCTAAATATTCAACCAATGTCACAAAATCAGATATTGGATGCACAAGATTGGTTAAGAACCCTAATTGGATTAGAATAAGCCTAGGGAGGACGAAAATGACCTAAATGTTCAACTAGTGACCCAAAATGACACAAAATCACATATTGGATGCACAAGATTGGTTAAAAACCCTAATTGGATTAGAATAAGCCTAGCGAGGACGAAAATGACCTAATTGGAACACAAAATGATACAAAATCACATATTGGATGCACAAGATTTGTTAAAAACCTTAATTGGATCAGAATAAGCCTAGCGAGGACAAAAATGACCTAATCGGATTACCAATGACACAAAATCACTTATTATATGCACAAGATTGGTTAAGAACCCTAATTGGATTAGAATAAGCCTAGGGAGAAAAAAAATTACCTAAGTGTGCAACAAATGACACAAAATGACACAAAATCACATATTGGATGCACAAGATTGGTTAAAAACCCTAATTGGATTAGAATAAGCCTACGGAGGACGAAAATGACCTAAATGTTCATCCAGAGACCCAAAATGACACATAATCACATATTGGATGCACAAGATTGGTTAAAAACCCTAATTGGATTAGAATAAGCCTAGCGAGGATGAAAATGACCTAAATGTTCAACCAATGACACAAAATGACACAAAATCACATACTGAATGCACAAGATTGTTTAAAAACCCTAATTGGATTAGAATAAGCCTAGCGAGGACGAAAATGACCTAATTGGATTACCAATGACACAAAATCACTTATTATATGCGCAAGATTGGTTAAAAACCCTAATTGGATTAGAATAAAACTAGGGAGGACGAAAATGACCTAAATGTGCAACCAATGACATAATCTCATATTGGATGCCCAAGATTGGTTAAAAACCCTAATTGGATTAAAACAAGCCTAGGGAGGACGAAAATGACCTAAATATTCAACCAATGACACAAAATGACACAAAATCACATATTGGATGCACAAGATTGGTTAAAAACCCTAATTGGATTAGAATAAGCCTAGGGAGGACGAAAATGACCTAAATGTGCAACCAATGACACATAATCCCATATTGGATGCACAAGATTGGTTAAAAACCCTAATTGGATTCAAATAAGCCTAGCGAGGACGAAAATGACCTAATTGGATTACCAATGACACAAAATCACTTATTATATGCACAAGATTGGTTAAAAACCCTAATTGGATTAGAGTAAGCCTAGCGAGGACGAAAATGACCTAATTGGATTACCAATGATACAAAATGACACAAAATCACATATTGGATGCATAAGATTGGTTACAAACCCAAATTGGATTAGAATAAGCCTAGCGAGGATGAAAATGACCTAATTGGATTACCAATGACACAAAATCACTTATTATATGCACAAGATTGGTTAAAAACCCTAATTGGATTAGAATAAAACTAGGGAGGACAAAATTGACCTAAATGTGCAACCAATGACACAATCTCATATTGGATGCCCAAGATTGGTTAAAAACCCTAATTGCATTAGAACAAGCCTAGGGAGGACGAAAATGACCTAAATATTCAACCAATGACACAAAATGACACAAAGTCACATATTGGATGCACAAGATTGGATAAAAAACCCTAATTGGATTAGAATAAGCCTAGGGAGGACGAAAATGACCTAAATGTGCAATCAATGACACAAAATCACATATTGGATGCCCAAGATTGGTTAAAAACCCTATTATGATTAGAATAAGCCTAGGGAGGACGAAAATGACCTAAATGTTCAACCAATGACACAAAATGACACAAAATCACATATTGGATGCACAAGATTAGTTAAAAACCCTAATTGGATTAGAATAAGCCTAGGGAGGACTAAAATGACCTAAATTTGCAGCCAATGACACAAAATCACATATTGGATGCACAAGATTGGTTAAAAACCCTAAATGGATTACAAAAAGCCTAGCGAGGACGAAAATGACCTAATTGGATTAGCAATGACACAAAATCACTTATTATATGCACAAGATTGGTTAAAAACCCTAATTGGATTAGAATAAAACTAGGGAGGACGAAAATGACCTAAATGTGCAACCAATGACATAATCTCATATTGGATGCCCAAGATTGGTTAAAAACCCTTATTGGATTACAACAAGCCTAGGGAGGACGAAAATAACCTAAATATTCAACCAATGACACAAAATGACACAAAATCACATATTGGATGCACAAGATTGGTTAAAAACCCTAATTGGATTAGAATAAGCCTAGCGAGGATGAAAATGACCTAATTGGATTACCAATGACACAAAATCACTTATTATATGCACAAGATTGGTTAAAAACCCTAATTGGATTAGAATAAAACTAGGGAGGACAAAATTGACCTAAATGTGCAACCAATGACACAATCTCATATTGGATGCCCAAGATTGGTTAAAAACCCTAATTGCATTAGAACAAGCCTAGGGAGGACGAAAATGACCTAAATATTCAACCAATGACACAAAATGACACAAAGTCACATATTGGATGCACAAGATTGGATAAAAAACCCTAATTGGATTAGAATAAGCCTAGGGAGGACGAAAATGACCTAAATGTGCAATCAATGACACAAAATCACATATTGGATGCCCAAGATTGGTTAAAAACCCTATTATGATTAGAGTAAGCCTAGGGAGGACGAAAATGACCTAAATGTTCAACCAATGACACAAAATGACACAAAATCACATATTGGATGCACAAGATTAGTTAAAAACCCTAATTGGATTAGAATAAGCCTAGGGAGGACTAAAATGACCTAAATTTGCAGCCAATGACACAAAATCACATATTGGATGCACAAGATTGGTTAAAAACCCTAAATGGATTACAAAAAGCCTAGCGAGGACGAAAATGACCTAATTGGATTAGCAATGACACAAAATCACTTATTATATGCACAAGATTGGTTAAAAACCCTAATTGGATTAGAATAAAACTAGGGAGGACGAAAATGACCTAAATGTGCAACCAATGACATAATCTCATATTGGATGCCCAAGATTGGTTAAAAACCCTTATTGGATTACAACAAGCCTAGGGAGGACGAAAATAACCTAAATATTCAACCAATGACACAAAATGACACAAAATCACATATTGGATGCACAAGATTGGTTAAAAACCCTAATTGGATTAGAATAAGCCTAGCGAGGATGAAAATGACCTAATTGGATTACCAATGACACAAAATCACTTATTATATGCACAAGATTGGTTAAAAACCCTAATTGGATTAGAATAAGCCTAGGGAGGACGAAAATGACCTAAATGTTCAACCAATGACATAAAATGACAGAAAATCACATATTGGATGCACAAGATTGGTTAAAAACCCTAATTGGATTAGAATAAGCCTAGGGAGGACGAAAATGACCTAAATGTTTAACCAATGACAGCAAATCACTTATTGGATGCCCAAGATTGGTTAAAAACCCTAATTGGATTAGAATAAGCCTAGGGAGGACGAAAATGACCTAAATGTTCAACCAATGACCCAAAATGACACAAAATCAGATATTGGATGCACAAGATTGGTTAAAAACCCTAATTGGATTAGAATAAAGCTAGGGAGGACGAAAATGACCTAAATGTTCAACCAATGGTACAAAATCACATATTTGATGCACAAGATTGGTTAAAAACCCTAATTGGATAAGAATAACCTTAGGGAGGACGAAAATGACCTAAATGTTCAACCAATGACACAAAATCACATATTGGATGCACAAGATTGGTTAAAAACCCTAATTGGATTAGAATAAGCCTAGGGAGGACGAAAATGACCTAAATGTTCAACCAATGACACAAAATCACATATTGGATGCACAAGATTGGTTAAAAACCCTAATTGGATTAGAATAAGCCTAGGGTGGACAAAAATGACCTAAATGTTCAACCAATGACACAAAATCACATATTGGATGCACAAGATTGGTTAAAAACCCTAATTGGATTAGAATAAGCCTAGGGAGGACAAAAATGACCTAAATGTTCAACCAATGACACAAAATCACATATTGGATGCACAAGATTGGTTAAAAACCCTAATTGGATTATAATAATCCTAGGGAGGACGAAAATGACCTAAATGTTCAACCAATGACACAAAATGACGGAAAATCACATATTGGATGCACAAGATTGGTTAAAAACCCTAATTGGATTAGAATAAGCCTAGGGAGGACAAAAATGACCTAAATGTTCAACCAATGACACAAAATGACAGAAAATCACATATTGGATGCACAAGATTGGTTAAAAACCCTAATTGGATTAGAATAAGCCTACGGAGGTCAAAAATGAACTAAATGTTCAACAAATGACACAAAATCACATATTTGATGCACAAGATTGGTTAAAAACCCTAATTGGATTAGAATAAGCCTAGGGAGGACAAAAATGACCTAAATATTCAACCAATGACACAAAATAAAATATTGGATGCACCAGATTGGTTAAAAACCCTAATTGGATTAGAATAAGCCTAGGGAGGACGAAAATGACCTAAATGTTCAACCAATGACACAAAATCACATATTGGATGCACAAGATTGGTTAAAAACCCTAATTGGATTAGAATAAGCCTATGGAGGACGAAAACGACCTAAATGTTCAACCAATGACACAAAATGACACAAAATCACATACTGGATGCACAAGATTGGTTAAAAACCCTAATTGGATTAGAATAAGCCTAGGGAGGACGAAAATGACCTAAATGTTCAACCAATGACACAAAATCACATATTGGATGCACAAGATTGGTTAAAAACCCTAATTGGATTAGAATAAGCCTATGGAGGACGAAAATGATCTATATGTTCAACCAACGACACAAAATGACACAAAATCACATATTGGATGCACAAGATTGGTCAAAAACCCTAATTGGATTAGAATAAGCCTAGGGAGGACAAAAATGACCTAAATATTCAACCAATGACACAAAATCACATATTGGATGCACAAGATTGGTTAAAAACCCTAATTGGATTAGAATAAGCCTAGAGAGGACGAAAATGACCTAAATGTTCAATCGATGACACAAAATGACATAAAATCACATACTGGATGCACAAGATTGGTTAAAAACCCTAATTGGATTAGAATAAGCCTAGGGAGGACGAAAATGACCTAAATGTTCAACCAATGACACAAAATCACATATTGGATGCACAAGATTGGTTAAAAACCCTAATTGGATTAGAATAAGCCTAAAGTGGACGAAAATGACCTAAATGTTCAACCAATGACACAAAATCACATATTGGATGCACAAGATTGGTTAAAAACCCTAATTGGATTAGAATAAGCCTAGGGAGGACGAAAATGACCTAAATGTTCAACCAATGACACAAAATCACATATTGGATGCACAAGATTGGTTAGAAACCCTAATTGGATTAGAATAATCCTTGGGAGGACAAAAATGACCTAAATGTTCAACCAATGACACAAAATCACATATAGGATGCACAAGATTGGTTAAAAACCCTAATTGGATTAGAATAAGCCTAGGGAGGACGAAAATGACCTAAATGTTCAACCAATGACACAAAATCACATATTGGAGGCACAAGATTGGTTAAAAACCCTAATTGGATTAGAATAAGCCTAGGGAGGACGAAAATGACCTAAATGTTCAACCAATGACACAAAATCACATATTGGATGCACAAGATTGGTTAAAAACCCTAATTGGATTAGAATAAGCCTAGGGAGGACGAAAATGACCTAAATGTTCAACCAATGACATAAAATGACACAAAATCACATATTGGATGCTCAAGATTGGTTAAAAACCCTAATTGGATTAGAATAAGCCTAGGGAGGACGAAAATGACCTAAATGTTCAACCAATGACACAAAATCACATATTGGATGCACAAGATTGGTTAAAAACCCTAATTGGATTAGAATAAGCCTAGGGAGGACGAAAATGACCTAAATGTTCAACCAAAGACACAAAATGACACAAAATCACATATTGGATGCACAAGATTGGTTAAAAACCCTAATTGGATTAGAATAAGCCTAGGGACGACGAAAATGACCTAAATGTTCAACCAATGACACAAAATAACATATTGGATGCACAAGATTGGTTAAAAACCCTAATTGGATTAGAATAAGCCTAGGGAGGACGAAAATGACCTAAATGTTCAACCAATGACACAAAATCACATATTGGATGCACAAGATTGGTTAAAAACCCTAATTGGATTAGAATAAGCCTAGGGAGGACGAAAATGACCTAAATGTTCAACCAATGACACAAAATCACATATTGGATGCACAAGATTGGTTAAAACCCCTAATTGGATTGGAATAAGCCTAGGTAGGACGAAAATGACCTAAATGTTCAACCAATGACACAAAATCACATATTGGATGCACAAGATTGGTTAAAAACCCTAATTGGATTAGAATAAGCCTAGGGACGACGAAAATGACCTAAATGTTCAACCAATGACACAAAATCACATATTGGATGCACAAGATTGGTTAAAAACCCTAATTAGATTAGAATAAGCCTAGGGAGGACGAAAATGACCTAAATGTTCAACCAATGACACAAAATGACACAAAATCACATACTGGATGCACAAGATTGTTTAAAAACCCTAATTGGATTAGAATAAGCCTAGCGAGGACGAAAATGACCTAATTGGATTACCAATGACACAAAATCACTTATTATATGCACAAGATTGGTTAAAAACCCTAATTGGATTAGACTAAAACTAGGGAGGACGAAAATGACCTAAATGTGCAACCAATGACACAATCTCATATTGGATGCCCAAGATTGGTTAAAAACCCTAATTGGATTAGAACAAGCCTAGGGAGGACGAAAATGACCTAAATATTCAACCAATGACACAAAATGACACAAAATCACATATTGGATGCACAAGATTGGTTAAAAACCCTAATTGGATTAGAATAAGCCTAGGGAGGACGAAAATGACCTAAATATGCAACCAATGACACAAAATCACATATTGGATGCACAAGATTGGTTAAAAACCCTAATTGGATTAGAATAAGCCTAGCGAGGACAAAAATGACCTAATTGGATTACCAATGACACAAAATCACTCATTATATGCACAAGATTGGTTAAAAACCCTAATTGGATTAGAATAAAACTAGGGAGGACGAAAATGACCTAAATGTGCAACCAATGACACAATCTCATATTGGATGCCCAAGATTGGTTAAAAACCCTAATTGGATTAAAACAAGCCTAGGGAGGACGAAAATGACCTAAATATTCAACCAATGACACAAAATGACACAAAATCACATATTGGATGCACAAGATTGGTTAAAAACCCTAATTGGATTAGAATAAGCCTAGGGAGGACGAAAATGACCTAAATGTGCAACCAATGACACATAATCCCATATTGGATGCACAAGATTGGTTAAAAACCCTAATTGGATTAGAATAAGCCTAGCGAGGACGAAAATGACCTAATTGGATTACCAATGACACAAAATCACTTATTATATGCACAAGATTGGTTAAAAACCCTAATTGGATTAGAATAAAACTAGGGAGGACGAAAATGACCTAAATGTGCAACCAATGACATAATCTCATATTGGATGCCCAAGATTGGTTAAAAACCCTTATTGGATTACAACAAGCCTAGGGAGGACGAAAATAACCTAAATATTCAACCAATGACACAAAATGACACAAAATCACATATTGGATGCACAAGATTGGTTAAAAACCCTAATTGGATTAGAATAAGCCTAGGGAGAACGAAAATGACCTAAATTTAGAACCAATGACACAAAATCACATATTGGATCCACAAGATTGGTTAAAAACCCTAATTGGATTAGCATAAGCCTAGGGAGGACGAAAATGACCTAAATGTTCAACCAATCACACAAAATGACACAAAATCCCATATTGGATGCACAAGATTGGTTAAAAACCCTAATTGGATTAGAATAAGCCTAGCGAGGACGAAAATGACCTAATTGGATTACCAATGACACAAAATGAAACAAAATCACATATTGGATGCACAAGATTGGTTACAAACCCTAATTGGGTTAGAATAAGCCTAGCGAGGACGAAAATGACCTAATTGGATTACCAATGACCCAAAATGACACAAAATCACATATTGGATGCACAAGATTGGTTAAAAACCCTAATTGGATTAGAATAAGCCTAGCGAGGACGAAAATGACCTAATTGGAACACAAAATGACACAAAATCACATATTGGATGCACAAGATTGGTTAAAAACCCTAATTGGATCAGAATAAGCCTATCGAGGACGAAAATGACCTAATTGGATTACCATAACACAAAATCACTTATTATATGCACAAGATTGGTTAAAAACCCTAATTGGATTAGAATAAGCCTAGGGAGAAAAAAAATTACCTATGTGTGCAACAAATGACACAAAATGACACAAAATCACATATTGGATGCACAAGATTGGTTAAAAACCCTAATTGGATTAGCATAAGCCTAGGGACGACGAAAATGACCTAAATGTTCAACCAATAACACAAAATCACATATTGGATGGACAAGATTGGTTAAAAACCCTAATTGGATTAGAATAAGCCTAGGGAGGACGAAAATGACCTAAATGTTCAACCAATGACACAAAATCACATATTGGATGCATAAGATTTGTTAAAAACCCTAATTGGATTAGAATAAGCATAGGGAGGACGAAAATGACCTAAATGTGCAACCAATGACACAAAATCACATATTGGATGCACAAGATTGGTTAAAAACCCTAATTGGATTAGAATAAGCCTAGGGAGGTCAAAAATGACCAAAATGTTCAACCTATGACAGAAAATGACACAAAATCACATATTTGATGACAAGATTGGATAAAAATCCTAATTGGATTAGAATATGCCTAGGGAAGACGAAAATGACCTAAATGTTCAACCAATGACACAAAATCACATATTGGATGCACAAGATTGGTTAAAAACCCTAATTGGATTAGAATAAGCCTAGCGAGGACGAAAATGACCTAATTGGATTACCAATGACACAAAATCACTTATTATATGCACAAGATTGGTTAAAAACCCTAATTGGATTAGAATAAGCCTAGGGAGGACGAAAATGACCTAAATGTGCAATCAATGACACAAAATCACATATTGGTTGCACAAGATTGGTTAAAAACCCTTATTGGATTACAACAAGCCTAGGGAGGACGAAAATAACCTAAATATTCAACCAATGACACAAAATGACACAAAATCACATATTGGATGCACAAGATTGGTTAAAAACCCTAATTGGATTAGAATAAGCCTAGGGAGGACGAAAATGACCTAAATTTAGAACCAATGACACAAAATCACATATTGGATCCAAAAGATTGGTTAAAAACCCTAATTGGATTAGCATAAGCCTAGGGAGGACGAAAATGACCTAAATGTTCAACCAATCACACAAAATGACACAAAATCCCATATTGGATGCACAAGATTGGTTAAAAACCCTAATTGGATTAGAATAAGCCTAGCGAGGACGAAAATGACCTAATTGGATTACCAATGACACAAAATGAAACAAAATCACATATTGGATGCACAAGATTGGTTACAAACCCTAATTGGGTTAGAATAAGCCTAGCGAGGACGAAAATGACCTAATTGGATTACCAATGACCCAAAATGACACAAAATCACATATTGGATGCACAAGATTGGTTAAAAACCCTAATTGGATTAGAATAAGCCTAGCGAGGACGAAAATGACCTAATTGGAACACAAAATGACACAAAATCACATATTGGATGCACAAGATTGGTTAAAAACCCTAATTGGATCAGAATAAGCCTAGCGAGGACGAAAATGACCTAATTGGATTACCAATGACACAAAATCACTTATTATATGCACAAGATTGGTTAAGAACCCTAATTGGTTTAGAATAAGCCTAGGGAGAAAAAAAATTACCTAAGTGTGCAACCAATGACACAAAATCACATATTGGATGCACAAGATTGGTTAAAAACCCTAATTAGATTAGAATAAGCCTAGGGAGGACGAAAATGACCTAAATGTTCAACCAATGACACAAAATGACACAAAATCACATACTGGATGCACAAGATTGTTTAAAAACCCTAATTGGATTAGAATAAGCCTAGCGAGGACGAAAATGACCTAATTGGATTACCAATGACACAAAATCACTTATTATATGCACAAGATTGGTTAAAAACCCTAATTGGATTAGACTAAAACTAGGGAGGACGAAAATGACCTAAATGTGCAACCAATGACACAATCTCATATTGGATGCCCAAGATTGGTTAAAAACCCTAATTGGATTAGAACAAGCCTAGGGAGGACGAAAATGACCTAAATATTCAACCAATGACACAAAATGACACAAAATCACATATTTGATGCACAAGATTGGTTAAAAACCCTAATTGGATTAGAATAAGCCTAGGGAGGACGAAAATGACCTAAATGTGCAACTAATGACACAAAATCACATATTGGATGCACAAGATTGGTTAAAAACCCTAATTGGATTAGAATAAGCCTAGCGAGGACAAAAATGACCTAATTGGATTACCAATGACACAAAATGACTTATTATATGCACAAGATTGGTTAAAAACCCTAATTGGATTAGAATAAGCCTAGGGAGGACGAAAATGTCCTAAATGTGCAACCAATGACACAAAATCACATATTGGATGCACAAGATTGGTTAAAAACCCTAGTTGGATTAGAATAAGCCTAGGGAGGACGAAAATGACCTAAATTTGCAATCAATGACACAAAATCACATATTGGATGCACAAGATTGGTTAAAAACCCTAATTGGATTACAATAAGCCTAGCGAGGACGAAAATGACCTAATTGGATTACCAATGACACAAAATGACACAAAATCACATATTGGATGCATAAGATTGGTTAAAAACCCTAATTGGATTAGAATAAGCCTAGGGAGGACGAAAATGACCTAAATGTTCAACCAGTGACCCAAAATGACACAAAATCACATATTGGATGCACAAGATTGGTTAAAAACCCTAATTGGATTAGAATAAGCCTAGCGAGGACGAAAATGACCTAATTGGAACACAAAATGACACAAAATCACAAATTGGATGCACAAGATTGGTTAAAAACCCTAATTGGATTAGAATAAGCCTAGCGAGGACGAAAATGACCTAAATGTTCAACCAGTGACCCAAAATGACACATAATCACATATTGGATGCACAAGATTGGTTAAAAACCCTAATTGGATTAGAATAAGCCTAGCGAGGATGAAAATGACCTAAATGTTCAACCAATGACACAAAATGACACAAAATCACATACTGGATGCACAAGATTGGTTAAAAACCCTAATTGGATTAGAATAAGCCTAGCGAGGACGAAAATGACCTAATTGGATTACCAATGACACAAAATCACTTATTATATGCACAAGATTGGTTAAAAACCCTAATTGGATTAGAATAAGCCAAGGGAGGACGAAAATGACCTAAATGTTCAACCAATGACACAAAATCACATATTGGATGCACAAGATTGGTTAAAAACCCTAATTGGATTAGAATAAGCCTAGGGAGGACGAAAATGACCTAAATGTGCAACTAATGACACAAAATCACATATTGGATGCACAAGATTGGTTAAAAACCCTAATTGGATTAGAATAAGCCTAGCGAGGACAAAAATGACCTAATTGGATTACCAATGACACAAAATGACTTATTATATGCACAAGATTGGATAAAAACCCTAATTGGATTAGAATAAGCCTAGCGAGGACGAAAATGACCTAATTGGATTACCAATGACACAAAATCACTTATTATATGCACAAGATTGGTTAAAAACCCTAATTTGATTAGACTAAGCCTAGGGAGAAAAAAAAATTACCTAAGTGTGCAACCAATGACACAAAATCACATATTGGATGCACAAGATTGGTTAAAAACCCTAATTGGATTAGAATAAGCCTAGGGAGGACAAAAATGACCTAATTGGATTACCAATGACACAAAATCACTTATTATATGCACAAGATTGGTTAAGAACCCTAATTGGATTAGAATAAGCTTAGCGAGGACGAAAGTGACCTAATTGGATTACCAATGACACAAAATCACTTATTATATGCACAAGATTGGTTAAAAACCCTAATTGGATTAGAATAAAACTAGGGAGGACGGAAATGACGTAAATGTGTAACCAATGACACAATCTCATATTGGATGCCCAAGATTGGTTAAAAACCCTAATTGGATTAGAACAAGCCTAGGGAGGACGAAAATGACCTAAATATTCAACCAATGACACAACATGACACAAAATCACATATTGGATGCACAAGATTGGTTAAAAACCCTAATTGGATTAGAATAAGCCTAGCGAGGACGAAGATGACCTAATTGGAACACAAAATGACACAAAATCACATATTGGATGCACAAGATTGGTTAAAAACCCTAATTGGATTAGAATAAGCCTAGGGAGGACGAAAATGACCTAAATGTTCAACCAGTGGCCCAAAATGACTCATAATCACATATTGGATGCACAAGATTGGTTAAAAACCCTAATTGGATTAGAATAA
>JBBPBQ010020321.1:11262026-11275416 GCA_037974755.1 Cicer yamashitae | reverse complement strand
AATGACACAAAATCACATATTGGATGCACAAGATTGGTTGAAAACCCTAATTGGATTAGAATAAGCCTAGGGAGGACGAAAATGACCTAAATGTGCAACCACTGACACAAAATCACATATTTGATGCACAAGATTGGTGAAAAACCCTAATTGGATTAGAATAAGCCTAGCGAGGACGAAAATGACCTAATTGGATTACCAATGACACAAAATGACACAAAATCACATATTGGATGCATAAGATTGGTTAAAAACCCTAATTGGATTAGAATAAGCCTAGCGAGGACAAAAATGACCTAATTGGATTACCGATGACACAAAATCACTTATTATATGCACAAGATTGGTTAAAAACCCTAATTGGATTAGAATTAGTCTAGGGAGGACGAAAATGACCTAAATGTGCATCCAATGACACAAAATCACATATTGGATGAACAAGATTGGTTAAAAACCCTAATTGGATTAGCAGAAGCCTAGTGAGGACGAAAATGACCTAAATATTCAACCAATGACACAAAATGACACAAAGTCACATATTAGATGCACAAGATTGGTTAAAAACCCTAATTGGATTAGAATAAGCCTAGGGAGCACGAAAATGACCTTAATGTGCAACCAATGACACAAAATCACATATTGGATGCACAAGATTGGTTAAAAACCCTAATTGGATTACCATGAGCCTAGGGAAGACGAAAATAACCTAAATGTTCAACCAATGATACAAAATCACATATTGGATGCACAAGATTGGTTAAAAACGCTAATTGGATTAGAATAAGCCTAGCGAGGACGAAAATGAACTAATTGGATTACCAATGACACAAAATTACTTATTATATGCACAAGATTGGTTAAAAACCCTAATTGGATTAGAGTAAGCCTAGCGAGGACGAAAATGACCTAATTGGATTACCAATGATACAAAATGACACAAAATCACATATTGGATGCATAAGATTGGTTACAAACCCAAATTGGATTAGAATAAGCCTAGCGAGGACGAAAATGACCTAATTGGATTACCAATGACACAAAATCACTTATTATATGCACAAGATTGGTTAAAAACCCTAATTGGATTAGAATAAGCCTAGGGAGTACGAAAATGACCTAAAGGTGCAACCAATGACAAAAAATCACATATTGGATGCCCAAGATTGGTTAAAAACCCTAATTGGATTAGAAAAATCCTAGGGAGGACGAAAATGACCTAAATATTCAACTAATGACACAAAATGACACAAAATCACATATTGGATGCACTAGATTGGATAAAATCCCTAATTGGATTAGAATAAGCATGTGGAGGACGACAATGACCTAAATGTTAAACCAATGACACAAAATCACATATTGGATGCACAAGATTGGTTAAAAACCCTAATTGGATTAGAATAAGCCAAGGGAGGTCAAAATTGACCTAAATGTTCAACCAATGACAGAAAATGACACAAAATCACATATTTGATTGACAAGATTGGATAAAAACCCTAATTGGATTAGAATAAGCCTAAGGAGGACGAAAATGACCTAAATGTTCAACCAATGACACAAAATGACACAAAATCACATATTGGATGCACAAGATTGTTTAAAAACCCTAATTGGATTAGAATGAGCCTAGGGAGGACGAAAATGACCTAAATGTTCAACCAGTGACCCAAAATGACACAAAATCACATATTGGATGCACAAGATTGGTTAAAAACCCTAATTGGATTAGAATAAGCCTAGCGAGGACGAAAATGACCTAAATGTTCATCCAATGACACAAAATGACACAAAATCACATATGGGATGCACAAGATTGTTTAAAAACCCTAATTGGATTAGAATAAGCCTAGCGAGGACGAAAATGACCTAATTGGATTACCAATGACACAAAATCACTTATTATATGCACAAGATTGGTTAAAAACCCTAATTGTATTAGAATAAGCCTAGGAAGGACGAAAATGACCTAAATGTGCAACCAATGACACATAATCACATATTGGATGCACAAGATTGGATAAAAACCCTAATTGGATTAGCATAAGCCCAGGGAGGACGAAAATGACCTAAATGTTCAACCAATGACACAAAATCACATATTGGATGCACAAGATTGGTTAAAAACCCTAATTGTATTAGAATAAGCCTAGGAAGGACGAAAATGAACTAAATGTGCAACCAATGACACAAAATCACATATTGGATGCACAAGATTGGATAAAAACCCTAATTGGATTAGCATAAGCCTAGGGAGGACGAAAATGACCTAAATGTTCAACCAATGACACAAAATCACATATTGGATGCACAAGATTGGTTAAAAACCCTAATTGGATTAGAATAAGCCTAGGGAGGACGAAAATAACCTAAATGTGCAACCACTGACACAAAACCACATATTGGATGCACAAGATTGGTTAAAAACACTAATTGGATTAGAATAAGCCTAGCGAGGACGAAAATGACCTAATTGGATTACCAATGACACAAAATTACTTATTATATGCACAAGATTGGTTAAAAACCCTAATTGGATTAGAATAAGCCTAGGGAGGACGAAAATGACCTAAATGTTCAACCAATGACACAAAATGACACAAAATCACATATTGGATGCACAAGATTGTTTAAAAAACCTAATTTGATTAGAATAAGCCTAGGTAGGACGAAAATGACCTAAATGTTCAACCAGTGACACAAAATGACACAAAATCACTTATTATATGCACAAGATTGATCAAAAACCCTAATTGGATTAGAATAAGCCTAGGGACTACGAAAATGACCTAAATGTTCAACCAATGACACAAAATCACATATTGGATGCACAAGATTGTTTAAAAACCCTAATTGTATTAGAATAAGCCTAGCTAGGAAGAAAATGACCTAATTGGATTACCAATGACACAAAATCACTTATTATATGCACAAGATTGGTTAAAAACCCTAATTGGATTAGAATAAGCCTAGGGAGGACGAAAATGACCTAAATGTGCAACCAATGACACAAAATCACATATTGGATGCACAAGATTGGTTAAAAACCCTAAATTGATTAGAATAAGCCTAGGGAGGACGAAAATGACCTAAATGTTCACCCAATGACACAAAATCACATATTGGATGCACAAGATTGGTTAAAAACCCTAATTGGATTAGAATAAGCCTAGGGAGGACGAAAATGACCTAAATGTGCAACCAATGACACAAAATCACATATTGGATGCACAAGATTGGTTAAAAATCCAAATTGGATTAAAATAAGCCTAGGGAGGACGAAAATTACCTAAATGTTCAACCAATGACAAAAAATGACACAAAATCACATATTTGATGCATAAGATTGGTTAAAAACCCTAATTGGATTAGAATAAGCCTAGCGAGAACGAAAATGACCTAATTGGATTACCAATGACATAAAATCACTTATTATATGCACAAGATTAGTTAAAAACCCTAATTGGATTAGAATAAGCCTAGGGAGGACGAAAATGACCTAAATGTGCAACCAATGACACAAAATCACATATTGGATGCACAAGATTGGTTAAAAACCCTAATTGGATTAGAATAAGCCTAGAGAGGACGAAAATGACCTAAATGTGCAACCAATGACACAAAATCACATATTGGATGCACAAGATTGGTTAAAAACCCTAATTGGATTACAATAAGCCTAGCGAGGACGAAAATGACCTAATTGGAATACCAATGACACAAAATGACACAAAATCACATATTGGATGCATAAGATTGGTTAAAAACCCTAATTGGATTAGAATAAGCCTACAGAGGACGAAAATGACCTAATTGGATTACCAATGACACAAAATGACTAATTATATGCACAAGATTGGTTAAATAACCTAATTGGATTAGAATACGCCTAGGGAGTACGAAAATGACCTAAAGGTGCAATCAATGACAAAAAATCACATATTGGATGCCCAAGATTGCTTAAAAACCCTAATTGGATTAGAACAAGCCTAGGGAGGACTAAAATGACCTAAATATTCAACTAATGACACAAAATGACACAAAATCTCATATTGGATGCACAAGATTGGTTAAAAACCCTAATTGGATGAGAATAAGCCTAGGGAGGACGAAAATGACCTAAATGTTCAACCAGTGACCCAAAATCACACAAAATCACATATTGGATGCACAAGATTGGTTAAAAACCCTAATTGGATTAGAATACGCCTAGGGAGGACGAAATGACCTAATTGGATTACCAATGACACAAAATAACTTATTATATGCACAAGATTGGTTAAAAACCCTAATTGGATTAGAATAAGCCTAGGGAGGACGAAAATGACCTAAATGTGCAACCAATGACACAAAATCACATATTGGATGCACAAGATTGGTTAAAAATCCAAATTGGATTAAAATAAGCCTAGGGAGGACGAAAATTACCTAAATGTTCAACCAATGACAAAAAATGACACAAAATCACATATTTGATGCATAAGATTGGTTAAAAACCCTAATTGGATTAGAATAAGCCTAGCGAGAACGAAAATGACCTAATTGGATTACCAATGACATAAAATCACTTATTATATGCACAAGATTAGTTAAAAACCCTAATTGGATTAGAATAAGCCTAGGGAGGACGAAAATGACCTAAATGTGCAACCAATGACACAAAATCACATATTGGATGCACAAGATTGGTTAAAAACCCTAATTGGATTAGAATAAGCCTAGAGAGGACGAAAATGACCTAAATGTGCAACCAATGACACAAAATCACATATTGGATGCACAAGATTGGTTAAAAACCCTAATTGGATTACAATAAGCCTAGCGAGGACGAAAATGACCTAATTGGAATACCAATGACACAAAATGACACAAAATCACATATTGGATGCATAAGATTGGTTAAAAACCCTAATTGGATTAGAATAAGCCTACAGAGGACGAAAATGACCTAATTGGATTACCAATGACACAAAATGACTAATTATATGCACAAGATTGGTTAAATAACCTAATTGGATTAGAATACGCCTAGGGAGTACGAAAATGACCTAAAGGTGCAATCAATGACAAAAAATCACATATTGGATGCCCAAGATTGCTTAAAAACCCTAATTGGATTAGAACAAGCCTAGGGAGGACTAAAATGACCTAAATATTCAACTAATGACACAAAATGACACAAAATCTCATATTGGATGCACAAGATTGGTTAAAAACCCTAATTGGATGAGAATAAGCCTAGGGAGGACGAAAATGACCTAAATGTTCAACCAGTGACCCAAAATCACACAAAATCACATATTGGATGCACAAGATTGGTTAAAAACCCTAATTGGATTAGAATACGCCTAGGGAGGACGAAATGACCTAATTGGATTACCAATGACACAAAATAACTTATTATATGCACAAGATTGGTTAAAAACCCTAATTGGATTAGAATAAGCCTAGGGAGGACGAAAATGACCTAAATGTGCAACCAATGACACAAAATCACATATTGGATGCACAAGATTGGTCAAAAACCCTAATTGGATTAGAATAAGCCTAGGGAGGACGAAAATGACCTAAATGTTCAACCAATGACACAAAATCACATATTGGATGCACAAGATTGGTTAAAAACCCTAATTGGATTAGAATAAGCCTAGGGAGGACGAAAATGACCTAAATGTTCAACTAGTGACCCAAAATCACACAAAATCACATATTGGATGCACAAGATTGGTTAAAAACCCTAATTGGATTAGAATAAGCCTAGCGAGGACGAAAATGACCTAATTAGATTACCAATGACACAAAATGACTTATTATATGCACAAGATTGGTTAAAAACCCTGATTGGATTAGAATAAGCCTAGGGAGGACGAAAATGACCTAAATGTGCAACCAATGACACAAAATCACATATTGGATGCACAAGATTAGTTAAAAACCCTAATTGGATTAGAATAAGCATAGGGAGGACGAAAATGACCTAAATGTTCAACCAATGACACAAAATAACATATTGGATGCACAAGATTGGTTAAAAACCCTAATTGGATTAGAATAAGCCTAGGGAGGACGAAAATGACCTAAATGTGCAACCAATGACACAAAATCACATATTGGATGCACAAGATTGGTTAAAAACCCTAATTGGATTACAATAAGCCTAGCGAGGACGAAAATAACCTAATTGGATCACCAATGACACAAAATGACACAAAATCACATATTGGATGCATAAGATTGGTCAAAAACCCTAATTGGATTACAATAAGCCTAGCGAGGACGAAAATGACCTAATTGGATTACCAATGACACAAAATCACTTATTATATGCACAAGATTGGTTAAAAACCCTAATTGGATTAGAATACGCCTAGGGAGTACGAAAATGACCTAAAGGTGCAACCAATGACAAAAAATCACATATTGGATGCCCAAGATTGGTTAAAAACCCAAATTGGATTAGAATAAGCCTAGGGAGGACGAAAATGACCTAAAGGTGCAACCAATGACACAAAATCACATATTGGATGCACAAGATTGGTTAAAAACCCTAATTGGATTAGAATAAGCCTAGGGAGGACGAAAATGACCTAAATGTGCAACCAATGACACAAAATCACATATTGGATGCACAAGATTGGTTAAAAACCCTAATTGGATTACAATAAGCCTAGAGAGGACGAAAATGACCTAATTGGATCACCAATGACACAAAATGACTTATTATATGCACAAGATTGGTTAAAAACCCTAATTGGATTAGAATACGCCTAGGGAGTACGAAAATGACCTAAAGGTGCAACCAATGACAAAAAATCACATATTGGATGCCCAAGATTGGTTAAAAACCCTAATTGGATTAGAACAAGCCTAGGGAGGACGAAAATGACCTAAATGTTCAACCAATGACACAAAATCACATATTGGATGCACAAGATTGGTTAAAAACCCTAATTGGATTAGAATAAGCCTAGGGAGAACGAAAATGTCCTAAATGTTCAACTAGTGACCCAAAATCACACAAAATCACATATTGGATGCATAAGATTGGTTAAAAACCCTAATTGGATTAGAATAAGCCTAGCGAGGACGAAAATGACCTAATTGGATTACCAAGGACACAAAATAACTTATTATATGCACAAGATTGGTTAAAAACCCTAATTGGATTAGAATAAGCCTAGGGAGGACGAAAATGACCTAAATGTGCAACCAATGACACAAAATCACATATTGGATGCACAAGATTAGTTAAAAACCCTAATTGGATTAGAATAAGCCTAGGGAGGACGAAAATGACCTAAATGTTCAACCAATGACACAAAATCACATATTGGATGCACAAGATTGGTTAAAAACCCTAATTGGATTAGAATAAGCCTAGGAGGAAGAAAACGACCTAAATGTTCAACTAATGACACAAAATCACATATTGGATGCACAAGATTGGTTAAAAACCCTAATTGGATTAGAATAAGCCTAGGGAGGACGAAAATGACCTAAATGTTCAACCAATAACACAAAATCACATATTGGATGCACAAGATTGGTTAAAAACCCTAATTGGATTAGAATAAGCC
Source organism: Cicer yamashitae (assembly GCA_037974755.1). NCBI lineage: Eukaryota > Viridiplantae > Streptophyta > Magnoliopsida > Fabales > Fabaceae > Cicer > Cicer yamashitae. The sequence goes on along the minus strand of JBBPBQ010020321.1, from coordinate 11,267,842 downwards.
TAGGGAGGACGAAAATGACCTAAATGTTCAACCAATGACACAAAATCAGATATTGGATGCACAAGATTGGTTAAAAACCCTTATTGGATTAGAATAAGCCTAGGGAGGACGAAAATGACCTAAATGTTCAACCAATGACACAAAATCACATATTGGATGCACAAGATTGGTTAAAAACCCTAATTGGATTAGAATAAGCCTAGGGAGGACGAAAACGACCTAAATGTTCAACTAATGACACAAAATCACATATTGGATGCACAAGATTGGTTGAAAACCCTAATTGGATTAGAATAAGCCTAGGGAGGACGAAAATGACCTAAATGTTCAACCAATGACACAAAATCACATATTGGATGCACAAGATTGGTTAAAAACCCTAATTGGATTAGAATAAGCCTAGGAGGACGAAAATGACCTAAATGTTCAACCAATCACAAAATCACATATTGGATGCACAAGATTGGTTAAAAACCCTAATTGGATTAGAATAAGCCTAGGGAGGACGAAAATGACCTAAATGTTCAACCAATGACACAAAATCACATATTGGATGCACAAGATTGGTTAAAAACCCTAATTGGATTAGAATAAGCCTAGGGAGGACGAAAATGACCTAAATGTTCAACCAATGACGCAAAATGACACAAAATCACATATTGGATGCACAAGATTGGTTAAAAACCCTAATTGGATTAGAATAAGCCTAGGGAGGACGAAAATGACCTAAATGTTCAACCAATGACACAAAATGACACAAAATCACATATTGGATGCATTAGATTGGTTAAAAATTCTAATTGGATTAGAATAAGCCTAGCGAGGACGAAAATGACCTAATTGAATTAACAATGACACAAAATCACTTATTATATGCACAAGATTGGTTAAAAACCCTAATTGGATTAGAATAAGCCTAGGGAGGACGAAAATGACCTAAATGTGCAACCAATGACACAAAATCACATATTGGATGCACAAGATTGGTTAAAAACCCTAATTGGATTAGAATAAGCATACGGAGGACGAAAATGACCTAAATGTGCAACCAATGACACAAAATCACATATTGGATGCACAAGATTGGTTAAAAACCCTAATTGGATTAGAATAAGCCTAGGGAGGACGAAAATGACCTAAATGTGCAACCAATGACACAAAATCACATATTGGATGCACAAGATTGGTTAAAAACCCTAATTGGATTAGAATAAGTCTAGGGAGGACGAAAATGACCTAAATGTTCAACCAATGACACAAAATGACACAAAATCACATATTGGATGCACAAGATTGGTTAAAAACCCTAATTGGATTAGAATAACCCTAGGGAGGACGAAAATGCAATAAATGTTCAACCAATGACACAAAATCACATATTAGATGCACAAGATTGGTTAAAAACCCTAATTGGATTAGAATAAGCCTAGGGAGGACGAAAATGACCTAAATGTTCAACCAATGACACAAAATCACATATTGGATGCACAAGATTGGTTAAAAACCCTAATTGGATTAGAATAAGCCTAGGGAGGACGAAAATGACCTAAATGTACAACCAATGACACAAAATCACATATTGGATGCACAAGATTGGTTAAAAACCCTAATAGGATTAGAATAAGCCTGGGGAGGACGAAAATGACCTAAATGTGCAACCAATGACACAAAATCACATATTGGATGCACAAGATTGGTTAAAAACCCTAATTGGATTAGAATAAGCCTAGGGAGGACGAAAATGACCTAAATGTGCAACCAATGACACAAAATCACATATTGGATACACTAGATTGGTTAAAAACCCTAAATGGATTAGAATAAGCCTAGGGAGGACGAAAATGACCAAAATGTTCAACCAATGACACAAAATGACATAAAATCACATATTGGATGCACAAGATTGGTTAAAAACCCAAATTAGGTGAGAATAAGCCTAGGGAGGACGAAAATGACCTAATTGGATTACCAATGAGAAAAAATCACTTATTATATGCACAAGATTGGTTAAAAACCCTAATTGGATTAGAATAAGCCTAGGGAGGACGAAAATGACCTAAATGTGCAACCAATGACACAAAATCACATATTGGATGCACAAGATTGGTTAAAAACCCTAATTGGATTAGAATAAGCCTAGGGAGGACGAAAATGACCAAAATGTTCAACCAATGACACAAAATGACACAAAATCACATATTGGATGCACAAGATTGGTTAAAAACCCTAATTGGATTAGAATAAGCCTAGAGAGGACGAAAATGACCTAAATGTGCAACCAATGACACAAAATCACATATTGGATGCACAAGATTGGTTAAAAACCCTAATTGGATTAGAATAAGCCTAGGGAGGACGAAAATGACCTAAATGTGCAACCAATGACACAAAATCACATATTGGATGCACAAGATTGGTTAAAAACCCTAATTGGATTAGATTAAGCCTAGGGAGGACGAAAATGACCTAAATGTGCAACCAATGACACAAAATCACATATTGGATGCACAAGATTGGTTAAAAACCCTAATTGGATTAGAATAAGCCTAGGGAGGACCAAAATGACCTAAATGTTCAACCAATGACACAAAGTCACATATTGGATGCACAAGATTGGTTAAAAACCCTAATTGGATTAGAATAAGTCTAGCGAGGAAGAAAATGAACTTATTGGATTACCAATGACAGAAAATCACTTATTATATGCACAAGATTGGTTAAAAACCCTAATTGGATTAGAATAAGCCTAGGGAGGACGAAAATGACCTAAATGTGCAACCAATGACACAAAATCACATATTGGATGCACAAGATTGGTTAAAAACCCTAATTGGATTACAATAAGCCTAGGGATGACGAAAATGACCTAAATGTGCAACCAATGACACAAAATCACATATTGGATGCACAAGATTGGTTAAAAACCCTAATTGGATTAGAATAAGCATAGGGACGACCAAAATGACCTAAATGTTCAACCAATGACACAAAATCAAATATTGGATGCACAAGATTGGTTAAAAACCCTAATTGGATTAGAATAAGTTTAGCGAGGACGAAAATGACCAAAATGTTCAACCAATGACACAAAATGACACAAAATCTCATATTGGATGCACAAGATTGGTTAAAAACCCTAATTGGATTAGAATAAGCCTAGGGAGGACGAAAATGACCTAAATGTGCAACCAATGACACAAAATCACATATTGGATGCACAAGATTGGTTAAAAACCCTAATTGGATTACAATAAGCCTAGGGAGGACGAAAATGACCTAAATGTGCAACCAATGACACAAAATCACATATTGGGTGCACAAGATTGGTTAAAAACCCTAATTGGATTAGAATAAGCATAGGGAGGACCAAAATGACCTAAATGTTCAACCAATGACAAAAAATGACATATTGGATGCACAAGATTGGTTAAAAACCCTAATTGGATTACAATAAGCGTAGGGAGGACGAAAATGACCTAAATGTGCAACCAATGACACAAAATCACATATTGGATGCACAAGATTGGTTAAAAACCCTAATTGGATTAGAATAAGCCTAGGGAGGACGAAAATGACCTAAATGTGCAACCAATGACACAAAATCACATATTGGATGCACAAGATTGGTTAAAAACCTAAATTGGATTAGAATAAGCCTAGGGAGAACGTAAATGACCTAAATGTTCAACCAATAACACAAAACAACACAAAACCACATATTGGATGCATAAGATTTGTTAAAAACCCTAATTGGATTAGAATAAGCCTAGCGAGGACGAAAATGACCAAATTGGATTACCAATGACATAAAATCACTTATTATATGCACAAGATTGGTTAAAAACCCTAATTGGATTAGAATAAGCCTAGGGAGGACGAAAATGACCTAAATGTGCAACCAATGACACAAAATCACATATTGGATGCACAAGATTGGTTAAAAACCCTAATTGGATTACAATAAGCCTAGCGAGGACGAAAATAACCTAATTGGATCACCAATGACACAAAATGACACAAAATCACATATTGGATGCATAAGATTGGTCAAAAACCCTAATTGGATTAGAATAAGCCTAGCGAGGACGAAAATGACCTAATTGGATTACCAATGACACAAAATCACTTATTATATGCACAAGATTGATTAAAAACCCGAATTGGATTAGAATACGCCTAGGGAGTACGAAAATGACCTAAAGGTGCAACCAATGACAAAAAATCACATATTGGATGCCCAAGATTGGTTAAAAACCCAAATTGGATTAGAATAAGCCTAGGGAGGACGAAAATGACCTAAAGGTGCAACCAATGACACAAAATCACATATTGGATGCACAAGATTGGTTAAAAACCCTAATTGGATTAGAATAAGCCTAGGGAGGACGAAAATGACCTAAACGTGCAACCCATGACACAAAATCACATATTGGATGCACAAGATTGGTTAAAAACACTAATTGGATTAGAATAAGCCTAGGGAGGACGAAAATGACCTAAATGTGCAACCAATGACACAAAATCACATATTGGATGCACAAGATTGGTTAAAAACCCTAATTGGATTACAATAAGCCTAGAGAGGACGAAAATGACCTAATTGGATCACCAATGACACAAAATGACTTATTATATGCACAAGATTGGTTAAAAACCCTAATTGGATTAGAATACGCCTAGGGACTACGAAAATGACCTACAGGTGCAACCAATGACACAAAATCACATATTGGATGCACAAGATTGGTTAAAAACCCAAATTGGATTAGAATAAGCCTAGGGAGGACGAAAATGACCTAAATGTGCAACCAATGACACAAAATCACATATTGGATGCACAAGATTGGTTAAAAACCCTAATTGGATTACAATAAGCCTAGCGAGGACGAAAATGACCTAATTGGATTACCAATGACACAAAATGACACAAAATCACATATTGGATGCATAAGATTGGTTAAAAACCCTAATTGGATTAGAATAAGCCTAGAGAGGACGAAAATGGCCTAATTGGATTACCAATGACACAAAATGACTTATTATATGCACAAGATTGGTTAAAAACCCTAATTGGATTAGAATAAGCCTAGGGAGGACGAAAATGACCTAAATGTGCAACCAATGACACAAAATCACATATTGGATGCACAAGATTGGTTAAAAACCCTAATTGGATTACAATAAGCCTAGCGAGGACGAAAATAACCTAATTGGATCACCAATGACACAAAATGACACAAAATCACATATTGGATGCATAAGATTGGTCAAAAACCCTAATTGGATTAGAATAAGCCTAGCGAGGACGAAAATGACCTAATTGGATTACCAATGACACAAAATCACTTATTATATGCACAAGATTGATTAAAAACCCGAATTGGATTACAATACGCCTAGGGAGTACGAAAATGACCTAAAGGTGCAACCAATGACAAAAAATCACATATTGGATGCCCAAGATTGGTTAAAAACCCAAATTGGATTAGAATAAGCCTAGGGAGGACGAAAATGACCTAAAGGTGCAACCAATGACACAAAATCACATATTGGATGCACAAGATTGGTTAAAAACCCTAATTGGATTAGAATAAGCCTAGGGAGGACGAAAATGACCTAAATGTGCAACCCATGACACAAAATCACATATTGGATGCACAAGATTGGTTAAAAACACTAATTGGTTTAGAATAAGCCTAGGCAGGACGAAAATGACCTAAATGTGCAACCAATGACACAAAATCACATATTGGATGCACAAGATTGGTTAAAAACCCTAATTGGATTACAATAAGCCTAGCGAGGACGAAAATGAC
>JBBPBQ010020321.1:11227235-11255499 GCA_037974755.1 Cicer yamashitae | reverse complement strand
GAAAATGACCTAAATGTGCAACCCATGACACAAAATCACATATTGGATGCACAAGATTGGTTAAAAACACTAATTGGTTTAGAATAAGCCTAGGCAGGACGAAAATGACCTAAATGTGCAACCAATGACACAAAATCACATATTGGATGCACAAGATTGGTTAAAAACCCTAATTGGATTAGAATAAGCCTAGAGAGGACGAAAATGACCTAAATGTGCAACCAATGACACAAAATCACATATTGGATGCACAAGATTGGTTAAAAACCCTAATTGGATTACAATAAGCCTAGGGAGGACGAAAATGTCCTAAATGTTCAACTAGTGACCCAAAATCACACAAAATCACATATTGGATGCATAAGATTGGTTAAAAACCCTAATTGGATTAGAATAAGCCTAGCGAGGACGAAAATGACCTAATTGGATTACCAAGGACACAAAATAACTTATTATATGCACAAGATTGGTTAAAAACCCTAATTGGATTAGAATAAGCCTAGGGAGGACGAAAATGACCTAAATGTGCAACCAATGACACAAAATCACATATTGGATGCACAAGATTAGTTAAAAACCCTAATTGGATTAGAATAAGCATAGGGAGGACGAAAATGACCTAAATGTTCAACCAATGACACAAAATAACATATTGGATGCACAAGATTGGTTAAAAACCCTAATTGGATTAGAATAAGCCTAGGGAGGACGAAAATGACCTAAATGTGCAACCAATGACACAAAATCACATATTGGATGCACAAGATTGGTTAAAAACCCTAATTGGATTACAATAAGCCTAGCGAGGACGAAAATAACCTAATTGGATCACCAATGACACAAAATGACACAAAATCACATATTGGATGCATAAGATTGGTCAAAAACCCTAATTGGATTACAATAAGCCTAGCGAGGACGAAAATGACCTAATTGGATTACCAATGACACAAAATCACTTATTATATGCACAAGATTGGTTAAAAACCCTAATTGGATTAGAATACGCCTAGGGAGTACGAAAATGACCTAAAGGTGCAACCAATGACAAAAAATCACATATTGGATGCCCAAGATTGGTTAAAAACCCTAATTGGATTAGAACAAGCCTAGGGAGGACGAAAATGACCAAAATATTCAACTAATGACACAAAATGATACAAAATCACATATTGGATGCACAAGATTGGTTCAAAACCCCAATTGGAATAGAATAAGCCTAGGGAGGACAAAAATGACCTAAATGTGCAACCAATGACACAAAATCACATATTGGATGCACAAGATTGGTTAAAAACCCTAATTGGATTAGAATAAGCCTAGGGAGGACGAAAATGACCTAAATATTCAACCAATGACACAAAATGACACAAAATCACATATTGGATGCACAAGATTGGTTAAAAACCCTAATTGGATTAGAATAAGCCTAGGGAGGACGAAAATGACCTAAATTTACAACCAATGACACAAAATCACATATTGGATGCACAAGATTGGTTAAAAACCCTAATTGGATTACAATAAGCCTAGCGAGGACGAAAATGACCTAATTGGATTACCAATGACACAAAATGACACAAAATCACATATTGGATGCATAAGATTGGTTAAAAACCCTAATTGGATTAGAATAAGCCTAGAGAGGACGAAAATAACCTAATTGGATTACCAAAGACTCAAAATGACTTATTATATGCACAAGATTGGTTAAAAACCCTAATTGGATTAGAATACGCCTAGGGAGTACGAAAATGACCTAAAGGTGCAACCAATGACAAAAAATCACATATTGGATGCCCAAGATTGGTTAAAAACCCTAATTGGAAACAAGCCTAGGGAGGACGAAAATGACCTAAATATTCATGTAATGACACAAAATGATACAAAATCACATATTGGATGCACAAGATTGGTTAAAAACCCTAATTGGATGAGAATAAGCCTAGGGAGGACGAAAATGACCTAAATGTTCACCCAGTGACCCAAAATCACACAAAATCACATATTGGATGCACAAGATTGGTTAAATACCCTAATTGGATTAGAATAAGCCTAGCGAGGACGAAAATGACCTAATTGGATTACCAATGACACAAAATAACTTATTATATGCACAAGATTGGTTAAAAACCCTAATTGGATTAGAATAAGCCTAGGGAGGACGAAAATGACCTAAATGTGCAACCAATGACACAAAATCACATATTGGATGCAAAAGATTGGTTAAAAACCCTAATTGGATTAGAATAAGCCTAGCGAGGACGAAAATGACCTAATTGGATTACCAATGACACAAAATCACTTATTATATGCACAAGATTGGTTAAAAACCCTAATTGGATTAGAATACGCCTAGGGAGTACGAAAATGACCTAAAGGTGCAACCAATGACAAAAAATCACATATTGGATGCACAAGATTGGTTAAAAACCCTAATTGGATTAGAACAAGCCTAGGGAGGACGAAAATGACCTAAATGTTCAACCAATGACACAAAATCACATATTGGATGCACAAGATTGGTTAAAAACCCTAATTGGATTAGAATAAGCCTAGGGAGGACGAAAATGACCTAAATGTTCAACTAGTGACCCAAAATCACACAAAATCACATATTGGATGCACAAGATTGGTTAAAAACCCTAATTGGATTAGAATAAGCCTAGCGAGGACGAAAATGACCTAATTAGATTACCAATGACACAAAATGACTTATTATATGCACAAGATTGGTTAAAAACCCTGATTGGATTAGAATAAGCCTAGGGAGGACGAAAATGACCTAAATGTGCAACCAATGACACAAAATCACATATTGGATGCACAAGATTGGTTAAAAACCCTAATTGGATTAGAATAAGCCTAGGGAGGACGAAAATGACCTAAATGTTCAACCAATGACACAAAATGATACAAAATCACATATTGGATGCACAAGATTTGTTGAAAACCCTAATTGGATTAGAATAAGCCTAGGGAGGACGAAAATGACCTAAATGTTCAACCAATGACACAAAATCACATATTGGATGCACAAGATTGGTTAAAAACCCTAATTGGATTAGAATAAGCCTAGGGAGGACGAAAATGACCTAAATGTTCAACCAATGACACAAAATGACATAAAATCACATATTGGATGCACAAGATTGGTTAAAAACCCTTATTGGATTAGAATAAGCCTAGGGAGGACGAAAATGACCTAAATGTTCAACCAATGACACAAAATCACATATTGGATGCACAAGATTGGTTAAAAACCCTAATTGGATTAGAATAAGCCTAGGGAGGACGAAAAAGACCTAAATGTTCAATCAATGACACAAAATGACACAAAATCACATATTGGATGCACAAGATTGGTTGAAAACCCTAATTGGAGTAGAATAAGCATTAGGAGGACGAAAATGACTTAAATGTTCAACCAATGACACAAAATGACACAAAATCACATATTTGATGCACAAGATTGGTTAAAAACCCTAATTGGATTAGAATAAGCCTAGGGAGGACGAAAATGACCTAAATGTTCAACCAATGACACAAAATGACACAAAATCACATATTGGATGCACAAGATTGGTTAAAAACCCTAATTGGATTAGAATAAGCCTAAGGAGGACCAAAATGACCTAAACGTTCAACCAATGACACAAAATCACATATTTGATGCACAAGATTTTTTAAAAACCCTAATTGGATTAGAATAAGCCTAGGGAGGACGAAAATGACCTAAATGTTCAACCAATGACACAAAATCACATATTGGATGCACAAGATTGGTTAAAAACCCTAATTGGATTAGAATAAGCCTAGGGAGGACCAAAATGACCTAACTGTTCAACCAATGACACAAAATGCACAAAATCACATATTGGATGCACAAGATTGGTTAAAAACCCTAATTGGATTAGAATAAGCCTAGGGAGGACGAAAATGACCTAAATGTTCAACCAATGACACAAAATCACATATTGGATGCACAAGATTGGTTAAAAACCCTAATTGGATTAGAATAAGCCTAGGGAGGACGAAAATGACCTAAATGTTCAACCAATGACACAAAATCACATATTGGATGCACAAGATTGGTTAAAAACCCTAATTGGATTAGAATAAGCCTAGGGAGGACGAAAATGACCTAAATGTTCAACCAATGACAAAAAATAACACAAAATCACATATTGGATGCACAAGATTGGTTAAAAACCCTAATTGGATTAGAATAAGCCTAGGGAGGACGAAAATGACCTAAATGTTCACCCAATGACACAAAATGACACAAAATCACATATTGGATGCTCAAGATTGGTTAAAAACCCTAATTGGATTAGAATAAGCCTAGGGAGGACGAAAATGACCTAAATGTTCAACCAATGACACAAAATCACATATTGGATGCACAAGATTGGTTAAAAACCCTAATTGGATTAGAATAAGCCTAGGGAGGACGAAAATGACCTAAATGTTCAACCAATGACACAATATCACATAATGGATGCACAAGATTGGTTAAAAACCCTAATTGGATTAGAATAAGCCTAGGTAGGACGAAAATGACCTAAATGTTCAACCAATGACACAAAATCACATATTGGATGCACAAGATTGGTTAAAAACCCTAATTGGATTAGAATAAGCCTAGGGAGGACGAAAATGACCTAAATGTGCAACCAATGACACAAAATCACTTATTGGATGCACAAGATTGGTTAAAAACCCTAATTGGATTAGAATAAGCCTAGGGAGGACGAAAATGACCTAAATGTGCAACCAATGACACAAAATCACTTATTATATGCACAAGATTGGCTAAAGACGCTAATTGGATTTCAATAAGCCTTGGGAGGACGAAAATGACCTAAACGTTCAACCAATGACACAAAATCACTTATTGAATGCACATGATTGGTTAATAACGCTAATTGGATTAGAATAAGCCTAGGGAGGACGAAAATGACCTAAATGTGCAACTAATGACACAAAATCACATATTGGATGCACAAGATTGGTTAAAAACCCTATTTGGATTAGAATAAGCCTAGGGAGAACGAAAATAACCTAAATGTGCAACCAATGACACAAAATCACTTATTATATGCAGAAGATTGGTTAAAAACCCTAATTGGATAAAAATAAGCCTAGGGATGACGAAAATGACCTTAATGTTCAACCGATGACACAAAATCACTTATTGGATGCCCAAGATTGGTTAAAAACACTAATTGGATTAGAATAAGCCTAGGGAGGACGAAAATGACCTAAATGTGCAACCAATGACACAAAATCACATATTGGATGCACAAGATTGGTTAAAAACCCTAATTGGATTAGAATAAGCCTAAGGAGGACGAAAATGACCTAAATGTGCAACCAATGACACAAAATCACATATTGGATGCACAAGATTGGTTAAAAACCCTAATTGGATTACAATAAGCCTAGCGAGGACGAAAATAACCTAATTGGATCACCAATGACACAAAATGACACAAAATCACATATTGGATGCATAAGATTGGTCAAAAACCCTAATTGGATTAGAATAAGCCTAGCGAGGACGAAAATGACCTAATTGGATTACCAATGACACAAAATCACTTATTATATGCACAAGATTGATTAAAAACCCGAATTGGATTACAATACGCCTAGGGAGTACGAAAATGACCTAAAGGTGCAACCAATGACAAAAAATCACATATTGGATGCCCAAGATTGGTTAAAAACCCAAATTGGATTAGAATAAGCCTAGGGAGGACGAAAATGACCTAAAGGTGCAACCAATGACACAAAATCACATATTGGATGCACAAGATTGGTTAAAAACCCTAATTGGATTAGAATAAGCCTAGGGAGGACGAAAATGACCTAAATGTGCAACCCATGACACAAAATCACATATTGGATGCACAAGATTGGTTAAAAACACTAATTGGTTTAGAATAAGCCTAGGCAGGACGAAAATGACCTAAATGTGCAACCAATGACACAAAATCACATATTGGATGCACAAGATTGGTTAAAAACCCTAATTGGATTACAATAAGCCTAGCGAGGACGAAAATGACTTAATTGGAATACTAATGACACAAAATGACACAAAATCACATATTGGATGCATAAGATTGGTTAAAAACCCTAATTGGATTAGAATAAGCCTAGAGAGGACGAAAATGACCTAATTAGATTACCAATGACACAAAATGACTTATTATATGCACAAGATTGGTTAAAAACCCTAATTGGATTAGAATACGCCTAGGGAGTACGAAAATGACCTAAAGGTGCAACCAATGACAAAAAATCACATATTGGATGCCCAAGATTGGTTAAAAACCCTAATTGGATTAGAACAAGCCTAGGGAGGACGAAAATGACCTAAATGTTCAACCAATGACACAAAATCACATATTGGATGCACAAGATTGGTTAAAAACCCTAATTGGATTAGAATAAGCCTAGGGAGGACGAAAATGACCTAAATGTTCAACTAGTGACCCAAAATCACACAAAATCACATATTGGATGCACAAGATTGGTTAAAAACCCTAATTGGATTACAATAAGCCTAGGGAGGACGAAAATGTCCTAAATGTTCAACTAGTGACCCAAAATCACACAAAATCACATATTGGATGCATAAGATTGGTTAAAAACCCTAATTGGATTAGAATAAGCCTAGCGAGGACGAAAATGACCTAATTGGATTACCAAGGACACAAAATAACTTATTATATGCACAAGATTGGTTAAAAACCCTAATTGGATTAGAATAAGCCTAGGGAGGACGAAAATGACCTAAATGTCCAACCAATGACACAAAATCACATATTGGATGCACAAGATTAGTTAAAAACCCTAATTGGATTAGAATAAGCATAGGGAGGACGAAAATGACCTAAATGTTCAACCAATGACACAAAATAACATATTGGATGCACAAGATTGGTTAAAAACCCTAATTGGATTAGAATAAGCCTAAGGAGGACGAAAATGACCTAAATGTGCAACCAATGACACAAAATCACATATTGGATGCACAAGATTGGTTAAAAACCCTAATTGGATTACAATAAGCCTAGCGAGGACGAAAATAACCTAATTGGATCACCAATGACACAAAATGACACAAAATCACATATTGGATGCATAAGATTGGTCAAAAACCCTAATTGGATTAGAATAAGCCTAGCGAGGACGAAAATGACCTAATTGGATTACCAATGACACAAAATCACTTATTATATGCACAAGATTGATTAAAAACCCGAATTGGATTACAATACGCCTAGGGAGTACGAAAATGACCTAAAGGTGCAACCAATGACAAAAAATCACATATTGGATGCCCAAGATTGGTTAAAAACCCAAATTGGATTAGAATAAGCCTAGGGAGGACGAAAATGACCTAAAGGTGCAACCAATGACACAAAATCACATATTGGATGCACAAGATTGGTTAAAAACCCTAATTGGATTAGAATAAGCCTAGGGAGGACGAAAATGACCTAAATGTGCAACCCATGACACAAAATCACATATTGGATGCACAAGATTGGTTAAAAACACTAATTGGTTTAGAATAAGCCTAGGCAGGACGAAAATGACCTAAATGTGCAACCAATGACACAAAATCACATATTGGATGCACAAGATTGGTTAAAAACCCTAATTGGATTACAATAAGCCTAGCGAGGACGAAAATGACCTAATTGGAATACTAATGACACAAAATGACACAAAATCACATATTGGATGCATAAGATTGGTTAAAAACCCTAATTGGATTAGAATAAGCCTAGAGAGGACGAAAATGACCTAATTAGATTTCCAATGACACAAAATGACTTATTATATGCACAAGATTGGTTAAAAACCCTAATTGGATTAGAATACGCCTAGGGAGTACGAAAATGACCTAAAGGTGCAACCAATGACAAAAAATCACATATTGGATGCCCAAGATTGGTTAAAAACCCTAATTGGATTAGAACAAGCCTAGGGAGGACGAAAATGACCTAAATGTTCAACCAATGACACAAAATCACATATTGGATGCACAAGATTGGTTAAAAACCCTAATTGGATTAGAATAAGCCTAGGGAGGACGAAAATGACCTAAATGTTCAACTAGTGACCCAAAATCACACAAAATCACATATTGGATGCACAAGATTGGTTAAAAACCCTAATTGGATTAGAATAAGCCTAGCGAGGACGAAAATGACCTAATTAGATTACCAATGACACAAAATGACTTATTATATGCACAAGATTGGTTAAAAACCCTGATTGGATTAGAATAAGCCTAGGGAGGACGAAAATGACCTAAATGTGCAACCAATGACACAAAATCACATATTGGATGCACAAGATTAGTTAAAAACCCTAATTGGATTAGAATAAGCATAGGGAGGACGAAAATGACCTAAATGTTCAACCAATGACACAAAATAACATATTGGATGCACAAGATTGGTTAAAAACCCTAATTGGATTAGAATAAGCCTAGGGAGGACGAAAATGACCTAAATGTGCAACCAATGACACAAAATCACATATTGGATGCACAAGATTGGTTAAAAACCCTAATTGGATTACAATAAGCCTAGCGAGGACGAAAATAACCTAATTGGATCACCAATGACACAAAATGACACAAAATCACATATTGGATGCATAAGATTGGTCAAAAACCCTAATTGGATTACAATAAGCCTAGCGAGGACGAAAATGACCTAATTGGATTACCAATGACACAAAATCACTTATTATATGCACAAGATTGGTTAAAAACCCTAATTGGATTAGAATACGCCTAGGGAGTACGAAAATGACCTAAAGGTGCAACCAATGACAAAAAATCACATATTGGATGCCCAAGATTGGTTAAAAACCCTAATTGGATTAGAACAAGCCTAGGGAGGACGAAAATGACCTAAATATTCAACTAATGACACAAAATGACACAAAATCACTTATTATATGCACAAGATTGGTTAAAAACCCTAATTGGATTAGAACAAGCCTAGGGAGGACGAAAATGACCTAAATGTGCAACCACTGACACAAAATCACATATTGGATGCACAAGATTGGTTAAAAACCCTAATTGGATTAGAATAAGCCTAGCGAGGACGAAAATGACCTAATTGGATTACCAATGACACAAAATCACTTATTATATGCACAAGATTGGTTAAAATACCTAATTGGATTAGAATAAGCCTAGGGAGGACGAAAATGACCTAAATGTTCAACCAATGACACAAAATCACATATTGGATGCACAAGATTGGTTAAAAACCCTAATTGGATTAGAATAAGCCTAGGGAGGACGAAAATGACCTAAATGTTCAACCAATGACACAAAATCACATATTGGATGCACAAGATTCGTTAAAAATCGTAATTGTATTCGAATAAGCCTAGGGAGGACGAAAATGACCTAAATGTTCAACCAATGACACAAAATCACATATTGGATGCACAAGATTGGTTAAAAACCCTAATTGGATTAGAATAAGCCTAGGGAGGACGAAAATGACCTAAATGTTCAACCAATGACACAAAATCACATATTGGATGCACAAGATTGGTTAAAAACCCTAATTGGATTAGAATAAGCCTAGGTAAGACGAAAATGACCTAAATGTTCAACCAATGACACAAAATCACATATTGGATGCACAAGATTGGTTAAAAACCCAAATTGGATTAGAATAAGCCGTGGGAGGAAGAAAATGACCTAAATGTTCAACCAATGACACAAAATGACACAAAATCACATATTGGTTGCACAAGATTGGTTAAAAACCCTAATTGGACTAGAATAAGCCTAGGGAGGACGAAAATGACCTAAATGTTCAACCAATGACACAAAATGACACAAAATCACATATTGGTTGCACAAGATTGTTTAAAAACCCTAATTGGATTAGAATAAGCCTAGGGAGGACGAAAATAACCTAAATGTTCAACCAATGACACAAAATCACAAATTGGATGCACAAGATTGGTTAAAAACCCTAATTGGATTAGAATAAGCCTAGGGAGGACGAAAATGACCTAAATGTTCAACCAATGACACAAAATGACATAAAATCACATATTGGGTGCACAAGATTGGTTAAAAACCCTAATTGGATTAGAATAAGCCTAGGGAGGACGAAAATGACCTAAATGTTCAACCAATGACACAAAATGACATAAAATCACATATTGGATGCACAAGATTGGTTAAAAACCCTAATTGGTTTAGAATAAGCCAAGGGAGGACGAAAATGACCTAAATGTTCAACCAATGACACAAAATGACACAAAATCACATATTGGATGCACAAGATTGGTTAAAAACCGTAATTGGATTAGAATAAGCCTAGGGAGGACGAAAATGACCTAAATGTTCAACCAATGACACAAAATCATTTATTAGATGCACAAGATTGGTTAAAAACCCTAATTGGATTAGAATAAGCCTAGGGAGGACGAAAATGACCTAAATGTTCAACCGATGACACAAAATCACATATAGGATGCACAAGATTGGTTAAAAACCCTAATTGGATTAGAATAAGCCTAGGGAGGACGAAAATGACCTAAATGTTCAACCAATGACACAAAATCACATATTGGATGCACAAGATTGGTTAAAAACCCTAATTGGATTAGAATAAGCCTAGCGAGGACGAAAATGACCTAATTGGATTACCAATGACACAAAATCACTTATTATATGCACAAGATTGGTTAAAAACCCTAATTCGATTAGAATAAGCCTAGGGAGGACGAAAATGACCTAAATGTGCAACCAATGACACAAAATCACATATTGGATGCACAAGATTGGTTAAAAACCCTAATTGGATTAGAATAAGCCTAGGGAGGACATAAATGACCTAAATTTTCAACCAATGACACAAAGTCACATATTGGATGCACAAGATTGGTTAAAAACCCTAATTGGATAAGAATAAGTCTAGCGAGGACGAAAATGAACTTATTGGATTACCAATGACACAAAATCACTTATTATATGCACAAGATTGGTTAAAAACCCTAATTGGATTAGAATAAGCCTAGGGAGGACGAAAATGACCTAAATGTGCAACCAATGACACAAAATCACATATTGGATGCACAAGATTGGTTAAAAACCCTAATTGGATTAGAATAAGCCTAGGGAGGACGAAAATGACCTAAATGTTCAACCAATGACACAAATTGACACAAAATCACATATTGGATGCACAAGATTGGATAAAAATCCTAAGTGGATTAGAATAAGCCTGGGGAGGACGAAAATGACCTAAATGTTCAACCAATGACACAAAAACACATATTGGATGCACAAGATTGGTTAAAAACCGTAATTGGATTAGAATAAGCCTAGGGAGGACGAAAATGACCTAAATGTGCAGCCAATGACACAAAATCACATATTGGATGCATAAGATTGGTTAAAAACCCTAATTGGATTAGAATAAGCCTAGGGAGGACCAAAATGACCTAAATGTTCAACCAATGACACAAAGTCACATATTGGATGCACAAGATTGGTTAAAAACCCTAATTGGATTAGAATAAGTCTAGCGAGGAAGAAAATCAACTTATTGGATTACCAATGACAAAAAATCACTTATTATATGCACCAGATTGGTTAAAAACCCTAATTGGATTAGAATAAGCCTAGGGAGGACGAAAATGACCTAAATGTGCAACCAATGACACAAAATCACATATTGGATGCACAAGATTGGTTAAAAACCCTAATTGGATTACAATAAGCCTAGCGAGGACGAAAATAACCTAATTGGATCACCAATGACACAAAATGACACAAAATCACATATTGGATGCATAAGATTGGTCAAAAACCCTAATTGGATTAGAATAAGCCTAGCGAGGACGAAAATGACCTAATTGGATTACCAATGACACAAAATCACTTATTATATGCACAAGATTGATTAAAAACCCGAATTGGATTACAATACGCCTAGGGAGTACGAAAATGACCTAAAGGTGCAACCAATGACAAAAAATCACATATTGGATGCCCAAGATTGGTTAAAAACCCAAATTGGATTAGAATAAGCCTAGGGAGGACGAAAATGACCTAAAGGTGCAACCAATGACACAAAATCACATATTGGATGCACAAGATTGGTTAAAAACCCTAATTGGATTAGAATAAGCCTAGGGAGGACGAAAATGACCTAAATGTGCAACCCATGACACAAAATCACATATTGGATGCACAAGATTGGTTAAAAACACTAATTGGTTTAGAATAAGCCTAGGCAGGACGAAAATGACCTAAATGTGCAACCAATGACACAAAATCACATATTGGATGCACAAGATTGGTTAAAAACCCTAATTGGATTACAATAAGCCTAGCGAGGACGAAAATGACCTAATTGGAATACTAATGACACAAAATGACACAAAATCACATATTGGATGCATAAGATTGGTTAAAAACCCTAATTGGATTAGAATAAGCCTAGAGAGGACGAAAATGACCTAATTAGATTTCCAATGACACAAAATGACTTATTATATGCACAAGATTGGTTAAAAACCCTAATTGGATTAGAATACGCCTAGGGAGTACGAAAATGACCTAAAGGTGCAACCAATGACAAAAAATCACATATTGGATGCCCAAGATTGGTTAAAAACCCTAATTGGATTAGAACAAGCCTAGGGAGGACGAAAATGACCTAAATGTTCAACCAATGACACAAAATCACATATTGGATGCACAAGATTGGTTAAAAACCCTAATTGGATTAGAATAAGCCTAGGGAGGACGAAAATGACCTAAATGTTCAACTAGTGACCCAAAATCACACAAAATCACATATTGGATGCACAAGATTGGTTAAAAACCCTAATTGGATTACAATAAGCCTAGGGAGGACGAAAATGTCCTAAATGTTCAACTAGTGACCCAAAATCACACAAAATCACATATTGGATGCATAAGATTGGTTAAAAACCCTAATTGGATTAGAATAAGCCTAGCGAGGACGAAAATGACCTAATTGGATTACCAAGGACACAAAATAACTTATTATATGCACAAGATTGGTTAAAAACCCTAATTGGATTAGAATAAGCCTAGGGAGGACGAAAATGACCTAAATGTCCAACCAATGACACAAAATCACATATTGGATGCACAAGATTAGTTAAAAACCCTAATTGGATTAGAATAAGCATAGGGAGGACGAAAATGACCTAAATGTTCAACCAATGACACAAAATAACATATTGGATGCACAAGATTGGTTAAAAACCCTAATTGGATTAGAATAAGCCTAGGGAGGACGAAAATGACCTAAATGTGCAACCAATGACACAAAATCACATATTGGATGCACAAGATTGGTTAAAAACCCTAATTGGATTACAATAAGCCTAGCGAGGACGAAAATAACCTAATTGGATCACCAATGACACAAAATGACACAAAATCACATATTGGATGCATAAGATTGGTCAAAAACCCTAATTGGATTACAATAAGCCTAGCGAGGACGAAAATGACCTAATTGGATTACCAATGACACAAAATCACTTATTATATGCACAAGATTGGTTAAAAACCCTAATTGGATTAGAATACGCCTAGGGAGTACGAAAATGACCTAAAGGTGCAACCAATGACAAAAAATCACATATTGGATGCCCAAGATTGGTTAAAAACCCAAATTGGATTAGAATAAGCCTAGGGAGGACGAAAATGACCTAAAGGTGCAACCAATGACACAAAATCACATATTGGATGCACAAGATTGGTTAAAAACCCTAATTGGATTAGAATAAGCCTAGGGAGGACGAAAATGACCTAAATGTGCAACCAATGACACAAAATCACATATTGGATGCACAAGATTGGTTAAAAACCCTAATTGGATTACAATAAGCCTAGAGAGGACGAAAATGACCTAATTGGATCACCAATGACACAAAATGACTTATTATATGCACAAGATTGGTTAAAAACCCTAATTGGATTAGAATACGCCTAGGGAGTACGAAAATGACCTAAAGGTGCAACCAATGACAAAAAATCACATATTGGATGCCCAAGATTGGTTAAAAACCCTAATTGGATTAGAACAAGCCTAGGGAGGACGAAAATGACCTAAATGTTCAACCAATGACACAAAATCACATATTGGATGCACAAGATTGGTTAAAAACCCTAATTGGATTAGAATAAGCCTAGGGAGGACGAAAATGACCTAAATGTTCAACTAGTGACCCAAAATCACACAAAATCACATATTGGATGCACAAGATTGGTTAAAAACCCTAATTGGATTACAATAAGCCTAGGGAGGACGAAAATGTCCTAAATGTTCAACTAGTGACCCAAAATCACACAAAATCACATATTGGATGCATAAGATTGGTTAAAAACCCTAATTGGATTAGAATAAGCCTAGCGAGGACGAAAATGACCTAATTGGATTACCAAGGACACAAAATAACTTATTATATGCACAAGATTGGTTAAAAACCCTAATTGGATTAGAATAAGCCTAGGGAGGACGAAAATGACCTAAATGTCCAACCAATGACACAAAATCACATATTGGATGCACAAGATTAGTTAAAAACCCTAATTGGATTAGAATAAGCATAGGGAGGACGAAAATGACCTAAATGTTCAACCAATGACACAAAATAACATATTGGATGCACAAGATTGGTTAAAAACCCTAATTGGATTAGAATAAGCCTAAGGAGGACGAAAATGACCTAAATGTGCAACCAATGACACAAAATCACATATTGGATGCACAAGATTGGTTAAAAACCCTAATTGGATTACAATAAGCCTAGCGAGGACGAAAATAACCTAATTGGATCACCAATGACACAAAATGACACAAAATCACATATTGGATGCATAAGATTGGTCAAAAACCCTAATTGGATTAGAATAAGCCTAGCGAGGACGAAAATGACCTAATTGGATTACCAATGACACAAAATCACTTATTATATGCACAAGATTGGTTAAAAACCCTAAATTGATTAGAATAAGCCTAGGGAGGACGAAAATGACCTAAATGTTCAACCAATGACACAAAATCACATATTGGATGCACAAGATTGGTTAAAAACCCTAATTGGATTAGAATAAGCCTAGAGAGGACGAAAATGACCTAAATGTGCAACCAATGACACAAAATCACATATTGGATGCACAAGATTGGTTAAAAACCCTAATTGGATTACAATAAGCCTAGCAAGGACGAAAATGACCTAATTGGATCACCAATGACACAAAATGACACAAAATCACATATTGGATGCATAAGATTGGTCAAAAACCCTAATTGGATTAGAATAAGCCTAGCGAGGACGAAAATGACCTAATTGGATTATCAATGACACAAAATCACTTATTATATGCACAAGATTGGTTAAAAACCCTAATTGGATTAGAATAAGCCTAGCGAGGACGAAAATGACCTAAATGTGCAACCAATGATACAAAATCACATATTGGATGCACAAGATAGGTTAAAAACCCTAATTGGATTAGAATAAGCCTAGGGAGGACGAAAATGACCTAAATGTGCAACCAATGACACAAAATCACATATTGGATGCACAAGATTGGTTAAAAACCCTAATTGGATTACAATAAGCCTAGCGAGGACGAAAATGACCTAATTGGATTACCAATGACACAGAATCACTTATTATATGCACAAGATTGGTTAAAAACCCTAATTGGATTAGAATAAGCCTAGGGAGGATGAAAATGACCTAAATGTGCAACCCATGACACAAAATCACATATTGGATGCAAAAGATTGGTTAAAAACACTAATTGGATTAGAATAAGCCTAGGGAGGACGAAAATGACCTAAATGTGCAACCAATGACACAAAATCACATATTGGATGCACAAGATTGGTTAAAAACCCTAATTGGATTACAATAAGCCTAGCGAGGACGAAAATGACTTAATTGGAATACCAATGACACAAAATGACACAAAATCACATATTGGATGCATAAGATTGTTTAAGAACCCTAATTGGATTAGAATAAGCCTAGAGAGGACGAAAATGACCAAATTAGATTACCAATGACACAAAATGACTAATTATATGCACAAGATTGGTTAAAAACCCTAATTGGATTAGAATACGCCTAGGGAGTACGAAAATGACCTAAAGGTGCAACCAATGACAAAAAATCACATATTGGATGCCCAAGATTGGTTAAAAACCCTAATTGGATTAGAACAAGCCTAAGGAGGACGAAAATGACCTAAATGTTCAACTAATGACCCAAAATCACACAAAATCACATATTGGATGCACAAGATTTGTTAAAAACCCTAATTGGATTAGAATAAGCCTAGCGAGGACGAAAATGACCTAATTGGATTACCAAGGACACAAAATAACTTATTATATGCACAAGATTGGTTAAAAACCCTAATTGGATTAGAATAAGCCTAGGGAGGACGAAAATGACCTAATTGGATTACCAAGGACACAAAATAACTTATTATATGCACAAGATTGGTTAAAAACCCTAATTGGATTAGAATAAGCCTAGGGAGGACGAAAATGACCTAAATGTGCATCCAATGACACAAAATCACATATTGGATGCACAAGATTGGTTAAAAATCCTAATTGGATTAGAATAAGCATAGGGAGGACGAAAATGACCTAAATGTTCAACCAATGACACAAAATCACATATTGGATGCACAAGATTGGTTAAAAACCCTAATTGGATTAGAATAAGCCTAGGGAGGACGAAAATGACCTAAATGTGCAACCAATGACACAAAATCACATATTGGATGCACAAGATTGGTTAAAAACCCTAATTGGATTAGAATTAGCCTAGGGAGGACGAAAATGACCTAAATGTGCCACCAATGACACAAAATCACATATTGGATGCACAAGATTGGTTAAAAACCCTAATTGGATTAGAATAAGCCTAGGGAGGACGAAAATGACCTAAATGTGCAACCAATGACACAAAATCACATATTGGATGCACAAGATTGGTTAAAAACCCTAATTGGATTACAATAAGCCTAGCGAGGACGAAAATGACCTAATTGGATCACCAATGACACTAAATGACACAAAATCACATATTGGATGCATAAGATTGGTCAAAAACCCTAATTGAATTAGAATAAGCCTAGCGAGGACGAAAATGACCTAATTGGATTACCAATGACACAAAATCACTTATTATATGCACAAGATTGGTTAAAAACCCTAATTGGATTAGAATAAGCCTAGGGAGGACGAAAATGACCTAAATGTGAAACCAATGACACAAAATCACATATTGGATGCACAAGATTGGTTAAAAACCCTAATTGGATTACAATAAGCCTAGCGAGGACGAAAATGACCTAATTGGATCACCAATGACACAAAATTACACAAAATCACATATTGGATGCATAAGATTGGTTACAAACCCTAGTTGGATTAGAATAAGCCTAGCGAGGACGAAAATGACCTAATTGGATTACCAATGACACAAAATCACTTATTATATGCACAAGATTGGTTAAAAACCCTAATTGGATTAGAATAAAACTAGGGATGACGAAAATGACCTAAATGTGCAACCAATGACACAATCTCATATTGGATGCCCAAGATTGGTTAAAAACCCTAATTGGATTAGAACAAGCCTAGGGAGAACGAAAATGACCTAAATATTCAACCAATGACACAAAATGACACAAAGTCACATATTGGATGCACAAGATTGGTTAAAAACCCTAATTGGATTAGAATAAGCCTAGGGAGGACAAAAATGATCTAAATGTGCAACCAATGACATAAAATCACATATTGGACGCACAAGATTGGTTAAAAACCCTGATTGGATTAGAATAAGCCTAGGGAGGACGAAAATGACCTAAATGTTCAACCAATCACACAAAATGACACAAAATCACATATTGGATGCACAAGATTGGTTAAAGACCCTAATTGGATTAGAATAAGCCTAGGGAGGACGAAATTGACCTAAATGTGCAACCAATGACACAAAATCACTTATTATATGCACAAGATTGGTTAAAAACCCTAATTGGATTAGAATAAGCCTAGCAAGGACGAAAATGACCTAATTGGAATACCAATGACACAAAATGACAAAAAATCACATATTGGATGCATAAGATGCGTTAACAACCCTAATTGGATTAGAATAAGCCTAGCGAGGACGAAAATCACCTAATTGGATTACCAATGACACAAAATCACTTATTATATGCACAAGATTGGTTAAGAACCCTAATTGGATTAGAATAAGCCTAGGGAGAAAAAAAATTACCTAAGTGTGCAACCAATGACACAAAATGACACAAAATCACATATTGGATGCACAAGATTGGTTAAAAACCCTAATTGGATTAGAATAAGCCTAGGGAGGACGAAAATGACCTAAATGTGCAACCAATGACACAAAATCACATATTGGATGCACAAGATTGGTTAAAAACCCTAATTGGATTACAATAAGCCTAGCAAGGATGAAAATGACCTAATTGGATTACCAATGACACAAAATGACACAAAATCACATATTGGATGCATAAGATTGGTTAAAAACCCTAATTGGATTAGAATAAGCCTAGCGAGGACAAAAATGACCTAATTGGATTACCAATGACACAAAATGACTTATTATATGCACAAGATTGGTTAAAAACCCTAATTGGATTAGAATAAGCCTAGGGAGGACGAAAATGACCTAAATGTGCAACCAATGACACAAAATCACATATTGGATGCACAAGATTGGTTAAAAACCCTAATTGGATTAGAATAAGCCTACGGAGGACGAAAATGACCTAAATGTGCAACCAATGACACCTAATCACATATTGGATGCACAAGATTGGTTAAAAACCCTAATTGGATTAGAATAAGCCTAGGGAGGACGAAAATGACCTAAATGTGCAACCAATGACACAAAATCACATATTGGATGCACAAGATTGGTTAAAAACCCTAATTGGATTAGAATAAGCCTAGGGAGGACAAAAATGACCTAAATGTTCAACCAATGACACAAAATCACATATTGGATACACAAGATTGATTAAAAACCCTAATTGGATTAGAATAAGCCTAGGGAGGACGAAAATGACCTAAATGTTCAACCAATGACACAAAATCACATATTGGATGCACAAGATTGGTTAAAAACCCTAATTGGATTAGAATAAGCCTAGGGAGGACGAAAATGACCTAAATGTGCAACCATTGACACAAAATCACATATTGGATGCACAAGATTGGTTAAAAACCCTAATTGGATTAGAATAAGCCTAGCGAGGACAAAAATGACCTAATTGGATTACCAATGACACAAAATCACTCATTATATGCACAAGATTGGTTAAAAACCCTAATTAGATTAGAATAAAACTAGGGAGGACGAAAATGACTTAAATGTGCAACCAATGACACAATCTCATATTGGATGCCCAAGATTGGTTAAAAACCCTAATTGGATTAGAACAAGCTTAGGGAGGACGAAAATGACCTAAATATTCAACCAATGACACAAAATGACACAAAATCACATATTGGATGCACAAGATTGGTTAAAAACCCTAATTGGATTAGAATAAGCCTAGGGAGGACGAAAATGACCTAAATGTGCAACCAATGACACAAAATCACATATTGGATGCACAAGATTGGTTAAAAACCCTAATTGGATTTGAATAAGCCTAGGGAGGACGAAAATGACCTAAATGTTCAACCAATGACACAAAACCACATATTGGATGCACAACATTGGTTAAAAACCCTAATTGGTAAGAGTAAGCCTAGGGAGGACGAAAATGACCTAAATGTTCAACCAATGACACAAAATGACACAAAATCACATATTGCATGCACAAGATTGGTTAAAAACCGTAATTGGATTAGAATAAGCCTAGGGAGAACGAAAATGACCTAAATGTTCAACCAATGACACAAAATCACATATTGGATGCACAAGATTGGTTAAAAACCCTAATTCGATTAGAATAAGCCTAGGGAAGACGAAAATGACCTAAATGTTCAACCAATGACACAAAATGACACAAAATCACATATTGGATGCACAAGATTGGTTAAAAACCCTAATTGGATTAGAATAAGCCTAGGGAGGACGAAAATGACATAAATGTTCAACCAATTACACAAAATGACACAAAATCACATATTGGATGCACAAGATTGGTTAAAAACCCTAATTGGATTACAATAAGCCTAGGGAGGACGAAAATAACTTAAATGTTCAACCAATGACACAAAATGACACAAAATCACATATTGGATGCACAAGATTGGTTAAAAACCCTAATTGGATTAGAATAAGCCTAGGGAGGACGAAAATGACCTAAATGTGCAACCAATGACACAAAATCACATATTGGATGCACAGGATTGGTTAAAAACCCTAATTGGATTAGAATAAGCCTAGGGAGGACGAAAATGACCTAAATGTTCAACCAATGACACAAAATGACACAAAATCACATATTGGATGCACAAGATTGGTTAAAAACCCTAATTGGATTAGAATAAGCCTAGGGAGGACGAAAATGACCTACATGTTCAACCAATGACACAAAATGACACAAAATCACATATTGGATGCACAAGATTGGTTAAAAACCCTAATTGGATTAGAATAAGCCTAGCGAGGACGAAAATGACCTAATTGGATTACCAATGACACAAAATCACTTATTATATGCACAAGATTGGTTAAAAACCCTAATTGGATTAGAATAAGCCTAGGGAGGACGAAAATGACCTAAATGTTCAACCAATGACACAAAATAACACAAAATCACATATTGGATGCACAAGATTGTTTAAAAACCCTAATTTGATTAGAATAAGCCTAGGGAGGACGAAAATGACCTAAATGTTTAACCAGTGACACAAAATGACACAAAATCACATATTGGATGCACAAGATTTGTTAAAAACCCTAATTGGATTAGAATAACCCTAGCGAGGACGAAAATGACCTAATTGGATTACCAAGGACACAAAATAACTTATTATATGCACAAGATTGGTTAAAAACCCTAATTGGATTAGAATAAGCCTAGGGAGGACGAAAATGACCTAAATGTGCATCCAATGACACAAAATCACATATTGGATGCACAAGATTGGTTAAAAACCCTAATTGGATTAGAATAAGCATAGGGAGGACGAAAATGACCTAAATGTTCAACCAATGACACAAAATCACATATTGGATGCACAAGATTGGTTAAACACCCTAATTGGATTAGAATAAGCCTAGGGAGGACAAAAATGACCTAAATGTGCAACCAATGACACAAAATCACATATTGGATGCACAAGATTGGTTAAAAACCCTAATTGGATTACAATAAGCCTAGCGAGGACGAAAATGACCTAATTGGATCCCCAATGACACAAAATGACACAAAATCACATATTGGATGCATAAGATTGGTCAAAAACCCTAATTGGATTAGAATAAGCCTAGCGAGGTTGAAAATGACCTAATTGGATTACCAATGACACAAAATCACTTGTTATATGCACAAGATTGGTTAAAAACCCTAATTGGATTAGAATAAGCCTAGGTAGGACGAAAATGACCTAAATGTGCAACCAATGTCACAAAATCACATATTGGATGCACAAGATTGGTTAAAAACCCTAATTGGATTAGAATAAGCCTAGGAAGGATGAAAATGACCTAAATGTGCAACCAATGACAAAATCACATATTGGATGCACAAGATTGGTTAAAAACCCTAATTGGATTACAATAAGCCTAGCGAGGACGAAAATGACCTAATTGGATTACCAATGACACAAAATCACATATTGGATGCATAAGATTGGTTAAAAACCCTAATTGGATTAGAATAAGCCTAGAGAGGACGAAAATGACCTAATTGAATTACCAATGACACAAAATGACTTATTATATGCACAAGATTGGTTAAAAACTCTAATTGGATTAGAATACGCCTAGGGAGTACGAAAATGACCTAAAGGTGCAACCAATGACAAAAAATCACATATTGGATGCCCAAGATTGGTTAAAAACCCTAATTGGATTAGAACAAGCCTAGGGAGGACGAAAATGACCTAAATATTCAACTAATGACACAAAATGACACAAAATCACATATTGGATGCACAAGATTGGTTAAAAACCCTAATTGGATTACAATAAGCCTAGCGAGGACGAAAATGACCTAATTGGATTACCAATGACACAAAATGACACAAAATCACATATTGGATGCATAAGATTGGTTAAAAACCCTAATTGGATTAGAATAAGCCTAGAGAGGACGAAAATGACCTAATTGGATTACCAATGACACAAAATGACTTATTATATGCACAAGATTGGTTAAAAACCCTAATTGGATTAGAATACGCCTAGAGAGTACGAAAATGACCTAAAGGTGCAACCAATGACAAAAAATCACATATTGGATGCCCAAGATTGGTTAAAAACCCTAATTGGATTAGAACAAGCCTAGGGAGGACGAAAATGACCTAAATGTTCAACTAATGACACAAAATGACACAAAATCACATATTGGATGCACAAGATTGGTTAAAAACCCTAATTGGATGAGAATAAGCCTAGGGAGGACGAAAATGACCTAAATGTTCAACCAGTGACCCAAAATCACACAAAATCACATATTGGATGCACAAGATTGGTTAAAAACCCTAATTGGATTAGAATAAGCCTAGCGAGGACGAAAATGACCTAATTGGATTACCAATGACACAAAATAACTTATTATATGCACAAGATTGGTTAAAAATCCTAATTGGATTAGAATAAGCCTAGGGAGGACGAAAATGACCTAAATGTGCAACCAATGACACAAAATCACATATTGGATGCACAAGATTGGTTAAAAACCCTAATTGGATTAGCATAAGCCTAGGGAGGACGAAAGTGACCTAAATGTTCAACCAATGACACAAAATGACACAAAATCACATATTGGATGCACAAGATTGGTTAAAAACCCTAATTGGAATAGAATAAGCCTAGGGAGGACGAAAATGACCTAAATGTGCAACCACTGACACAAAATCACATATTGGATGCACAAGATTGGATAAAAATCCTAATTGGATTAGAATAAGCGTAGCGAGGACGAAAATGACCTAATTGGATTACCAATGACACAAAATCACTTATTATATGCACAAGATTGGTTAAAAACCCTAATTGGATTAGAATAAGCCTAGGGAGGACGAAAATGACCTAAATGTGCAACCAATGACACAAAATCACATATTGGATGCACAAGATTGGTTAAAAACCCTAATTGGATTACAATAAGCCTAGCGAGGACGAAAATGCCCTAATTGGATCACCAATGACACAAAATGACACAAAATCACATATTGGATGCATAAGATTGGTCAAAAACCCTAATTGGATTAGAATAAGCCTAGCGAGGACGAAAATGACCTAATTGGATTACCAATGACACAAAATCACTTATTATATGCATAAGATTGGTTAAAAACCCTAATTGGATTAGAATAAGCCTAGGGAGGACGAAAATGACCTAAATGTGCAACCAATGACACAAAATCACATATTGGATGCACAAGATTGGTTAAAAACCCTAATTGGATTAGAATAAGCCTAGGGAGGACGAAAAT
Source organism: Cicer yamashitae (assembly GCA_037974755.1). Lineage (NCBI taxonomy): Eukaryota > Viridiplantae > Streptophyta > Magnoliopsida > Fabales > Fabaceae > Cicer > Cicer yamashitae. The sequence goes on along the minus strand of JBBPBQ010020321.1, from coordinate 11,231,755 downwards.
GACCTAAATGTGCAACCAATGACACAAAATCACATATTGGATGCACAAGATTGGTTAAAAACCCTAATTGGATTACAATAAGCCTAGCGAGGACGAAAATGACCTAATTGGATCACCAATGACAGAAAATGACACAAAATCACATATTGGATCCATAAGATTGGTCAAAAACCCTAATTGGATTAGAATAAGCCTAGCGAGGACGAAAATGACCTAATTGGATTACCAATGACACAAAATCACTTATTATATGCACAAGATTGGTTAAAAACCCTAATTGGATTAGAATAAGCCTAGGGAGGACGAAAATGACTTAAATGTGCAACCGATGACACAGAATCACATATTGGATGCACAAGATTGGTTAAAAACCCTAATTGGATTAGAATAAGCCTAGGGAGGACGAAAATGACCTAAATGTGCACCCAATGACACAAAATCACATATTGGATGCACAAGATTGGTTAAAAACCCTAATTGGATTACAATAAGCCTAGCGAGGACGAAAATGACCTAATTGGATTACCAATGACACAAAATGACACAAAATCATATATTGGATGCATAAGATTGGTTAAAAACCCTAATTGGATTAGAATAAGCCTAGAGAGGACGAAAATGACCTAATTGGATTACCAATGACACAAAATGACTTATTATATGCACAAGATTGGTTAAAAACCCTAATTGGATTAGAATAAAACTTGGTAGGACGAAAATGACCTAAATGTGCAACCAATGACACAATCTCATATTGGATACCCAAGATTGGTTAAAAACCCTAATTGGATTAGAACAAGCCTAGGGAGGACGAAAATGACCTAAATATTCAACTAATAACACAAAATGACACAAAATGACTTATTATATGCACAAGATTGGTTAAAAACCCTAATTGGATTAGAATAAGCCTAGGGAGGACGAAAATGACCTAAATGTGCAACCACTGACACAAAATCACATATTGGATGCACAAGATTGTTTAAAAACCCTAATTGGATTACAATAAGCCTAGCGAGGACGAAAATGACCTAATTGGATTACCAATGACACAAAATGACACAAAATCACATATTGGATGCATAAGATTGGTTAAAAACCCTAATTGGATTAGAATAAGCCTAGCGAGGACGAAAATGACCTAATTGGATTACCAATGACACAAAATGACTTATTATATGCACAAGATTGGTTAAAAACCCTAATTGGATTAGAATACGCCTAGGGAGTACGAAAATGACCTAAAGGTGCAACCAATGACAAAAAATCACATATTGGATGCCCAAGATTGGTTAAAAACCCTAATTGGATTAGAACAAGCCTAGGGAGGACGAAAATGACCTAAATGTTCAACCAATGACACAAAATCACATATTGGATGCACAAGATTGGTTAAAAACCCTAATTGGATTAGAATAAGCCTAGGGAGGACGAAAATGACCTAAATGTTCAACTAGTGACCCAAAATCACACAAAATCACATATTGGATGCACAAGATTGGTTAAAAACCCTAATTGGATTACAATAAGCCTAGGGAGGACGAAAATGTCCTAAATGTTCAACTAGTGACCCAAAATCACACAAAATCACATATTGGATGCATAAGATTGGTTAAAAACCCTAATTGGATTAGAATAAGCCTAGCGAGGACGAAAATGACCTAATTGGATTACCAAGGACACAAAATAACTTATTATATGCACAAGATTGGTTAAAAACCCTAATTGGATTAGAATAAGCCTAGGGAGGACGAAAATGACCTAAATGTGCAACCAATGACACAAAATCACATATTGGATGCACAAGATTAGTTAAAAACCCTAATTGGATTAGAATAAGCCTAGGGAGGACGAAAATGACCTAAATGTGCAACCAATGACACAAAATCACATATTGGATGCACAAGATTGGTTAAAAACCCTAATTGGATTACAATAAGCCTAGGGAGGACGAAAATGACCTAAATGTGCAACCAATGACACAAAATCAAATATTGCATGCACAAGATTGGTTAAAAACCCTAATTGGATTAGAATAAGCATAGGGACGACCAAAATGACCTAAATGTTCAACCAATGACACAAAATCACATATTGGATGCACAAGATTGGTTAAAAACCCTAATTGGATTAGAATAAGTTTAGCGAGGACGAAAATGACCTAATTGGATTACAAATGACACAAAATCACATATTGGATGCACAAGATAGGTTAAAAACCCTAATTGGATTAGAATAAGCCTAGGGAGGACGAAAATGACCTAAATGTGCAACCAATGACACCAAATCACATATTGATGCACAAGATTGGTTAAAAACCATAAATGGACTAGAATAAGCCTCTAGAGGACGAACATGACCAAAATTTCAACCAATGACACAAAATAACACAAAATCGCATATTGGATGCAGAAGATTAGTTAAAAACCCTAATTGGATTTGAATAAGCCTAGTGAGGACGAAAATGACCTAATTGAATTACCAATGACACAAAATCACTTATTATATGCACAAGATTGGTTAAAAACCCTAATTGGATTAGAATAAGCCTAGGGAGGACGAAAATGACCTAAATGTGCAACCAATGACACAAAATCACATATTGGATGCACAAGATTGGTTAAAAACCCTAATTGGATTAGAATAAGCCTAGGGATGACGAAAATGACCTAAATGTTCAACCAATGACAAAAAATGACACAAAATCACATATTGGATGCACAAGATTGGTTAAAAACCCTAATTGGATTAGAATAAGCCTAGCGAGGACGAAAATGACCTAATTGGATTACCAATGACACAAAATCACTTATTATATGCACAAGATTGGTTAAAAACCCTAATTGGATTAGAATAAGCCTAGGGAGGACGAAAATGACCTAAATGTGCAACCAATGACACTAAATCACATATTGGATGCACAAGATTGATTAAAAACACTAATTGGATTAGAATAAGCCTAGGGAGGACGAAAATGACCTAAATGTGCAACCAATGACACAAAATCACATATTGGATGCACAAGATTGGTTAAAAACCCTAATTGGATTACAATAAGCCTAGCGAGGACGAAAATGACCTAATTGGATCACCAATGACACAAAATGACACAAAATCTCATATTGGATGCATAAGATTGGTTAAAAACGCTAATTGGATTAGAATAAGCCTAGGGAGGACGAAAATGACCTAAATGTTCAACCAGTGACCAAAAATGACACAAAATCACATATTGGATGCACAATAATGGTTAAAAACCCTAATTGGATTAGAATAAGCCTAGAGAGGACGAAAATGACCTAATTGGATTACAAATGACACAAAATGACTTATTATATGCACAAGATTGGTTAAAAACCCTAATTGGATTAGAATAAAACTAGGGAGGACGAAAATGGCCTAAATGTTCAACCAATCACACAAAATGACACAAAATCACATATTGGATGCACAAGATTGGTTAAAAACCCTAATTGGATTAGAATAAGCCTAGGGAGGACGAAATTGACCTAAATGTGCAACCAATGACACAAAATCACATATTGGACGCACAAGATTGGTTAAAAACCCTGATTGGATTAGAATAAGCCTAGGGAGGACGAAAATGACCTAATTGGATTACCAATGACACAAAATCACTTATTATATGCACAAGATTGATTAAAAACCCTAATTGGATTAGAATAAGCCTAGGGAGGACGAAAATGACCTAATTGTTCAACCAATGACTCAAAATCACATATTGGATGCACAAGATTGTTTAAAAACCCTAATTGGATTAGAATAAGCCTAGCTAGGACGAAAATGACCTAATTGGATTACCAATGACACAAAATCACTTATTATATGCACAAGATTGGTTAAAAACCCTAATTGGATTAGACTAAGCCTAGGGAGGACGAAAATGACCTAAATGTGCAACCAATGACACAAAATCACATATTGGATGCACAAGATTGTTTAAAAACCCTAATTGGATTACAATAAGCCTAGCGAGGACGAAAATGACCTAATTGGATTACCAATGACACAAAATGACACAAAATCACATATTGGATGCATAAGATTGGTTAAAAACCCTAATTGGATTAGAATAAGCCTAGAGAGGACGAAAATGACCTAATTGGATTTCCAATGACACAAAATGACTTATTATATGCACAAGATTGGTTAAAAACCCTAATTGGATTAGAATACGCCTAGGGAGTACGAAAATGACCTAAAGGTGCAACCAATGACAAAAAATCACATATTGGATGCCCAAGATTGGTTAAAAACCCTAATTGGATTAGAACAAGCCTAGGGAGGACGAAAATGACCTAAATATTCAACTAATGACACAAAATGACACAAAATCACATATTGGATGCACAAGATTGGTTAAAAACCCTAATTGGATGAGAATAAGCCTAGCGAGGACGAAAATGACCTAATTGGATTACCAATGACACAAAATCACTTATTATATTCGCAAGATTGGTTAAAAACCCTAATTGGATTAGAATAAGCCTAGGGAGGAC
>JBBPBQ010020321.1:11165873-11226535 GCA_037974755.1 Cicer yamashitae | reverse complement strand
AATGACACAAAATCACATATTGGATGCATAAGATTGGTTAAAAACCCTAATTGGATTAGAATAAGCCTAGAGAGGACGAAAATGACCTAATATGATTACCAATGACACAAAATGACTTATTATATGCACAAGATTGGTTAAAAACCCTAATTGGATTACAATAAGCCTAGCGAGGACGAAAATGACCTAATTGGATTACCAATGACACAAAATGACACAAAATCACATATTGGATGCATAAGATTGGTTAAAAACCCTAATTGGATTAGAATAAGCCTAGAGAGGACGAAAATGACCTAATTGGATTTCCAATGACACAAAATGACTTATTATATGCACAAGATTGGTTAAAAACCCTAATTGGATTAGAATACGCCTAGGGAGTACGAAAATGACCTAAAGGTGCAACCAATGACAAAAAATCACATATTGGATGCCCAAGATTGGTTAAAAACCCTAATTGGATTAGAACAAGCCTAGGGAGGACGAAAATGACCTAAATGTTCAACCAATGACACAAAATCACATATTGGATGCACAAGATTGGTTAAAAACCCTAATTGGATTAGAATAAGCCTAGGGAGGACGAAAATGACCTAAATGTTCAACTAGTGACCCAAAATCACACAAAATCACATATTGGATGCACAAGATTGGTTAAAAACCCTAATTGGATTAGAATAAGCCTAGCGAGGACGAAAATGACCTAATTAGATTACCAATGACACAAAATGACTTATTATATGCACAAGATTGGTTAAAAACCCTGATTGGATTAGAATAAGCCTAGGGAGGACGAAAATGACCTAAATGTGCAACCAATGACACAAAATCACATATTGGATGCACAAGATTAGTTAAAAACCCTAATTGGATTAGAATAAGCATAGGGAGGACGAAAATGACCTAAATGTTCAACCAATGACACAAAATAACATATTGGATGCACAAGATTGGTTAAAAACCCTAATTGGATTAGAATAAGCCTAGGGAGGACGAAAATGACCTAAATGTGCAACCAATGACACAAAATCACATATTGGATGCACAAGATTGGTTAAAAACCCTAATTGGATTACAATAAGCCTAGCGAGGACGAAAATAACCTAATTGGATCACCAATGACACAAAATGACACAAAATCACATATTGGATGCATAAGATTGGTCAAAAACCCTAATTGGATTACAATAAGCCTAGCGAGGACGAAAATGACCTAATTGGATTACCAATGACACAAAATCACTTATTATATGCACAAGATTGGTTAAAAACCCTAATTGGATTAGAATACGCCTAGGGAGTACGAAAATGACCTAAAGGTGCAACCAATGACAAAAAATCACATATTGGATGCCCAAGATTGGTTAAAAACCCAAATTGGATTAGAATAAGCCTAGGGAGGACGAAAATGACCTAAAGGTGCAACCAATGACACAAAATCACATATTGGATGCACAAGATTGGTTAAAAACCCTAATTGGATTAGAATAAGCCTAGGGAGGACGAAAATGACCTAAATGTGCAACCAATGACACAAAATCACATATTGGATGCACAAGATTGGTTAAAAACCCTAATCGGATTAGAATAAGCCTAGGGAGGACGAAAATGACCTAAATGTGCAACCAATGACACAAAATCACATATTGGATGCACAAGATTGGTTAAAAACCCTAATTGGATTACAATAAGCCTAGCGAGGACGAAAATGACCTAATTGGATCACCAATGACACAAAATGACACAAAATCACATATTGGATGCATAAGATTGGTCAAAAACCCTAATTGGATTAGAATAAGCCTAGCGAGGACGAAAATGACCTAATTGGATTACCAATGACACAAAATCACTTATTATATGCACAAGATTGGTTAAAAACCCTAATTGGATTAGAATAAGCCTAGGGAGCACTAAAATGACCTAAATGTGCAACCATTGACACAAAATCACATATTGGATGCACAAGATTGGTTAAAAACCCTAATTGGATTAGAATAAGCCTAGGGAGGACGAAAATGACCTAAATGTGCAACCAATGACACAAAATCACATATTGGATGCACAAGATTGGTTAAAAACCCTAATTGGATTACAATAAGCCTAGCGAGGACGAAAATGACCTAATTGGATCACCAATGACACAAAATGACACAAAATCACATATTGGATGCATAAGATTGGTCAAAAACCCTAATCGGATTAGAATAAGCCTAGCGAGGACGAAAATGACCTAATTGGATTACCAATGACACAAAATCACTTATTATATGCACAAGATTGGTTAAAAACCCTAATTGGATTAGAATAAGCCTAGGGAGGACGAAAATGACCTAAATGTGCAACCAATGACACAAAATCACATATTGGATGCACAAGATTGGTTAAAAACCCTAATTGGATTAGAATAAGCCTAGGGAGGACGAAAATGTCCTAAATGTGCAACCGATGACACAAAGTCACATATTGGATGCACAAGATTGGTTAAAAACCCTAATTGGATTAGAATAAGCCTAGGGAGGACGAAAATGACCTAAATGTTCAACCACTGACCCAAAATGACACAAAATCACATATTGGATGCACAAGAATGGTTAAAAACCCTAATTGGATTAGAATAAGCCTAGCGAGGACGAAAATGACCTAATTGGATTACCAATGACACAAAATCACTTATTATATGCACAAGATTGGTTAAAAACCCTAATTGGATTAGAATAAGCCTAGGGAGGACGAAAATGACCTAAATATTCAACCAATGACACAAAATCACATATTGGATGCACAAGATTGGTTAAAAACCCTAATTGGATTAGAATAAGCCTAGGGAGGACAAAAATGACCTAAATGTTCAACCAATGACACAAAATGACACAAAATCACATAATGGATGCACAAGATTGGTTAAAAACCCTAATTGGATTAGAATAAGCCTAGGGAGGACGAAAATGACCTAAATGTTCAACCAATGACACAAAATGACACAAAATTACATATTGGATGCAGAAGATTGGTTAAAAACCCTTATTGGATTAGAATAAGCCTAGGGAGGACGAAAATGACCTAAATGTTCAACCAATCACACAAAATGACACAAAATCACATATTGGATGCACAAGATTGGTTAAAAACCCTAATTGGATTAGAATAAGCCTAGGGAGGACGAAATTGACCTAAATGTGCAACCAATGACACAAAATCACTTATTATATGCACAAGATTGGTTAAAAACCCTAATTGGATTACAATAAGCCTAGCGAGGACGAAAATGACCTAATTGGATTACCAATGACACAAAATGACACAAAATCACATATTGGATGCATAAGATTGGTTAAAAACCCTAATTGGATTAGAATAAGCCTAGCGAGAACGAAAATGACCTAATTGGTTTACCAATGACACAAAATCACTTATTATATGCACAAGATTGGTTAAAAACCCTAATTGGATTAGAATAAGCCTAGGGAGGACGAAAATGACCTAAATGTGCAACCAATGACACAAAATCACATATTGGATGCACAAGATTGGTTAAAAACCCTAATTGGATTAGAATAAGCCTAGGGAGGACGAAAATGACCTAAATGTCCAACGAATGACACAAAATCACTTATTGGATGCACAAGATTGGTTAAAAACCCTAATTGGATTAGAATAAGCCTAGGGAGTACGAAAATGACCTAAATGTGCAACCAATGACACAAAATCACATACTGGATGCACAAGATTGGTTAAAAACCCTAATTGGATTAGAATAAGCCTAGGGAGGACGAAAATGACCTAAATGTTCAACCAATGACACAAAATCACATATAGGATGCACAAGATTGGTTAAAAACCCTAATTGGAATAGAATAAGCCTAGGGAGGACGAAAATGACCTAAATGTTCAACCAATGACACAAAATCACATATTGGATGCACAAGATTGGTTAAAAACCCTAATTGGATTAGAATAAGCCTAGCGAGGACGAAAATGACCTAAATGGATTACCAATGACACAAAATCACTTATTATATGCACAAGATTGGTTAAAAACCCTAATTGGATTAGAATAAGCCTAGGGAGGACGAAAATGACCTAAATGTGCAACCAATGACACAAAATCACATATTGGATGCACAAGATTGGTTAAAAACCCTAATTGGATTAGACTAAGTCTAGGGAGGACGAAAATGACCTAAATGTTCAACCAATGACACAAAATGACACAAAATCACATATTGGATGCACAAGATTGGTTAAAAACTCTAATTGGATTAGAATAAGCCTAGGGAGGACAAAATTGACCAAAATGTGCAACCAATGACACAAAATCACATATTGGATGCACAAGATTGGTTAAAAACCCAAATTGGATTAGAATAAGCCTAGGGAGGACGAAAATGACTTAAATGTTCAACCAATGACACAAAATGACACAAAATCACATATTGGATGCATAAGATTGGTTAAAAACCCTAATTGAATTAGAATAAGCCTAACGAGGACTAAAATGACATAATTGGATTACCAATGACACAAAATCAGTTATTATATGCACAAGATTGGTTAAAAACCCTAATTGGATTAGAATAAGCCTAGGGAGGACGAAAATGACCTAAATGTGCAACCAATGACACAAAATCACATATTGGATGCACAAGATTGGTTAAAAACCCTAATTGGATTACAATAAGCCTAGCGAGGACGAAAATGCCCTAATTGGATCACCAATGACACAAAATGACACAAAATCACATATTGGATGCATAAGATTGGTCAAAAACCCTAATTGGATTAGAATAAGCCTAGCGAGGACGAAAATGACCTAATTGGATTACCAATGACACAAAATCACTTATTATATGCATAAGATTGGTTAAAAACCCTAATTGGATTAGAATAAGCCTAGGGAGGACGAAAATGACCTAAATGTTCAACCAATGACACAAAATCACATATTGGATGCACAAGATTGGTTAAAAACCCTAATTGGATTAGAATAAGCCTAGGGAGGACGAACATGACCTAAATGTTCAACCAATGACACAAAATGACACAAAATCACATATTGGATACACAAGATTGGTTAAAAACCCTAATTGGATTAGAATAAGCCTAGGGAGGACGAAAATGACCTAAATGTTCAACCAATGACACAAAATCACATATTGGATGCACAAGATTGGTTAAAAACCGTAATTGGATTAGAATAAGCCTAGGGAGGACCAAAATGACCTAAATGTTCAACCAATGACACAAAATCACATATTGGATGCACAAGATTGGTTAAAAACCCTAATTGGATTAGAATAAGCCTAGGGAGGACGAAAATGACCTAAATGTTCAACCAATGACACAAAATCACATATTGGATGCACAAGATTGGTTAAAAACCCTAATTGGATTAGAATAAGTTTAGCGAGGTGAAAATGACCTAATCGGATTACAAATGACACAAAATCACTTATTATATGCACAAGATTGGTTAAAAACCCTAATTGGATTAGAATAAGCCTAGGGAGGACGAAAATGACCTAAATGTGCAACCAATGACACAAAATCACATATTGGATGCACAAGATTGGTTAAAAACCCTAATTGGATTACAATAAGCCTAGCGAGGACGAAAATGACCTAATTGGATCCCCAATGACACAAAATGACACAAAATCACATATTGGATGCATAAGATTGGTCAAAAACCCTAATTGGATTAGAATAAGCCTAGCGAGGTTGAAAATGACCTAATTGGATTACCAATGACACAAAATCACTTGTTATATGCACAAGATTGGTTAAAACCCCTAATTGGATTAGAATAAGCCTAGGTAGGACGAAAATGACCTAAATGTGCAACCAATGTCACAAAATCACATTGGATGCACAAGATTGGTTAAAAACCCTAATTGGATTAGAATAAGCCTAGGAAGGATGAAAATGACCTAAATGTGCAACCAATGACAAAATCACATATTGGATGCACAAGATTGGTTAAAAACCCTAATTGGATTACAATAAGCCTAGCGAGGACGAAAATGACCTAATTGGATTACCAATGACACAAAATCACATATTGGATGCATAAGATTGGTTAAAAACCCTAATTGGATTAGAATAAGCCTAGAGAGGACGAAAATGACCTAATTGGATTACCAATGACACAAAATGACTTATTATATGCACAAGATTGGTTAAAAACCCTAATTGGATTAGAATACGCCTAGGGAGTACGAAAATGACCTAAAGGTGCAACCAATGACAAAAAATCACATATTGGATGCCCAAGATTGGTTAAAAACCCTAATTGGATTAGAACAAGCCTAGGGAGGACGAAAATGACCTAAATATTCAACTAATGACACAAAATGACACAAAATCACATATTGGATGCACAAGATTGGTTAAAAACCCTAATTGGATTACAATAAGCCTAGCGAGGACGAAAATGACCTAATTGGATTACCAATGACACAAAATGACACAAAATCACATATTGGATGCATAAGATTGGTTAAAAACCCTAATTGGATTAGAATAAGCCTAGAGAGGACGAAAATGACCTAATTGGATTACCAATGACACAAAATGACTTATTATATGCACAAGATTGGTTAAAAACCCTAATTGGATTAGAATACGCCTAGAGAGTACGAAAATGACCTAAAGGTGCAACCAATGACAAAAAATCACATATTGGATGCCCAAGATTGGTTAAAAACCCTAATTGGATTAGAACAAGCCTAGGGAGGACGAAAATGACCTAAATGTTCAACTAATGACACAAAATGACACAAAATCACATATTGGATGCACAAGATTGGTTAAAAACCCTAATTGGATGAGAATAAGCCTAGGGAGGACGAAAATGACCTAAATGTTCAACCAGTGACCCAAAATCACACAAAATCACATATTGGATGCACAAGATTGGTTAAAAACCATAATTGGATTAGAATAAGCCTAGCGAGGACGAAAATGACCTAATTGGATTACCAATGACACAAAATAACTTATTATATGCACAAGATTGGTTAAAAACCCTAATTGGATTAGAATAAGCCTAGGGAGGACGAAAATGACCTAAATGTGCAACCAATGACACAAAATCACATATTGGATGCACAAGATTGGTTAAAAACCCTAATTGGATTAGAATAAGACTAGGGAGGACGAAAATGACCTAAATGTTCAACCAAAGACACAAAATGACACAAAATCACATATTGGATGCACAAGATTGGTTAAAAACCCTAATTGGATTAGAATAAGCCTAGGGAGGACGAAAATGACCTAAATGTTCAACCAATGACACAAAATCACATATTGGATGCACAAGATTGGTTAAAAACCCTAATTGGATTAGAATAAGCCTAGCAAGGACGAAAATGACCTAAATGTTCAACCAATGACACAAAATGACACAAAATCACATATTGGATGCACAAGATTGGTTAAAAACCCTAATTGGATTAGAATAAGCCTAGGGAGGACAAAAATGACCTAAATGTTCAACCAATGACACAAAATCACATATTGGATGCACAAGATTGGTTAAAAACCCTAATTGGATTAGAATAAGCCTAGGGAGGACGAAAATGACCTAAATGTTCAACCAATGACACAAAATGACACAAAATCACATATTGGATGCATTAGATTGGTTAAAAATTCTAATTGGATTAGAATAAGCCTAGCGAGGACGAAAATGACCTAATTGAATTAACAATGACACAAAATCACTTATTATATGCACAAGATTGGTTAAAAACCCTAATTGGATTAGAATAAGCCTAGGGAGGACGAAAATGACCTAAATGTGCAACCAATGACACAAAATCACATATTGGATGCACAAGATTGGTTAAAAACCCTAATTGGATTAGAATAAGCCTAGGGAGGACGAAAATGACCTAAATGTGCAACCAATGACACAAAATCACATATTGGATGCACAAGATTGGTTAAAAACCCTAATTGGATTACAATAAGCCTAGCGAGGACGAAAATGACCTAATTGGATTACCAATGACACAAAATGACACAAAATCACATATTGGATGCATAAGATTGGTGAAAAACCCTAATTGGATAAGAATAAGCCTAGAGAGGACGAAAATGACCTAATTGGATTACCAATGACACCAAATGACTTATTATATGCACAAGATTGATTAAAAACCCTAATTGGATTAGAATAAGCCTAGCGAGGACAAAAATGACCTAATTGGATTACCAATGACAAAAAATCATTTATTATATTCGCAAGATTGGTTAAAAACCCTAATTGGATTAGAATAAGCCTAGGGAGGACAAAAATGATCTAAATGTGCAACCAATGACACAAAATCACATATTGGATGCCCAAGATTGGTTAAAAACCCTAATTGGATTAGAACAAGCCTAGGGAGGACGAAAATGACCTAAATATTCAACTAATGACACAAAATGACACAAAATCACTTATTATATGCACAAGATTGATTAAAAACCCTAATTGGATTAGAATAAGCCTAGGGAGGACGAAAATGACCTAAATGTTCAACCAATGACACAAAATCACATATTGGATGCACAAGATTGTTTAAAAACCCTAATTGGATTAGAATAAGCCTAGCTAGGACGAAAATGACCTAATTGGATTACCAATGACACAAAATCACTTATTATATGCACAAGATTGGTTAAAAACCCTAATTGGATTAGAATAAGCCTAGGGAGGACGAAAATGACCTAAATGTGCAACCGATGACACAGAATCACATATTGGATGCACAAGATTGGTTAAAAACCCTAATTGGATTAGAATAAGCCTAGGGAGGACGAAAATGACCTAAATGTGCAACCAATGACACAAAATCACATATTGGATGCACAAGATTGGTTAAAAACCCTAATTGGATTACAATAAGCCTAGCGAGGACGAAAATGCCCTAATTGGATCACCAATGACACAAAATGACACAAAATCACATATTGGATGCATAAGATTGGTCAAAAACCCTAATTGGATTAGAATAAGCCTAGCGAGGACGAAAATGACCTAATTGGATTACCAATGACACAAAATCACTTATTATATGCATAAGATTGGTTAAAAACCCTAATTGGATTAGAATAAGCCTAGGGAGGACGAAAATGACCTAAATGTGCAACCAATGACACAAAATCACATATTGGATGCACAAGATTGGTTAAAAACCCTAATTGGATTAGAATAAGCCTAGGGAGGACGAAAATGACCTAAATGTGCAACCAATGACACAAAATCACATATTGGATGCACAAAATTGTTTTAAAACCCTAATTGGTTAGAATACGCCTTCGGAGGACGAAAATAACCTAAATGTTCAACCAATGACACAAAATGACACAAAATCACATATTGGATGCACAAGATTGGTTAAAAACCCTAATTGGATTAGAATAAGCCTAGGGAGGACGAAAATGACCTAAATGTTCAACCAATGACACAAAATGACACAAAATCAGATATTGGATGCACAAGATTGGTTAAACACCTTAATTGGATTAGAATTAGCCTAGGCAGGACAAAAATGACCTAAATGTTCAACCAATGACAGAAAATGACACAAAATCACATATTGGATGCACAAGATTGGTTAAAAACGCTAATTGGATTAGAATAAGCCTAGGGAGGACGAAAATGACCTAAATGTTCAACCAATGACACAAAATCACATATTGGATGCACAAGATTGGTTAAAAACCCTAATTGGATTAGAATATGCCTAGGGAAAAGGAAAATGACCTAAATGTTCAACCCATGACACAAAATCACATATTGGATGCACAAGATTGGTTAAAAACCCTAATTGGATTAGAATAAGCCTAGGGAGGACGAAAATGACCTAAATGTTCAACCAATTACACAAAATCACATATTGGATTCACAAGATTGGTTAAAAACCCAAATTGGATTAGAATATGCCTAGGGAAGAGGAAAATGACCTAAATGTACAACCCATGACACAAAATGACACAAAATCACATATTGGATGCACAAGATTGGTTAAAAACCCTAATTGGATTAGAATAAGCCTAGGGAGGACGAAAATGACCTAAATGTTCAACCAATGACACAAAATCACATATTGGATGCACAAGATTGGTTAAAAACCCTAATTGGATTAGAATATGCCTAGGGAGGACGAAAATGACCTAAATGTTCAACCAATGACAGAAAATCACATATTGGATGCACAAGATTGGTTAAAAACCCTAATTGGATTAGAATAAGCCTAGGGAGGACGAAAATGACCTAAATGTTCAACCAATGACACAAAATCACATATTGGATGCACAAGATTGGTTAAAAACCCTAATTGGATTAGAATAAGCCTAGGGAGGACGAAAATGACCTAAATGTTCAACCAATGACACAAAATCACATATTGGATGCACAAGATTGGTTAAAAACCCTAATTGGATTAGAATAAGCCTAGGGAGGACGAATATGACCTAAATGTTTAACCAATGACACAAAATGACACAAAATCACATATTGGATGCACAAGATTGGTTAAAAACCCTAATTGGATTAGAATAAGCCTAGGGAGGACGAAAATGACCTAAATGTTCAACCAATGACACAAAATCGCATATTGGATTCACAAGATTGGTTAAAAACCCTAATTGGATTAGAATAAGCCTAGGGAGGACGAAAATGACCTAAATGTTCAACCAATGACACAAAATCACATATTGGATGCACAAGATTGGTTAAAAACCCTAATTGGATTAGAATAAGCCTAGGGAGGACGAAAATGACCTAAATGTTCAACCAATGACACAAAATCACATCTTGGATGCACAAGATTGGTTAAAAACCCTAATTGGATTAGAATAAGCCTAGGGAGGACGAAAATGACCTAAATGTTCAACCAATGACACAAAATCACATATTGGATGCACAAGATTGGTTAAAAACCCTAATTGGATTAGAATAAGCCTATGGAGGACGAAAATGACCTAAATGTTCAACCAATGACACAAAATTACACAAAATCACATATTGGATGCACAAGATTGGTTAAAAACCCTAATTGGATTAGAATAAGCCTAGGGAGGACGAAAATGACCTAAATGTTCAACCAATGACACAAAATTACACAAAATCACATATTGGATGCTCAAGATTGGTTAAAAACCCTAATTGGATTAGAATAAGCCTAGGGAGGACGAAAATGACCTAAATGTTCAACCAATGACACAAAATCACATATTGGATGCACAAGATTGGTTAAAAACCCTAATTGGATTAGAATAAGCCTAGGGAGGACGAAAATGACCTAAATGTTCAACCAATGACACAAAATCACATATTGGATGCACAAGATTGGTTAAAAACCCTAATTGGATTAGAATAAGCCGAGGGAAGATGAAAATGACCTAAATGTTCAACCAATGACCCAAAATGACACAAAATCACATATTGGATGCACAAGATTGGTCAAAAACTCTAATTGGATTAGAATAAGCCTAGGGAGGACGAAAATGACCTAAATGTTCAACCAATCACACAAAATCACATATTGGATGCACAAGATTGCTTAAAAACCCTAATTGGATTAGAATAAGCCTAGGGAGGACGAAAATGACCTAAATGTTCAACCAATCACACAAAATGACACAAAATCACATATTGGATGCACAAGATTGGTTAAAAACCCTAATTGGATTAGAATAAGCCTAGGGAGGATGAAAATGACCTAAATGTGCAACCAATGACACAAAATCACATATTGGATGCACAAGATTGGTTAAAAACCCTAATTGGATTACAATAAGCCTAGCGAGGACGAAAATGACCTAATTGGATTACCAATGACACAAAATGACACAAAATCATATATTGGATGCATAAGATTGGTTAAAAACCCTAATTGGATTAGAATAAGCCTAGAGAGGACGAAAATGACCTAATTGGATTACAAATGACACAAAATGACTTATTATATGCACAAGATTGGTTAAAAACCCTAATTGGATTAGAATAAAACTAGGGAGGACGAAAATGACCTAAATGTGCAACCAATGATACAATCTCATATTGGATACCCAAGATTGGTTAAAAACCCTAATTGGATTAGAACAAGCCTAGGGAGGACGAAAATGGCCTAAATGTTCAACCAATCACACAAAATGACACAAAATCACATATTGGTTGCACAAGATTGGTTAAAAACCCTAATTGGATTAGAATAAGCCTAGGGAGGACGAAATTGACCTAAATGTGCAACCAATGACACAAAATCACTTATTATATGCACAAGATTGGTTAAAAACCCTAATTGGATTAGAATAAGCCTAGACAGGAGGAAAATGACCTAATTGGAATACCAATGACACAAAAGGACACAAAATCACATATTGGATGCATAAGATGCGTTAACAACCCTAATTGGATTAGAATAAGCCTAGCGAGGACGAAAATGACCTAATTGGATTACCAATGACACAAAATCACTTATTATATGCACAAGATTGGTTAAGAACCCTAATTGGATTAGAATAAGCCTAGGGAGAAAAAAAATTACCTAAGTGTGCAACCAATGACACAAAATGACACAAAATCACATATTGGATGCAGAAGATTGGTTAAAAACGCTAATTGGATTAGAATAAGCCTAGGGAGGACGAAAATGACCTAAATGTTCAACCAGTGACCAAAAATGACACAAAATCACATATTGGATGCACAATAATGGTTAAAAACCCTAATTGGATTAGAATAAGGCTAGCGAGGACGAAAATGACCTAATTGGATTACCAATGACACAAAATCACTTATTATATGCACAAGATTGGTTAAAAACCCTAATTGGATTAGAATAAGCCTAGGGAGGACGAAAATGACCTAAATGTTCAACCAATGACACAAAATAACACAAAATCACATATTGGATGCACAAGATTGTTTAAAAACCCTAATTTGATTAGAATAAGCCTAGGGAGGACGAAAATGACCTAAATGTTCAACCAGTGACTCAAAATGACACAAAATCACATATTGGATGCACAAGATTGGTTAAAAACCCTAATTGGATTAGAATAAGCCTAGCGAGGACGAAAATGACCTAATTGGATTACCAATGACACAAAATCACTTATTATATGCACAAGATTGGTTAAAAACCCTAATTGGATTAGAATAAGCCTAGGGAGGACGAAAATGACCTAAATGTGCAACCAATGACAGAAAATCACATATTGGATGCACAAGATTGGTTAAAAACCCTAATTGGATTAGAATAAGCCTAGCGAGGACGAAAATGACCTAATTGGATTACCAATGACACAAAATAACTTATTATATGCACAAGATTAGTTAAAAACCCTAATTGGATTAGAATAAGCCTAGGGAGGACGAAAATGACCTAAATGTGCAACCAATGACACAAACTCACATATTGGATGCACAAGATTGGTTAACAACCCTAATTGGATTAGAATAAGCCTAGCGAGGACGAAAATGACCTAATTGGATTACCAATGACACAAAATCACTTATTATATGCACAAGATTGGTTAAAAACCCTAATTGGATAAGAATAAGCCTAGGGAGGACGAAAATGACCTAAATGTGCAACCAATGACACAAAATCACATGTTGGATGCACAAGATTGGTTAAAAACCCTAATTGGATTAGAATAAGCCTAGCGAGAACGAAAATGACCTAATTGGATTACCAATGACACAAAATCACTTATTATATGCACAAGATTGGTTAAAAACCCTAATTGGATTAGAATAAGCCTAGGGAGGACGAAAATTAACTAAATGTTCAACCAATGAGATAAAATGACACAAAATCACATATTGGATGCACAAGAATGGTTAAAAACCCTAATTGGATTAGAATAAGCCTAGCGAGGACGAAAATTACCTAATTGGATTACCAATGACACAAAATCACTTATTATATGCACAAGATTTGTTAAAAACCCTAATTGGATTAGAATAAGCCTAGGGAGGATAAAAATGACCTAAATGTGCAACCAATGACACAAAATCACATATTGGATGCACAAGATTGGTTAAACAACCCTAATTGGATTAGAATAAGCCTAGGGAGGACGAAAATGACCTAAATGTTCAACCAATGACACAAAATCACATATTGGATGCACAAGATTGATTAAAAACCCTAATTTGATTAGAATAAGCCTAGCGAGGACGAAAATGACCTAATTGGATTACCAATGACACAAAATAACTTATTATATGCACAAGATTGGTTAAAAACCCTAATTGGATTAGAATAAGCCTAGGGAGGACGAAAATGACCTAAATGTGCAACCAATGACACAAAATCACATATTGGATGCACAAGATTGGTTAAAAACCCTAATTGGATTAGAATAAGCCTAGCGAGGACGAAAATGATCTAATTGGATTACCAATGACACAAAATCACTTATTATATGCACAAGATTGGATAAAAACCCTAATTGGATTAGAATAAGCCTAGGGAGGACGAAAATGACCTAAATGTGCAACCAATGACACAAAATCACATATTGGATGCACAAGATTGGTTAAAAACCCTAATTGGATTAGAATAAGCCTAGCGAGGACGAAAATGACTTAATTGGATTACCAATGGAACAAAATGACACAAAATCACATATTGGATGCATAAGATTGGTTACAAACCCTAATTAGATTAGAATAAGCCTAGCGAGGACGAAAATGACCTAATTGGATTACCAATGACACAAAATCACTCATTATATGCACAAGATTGGTTAAAAACCCTAATTGGATTAGAATAAGCCTAGGGAGGACGAAAATGACCTAAATGTGCAACCAATGACACAAAATCACATATTGGATGCACAAGATTGGTTAAAAACCCTAATTGGATTAGAATAATCCTAGGGAGGACGAAAATGACCTAAATGTTCAACCAATGACACAAAATCACATATTGGATGCACAAGATTGGTTAAAAACCCTAATTGGATTAGAATAAGCCTAGGAAGGACGAAAATGACCTAAATGTTCAACCAATGACACAAAATCACAAATTGGATGCACAAGATTGGTTAAAAACCCTAATTGGATTAGAATAAGCCTAGGGAGGACGAAAATGACCTAAATGTTCAACCAATCACACAAAATGACACAAAATCACATATTGGATGCACAAGATTGGTTAAAAACCCTAATTGGATTAGAATAAGCCTAGGGAGGACGAAATTGACCTAAATGTGCAACCAATGACACAAAATCACATATTGGACGCACAAGATTGGTTAAAAACCCTGATTGGATTAGAATAAGCCAAGGGAGGACGAAAATGACCTAATTGGATTACCAATGACAAAAAATCACTTATTATATGCACAAGATTGATTAAAAACCCTAATTGGATTAGAATAAGCCTAGGGAGGACGAAAATGACCTAATTGTTCAACCAATGACACAAAATCACATATTGGATGCACAAGATTGTTAAAAAACCCTAATTGGATTAGAATAAGCCTAGCTAGGACGAAAATGACCTAATTGGATTACCAATGACACAAAATCACTTATTATATGCACAAGATTGGTTAAAAACCCTAATTGGAATAGACTAAGCCTAGGGAGGACGAAAATGACCTAAATGTGCAACCAATGACACAAAATCACATATTGGATGCACAAGATTGTTTAAAAACCCTAATTGGATTACAATAAGCCTAGCGAGGACGAAAATGACCTAATTCGATTACCAATGACACAAAATAACTTATTATATGCACAAGATTGGTTAAAAACCCTAATTGGATGAGAATAAGCCTAGGGAGGACGAAAATGACCTAAATGTGCAACCAATGACACAAAATCACATATTGGATGCACAAGATTGGTTAAAAACCCTAATTGGATTACAATAAGCCTAGCGAGGACGAAAATGACCTAATTGCATTACCAATGACACAAAATGACACAAAATCACATATTGGATGCATAAGATTGGTTAAAAACCCTAATTGGATTAGAATAAGCCTAGAGAGGACGAAAATGACCTAATTGGATTACCAAAGACTCAAAATGACTTATTATATGCACAAGATTGGTTAAAAACCCTAATTGGATTAGGATACGCCTAGGGAGTACGAAAATGACCTAAAGGTGCAACCAATGATAAAAAATCACATATTGGATGCCCAAGATTGGTTAAAAACCCTAATTGGATTAGAACAAGCCTAGGGAGGACGAAAATGACCTAAATATTCAACTAATGACACAAAATGATACAAAATCACATATTGGATGCACAAGATTGGTTAAAAACCCTAATTGGATGAGAATAAGCTTAGGGAGGACGAAAATGACCTAAATGTTCAACCAGTGACCCAAAATCACACAAAATCACATATTGGATGCACAAGATTGGTTAAAAACCCTAATTGGATTAGAATAAGCCTAGCGAGGACGAAAATGACCTAATTGGATTACCAATGACACAAAATCACTTATTATATGCACAAGATTGATTCAAAACCCTAATTGGATTAGAATAAGCCTAGGGAGGATGAAAATGACCTAATTGTTCAACCAATGACACAAAATGACATAAAATCACATATTGGATGCACAAGATTGGTTAAAAACCCTAATTGGATTTCAACAAGCTTAGGGAGGACGAAAATGACCTAGATATTCCACTAATGACACAAAATGACACAAAATCACATATTGGATGCACAAGATTGGTTAAAAACCCTAATTGGATGAGAATAAGCCTAGGGAGGACGAAAATGACCTAAATGTTCAACCAGTGACCCAAAATCACACAAAATCACATATTGGATGCACAAGATTGGTTTAAAACCCTAATTGGATTAGAATAAGCCTAGCGAGGACGAAAATGACCTAATTGGATTACCAATGACACAAAATAACTTATTATATGCACAAGATTGGTTAAAAACCCTAATTGGATGAGAATAAGCCTAGGGAGGACGAAAATGACCTAAATGTGCAACCAATGACACAAAATCACATATTGTATGCACAAGATTGGTTAAAAACCCTAATTGGATTACAATAAGCCTAGCGAGGACGAAAATGACCTAATTGGATCACCAATGACACAAAATGACACAAAATCTCATATTGGATGCATAAGATTGGTTAAAAACGCTAATTGGATTAGAATAAGCCTAGGGAGGACGAAAATGACCTAAATGTTCAACCAGTGACCAAAAATGACACAAAATCACATATTGGATGCACAATAATGGTTAAAAACCCTAATTGGATTAGAATAAGCCTAGAGAGGACGAAAATGACCTAATTGGATTACAAATGACACAAAATGACTTATTATATGCACAAGATTGGTTAAAAACCCTAATTGGATTAGAATAAAACTAGGGAGGACGAAAATGGCCTAAATGTTCAACCAATCACACAAAATGACACAAAATCACATATTGGATGCACAAGATTGGTTAAAAACCCTAATTGGATTAGAATAAGCCTAGGGAGGACGAAATTGACCTAAATGTGCAACCAATGACACAAAATCACTTATTATGTGCACAAGATTGGTTAAAAACCCTAATTGGATTAGAATAAGCCTAGCAAGGACGAAAATGACCTAATTGGAATACCAATGACACAAAAGGACACAAAATCACATATTGGATGCATAAGATGCGTTAACAACCCTAATTGGATTAGAATAAGCCTAGCGAGGACGAAAATGATCTAATTGGATTACCAATGACAGAAAATCACTTATTATATGCACAAGATTGGTTAAGAACCCTAATTGGATTAGAATAAGCCTAGGGAGAAAAAAAATTACCTAAGTGTGCAACCAATGACACAAAATGACACAAAATCACATATTGGATGCACAAGATTGGTTAAAAACGCTAATTGGAGTAGAATAAGCCTAGGGAGAACGAAAATGACCTAAATGTTCATCCAATGACACAGAATGACACAAAATCACATATTGGATGCACAAGATTGTTTAAAAACCCTAATTGGATTAGAATAAGCCTACCTAGGACGAAAATGACCAAATTGGATTACCAATGACACAAAATCACTTATTATATGAACAAGATTGGTTAAAAACCATAATTGGATTAGAATAAGCCTAGGGAGAAAAAAAATTACCTAAGTGTGCAACCAATGACACAAAATCACATATTGGATGCACAAGATTGGTTAAAAACCCTAATTGGATTAGAATATGCCTTGGGAGGACGAAAATCACCTAAATGTTCAACCAATGACACAAAATGACACAAAATCACATATTGGATGCACAAGATTGTTTAAAAACCCTAATTGGATTAGAATAAGCCTAGGGAGGACGAAAATGACCTAAATGTTCAACCAGTGACACAAAATGACACAAAATCACATATTGGATGCAAAAGATTGGTTAAAAACCCTAATTCGATTAGAATAAGCCTAGCGAGGACGAAAATGACCTAATTGGATTACCAATGACACAAAATCACTTATTATATGCACAAGATTGATTAAAAACCCTAATTGGATTAGAATAAGCCTAGGGAGGACGAAAATGACCTTAATGTTCAACCAATGACACAAAATGACACAAAATCACATATTGGATGCACAAGATTGTTTAAAAACCCTAATTAGATTAGAATAAGCCTACCTAGGACGAAAATGACCTAATTGGATTACCAATGACCCAAAATCACTTATTATATGCACAAGATTGGTTAAAAACCCTAATTGGATTAGAATAAGCCTAGGGAGGACGAAAATGACCTAAATGTGCAACCAATAACACAAAATCACATATTGGATGCACAAGATTGTTTAAAAACCCTAATTGGATTACAATAAGCCTAGCGAGGACGAAAATGACCTAATTGGATTACCAATGACACAAAATGACACAAAATCACATATTGGATGCATAAGATTGGTTAAAAACCCTAATTGGATTAGAATAAGTATAGAGAGGACGAAAATGACCTAATTGGATTACCAATGACACAAAATGACTTATTATATGCACAAGATTGGTTAAAAACCCTAATTGGATTAGAATAAAACTAGGGGGGACGAAAATGACCTAAATGTGCAACCAATGACACAATCTCATATTGGATACCCAAGATTGGTTATAAACCCTAATTGGATAAGAACAAGCCTAGGGAGGACGAAAATGACCTAAATATTCAACTAATAACACAAAATGACACAAAATGACTTATTATATGCACAAGATTGGTTAAAAACCATAATTGGATTAGAATAAGCCTAGGGAGGACGAAAATGACCTAAATGTGCAACCACTGACACAAAATCACATATTGGATGCACAAGATTGGTTAAAAACCCTAATTGGATTAGATTAAGCCTAGCGAGGACGAAAATGACCTAATTGGATTACCAATGACACAAAATGACACAAAATCACATATTGGATGCATAAGATTGGTTAAAAACCCTAATTGGATTAGAATAAGCCTAGCGAGGACGAAAATGACCTAATTGGATTACCAATGACACAAAATCACTTATTATATGCACAAGATTGGTTAAAAACCCTAATTGGATTAGAATAAGCCTAGGGAGGACGAAAATGACCTAAATGTGCAACCGATGACACAAAATCACATATTGGATGCACAAGATTGGTTAAAAACCCTAATTGGATTAGAATAAGCCTAGGGAGGACGAAAATGACCTAAATGTGCAACCAATGACACAAAATCACATATTGGATGCACAAGATTGTTTAAAAACCCTAATTGGATTACAATAAGCCTAGCGAGGACGAAAATGACCTAATTGGATTACCAATAACACAAAATGACACAAAATCACATATTGGATGCATAAGATTGGTTAAAAACCCTAATTGGATTAGAATAAGCCTAGCGAGGACGAAAATGACCTAATTGGATTACCAATGACACAAAATCACTTATTATATGCACAAGATTGGTTAAAAACCCTAATTGGATTAGAATAAGCCTAGGGAGGACGAAAATGACCTAAATGTGCAACCGATGACACAGAATCACATATTGGATGCACAAGATTGGTTAAAAACCCTAATTGGATTAGAATAAGCCTAGGGAGGACAAAAATGACCTAAATGTGCACCCAATGACACAAAATCACATATTGGATGCACAAGATTGGTTAAAAACCCTAATTGGATTACAATAAGCCTAGCGAGGACGAAAATGACCTAATTGGATTACCAATGACACAAAATGACACAAAATCATATATTGGATGCATAAGATTGGTTAAAAACCCTAATTGGATTAGAATAAGCCTAGAGAGGACGAAAATGACCTAATTGGATTACCAATGACACAAAATGACTTATTATATGAACAAGATTGGTTAAAAACCCTAATTGGATTAGAATAAAACTAGGGAGGACGAAAATGACCTAAATGTGCAACCAATGACACAATCTCATATTGGATACCCAAGATTGGTTAAAAACCCTAATTGGATTAGAACAAGCCTAGGGAGGACGAAAATGACCTAAATATTCAACTAATAACACAAAATGACACAAAATGACTTATTATATGCACAAGATTGGTTAAAAACCCTAATTGGATTAGAATAAGCCTAGGGAGGACGAAAATGACCTAAATGTGCAACCACTGACACAAAATCACATATTGGATGCACAAGATTGTTTAAAAACCCTAATTGGATTACAATAAGCCTAGCGAGGACGAAAATGACCTAATTGGATTACCAATGACACAAAATGACACAAAATCACATATTGGATGCATAAGATTGGTTAAAAACCCTAATTGGATTAGAATAAGCCTAGCGAGGACGAAAATGACCTAATTGGATTACCAATGACACAAAATCACTTATTATATGCACAAGATTGGTTAAAAACCCTAATTGGATTAGAATAAGCCTAGGAAGGACGAAAATGACCTAAATGTGCAACCGATGACACAGAATCACATATTGGATGCACAAGATTGGTTAAAAACCCTAATTGGATTAGAATAAGCTTAGGGAGGACGAAAATGACCTAAATGTGCACCCAATGACACAAAATCACATATTGGATGCACAAGATTGGTTAAAAACCCTAATTGGATTACAATAAGCCTAGCGAGGACGAAAATGACCTAATTGGATTACCAATGACACAAAATGACACAAAATCACATATTGGATGCATAAGATTGGTTAAAAACCCTAATTGGATTAGAATAAGCCTAGCGAGGACGAAAATGACCTAATTGGAGTACCAATGACACAAAATGACTTATTATATGCACAAGATTCGTTAAAAACCCTAATTGGATTAGAATAAGCCTAGGGAGGACGAAAATGACCTAAATGTGCAACCAATGACACAAAATCACATATTGGATGCACAAGATTGGTTAAAAACCCTAATTGGATTAGAATAAGCCTAGGGAGGACGAAAATGACCTAAATGTGCAACCAATGACACAAAATCACATATTGGATGCATAAGATTGGTCAAAAACCCTAATTGGATTAGAATAAGCCTAGCGAGGACGAAAATGACCTAAATGTTCAACCAATGACACAAAATGACACAAAATCACATATTGGATGCACAAGATTGGTTAAAAACCCAAATTGGGTGAGAATAAGCCTAGGGAGGACGAAAATGACCTAATTGGATTACCAATGACAAAAAATCACTTATTATATGCACAAGATTGGTTAAAAACCCTAATTGGATTAGAATAAGCCTAGGGAGGACGAAAATGACCTAAATGTGCAACCAATGACACAAAATCACATATTGGATGCACAAGATTGGTTAAAAACCCTAATTGGATTAGAATAAGCCTAGGGAGGACGAAAATGACCTAAATGTGCAACCAATGACACAAAATCACATATTGGATGCACAAGATTGGTTAAAAACCCCAATTGGATTAGAATAAGTCTAGCGAGGACGAAAATGAACTTATTGGATTACCAATGACACAAAATCACATATTGGATGCACATGATTGGTTAAAAACCCTAATTGGATTAGAATAAGTTTAGCGAGGACGAAAATGACCTAATTAGATTACAAATGACACAAAATCACTTATTATAAGAACAAGATTGGTTAACAACCTTAATTGGATTAGAATAAGCCTAGGGAGGACCTAAATGACCTAAATGTTCAACCAATGACACAAAGTCACATATTGGATGCACAAGATTGGTTAAAAACCCTAATTGGATTAGAATAGGTCTAGCGAGAACGAAAATGAACTTATTGGTTTACCAACGACAAAAAATCACTTATTATATGCCCAAGGTTGGTTAAAAACCCTAATTGGATTAGAATAAGCCTAGGGAGGACGAAAATGACCTAAATGTGCAACCAATGACACAAAATCACATATTGGATGCACAAGATTGGTTAAAAACCCTAATTGGATTAGAATAAGCCTAGGGAGGACGAAAATGACCTAAATGTGCAACCAATGACACAAAATCACACATTGGATGCACAAGATTGGTTAAAAACCCTATTTGGATTAGAATAAGCCTAGGGAGAACGAAAAAACCTAAATGTGCAACCATTGACACAAAATCACTTATTATATGCAGAAGATTGGTTAAAAACCCTAATTGGATAAAAATAAGCCTAGGGATGACGAAAATGACCTAAATGTTCAACCAATGACACAAAATCACTTATTGGATGCACAAGATTGGTTAAAAACCCTAATTGGATTAGAATAAGCCTAGGGAGGACGAAAATGACCTAAATGTTCAACCAACGACACAAAATCACTTATTGGATGCACAAGATTGGTTAGAAACCCTCTTGGGATTAGAATAAGCCTATGGAGGACGAAAATGACATAAATGTTCAACCAATGACACAAAATCACTTATTGGTTGCACAAGATATGTTAAAAACCCTAATTGGATTAGAATAAGCCGAAGGATGACAAAAATAACCTAAATGTTCAACCAACGACACAAAATGACTTATTGTATGCACAAGATTGGTTAAAAACCCTAATTGGACTAGAATAAGCCTAGGGAGGACATAAATGACCTAAATGTTCAAACAATGACACAAAATCACTTATTGGATGCACAAGATTGGTTAAAAACCCTAATTGGATTAGAATAAGCCTAGGGAGGACGAAAATGACCTAAATGTTCAACCAATGACACAAAATCACTTATTGGATGCACAAGACTGGTTAAAAACCCTAATTGGATTAGAATAAGCCTAGGGAGGACGAAAATGACCTAAATGTTCAACCAATGACACAAAATCACATATTGGATGCACAAGATTGGTTAAAAACCCTAATTGGATTAGAATAAGTTTAGCGAGGACGAAAATGACCTAATCGGATTACAAATGACACAAAATCACATATTATATGCACAAGATTGGTTAAAAACCCTAATTGGATTAGAATAAGCCTAGGGAGGACGAAAATGACCTAAATGTGCAACCAATGACACAAAATCACATATTGGATGCACAAGATTGTTTAAAAACCCTAATAGGATTACAATAAGCCTAGCGAGGACGAAAATGACCTAATTGGATTACCAATGACACAAAATCACATATTTGATGCATAAGATTAGTTAAAAACCCTAATTGGATTAGAATAAGCCTAGCGAGGACGAAAATGACCTAATTGGATTACCAATGACACAAAATCACTTATTATATGCACAAGATTGGTTAAAAACCCTAATTGGATTAGAATAAGCCTAGGGAGGATGGAAATGACCTAAATGTGCAACCAATGACACAAAATCACATATTGGATGCACAAGATTGGTTAAAAACCCTAATTGGATTAGAATAAGCCTAGGGAGGACGAAAATGACCTAAATGTTCAACCAATGACACAAAATCACATATTGGATGCACAAGATTGGTTAAAAACCCTCATTGGATTAGAATAAGCCTAGGGAGGACGAAAATGACCTAAATGTTCAACCAATGACACAAAATCACATATTGGATGCACAAGATTGGTTAAAAACCCTAATTGGATTAGAATAAGCCTAGGGAGGACGAAAATGACCTAAATGTTCAACCAATGACACAAAATGACACAAAATCACATATTGGATGGACAAGATTGGTTAAAAACCTTAATAGGATTAGAATAAGCCTAGGGAGGACGAAAATGACCTAAATGTTCAACCAATGACACAAAATGACACAAAATCACATATTGGATGCACAAGATTGGTTAAAAACCTTAATTGGATTAGAATAAGCCTAGGGAGGACGAAAATGACCTAAATGTTCAACCAATGACACAAAATTACATATTGGATGCACAAGATTGGTTAAAAACCCTAATTGGATTAGAATAAGCCTAGGGAGGACGAAAATGACCTAAATGTTCAACCAATGACACAAAATGACAAAAAATCACATATTGGATGCACAAGATTGGTTAAAAATCCTAATTCGATTAGAATAAGCCTAGGGAGGACGAAAATGACCTAAATGTTCAACCAATGACACAAAATCACATATTGGATGCACAAGATTGGTTAAAAACCCTAATTGGATTAGAATAAGCCTAGGGAGGACGAAAATGACCTAAATGTTCAACCAATGACACAAAATGACACAAAATCACATATTGGATGCACAAGATTGGTTAAAAACCCTAATTGGATTAGAATAAGCCCAGGGAGGACGAAAATGACCTAAATGTTCAACCAATGACACAAAATGACACAAAATCACATATTGGATGCACAAGATTGGTTAAAAACCCTAATTGGATTAGAATAAGCCTAGGGAGGACGAAAATGACCTAAATGTTCAACCAATGACACAAAATGACACAAAATCACATATTGGATGCACAAGATTGGTTAAAAACCTTAATTGGATTAGAATAAGCCTAGGGAGGACGAATATGACCTAAATGTTCAACCAATGACACAAAATGACACAAAATCACATATTGGATGCACAAGATTGGTTAAAAACCCTAATTGGATTAGAATAAGCCTAGGGAGGACGAAAATGACCTAAATGTTCAACCAATGACACAAAATGACACAAAATCACATATTGGATGCACAAGATTGGCTAAAAACCCTAATTGGATTAGAATAAGCCTATGGAGGACGAAAATGACCTAAATGTTCAACCAATGACACAAAATGACATATTGGGTGCAAAAGATTGGTTAAAAACCCTAACTGGATTGGAATAAGCCTAGGGAAGACGAAAATGACCTAAATGTTCAACCAATGACACAAAATCACATATTGGATGCACAAGATTGGTTAAAAACCCTAATTGGATTAGAATAAGCCTAGGGAGGACGAAAATGACCTAAATGTTCAACCAATGACACTAAATCACATATTGGATGCACACGATTGGTTAAAAACCCTAATTGGATTAGAATAAGCCTAGGGAGGACGAAAATGACCTAAATGTTCAACCAATGACACAAAATCACATATTGGATGCACAAGATTGGTTAAAAACCCTAATTGGATTAGAATAAGCCTAGGGAGGACGAAAATGACCTAAATTTGCAACCAATGACACAAAATCACATATTGGATGCACAAGATTGGTTAAAAACCCTAATTGGATTACAATAAGCCTAGCGAGGACGAAAATGACCTAATTGGATTACCAATGACACAAAATCACTTATTATATGCACAAGATTGGTTAAAAACCCTAATTGGATTAGAATAAAACTAGGGAGGACGAAAATGACCTAATTGTGCAACCAATGACATAATCTCATATTGGATGCCTCTAATTGGATTAGAACAAGCCTAGGGAGGACGAAAATGACCTAAATATTCAACCAATGACACAAAATGACACAAAATCACATATTGGATGCACAAGATTGGTTAAAAACCCTAATTGGATTAGAATAAGCCTAGGGAGGACGAAAATGACCTAAATTTGCAACCAATGACACAAAATCACATATTGGATGCACAAGATTGGATAAAAACCCTAATTGGATTACAATAAGCCTAGCGAGGACGAAAATGACATAATTGGATTACCAATGACACAAAATGACACAAAATCACATATTGGATGCATAAGATTGGTTAAAAACCCTAATTGGATTAGAATAAGCCTAGCGAGGACGAAAATGACCTAATTGGATTACCAATGACACAAAATCACTTATTATATGCACAAGATTGGTTAAAAACCCTAATTGGATTAGAATAAGCCTAGAGAGGATGAAAATGACCTAAATGTGCAACCAATGACACAAAATCACATATTGGATGCAAAAGATAGATTAAACAACCCTAATTGGATTAGAATAAGCCTAGGGAGGACGAAAATGACCTAAATGTTCAACCAATGACACAAAATCACATATTGGATGCACAAGATTGGTTAAAAACCCTAATTGGATTAGAATAAGCCTAGGGAGGACGAAAATGACCTAAATGTTCAACCAATGACACAAAATCACATATTGGATGCATAAGATTGGTTAAAAACCCTAATTGGATTAGAATAAGCCTAGGGATGACGAAAATGACACAAATGTTCAACCAATGACACAAAATGACACAAAATCACATATTGGATGCACAAGATTGTTTAAAAACCCTAATTGGATTAGAATAAGCCTAGGGAGGACGAAAATGACCTAAATGTTCAACCAATGACACAAAATCACATATTGGATGCACAAGATTGTTTAAAAACCCTAATTGGATTAGAATAAGCCTAGCTAGGACGAAAATGACCTAATTGGATTACCAATGACACAAAATCACTTATTATATGCACAAGATTGGTTAAAAACCCTAATTGGATTAGACTAAGCCTAGGGAGGACGAAAATGACCTAAATGTGCAACCAATGACACAAAATCACATATTGGATGCACAAGATTGTTTAAAAACCCTAATTGGATTACAATAAGCCTAGCGAGGACGAAAATGACCTAATTGGATTACCAATGACACAAAATGACACAAAATCACATATTGGATGCATAAGATTGGTTAAAAACCCTAATTGGATTAGAATAAGCCTAGAGAGGACGAAAATGACCTAATTGGATTACCAATGACACAAAATCACTTATTATATGCACAAGATTGGTTAAAAACCCTAATTGGATTAGAATAAGCCTAGGGAGGACGAAAATGACTTAAATGTGCAACCGATGACACAGAATCACATATTGGATGCACAAGATTGGTTAAAAACCCTAATTGGATTAGAATAAGCCTAGGGAGGACGAAAATGACCTAAATGTGCAACCACTGACACAAATTCACATATTGGATGCACAAGATTGGTTAAAAACCCAAATTGGATTAGATTAAGCCTAGCGAGGACGAAAATGACCTAATTGGATTACCAATGACACAAAATCACATATTGGATGCATAAGATTGGTTACAAACCCTAATTGGATTAGAATAAGCCTAGCGAGGACGAAAATGACCTAATTGGATTACCAATGACACAAAATCACTTATTATATTCGCAAGATTGGTTAAAAACCCTAATTGGATTAGAATAAGCCTAGGGAGGACAAAAATGATCTAAATGTGCAACCAATGACACAAAATCACATATTGGACGCACCAGATTGGTTAAAAAATCTGATTGGATTAGAATAAGCCTAGGGAGGACGAAAATGACCTAAATGTTCAACCAATCACATAAAATGACACAAAATCACATATTGGATGCACAAGATTGGTTAAAAACCCTAATTGGATTAGAATAAGCCTAGGGAGGACGAAAATGACCTAAATGTGCAACCAATGACACAAAATCACATATTGGATGCACAAGATTGGTTAAAAACCCTAATTGGATTACAATAAGCCTAGCGAGGATGAAAATGACCTAATTGGATTACCAATGACACAAAATGACACAAAATCACATATTGGATGCATAAGATTGGTTAAAAACCCTAATTGGATTAGAATAAGCCTAGCGAGGACAAAAATGACCTAATTGGATTACCAATGACACAAAATGACTTATTATATGCACAAGATTGGTTAAAAACCCTAATTGGATTAGAATAAGCCTAGGGAGGACGAAAATGACCTAAATGTGCAACCAATGACACAAAATCACATATTGGATGCACAAGATTGGTTAAAAACCCTAATTGGATTAGAATAAGCCTAGCGAGGACGAAAATGACCTAATTGTTGAACCAATGACCCAAAATCACATATTGGATGCAAAAGATTGGTTAAAAACCCTAATTGGATTAGAATTAGCCTATGGAGGACGAAAATGACCTAATTGGATTACCAATGACACAAAATCACTTATTATATGCACAAGATTGGTTAAAAACGCTAATTGGATTAGAATAAGCCTAGCGAGGACGAAAATGACCTAATTGTTGAACCAATGACACAAAATCACATATTGGATGCAAAAGATTGGTTAAAAACCCTAATTGGATTAGAATAAGCCTATGGAGGACGAAAATGACCTAATTGGATTACCAATGACACAAAATCACTTATTATATGCACAAGATTGGTTAAAAACCCTAATTGGATTAGAATAAGCCTAGGGAGGACGAAAATGACCTAAATGTGCAACCGATGACACAGAATCACATATTGGATGCACAAGATTGGTTAAAAACCCTAATTGGATTAGAATAAGCCTAGGGAGGACGAAAATGACCTAAATGTGCACCCAATGACACAAAATCACATATTGGATGCACAAGATTGGTTAAAAACCCTAATTGGATTACAATAAGCCTATCGAGGACAAAAATGACCTAATTGGATTACCAATGACACAAAATGACACAAAATCATATATTGGATGCATAAGATTGGTTAAAAACCCTAATTGGATTAGAATAAGCCTAGAGAGGACGAAAATGACCTAATTGGATTACCAATGACACAAAATGACTTATTATATGCACAAGATTGGTTAAAAACCCTAATTGGATTAGAATAAAACTAGGGAGGACGAAAATGACCTAAATGTGCAACCAATGACACAATCTCATATTGGATACCCAAGATTGGTTCAAAACCCTAATTGGATTAGAACAAGCCTAGGGAGGACGAAAATGACCTAAATATTCAACTAATAACACAAAATGACACAAAATGACTTATTATATGCACAAGATTGGTTAAAAACCCTAATTGGATTAGAATAAGCCTAGGGAGGACGAAAATGACCTAAAAGTGCAACCACTGACACAAAATCACATATTGGATGCACAAGATTGGTTAAAAACCCTAATTGGATTAGATTAAGCCTAGCGAGGACGAAAATGACCTAATTGGATTACCAATGACACAAAATCACATATTGGATGCATAAGATTGGTTACAAACCCTAATTGGATTAGAATAAGCCTAGCGAGGACGAAAATGACCTAATTGGATTACCAATGACACAAAATCACTTATTATATTCGCAAGATTGGTTAAAAACCCTAATTGGATTAGAATAAGCCTAGGGAGGACAAAAATGATCTAAATGTGCAACCAATGACACAAAATCACATATTGGACGCACCAGATTGGTTAAAAACCCTGATTGGATTAGAATAAGCCTAGGGAGGACGAAAATGACCTAAATGTGCAACCAATGACACAAAATCACATATTGGATGCACAAGATTGTTTAGAAACCCTAATTGGATTACAATAAGCCTAGCGAGGACGAAAATGACCTAATTGGATTACCAATGACACAAAATGACACAAAATCACATATTGGATGCATAAGATTGGTTAAAAACCCTAATTGGATTAGAATAAGCCTAGCGAGGACGAAAATGACCTAATTGGATTACCAATGACACAAAATCACTTATTATATGCACAAGATTGGTTAAAAACCCTAATTGGATTAGAATAAGCCTAGGGAGGACGAAAATGTCCTAAATGTTCAACCAATGACACAAAATCACATATTGGATGCAAAAGATTGGTTAAAAACCCTAATTGGATTAGAATAAGCCTAGGGAGGACGAAAATGACCTAAATGTTCAACCAATGACACAAAATCACATATTGGATGCACAAGATTTGTTAAAAACCCTAGTTGGATTAGAATAAGCATAGGGAGGACGGAAATGACCTAAATGTGCAACCAATAACACAAAATCACATATTGGATGCACAAGATTGGTTAAAAACCCTAATTGGATTAGAATAAGCCTAGGGAGGACGAAAATGACCTAAATGTTCAAACAATGACACAAAATCACATATTGGATGCACAAGATTGGTTAAAAACCCTAATTGGATTAGAATAAGCCTAGGGAGGACGGAAATGACCTAAATGTTCAACCAATGACAAAAATGACACAAAATCACATATTGGATGCACAAGGTATGTTAAAAACCCTAATTGGATTAGAATAAGCCTAGGGAGGATGAAAATGACCTAAATGTTCAACCAATGACACAAAACCACATATTGGATACACAAGATTGGTTAAAAACCCTAATTGGATTAGAATAAGCCTAGGGAGGACGAAAATGACCTAAATGTTCAACCAATGACACAAAATGACACAAAATCACATATTGGATGCACAAGATTGGTTAAAAACCCTAATTGGATTAGAATAAGCCTAGGGAGGACGAAAATGACCTAAATGTTCAACCAATGACACAAAACAACACATAATCACATATTGGATGCACAAGATTGGTTAAAAACCCTAATTGGATTAGAATAAGCCTGTGGAGGACGAAAATGACCTAAATGTTCAACCAATGACACAAAATCACATATTGGACGCACAAGATTGGTTAAAAACGCTAATTGGATTAGAATAAGCCTAGGGAGGACGAAAATGACCTAAATTTTCAACCAATGACACCAAATCACATATTGGATGCACAAGATTGGTTAAAAACCCTAATTGGATTAGAATAAGCCTAGGGAGGACGAAAATGACCTAAATGTTCAACCAATGACACAAAATGACACAAAATCACATATTGGATGCACAAGATTGGTTAAAAACCCTAATTGGATTAGAATAAGCCTAGGGAGGACGAAAATGACCTAAAACACAAAATGACACAAAATCACATATTGAATGCACAAGATTGGTTAAAAACCCTAATTGGATTAGAATAAGCCTAGGGAGGACGAAAATGACCTAAATGTTCAACCAATGACACAAAATGACACAAAATCACATATTGGATGCACAAGATTGGTTAAAAACCCTAATTGG
This sequence comes from Cicer yamashitae, assembly GCA_037974755.1. Lineage (NCBI taxonomy): Eukaryota > Viridiplantae > Streptophyta > Magnoliopsida > Fabales > Fabaceae > Cicer > Cicer yamashitae. The sequence continues at coordinate 11,195,317 of JBBPBQ010020321.1, read as the reverse complement.
ATTAGAATAAGTCTAGGGAGGACGAAAATGACCTAATTGGATTACATATGACACAAAATGACAGAAAATGACACAAAATCACATATTGGATGCACAAGATTGGTTAAAAACCCTAATTGGATTAGAATAAGCCTAGGGAGGACGAAAATGACCTAAATGTTCAACCAATGACACAAAATGACACAAAATCACATATTGGATGCACAAGATTGGTTAAAAACCCTAATTGGATTAGAATATGCCTAGGGAGGACCAAAATGACCTAAATGTTCAACCAATGACACATAATGACACAAAATCACATATTGGATGCACAAGATTGGTTAAAAACCCTAATTGGATTAGAATAAGCCTAGGGAGGACGAAAATGACCTAAATGTTCAACCAATGACACAAAATGACACAAAATCACATATTGGATGCACAAGATTGGTTAAAAACCCTAATTGGATTAGACTAAGCCTAGGGAGGACGAAAATGACCTAAATGTTCAACCAATGTAACAAAATCACATATTGGATGCACAAGATTGGTTAAAAACCCTAATTGGATTAGAATAAGCCTAGGGAGGACGTAAATGACCTAAATGTTCAACCAATGACACAAAATGACACAAAATCACATATTGGATGCACAAGATTGGTTAAAAACCCTAATTGGATTAGAATAAGCCTAGCGAGGACGAAAATGACCTAATTGGATTACCAATGACACAAAATCACTTATTATATGCACAAGATTGGTTAAAAACCCTAATTGGATTAGAATAAGCCTAGGGAGGACGAAAATGACCTAAATGTGCAACCAATGACACAAAATCACATATTGGATGCACAAGATTGGTTAAAAACCCTAATTGGATTAGAATAAGCCTAGGGAGGACGAAAATGACCTAAATGTGCAACCGATGACACAAAGTCACATATTGGATGCACAAGATTGGTTAAAAACCCTAATTGGATTAGAATAAGCCTAGGGAGGACGAAAATGACCTAAATGTTCAACCACTGACCCAAAATGACACAAAATCACATATTGGATGCACAAGAATGGTTAAAAACCCTAATTGGATTAGAATAAGCCTAGCGAGGACGAAAATGACCTAATTGGATTACCAATGACACAAAATCACTTATTATATGCACAAGATTGGTTAAAAACCCTAATTGGATTAGAATAAGCCTAGGGAGGACGAAAATGACTTAAATGTGCAACCGATGACACAGAATCACATATTGGATGCACAAGATTGGTTAAAAACCCTAATTGGATTAGAATAAGCCTAGGGAGGACGAAAATGACCTAAATGTGCACCCAATGACACAAAATCACATATTGGATGCACAAGATTGGTTAAAAACCCTAATTGGATTACAATAAGCCTAGCGAGGACGAAAATGACCTAATTGGATTACCAATGACACAAAATGACACAAAATCATATATTGGATGCATAAGATTGGTTAAAAACCCTAATTGGATTAGAATAAGCCTAGAGAGGACGAAAATGACCTAATTGGATTACCAATGACACAAAATGACTTATTATATGCACAAGATTGGTTAAAAACCCTAATTGGATTAGAATAAGCCTAGGGAGGACGAAAATGACCTAAATGTGCAACCAATGACACAAAATCACATATTGGATGCACAAGATTGGTTAAAAACCCTAATTGGATTAGCATAAGCCTAGGGTGGACGAAAATGACCTAAATGTTCAACCAATGACACAAAATGACACAAAATCATATATTGGATGCACAAGATTGGTTAAAAACCATAATTGGATTAGAATAAGCCTAGGGAGGACGAAAATGACCTAAATGTGCAACCACTGACACAAAATCACATATTGGATGCACAAGATTGGTTAAAAACCCTAATTGGATTAGAATAAGCCTAGCGAGGACGAAAATGACCTAATTGGATTACCAATGACACAAAATCACTTATTATATGCACAAGATTGGTTAAAATACCTAATTGGATTAGAATAAGCCTAGGGAGGACGAAAATGACCTAAATGTTCAACCAATGACACAAAATCACATATTGGATGCACAAGATTGGTTAAAAACCCTAATTGGATTAGAATAAGCCTAGGGAGGACGAAAATGACCTAATTGGATTACCAATGACACAAAATCACTTATTATATGCACAAGATTGGTTAAAAACCCTAATTGGATTAGAATAAAACTAGGGAGGACGAAAATGACCTAAATGTGCAACCAATGACACAAAATCACATATTGGATGAACAAGATTGGTTAAAAACCCTAATTGGATTAGCAGAAGCCTAGGGAGGACGAAAGTGACCTAAATGTTCAACCAATGACACAAAATGACACAAAATCACATATTGGATGCACAAGATTGGTTAAAAACCCTAATTGGATTAGAATAAGCCTAGGGAGGACGAAAATGACCTAAATGTGCAACCACTGACACAAAATCACATATTGGATGCACAAGATTGGTTAAAAACCCTAATTGGATTAGAATAAGCCTAGCGAGGACGAAAATGACCTAAATGTTGAACCAATGACACAAAATAACACAAAATCACATATTGGATGCACAAGATTTTTTAAAAACCCTAATTGGATTAGAATAAGTCAGTGTGGACGAAAATGAACTAATTGGATTACCAATGACACAAAATCACTTGTTATATGCACAAGATTGGGTAAAAACCCTAATTGGATTAGAATAAGCCTAGGGAGCACGAAAATGACCTAAATGTGCAACCAATGACACAAAATCACATATTGGATGCACAAGATTGGTTAAAAACCCTAATTAGATTAGAATAAGCCTAGGGAGGACGAAAATGACCTAAATGTGCAACCACTGACACAAAATCACATATTGGATGCACAAGATTGGTTAAAAACCCTAATTGGATTAGAATAAGCCTAGCGAGGACGAAAATGACCTAATTGGATTACCAATGACACAAAATCACATATTGGATGCATAAGATTGGTTACAAACCCTAATTGGATTAGAATAAGCCTAGCGAGGACGAAAATGACCTAATTGGATTACTAATGACACAAAATCACTTATTATATGCACAAGATTGGTTAAGTACCCTAATTGGATTAGAATAAGCCTATGGAGAAAAAAAATTACCTAAGTGTGCAACCAATGACACAAAATGACACAAAATCACATATTGGATGCACAAGATTGGTTAAAAACCCTAATTGGATTAGAATAAAACTAGGGAGGACGAAAATGACCTAAATGTGCAACCAATGACACAATCTCATATTGGATACCCAAGATTGGTTAAAAACCCTAATTGGATTAGAACAAGCCTAGGGAGGACGAAAATGACCTAAATATTCAACTAATAACACAAAATGACACAAAATGACTTATTATATGCACAAGATTGGTTAAAAACCCTAATTGGATTAGAATAAAACTAGGGAGGACGAAAATGACCTAAATGTGCAACCAATGACACAATCTCATATTGGATACCCAAGATTGGTTAAAAACCCTAATTGGATTAGAACAAGCCTAGGGAAGACGAAAATGACCTAAATATTCAACTAATAACACAAATAACACAAAATGACTTATTATATGCCCAAGATTGGTTAAAAACCCTAATTGGATTAGAATAAGCCTAGGGAGGACGAAAATGACCTAAATGTGCAACCACTGACACAAAATCACATATTGGATGCACAAGATTGGTTAAAAACCCTAATTGGATTAGAATAAGCCTAGCGAGGACGAAAATGACCTAATTGGATTACCAATGACACAAAATCACTTATTATATTCGCAAGATTGGTTAAAAACCCTTATTGGATTAGAATAAGCCTAGGGAGGACAAAAATGATCTAAATGTGCAACCAATGACACAAAATCACATATTGGACGCATAAGATTGGTTAAAATCCCTGATTGGATTAGAATAAGCCTAGGGAGGACGAAAATGACCTAAATGTGCAACCATTGACACAAAATCACATATTGGATGCACAAGATTGGTTGAAAACCCTAATTGGATTAGCATAAGCCGAGGGAGGACGAAAATGACCTAAATGTGCACCCAATGACACAAAATCACATATTGGATGCACAAGATTGGTTAAAAACCCTAATTGGATTACAATAAGCCTAGCGAGGACGAAAATGACCTAATTGGATTACCAATGACACAAAATGACACAAAATCATATATTGGATGCATAAGATTGGTTAAAAACCCTAATTGGATTAGAATAAGCCTAGAGAGGACGAAAATAACCTAATTGGATTACCAATGACACAAAATGACTTATTATATGCACAAGATTGGTTAAAAACCCTAATTGGATTAGAATAAAACTTGGGAGGACGAAAATGACCTAAATGTGCAACCAATGACACAATCTCATATTGGATACCCAAGATTGGTTAAAAACCCTAATTGGATTAGAACAAGCCTAGGGAGGACGAAAATGACCTAAATATTCAACTAATAACACAAAATGACACAAAATGACTTATTATATGCACAAGATTGGTTAAAAACCCTAATTGGATTAGAATAAGCCTAGGGAGGACGAAAATGACCTAAATGTGCAACCACTGACACAAAATCACATATTGGATGCACAAGATTGGTTAAAAACCCTAATTGGATTACAATAAGCCTAGCGAGGACGAAAATGACCTAATTGGATTACCAATGACACAAAATGACTTATTATATGCACAAGATTGGTTAAAAACCCTAATTGGATTAGAATAAAACTAGGGAGGACGAAAATGACCTAAATGTGCAACCAATGACACAATCTCATATTGGATACCCAAGATTGGTTAAAAACCCTAATTGGATTAGAACAAGCCTAGGGAGGACGAAAATGACCTAAATATTCAACTAATAACACAAAATGACACAAAATGACTTATTATATGCACAAGATTGGTTAAAAACCCTAATTGGATTAGAATAAGCCTAGGGAGGACGAAAATGACCTAAATGTGCAACCACTGACACAAAATCACATATTGGATGCACAAGATTGGTTAAAAACCCAAATTGGATTAGATTAAGCCTAGCGAGGACGAAAATGACCTAATTGGATTACCAATGACACAAAATCACATATTGGATGCATAAGATTGGTTACAAACCCTAATTGGATTAGAATAAGCCTAGCGAGGACGAAAATGACCTAATTGGATTACCAATGACACAAAATCACTTATTATATTCGCAAGATTGGTTAAAAACCCTAATTGGATTAGAATAAGCCTAGGGAGGACAAAAATGATCTAAATGTGCAACCAATGACACAAAATCACATATTGGACGCACCAGATTGGTTAAAAAATCTGATTGGATTAGAATAAGCCTAGGGAGGACGAAAATGACCTAAATGTTCAACCAATGACACAAAATCACATATTGGATGCACAAGATTGTTTAGAAACCCTAATTGGATTACAATAAGCCTAGCGAGGACGAAAATGACCTAATTGGATTACCAATGACACAAAATGACACAAAATCACATTTTGGATGTATAAGATTGTTTAAAAACCCTTATTGGATTAGAATAAGCCTAGCGAGGACGAAAATGACCTAATTTAATTACCAATGACACAAAATCACTTATTATATGCACAAGATTGGTTAAAAACCCTAATTGGATTAGAATAAAACTAGGGAGGACGAAAATGACCTAAATGTGCAACCAATGACACAATCTCATATTGGATACCCAAGATTGGTTAAAAACCCTAATTGGATTAGAACAAGCCTAGGGAGGACGAAAATGACCTAAATATTCAACTAATAACACAAAATAACACAAAATGAATTATTATATGCACAAGATTGGTTAAAAACCCTAATTGGATTAGAATAAGCCTAGGGAGGACGAAAATGACCTAAATGTGCAACCACTAACACAAAATCACATATTGGATGCACAAGATTGGTTAAAAACCCTAATTGGATTAGATTAAGCCTAGCGAGGACGAAAATGACCTAATTGGATTACCAATGACACAAAATCACATATTGGATGCATAAGATTGGTTACAAACCCTAATTGGATTAGAATAAGCCTAGCGAGGACGAAAATGACCTAATTGGATTACCAATGACACAAAATCACTTATTATATTTGCAAGACTGGTTAAAAACCCTAATTGGATTAGAATAAGCCTAGGGAGGACAAAAATGATCTAAATGTGCAACCAATGACACAAAATCACATATTGGACGCACCAGATTGGTTAAAAACCCTGATTGGATTAGAATAAGCCTAGGGAGGACGAAAATGACCTAAATGTTCAACCAATCACATAAAATGACACAAAATCACATATTGGATGCACAAGATTGGTTAAAAACCCTAATTGGATTAGAATAAGCCTAGGGAGGACGAAAATGACCTAAATGTGCAACCAATGACATAAAATCACATATTGGAGGCACAAGATTGTTTAAAAACCCTAATTGGATTACAATAAGCCTAGCGAGGACGAAAATGACCTAATTGGATTACCAATGACACAAAATGACACAAAATCACATATTGGATGCATAAGATTGGTTAAAAACCCTAATTGGATTAGAATAAGCCTAGCGAGGACGAAAATGACCTAATTGGATTACCAATGACACAAAATCACTTATTATATGCACAAGATTGGTTAAAAACCCTAATTGGATTAGAATAAGCCTAGGAAGGACGAAAATGACCTAAATGTGCAACCGATGACACAGAATCACATATTGGATGCACAAGATTGGTTAAAAACCCTAATTGGATTAGAATAAGCTTAGGGAGGACGAAAATGACCTAAATGTGCACCCAATGACACAAAATCACATATTGGATGCACAAGATTGGTTAAAAACCCTAATTGGATTACAATAAGCCTAGCGAGGACGAAAATGACCTAATTGGATTACCAATGACACAAAATGACACAAAATCATATATTGGATGCATAAGATTGGTTAAAAACCCTAATTGGATTAGAATAAGCCTAGAGAGGACGAAAATGACCTAATTGGATTACCAATGACACAAAATGACTTATTATATGAACAAGATTGGTTAAAAACCCTAATTGGATTAGAATAAAACTAGGGAGGACGAAAATGACCTAAATGTGCAACCAATGACACAATCTCATATTGGATACCCAAGATTGGTTAAAAACCCTAATTGGATTAGAACAAGCCTAGGGAGGACGAAAATGACCTAAATATTCAACTAATAACACAAAATGACACAAAATGACTTATTATATGCACAAGATTGGTTAAAAACCCTAATTGGATTAGAATAAAACTAGGGAGGACGAAAATGACCTAAATGTGCAACCAATGACACAATCTCATATTGGATACCCAAGATTGGTTAAAAACCCTAATTGGATTAGAACAAGCCTAGGGAAGACGAAAATGACCTAAATATTCAACTAATAACACAAATAACACAAAATGACTTATTATATGCACAAGATTGGTTAAAAACCCTAATTGGATTAGAATAAGCCTAGGGAGGACGAAAATGACCTAAATGTGCAACCACTGACACAAAATCACATATTGGATGCACAAGATTGGTTAAAAACCCTAATTGGATTAGAATAAGCCTAGCGAGGACGAAAATGACCTAATTGGATTACCAATGACACAAAATCACTTATTATATTCGCAAGATTGGTTAAAAACCCTAATTGGATTAGAATAAGCCTAGGGAGGACGAAAATGACCTAAATATTCAACTAATGACACAAAATGACACAAAATCACTTATTATATCCACTTGATTGGTTAAAAACCCTAATTGGATTAGAATAAGCCTAGGGAGGACGAAAATGACCTAAATGTGCAACCACTGACACAAAATCACATATTGGATGCACAAGATTGGTTAAAAACCCTAATTGGATTAGAATAAGCCTAGCGAGGACGAAAATGACCTAATTGGATTACCAATGACACAAAATGACACAAAATCACATATTGGATGCATATGATTGGTTACAAACCCTAATTGGATTAGAATAAGCCTAGCGAGGACGAAAATGACCTAATTGGATTACCAATGACACAAAATCACTTATTATATGCACAAGATTGGTTAAAAACCCTAATTGGATTAGAATAAAACTAGGGAGGACGAAAATGACCTAAATGTGCAACCAATGACACAATCTCATATTGGATGCCCAAGATTGGTTAAAAACCCTAATTGGATTAGAACAAGCTTAGGGAGGACGAAAATGACCTAAATATTCAACCAATGACACAAAATGACACAAAATCACATATTGGATGCACAAGATTGGTTAAAAACCCTAATTGGATTAGAATAAGCCTAGGGAGGACGAAAATGACCTAAATGTTCAACCAATCACATAAAATGACACAAAATCACATATTGGATGCACAAGATTGGTTAAAAACCCTAATTGGATTAGAATAAGCCTAGGGAGGACGAAAATGACCTAAATGTTCAACCAATGACACAAAATGACACAAAATCACATATTGGATGCACAAGATTGGTTAAAAACCCTAATTGGATTAGAATAAGCCTAGCGAGGACGAAAATGACCTAATTGGATTACCAATGACACAAAATCACTTATTATATGCACAAGATTGGTTAAAAACCCTAATTGGATTAGGATAAGCCTAGGGAGGACGAAAACGACTTAAATGTTCAACCAATGACACAAAATGACACAAAATCACATATTGGATGCACAAGATTGGTTAAAAACCCTAATTGGATTAGAATAAGCCTAGGGAGGACGAAAATGACCTAAATGTTCAACCAATGATACAAAATGACACAAAATCACATATTGGATGCACAAGATTGGTTAAAAACCCTAATTGGATTAGAATAAGCCTAGCGAGGACGAAAATGACCTAATTGGATTACCAATGACACAAAATCACTTATTATATGCACAAGATTGGTTAAAAACCCTAATTGGATTAGAATAAGCCTAGGGAGGACGAAAATGACCTAAATGTTCAACCAATGACACAATATCACATATTGCATGCACAAGATTGGTTAAAAACCCTAATTGGATTAGAATAAGCCTAGGGAGGACGAAAATGACCTAAATGTTCAACCAATGACACAAAATCACATATTGGATGCACAAGATTGGTTAAAAACCCTAATTGGATTAGAATAAACCTAGGGAGGACAAAAAAGACCTAAATGTTCAACCAATGACACAAAATGACACAAAATCACATATTGGATGCACAAGATTGGTTAAAAACCCTAATTGGATTAGAATAAGCCTAGGGAGGACGAAAATGACCTAAATGTTCAACCAATGACACAAAATGACACAAAATCACATATTGGATGCACAAGATTGGTTAAAAACCCTAATTGGATTAGAATAAGCCTAGGGAGGACGAAAATGACCTAAATGTTCAACAAATGACACAAAATCACATATTGGATGCACAAGATTGGTTAAAAACCCTAATTGGATTCGAATAAGCCTAGGGAGGACGAAAATGACCTAAATGTTCAACCGATGACACAAAATGACACAAAATCACATATTGGATGCACAACATTGGTTAAAAACCCTAATTGGATTAGAATAAGCCTAGGGAGGACGAAAATGACCTAAATGTTCAACCAATGACACAAAATGACACAAAATCACATATTGGATGCACAAGATTGGTTAAAAACCCTAATTGGATTAGAATAAGCCTAGGGAGGATGAAAATGACCTAAATGTGCAACCAATGACACAAAATCACATATTGGATGCACAAGATTGGTTAAAAACCCTAATTGGATTACAATAAGCCTAGCGAGGACGAAAATGACCTAATTGGATTACCAATGACACAAAATGACACAAAATCACATATTGGATGCATAAGATTGGTTAAAAACCCTAATTGGATTAGAATAAGCCTAGAGAGGACGAAAATGGCCTAATTGGATTACCAATGACACAAAATGACTTATTATATGCACAAGATTGGTTAAAAACCCTAATTGGATTAGAATAAGCCTAGGGTGGACGAAAATGACCTAAATGTGCAACCAATGACACAAAATCACATATTGGATGCACAAGATTGGTTAAAAACCCTAATTGGATTACAATAAGCCTAGCGAGGACGAAAATGACCTAATTGGATTACCAATGACACAAAATGACACAAAATCACATATTGGATGCATAAGATTGGTTAAAAACCCTAATTGGATTAGAATAAGCCTAGAGAGGACGAAAATGACCTAATTGGATTACCAATGACACAAAATGACTTATTATATGCACAAGATTGGTTAAAAACCCTAATTGGATTAGAATAAAACTAGGGAGGACGAAAATGACCTAAATGTGCAACCAATGACACAATCTCATTATGGATACCCAAGATTGGTTAAAAACCCTAATTGGATTAGAAAAAGCCTAGGGAGTACAAAAATGACCTAAATATTCAACTAATAACACAAAATGACACAAAATGACTTATTATATGCACAAGATTGGTTAAAAACCCTAATTGGATTAGAATAAGCCTAGGGAGGACGAAAATGACCTAAATGTGCAACCACTGACACAAAATCACATATTGGATGCACAAGATTGGTTAAAAACCCTAATTGGATTAGAATAAGCCTAGCGAGGACGAAAATGACCTAATTGGATTACCAATGACACAAAATCACTTATTAGATTCGCAAGATTGGTTAAAAACCCTAATTGGATTAGAATAAGCCTAGGGAGGACAAAAATGATCTAAATGTGCAACCAATGACACAAAATCACATATTGGACGCACAAGATTGGTTAAAATCCCTGATTGGATTAGAATAAGCCTAGGGAGGACGAAAATGACCTAAATGTGCAACCATTGACACAAAATCACATATTGGATGCACAAGATTGGTTGAAAACCCTAATTGGATTAGCATAAGCCGAGGGAGGACGAAAATGACCTAAATGTGCACCCAATGACACAAAATCACATATTGGATGCACAAGATTGGTTGAAAACCCTAATTGGATTACAATAAGCCTAGCGAGGACGAAAATGACCTAATTGGATTACCAATGACACAAAATGACACAAAATCATATATTGGATGCATAAGATTGGTTAAAAACCCTAATTGGATTAGAATAAGCCTAGAGAGGACGAAAATGACCTAATTGGATTACCAATGACACAAAATGACTTATTATATGCACAAGATTGGTTAAAAACCCTAATTGGATTAGAATAAAACTAGGGAGGACGAAAATGACCTAAATGTGCAACCAATGACACAATCTCATTATGGATACCCAAGATTGGTTAAAAACCCTAATTGGATTAGAAAAAGCCTGGGAGGACAAAAATGACCTAAATATTCAACTAATAACACAAAATGACACAAAATGACTTATTATATGCACAAGATTGGTTAAAAACCCTAATTGGATTAGAATAAGCCTAGGGAGGACGAAAATGACCTAAATGTGCAACCACTGACACAAAATCACATATTGGATGCACAAGATTGGTTAAAAACCCTAATTGGATTAGAATAAGCCTAGCGAGGACGAAAATGACCTAATTGGATTACCAATGACACAAAATCACTTATTATATTCGCAAGATTGGTGAAAAACCCTAATTGGATTAGAATAAGCCTAGGGAGGACAAAAATGATCTAAATGTGCAACCAATGACACAAAATCACATATTGGACGCACAAGATTGGTAAAAATCCCTGATTGGATTAGAATAAGCCTAGGGAGGACGAAAATGACCTAAATGTGCAACCATTGACACAAAATCACATATTGGATGCACAAGATTGGTTGAAAACCCTAATTGGATTAGCATAAGCCGAGGGAGGACGAAAATGACCTAAATGTGCACCCAATGACACAAAATCACATATTGGATGCACAAGATTGGTTAAAAACCCTAATTGGATTACAATGAGCCTAGCGAGGACGAAAATGACCTAATTGGATTACCAATGACACAAAATGACACAAAATCATATATTGGATGCATAAGATTGGTTAAAAACCCTAATTGGATTAGAATAAGCCTAGAGAGGACGAAAATGACCTAATTGGATTACCAATGACACAAAATGACTTATTATATGCACAAGATTGGTTAAAAACCCTAATTGGATTAGAATAAAACTAGGGAGGATGAAAATGACCTAAATGTGCAACCAATGACATAATCTCATATTGGATACCCAAGATTGGTTAAAAACCCTAATTGGATTAGAACAAGCCTAGGGAGGATGAAAATGACCTAAATATTCAACTAATAACACAAAATGACACAAAATGACTTATTATATGCACAAGATTGGTTAAAAACCCTAATTGGATTAGAATAAGCCTAGGGAGGACGAGAATGACCTAAATGTGCAACCACTGACACAAAATCACATATTGGATGCACAAGATTGGTTAAAAACCCTAATTGGATTAGATTAAGCCTAGCGAGGACGAAAATGACCTAATTGGATTACCAATGACACAAAATCACATATTGGATGCATAAGATTGGTTACAAACCCTAATTGGATTAGAATAAGCCTAGCGAGGACGAAAATGACCTAATTGGATTACTAATGACACAAAATCACTTATTATATGCACAAGATTGGTTAAGTACCCTAATTGGATTAGAATAAGCCTATGGAGAAAAAAAATTACCTAAGTGTGCAACCAATGACACAAAATGACACAAAATCACATATTGGATGCACAAGATTGGTTAAAACCCTAATTGGATTAGAATAAAACTAGGGAGGAAGAAAATGACCTAAATGTGCAACCAATGACACAATCTCATATTGGATACCCAAGATTGGTTAAAAACCCTAATTGGATTAGAACAAGCCTAGGGAGGACGAAAATGACCTAAATATTCAACTAATAACACAAAATGACACAAAATGACTTATTATATGCACAAGATTGGTTAAAAACCCTAATTGGATTAGAATAAAACTAGGGAGGACGAAAATGACCTAAATGTGCAACCAATGACACAATCTCATATTGGATACCCAAGATTGGTTAAAAACCCTAATTGGATTAGAACAAGCCTAGGGAAGACGAAAATGACCTAAATATTCAACTAATAACACAAATAACACAAAATGACTTATTATATGCACAAGATTGGTTAAAAACCCTAATTGGATTAGAATAAGCCTAGGGAGGACGAAAATGACCTAAATGTGCAACCACTGACACAAAATCACATATTGGATGCACAAGATTGGTTAAAAACCCTAATTGGATTAGAATAAGCCTAGCGAGGACGAAAATGACCTAATTGGATTACCAATGACACAAAATCACTTATTATATTCGCAAGATTGGTTAAAAACCCTTATTGGATTAGAATAAGCCTAGGGAGGACAAAAATGATCTAAATGTGCAACCAATGACACAAAATCACATATTGGACGCATAAGATTGGTTAAAATCCCTGATTGGATTAGAATAAGCCTAGGGAGGACGAAAATGACCTAAATGTGCAACCATTGACACAAAATCACATATTGGATGCACAAGATTGGTTGAAAACCCTAATTGGATTAGCATAAGCCGAGGGAGGACGAAAATGACCTAAATGTGCACCCAATGACACAAAATCACATATTGGATGCACAAGATTGGTTAAAAACCCTAATTGGATTACAATAAGCCTAGCGAGGACGAAAATGACCTAATTGGATTACCAATGACACAAAATGACACAAAATCATATATTGGATGCATAAGATTGGTTAAAAACCCTAATTGGATTAGAATAAGCCTAGAGAGGACGAAAATGACCTAATTGGATTACCAATGACACAAAATGACTTATTATATGAACAAGATTGGTTAAAAACCCTAATTGGATTAGAATAAAACTAGGGAGGACGAAAATGACCTAAATGTGCAACCAATGACACAATCTCATATTGGATACCCAAGATTGGTTAAAAACCCTAATTGGATTAGAACAAGCCTAGGGAGGACGAAAATGACCTAAATATTCAACTAATAACACAAAATGACACAAAATGACTTATTATATGCACAAGATTGGTTAAAAACCCTAATTGGATTAGAATAAGCCTAGGGAGGACGAAAATGACCTAAATGTGCAACCACTGACACAAAATCACATATTGGATGCACAAGATTGTTTAAAAACCCTAATTGGATTACAATAAGCCTAGCGAGGACGAAAATGACCTAATTGGATTACCAATGACACAAAATGACACAAAATCACATATTGGATGCATAAGATTGGTTAAAAACCCTAATTGGATTAGAATAAGCCTAGCGAGGACGAAAATGACCTAATTGGATTACCAATGACACAAAATCACTTATTATATGCACAAGATTGGTTAAAAACCCTAATTGGATTAGAATAAGCCTAGGAAGGACGAAAATGACCTAAATGTGCAACCGATGACACAGAATCACATATTGGATGCACAAGATTGGTTAAAAACCCTAATTGGATTAGAATAAGCTTAGGGAGGACGAAAATGACCTAAATGTGCACCCAATGACACAAAATCACATATTGGATGCACAAGATTGGTTAAAAACCCTAATTGGATTACAATAAGCCTAGCGAGGACGAAAATGACCTAATTGGATTACCAATGACACAAAATGACACAAAATCACATATTGGATGCACAAGATTGGTTAAAAACCCTAATTGGATTAGAATAAGCCTAGGGAGGACGAAAATGACCTAAATGTTCAACCAATGACACAAAATCACATATTGGATGCATAAGATTGGTTAAAAACCCTAATTGGATTAGAATAAGCCTAGCGAGGACGAAAATGACCTAATTGGATTACCAATGACACAAAATCACTTATTATATGCACAAGATTGGTTAAAAACCCTAATTGGATTAGAATAAGCCTAGGGAGGAAGAAAATGACCTAAATGTGCAACCAATGACACAAAATCACATATTGGATGCACAAGATTGGTTAAAAACCCTAATTGGATTAGAATAAGCCTAGGGAGGACGAAAATAACCTAAATGTTCAACCAATGACATAAAATGACACAAAATCACATATTGGATGCACAAGATTGGTTAAAATCCCTAATTGGTTTAAAATAAGCCTAGGGAGGACGAAAATGACCTAAATGTTCAACCAATGACACAAAATGACAATAAATCTCATATTGGATGCACAAGATTGATTAAAAACCCTAATTGGATTAGAATAAGCCTAGCGAGGACGAAAATGACCTAATTGGATTACCAATGACACAAAATCACTTATTATATGCACAAGATTGGTTAAAAACCCTAATTGGATTAGAATAAGCCTAGGGAGGACGAAAATGACTTAAATGTGCAACCGATGACACAGAATCACATATTGGATGCACAAGATTGGTTAAAAACCCTAATTGGATTAGAATAAGCCTAGGGAGGACGAAAATGACCTAAATGTGCAACCACTGACACAAATTCACATATTGGATGCACAAGATTGGTTAAAAACCCAAATTGGATTAGATTAAGCCTAGCGAGGACGAAAATGACCTAATTGGATTACCAATGACACAAAATCACATATTGGATGCATAAGATTGGTTACAAACCCTAATTGGATTAGAATAAGCCTAGCGAGGACGAAAATGACCTAATTGGATTACCAATGACACAAAATCACTTATTATATTCGCAAGATTGGTTAAAAACCCTAATTGGATTAGAATAAGCCTAGGGAGGACAAAAATGATCTAAATGTGCAACCAATGACACAAAATCACATATTGGACGCACCAGATTGGTTAAAAAATCTGATTGGATTAGAATAAGCCTAGGGAGGACGAAAATGACCTAAATGTTCAACCAATCACATAAAATGACACAAAATCACATATTGGATGCACAAGATTGGTTAAAAACCCTAATTGGATTAGAATAAGCCTAGGGAGGACGAAAATGACCTGAATGTGCAACCAATGACACAAAATCACATATTGGATGCACAAGATTGTTTAAAAACCCTAATTGGATTACAATAAGCCTAGCGAGGACGAAAATGACCTAATTGGATTACCAATAACACAAAATGACACAAAATCACATATTGGATGCATAAGATTGGTTAAAAACCCTAATTGGATTAGAATAAGCCTAGCGAGGACGAAAATGACCTAATTGGATTACCAATGACACAAAATCACTTATTATATGCACAAGATTGGTTAAAAACCCTAATTGGATTAGAATAAGCCTAGGGAGGACGAAAATGACCTAAATGTGCAACCGATGACACAGAATCACATATTGGATGCACAAGATTGGTTAAAAACCCTAATTGGATTAGAATAAGCCTAGGGAGGACGAAAATGACCTAAATGTGCACCCGATGACACAAAATCACATATTGGATGCACAAGATTGGTTAAAAACCCTAATTGGATTAGAATAAGCCTAGCGAGGACGAAAATGACCTAAATGTTCAACCAATGACACAATCTCATATTGGATACCCAAGATTGGTTATAAACCCTAATTGGATAAGAACAAGCCTAGGGAGGACGAAAATGACCTAAATATTCAACTAATAACACAAAATGACACAAAATGACTTATTATATGCACAAGATTGGTTAAAAACCATAATTGGATTAGAATAAGCCTAGGGAGGACGAAAATGACCTAAATGTGCAACCACTGACACAAAATCACATATTGGATGCACAAGATTGGTTAAAAACCCTAATTGGATTAGATTAAGCCTAGCGAGGACGAAAATGACCTAATTGGATTACCAATGACACAAAATGACACAAAATCACATATTGGATGCATAAGATTGGTTAAAAACCCTAATTGGATTAGAATAAGCCTAGCGAGGACGAAAATGACCTAATTGGATTACCAATGACACAAAATCACTTATTATATGCACAAGATTGGTTAAAAACCCTAATTGGATTAGAATAAGCCTAGGGAGGACGAAAATGACCTAAATGTTCAACAAATGACACAAAATGACACAAAATCACATATTGGATGCACAAGATTGGTTAAAAACCCTAATTGGATTAGAATAAGCCTAGCGAGGACGAAAATGACCTAATTGGATTACCAATGACACAAAATCACTTATTATATTCGCAAGATTGGTGAAAAACCCTAATTGGATTAGAATAAGCCTAGGGAGGACAAAAATGATCTAAATGTGCAACCAATGACACAAAATCACATATTGGACGCACAAGATTGGTAAAAATCCCTGATTGGATTAGAATAAGCCTAGGGAGGACGAAAATGACCTAAATGTGCAACCATTGACACAAAATCACATATTGGATGCACAAGATTGGTTGAAAACCCTAATTGGATTAGCATAAGCCGAGGGAGGACGAAAATGACCTAAATGTGCACCCAATGACACAAAATCACATATTGGATGCACAAGATTGGTTAAAAACCCTAATTGGATTACAATAAGCCTAGCGAGGACGAAAATGACCTAATTGGATTACCAATGACACAAAATGACACAAAATCATATATTGGATGCATAAGATTGGTTAAAAACCCTAATTGGATTAGAATAAGCCTAGAGAGGACGAAAATAACCTAATTGGATTACCAATGACACAAAATGACTTATTATATGCACAAGATTGGTTAAAAACCCTAATTGGATTAGAATAAAACTTGGGAGGACGAAAATGACCTAAATGTGCAACCAATGACACAATCTCATATTGGATACCCAAGATTGGTTAAAAACCCTAATTGGATTAGAACAAGCCTAGGGAGGACGAAAATGACCTAAATATTCAACTAATAACACAAAATGACACAAAATGACTTATTATATGCACAAGGTTGGTTAAAAACCCTAATTGGATTAGAATAAGCCTAGGGAGGACGAAAATGACCTAAATGTGCAACCACTGACACAAAATCACATATTGGATGCACAAGATTGTTTAAAAACCCTAATTGGATTACAATAAGCCTAGCGAGGACGAAAATGACCTAATTGGATTACCAATGACACAAAATGACACAAAATCACATATTGGATGCATAAGATTGGTTAAAAACCCTAATTGGATTAGAATAAGCCTAGCGAGGACGAAAATGACCTAATTGGATTACCAATGACACAAAATCACTTATTATATGCACAAGATTGGTTAAAAACCCTAATTGGATTAGAATAAGCCTAGGAAGGACGAAAATGACCTAAATGTGCAACCGATGACACAGAATCACATATTGGATGCACAAGATTGGTTAAAAACCCTAATTGGATTAGAATAAGCTTAGGGAGGACGAAAATGACCTAAATGTGCACCCAATGACACAAAATCACATATTGGATGCACAAGATTGGTTAAAAACCCTAATTGGATTACAATAAGCCTAGCGAGGACGAAAATGACCTAATTGGATTACCAATGACACAAAATGACACAAAATCATATATTGGATGCATAAGATTGGTTAAAAACCCTAATTGGATTAGAATAAGCCTAGAGAGGACGAAAATGACCTAATTGGATTACCAATGACACAAAATGACTTATTATATGAACAAGATTGGTTAAAAACCCTAATTGGATTAGAATAAAACTAGGGAGGACGAAAATGACCTAAATGTGCAACCAATGACACAATCTCATATTGGATACCCAAGATTGGTTAAAAACCCTAATTGGATTAGAACAAGCCTAGGGAGGACGAAAATGACCTAAATATTCAACTAATAACACAAAATGACACAAAATGACTTATTATATGCACAAGATTGGTTAAAAACCCTAATTGGATTAGAATAAGCCTAGGGAGGACGAAAATGACCTAAATGTGCAACCACTGACACAAATTCACATATTGGATGCACAAGATTGGTTAAAAACCCAAATTGGATTAGATTAAGCCTAGCGAGGACGAAAATGACCTAATTGGATTACCAATGACACAAAATCACATATTGGATGCATAAGATTGGTTACAAACCCTAATTGGATTAGAATAAGCCTAGCGAGGACGAAAATGACCTAATTGGATTACCAATGACACAAAATCACTTATTATATTCGCAAGATTGGTTAAAAACCCTAATTGGATTAGAATAAGCCTAGGGAGGACAAAAATGATCTAAATGTGCAACCAATGACACAAAATCACATATTGGACGCACCAGATTGGTTAAAAAATCTGATTGGATTAGAATAAGCCTAGGGAGGACGAAAATGACCTAAATGTTCAACCAATCACATAAAATGACACAAAATCACATATTGGATGCACAAGATTGGTTAAAAACCCTAATTGGATTAGAATAAGCCTAGGGAGGACGAAAATGACCTGAATGTGCAACCAATGACACAAAATCACATATTGGATGCACAAGATTGTTTAAAAACCCTAATTGGATTACAATAAGCCTAGCGAGGACGAAAATGACCTAATTGGATTACCAATAACACAAAATGACACAAAATCACATATTGGATGCATAAGATTGGTTAAAAACCCTAATTGGATTAGAATAAGCCTAGCGAGGACGAAAATGACCTAATTGGATTACCAATGACACAAAATCACTTATTATATGCACAAGATTGGTTAAAAACCCTAATTGGATTAGAATAAGCCTAGGGAGGACGAAAATGACCTAAATGTGCAACCGATGACACAGAATCACATATTGGATGCACAAGATTGGTTAAAAACCCTAATTGGATTAGAATAAGCCTAGGGAGGACGAAAATGACCTAAATGTGCACCCAATGACACAAAATCACATATTGGATGCACAAGATTGGTTAAAAACCCTAATTGGATTACAATAAGCCTAGCGAGGACGAAAATGACCTAATTGGATTACCAATGACACAAAATCACTTATTATATGCACAAGATTGGTTAAAAACCCTAATTGGATTAGAATACGCCTAGGGAGTACGAAAATGACCTAAAGGTGCAACCAATGACAAAAAATCACATATTGGATGCACAAGATTGGTTAAAAACCCTAATTGGATTAGAACAAGCCTAGGGAGGACGAAAATGACCTAAATGTTCAACCAATGACACAAAATCACATATTGGATGCACAAGATTGGTTAAAAACCCTAATTGGATTAGAATAAGCCTAGGGAGGACGAAAATGACCTAAATGTTCAACTAGTGACCCAAAATCACACAAAATCACATATTGGATGCACAAGATTGGTTAAAAACCCTAATTGGATTAGAATAAGCCTAGCGAGGACGAAAATGACCTAATTAGATTACCAATGACACAAAATGACTTATTATATGCACAAGATTGGTTAAAAACCCTGATTGGATTAGAATAAGCCTAGGGAGGACGAAAATGACCTAAATGTGCAACCAATGACACAAAATCACATATTGGATGCACAAGATTAGTTAAAAACCCTAATTGGATTAGAATAAGCATAGGGAGGACGAAAATGACCTAAATGTTCAACCAATGACACAAAATAACATATTGGATGCACAAGATTGGTTAAAAACCCTAATTGGATTAGAATAAGCCTAGGGAGGACGAAAATGACCTAAATGTGCAACCAATGACACAAAATCACATATTGGATGCACAAGATTGGTTAAAAACCCTAATTGGATTAGAATAAGCCTAGGGAGGACGAAAATGACCTAAATGTTCAACCAATGTAACAAAATCACATATTGGATGCACAAAATTGGTTAAAAACCCTAATTGGATTAGAATAAGCCTAGGGAGGACGTAAATGACCTAAATGTTCAACCAATGATACAAAATCACACAAAATCACATATTGGATGCACAAGATTGGTTAAAAACCCTAATTGGATTAGAATAAGCCTAGCGAGGACGAAAATGACCTAATTGGATTACCAATGACACAAAATCACTTATTATATGCACAAGATTGGTTAAAAACCCTAATTGGATTAGAATAAGCCTAGGGAGGACGAAAATGACCTAAATGTGCAACCACTGACACAAAATCACATATTGGATGCACAAGATTGGTTAAAAACCCTAATTGGATTAGAATAAGCCTAGGGAGGACAAAAATATCCTAAATGTTCAACCAATGACACTAAATGATACAAAATCACATATTGGATGCACAAGATTGGTTAAAAACCCTAATTGGATTAAAATAAGCCTAAGGAGGACGAAAATTACCTAAATGTTCAACCAGTGACCCAAAATGACACAAACTCACATATTGGACGCACAAGATTGGTTAAAAACCCTAATTGGATTAGAATAAGCCTAGGGAGGATGAAAATGACCTAAGTGTGCAACCAATGACACAAAATCACATATTGGATGCACAAGATTGGTTAAAAACCCTAATTGGATTAGAATAAAACTAGGGAGGACGAAAATGACCTAAGTGTGCAACCAATGACACAAAATGACACAAAATCACATATTGGATGCACAAGATTAGTTAAAAACCCTAATTGGATTAGAATATGCCTAGGGAGGACTAAAATGACCTAAATGTGCAACCACTGACACAAAATCACATATTGGATGCACAAGATTGGTTAAAAACCTTAATTGGATTAGAATAAGCCTAGCGAGGACGAAAATGACCTAATTAGATTACCAATGACACAAAATGACACAAAATCACATATTGGATGCATAAGATTGGTAACAAACCCTAATTGGATTAGAATAAGCCTAGCGAGGACGAAAATCACCTAATTGGATTACCAATGACACAAAATCACTTATTATATGCACAAGATTGGTTAAAAACCCTAATTGGATTAGAATAAGCCTAGGGAGGACGAAAATGACCTAAATGTGCAACCAATGACACAAAATCACATATTGGATGCATAAGATTGGTTAAAAACCCTAATTGGATTAGAATAAGCCTAGCGAGGACGAAAATGACCTAATTGGATTACCAATGACACAAAATCACTTATTATATGCACAAGATTGGTTAAAAACCCTAATTGGATTAGAATAAGCCTAGGGAGGACGAAAATGTCCTAAATGTTCAACCAATGACACAAAATCACATATTGGATGCAAAAGATTGGTTAAAAACCCTAATTGGATTAGAATAAGCCTAGGGAGGACGAAAATGACCTAAATGTTCAACCAATGACACAAAATCACATATTGGATGCACAAGATTTGTTAAAAACCCTAATTGGATTAGAATAAGCCTAAGGAGGACGAAAATGACCTAAATGTTCAACCAATGACACAAAATCACATATTGGATGCACAAGATTGGTTAAAAACCCTAATTGGATTAGAATAAGCCTAGGGAGGACGAAAATGACCTAAATGTTCAAGCAATGACACAAAATGACACAAAATCACATATTGGATGCACAAGATAGGTTAAAAACCCTAATTGGATTAGAATAAGCCTAGGGAGGACGAAAATGACCTAAATGTTCAACCAATGACACAAAATGACACAAAATCACATATTGGATGCACAAGATTGGTTAAAAACCCTAATTGGATTAGAATAAGCCTAGGGAGGACGAAAATGACCTAAATGTTCAACCAATGACACATAATGATACAAATTCACATATTGGAAGCACTAGATTGGTTAAACACCCTAATTGGATTAGAATAAGCCTAGGGAGGACGAAAATGACCTAAATGTTCAACCAATGACACAAAATGACACAAAATCACATATTGGATGCACAAGATTGGTTAAAAACCCTAATTGGATTAGAATAAGCCTAGGGAGGACGAAAATTACCTAAATATGCAACCAATGACACAAAATCACATATTCGATGCACAAGATTGGTTAAAAACCCTAATTGGATTAGAATAAGCCTAGGGAGTACGAAAATGACTTAAATGTTCAACCAATGACACAAAATGACACAAAATCACATATTGGATGCACAAGATTCGTTAAAAACCCTAATTGGATTAGAATAAGCCTAGCGAGGACGAAAATGACCTAATTGGATTACCAATGACACAAAATCACTTATTATATGCACAAGATTGGTTAAAAACCCTAATTGGATTAGAATAAGCCTAGGGAGGACAAAAATGACGTAAATGTGCAACCAATGACACAAAATCACGTATTGGATGCACAAGATTGGGTAAAAACCCTAATTGGATTATAATAAGCCTAGGGAGGACGAAAATGACCTAAATGTTCAACCAATGACACAAAATGACACAAAATCACATATTGGATGCACAAGATTGGTTAAAAACCCTAATTGGATTAGAATTAGCCTAGGGAGGACGAAAATGACCTAAATGTTCAACCGATGACAAAAAATGACTCAAAATCACATATTGGATGCACAAGATTGGTTAAAAACCCTAATATGATTAGAATAAGCCTAGGGAGGACGAAAATGACCTAAATGTTCAACCAATGACACAAAATGACACAAAATCACATATTGGATGCACAAGATTGGTTAAAAACCCTAATTGGATTAGAATAAGCCTAGGGAGGACGAAAATGACCTAAATGTTCAACCAATGACACAAAATGACACAAAATCACATATTGGATGCACTACATTGGTTAGAAACCCTAATTGGATTAGAATAAGCCTAGGGAGGACGAAAATGACCTAAATGTTCAACCAATGACACAAAATGACACAAAATCACATATTGGATGCACAAGATTGGTTAAAAACCCTAATTGGATTAGAATAAGCCTAGGTAGGACGAAAATGACCTAAATGTGCAACCACTGACACAAAATCACATATTGGATGCACAAGATTGGTTAAAAACCCTAATTGGATTAGAATAAGCCTAGCGAGGACGAAAATGACCTAATTGGATTACCAATGACACAAAATCACTTGTTATATGCGCAAGATTGGTTAAAAACCCTAATTGGATTAGAATAAGCCTAGGGAGGACGAAAATGACCTAAATGTGCAACCAATGACACAAAATCACATATTGGATGCACAAGATTGGTTAAAAACCCTAATTGGATTAGAACAAGCCTAGGAAGGAAGAAAATGATCAAAATATTCAACTAATGACACAAAATGACACAAAATAGAATATTGGATGCACTAGATTGGATAAAATCCCTAATTGGATTAGAATAAGCCTAGCGAGGACGAAAATGACCTAATTGGATTACCAATGACACAAAATGACACAAAATCACATATTGGATGCATAAGATTTGTTACAAACCCTAATTGAATTAGAATAAGCCTAGCGAGGACGAAAATGACCTAATTGGATAACCAATGACACAAAATCACTTATTATACGCACAAGATTGGTTAAAAACCCTAATTGGATTAAAATAAAACTTGGGAGGACGAAAATGACCTAATGTGCAACCAATGACACAATCTCATATTGGATGCCCAAGATTGGTTAAAAACCCTAATTGGATTAGAACAAGCCTAGGGAGGACGAAAATGACCTAAATATTCAAGCAATGACACAAAATGACACAAAATCACATATTGGATGCACAAGATTGGTTAAAAACCCTAATTGGATTAGAATAAGCCTAGGGAGGACGAAAATGACCTAAATTTACAACCAATGACACAAAATCACATATTGGATGCACAAGATTGGTAAAAAACCCTAATTGGATTAGCATAAGCCTAGGGAGGACGAAAATGACCTAAATGTTCAACCAATGACACAAAATGACACAAAATCACATATTGGATGCACAAGATTGGTTAAAAACCCTAATTGGATTAGAATAAGCCTAGGGAGGACGAAAATGACCTAAATGTGCAACCAATGACACAAAATCACATATTGGATGCACAAGATTGGTTAAAAACCCTAATTGGATTACAATAAGCCTAGCGAGGACGAAAATGACCTAATTGGATTACCAATGGCACAAAATGACACAAAATCACATATTGGATGCATAAGATTGGTTAAAAACCCTAATTGGATTAGAATAAGCCTAGAGAGGACGAAAATGACCTAATTGGATTACCAATGACACAAAATGACTTATTATATGCACAAGATTGGTTAAAAACCCTAATTGGATTAGAATAAAACTAGGGAGGACGAAAATGACCTAAATGTGCAACCAATGACACAATCTCATTATGGATACCCAAGATTGGTTAAAAACCCTAATTGGATTAGAAAAAGCCTAGGGAGTACAAAAATGACCTAAATATTCAACTAATAACACAAAATGACACAAAATGACTTATTATATGCACAAGATTGGTTAAAAACCCTAATTGGATTAGAATAAGCCTAGGGAGGACGAAAATGACCTAAATGTGCAACCACTGACACAAAATCACATATTGGATGCACAAGATTGGTTAAAAACCCTAATTGGATTAGAATAAGCCTAGCGAGGACGAAAATGACCTAATTGGATTACCAATGACACAAAATCACTTATTAGATTCGCAAGATTGGTTAAAAACCCTAATTGGATTAGAATAAGCCTAGGGAGGACAAAAATGATCTAAATGTGCAACCAATGACACAAAATCACATATTGGACGCACAAGATTGGTTAAAATCCCTGATTGGATTAGAATAAGCCTAGGGAGGACGAAAATGACCTAAATGTGCAACCATTGACACAAAATCACATATTGGATGCACAAGATTGGTTGAAAACCCTAATTGGATTAGCATAAGCCGAGGGAGGACGAAAATGACCTAAATGTGCACCCAATGACACAAAATCACATATTGGATGCACAAGATTGGTTGAAAACCCTAATTGGATTACAATAAGCCTAGCGAGGACGAAAATGACCTAATTGGATTACCAATGACACAAAATGACACAAAATCATATATTGGATGCATAAGATTGGTTAAAAACCCTAATTGGATTAGAATAAGCCTAGAGAGGACGAAAATGACCTAATTGGATTACCAATGACACAAAATGACTTATTATATGCACAAGATTGGTTAAAAACCCTAATTGGATTAGAATAAAACTAGGGAGGACGAAAATGACCTAAATGTGCAACCAATGACACAATCTCATTATGGATACCCAAGATTGGTTAAAAACCCTAATTGGATTAGAAAAAGCCTAGGGAGGACAAAAATGACCTAAATATTCAACTAATAACACAAAATGACACAAAATGACTTATTATATGCACAAGATTGGTTAAAAACCCTAATTGGATTAGAATAAGCCTAGGGAGGACGAAAATGACCTAAATGTGCAACCACTGACACAAAATCACATATTGGATGCACAAGATTGGTTAAAAACCCTAATTGGATTAGAATAAGCCTAGCGAGGACGAAAATGACCTAATTGGATTACCAATGACACAAAATCACTTATTATATTCGCAAGATTGGTTAAAAACCCTTATTGGATTAGAATAAGCCTAGGGAGGACAAAAATGATCTAAATGTGCAACCAATGACACAAAATCACATATTGGACGCATAAGATTGGTTAAAATCCCTGATTGGATTAGAATAAGCCTAGGGAGGACGAAAATGACCTAAATGTGCAACCATTGACACAAAATCACATATTGGATGCACAAGATTGGTTGAAAACCCTAATTGGATTAGCATAAGCCGAGGGAGGACGAAAATGACCTAAATGTGCACCCAATGACACAAAATCACATATTGGATGCACAAGATTGGTTAAAAACCCTAATTGGATTACAATAAGCCTAGCGAGGACGAAAATGACCTAATTGGATTACCAATGACACAAAATGACACAAAATCATATATTGGATGCATAAGATTGGTTAAAAACCCTAATTGGATTAGAATAAGCCTAGAGAGGACGAAAATGACCTAATTGGATTACCAATGACACAAAATGACTTATTATATGCACAAGATTGGTTAAAAACCCTAATTGGATTAGAATAAAACTAGGGAGGACGAAAATGACCTAAATGTGCAACCAATGACACAATCTCATATTGGATACCCAAGATTGGTTAAAAACCCTAATTGGATTAGAACAAGCCTAGGGAGGATGAAAATGACCTAAATATTCAACTAATAACACAAAATGACACAAAATGACTTATTATATGCACAAGATTGGTTAAAAACCCTAATTGGATTAGAATAAGCCTAGGGAGGACGAGAATGACCTAAATGTGCAACCACTGACACAAAATCACATATTGGATGCACAAGATTGGTTAAAAACCCTAATTGGATTAGATTAAGCCTAGCGAGGACGAAAATGACCTAATTGGATTACCAATGACACAAAATCACATATTGGATGCATAAGATTGGTTACAAACCCTAATTGGATTAGAATAAGCCTAGCGAGGACGAAAATGACCTAATTGGATTACCAATGACACAAAATCACTTATTATATGCACAAGATTGGTTAAGTACCCTAATTGGATTAGAATAAGCCTATGGAGAAAAAAAATTACCTAAGTGTGCAACCAATGACACAAAATGACACAAAATCACATATTGGATGCACAAGATTGGTTAAAAACGCTAATTGGATTAGAATAAGCTTAGGGAGGACGAAAATGACCTAAATGTTCAACTAGTGACCCAAAATGACACAAAATCACATATTGGATGCACAAGAATGGTTAAAAACCCTAATTGGATTAGAATAAGCCTAGCGAGGACGAAAATGACCTAATTGGATTACCAATGACACAACATCACTTATTATATGCACAAGATTGGTTAAAAACCCTAATTGGATTAGAATAAGACTAGGGAGGACGAAAATGACCTAAATGTTCAACCAATGACACAAAATGACACAAAATCACATATTGGATGCACAAGATTGTTTAAAAACCCTAATTGGATTAGAATAAGCCTAGGGAGGACGAAAAGGACCTAAATGTTCAACCAGTGACACAAAATGACACAAAATCACAAATTGGATGCACAAGTTTGGTTAAAAACCCTAATTCGATTAGAATAAGCCTAGCGAGGACGAAAATGACCTAATTGGATTACAAATGACACAAAATCACTTTTATCTGCACAAGATTGATTAAAAACCCTAATTGGATTAGAATAAGCCTAGGGAGGACGAAAATGACCTAAATGTTCAACCAATGACACAAAATGACACAAAATCACATATTGGATGCATAAGATGCGTTAACAACCCTAATTGGATTAGAATAAGCCTACCTAGGACGAAAATGATCTAATTGGATTACCAATGACACAAAATCACTTATTATATGCACAAGATTGGTTAAGAACCATAATTGGATTAGAATAAGCCTAGGGAGAAAAAAAATTACCTAAGTGTGCAACCAATGACACAAAATGACACAAAATCACATATTGGATGCACAAGATTGGTTAAAAACGCTAATTGGATTAGAATAAGCTTAGGGAGGACGAAAATGACCTAAATGTTCAACCAGTGACCCAAAATGACACAAAATCACATATTGGATGCACAAGAATGGTTAAAAACCCTAATTCGATTAGAATAAGCCTAGAGAGGACGAAAATGACCTAATTGGATTACCAATGACACAAAATGACTTATTATATGCACAAGATTGGTTAAAAACCCTAATTGGATTAGAATAAAACTAGGGAGGACGAAAATGACCTAAATGTGCAACCAATGACACAATCTCATTATGGATACCCAAGATTGGTTAAAAACCCTAATTGGATTAGAACAAGCCTAGGGAGGACAAAAATGACCTAAATATTCAACTAATAACACAAAATGACACAAAATGACTTATTATATGCACAAGATTGGTTAAAAACCCTAATTGGATTAGAATAAGCCTAGGGAGGACGAAAATGACCTAAATGTGCAACCACTGACACAAAATCACATATTGGATGCACAAGATTGGTTAAAAACCCTAATTGGATTAGAATAAGCCTAGCGAGGACGAAAATGACCTAATTGGATTACCAATGACACAAAATCACTTATTATATTCGCAAGATTGGTTAAAAACCCTAATTGGATTAGAATAAGCCTAGGGAGGACAAAAATGATCTAAATGTGCAACCAATGACACAAAATCACATATTGGACGCACAAGATTGGTTAAAATCCCTGATTGGATTAGAATAAGCCTAGGGAGGACGAAAATGACCTAAATGTGCAACCATTGACACAAAATCACATATTGGATGCACAAGATTGGTTGAAAACCCTAATTGGATTAGCATAAGCCGAGGGAGGACGAAAATGACCTAAATGTGCACCCAATGACACAAAATCACATATTGGATGCACAAGATTGGTTAAAAACCCTAATTGGATTACAATAAGCCTAGCGAGGACGAAAATGACCTAATTGGATTACCAATGACACAAAATGACACAAAATCATATATTGGATGCATAAGATTGGTTAAAAACCCTAATTGGATTAGAATAAGCCTAG
>JBBPBQ010020321.1:11146430-11165863 GCA_037974755.1 Cicer yamashitae | reverse complement strand
ATCACTTATTATATGCACAAGATTGGTTAAAAACCCTAATTGGATTAGAATAAGACTAGGGAGGACGAAAATGACCTAAATGTTCAACCAATGACACAAAATGACACAAAATCACATATTGGATGCACAAGATTGTTTAAAAACCCTAATTGGATTAGAATAAGCCTAGGGAGGACGAAAAGGACCTAAATGTTCAACCAGTGACACAAAATGAAACAAAATCACATATTGGATGCACAAGATTGGTTAAAAACTCTAATTCGATTAGAATAAGCCTAGCGAGGACGAAAATGACCTAATTGGATTACCAATGACACAAAATCACTTTTATATGCACAAGATTGATTAAAAACCCTAATTGGATTAGAATAAGCCTAGGGAGGACGAAAATGACCTAAATGTTCAACCAATGACACAAAATGACACAAAATCACATATTGGATGCACAAGATTGTTTAAAAACCCTAATTGCATTAGAATAAGCCTACCTAGGACGAAAATGACCTAACTGGATTACCAATGACACAAAATCATTTATTATATGCACAAGATTGGTTAAAAACCATAATTGGATTAGAATAAGCCTATGGAGAAAAAAAATTACCCAAGTGTGCAACCAATGACACAAAATGACACAAAATCACATATTGGATGCATAAGATTGGTTAATAACCCTAATTGGATTAGAATAAGCCTAGGGAGGACGAAAATGACCTAAATGTTCAACCAGTGACCCAAAATGACACAAAATCACATATTGGATGCACAAGAATGGTTAAAAACCCTAATTGGATTAGAATAAGCCTAGCGAGGACGAAAATGACCTAATTGGATTACCAATGACACAAAATCACTTATTATATGCACATGATTGGTTAAAAACCCTAATTGGATTGGAATAAGCCTAGGGAGGACGAAAATGACCTAAATGTTCAACCAATGACACAAAATGACACAAAATCACATATTGGATGCACAAGATTGTTTAAAAACCCTAATTGGATTAGAATAAGCCTAGGGAGGACGAAAATGACCTAAATGTTCAACCAGTAACACAAAATGACACAAAATCACATATTGGATGCACAAGATTGGTTAAAAACCCTAATTCGATTAGAATAAGCCTTGCGAGGACGAAAATGATCTAATTGGATTACCAATGACACAAAATTACTTTTATATGCACAAGATTGATTAAAAACCCCAATTGGATTAGAATAAGCCTAGGGAGGACGAAAATAACCTAAATGTTCAACCAATGACACAAAATGACACAAAATCACATATTGGATGCACAAGATTGTTTAAAAACCCTAATTGGATTAGAATAAGCCTACCTAGGACGAAAATGACCTAATTGGATTACCAATGACACAAAATCACTTATTATATGCACAAGATTGGTTAAAAACCCTAATTGGATTACAATAAGCCTAGGGAGGACGAAAATGACCTAAATGTGCAACCAATGACACAAAATCACATATTGGATGCACAAGATTGTTTAAAAACCCTAATTGGATTATAATAAGCCTAGCGAGGACGAAAATGACCTAATTGGATTACCAATGACACAAAATGACACAAAATCACATATTGGATGCATAAGATTGGTTAAAAACCCTAATTGGATTAGAATAATCCTAGCGAGGACGAAAATGACCTAATTGGATTACCAATGACACAAAATCACTTATTATATGCACAAGATTGGTTAAAAACCCTAATTGGATTAGAATAAGGCTAGGGAGGACGAAAATGACCAAAATGTGCAACCGATGACACAGAATCACATATTGGATGCACAAGATTGGTTAAAAACCCTAATTGGATTACAATAAGCCTAGCGGGGACGAAAATGACCTAATTGGATTACCAATGACACAAAATGACACAAAATGACACAAAATCACATATTGGATGCATAAGATTGGTTAAAAACCCTAATTGGATTAGAATAAGCCTAGAGAGGACGAAAATGACCTAATTGGATTACCAATGACACAAAATGACTTATTATATGCACAAGATTGGTTAAAAACCCTAATTGGAGTAGAATACGCCTAGGGAGTACAAAAATGACCTAAAGGTGCAACCAATGACAATAAATCACATATTGGATGCCCAAGATTGGTTAAAAACCCTAATTGGATTAGAATAAGCCTAGGGAGGACGAAAATGACCTAAATGTTCAACCAATGACACAAAATCACATATTTGATGCACAAGATTGTTTAAAAACCCTAATTGGATTAGAATAAGCCTAGGGAGGACGAAAATGACCTAAATGTTCAACCAGTGACACAAAATGACACAAATTCACATATTGGATGCACAAGATTGGTTAAAAACCCTAATTCGATTAGAATAAGCCTAGCGAGGACGAAAATGACCTAATTGGATTACCAATGACACAAAATGACTTATTATATGCACAAGATTGGTTAAAAACCCTAATTGGATTAGAATAAGCCTAGGGAGGACGAAAATGACCTAAATGTGCAACCAATGACACAAAATCACATATTTGATGCACAAGATTGGTTAAAAACCCTAATTGGATTAGCAGTAGCCTAGGGAGGACGAAAATGACCTAAATGTTCAACCAATGACACAAAATGACACAAAATCACATATTGGATGCACAAGATTGGTTAAAAGCCCTAATTGGATTAGAATAAGCCTAGGGAGGATGATAATGACCTAAATGTGCAACCAATGACACAAAAGCACCTATTGGATGCACAAGATTGGTTAAAAACCCTAATTGGATTAGAATAAGCGTAGGGAGGACGAAAATGACCTAAATGTGCAACCAATAACACAAAATCACATATTGGATGCACAAGATTGGTTAAAAACCCTAATTGGATTAGAATAAGCCTAGGGAGGACGAAAATGACTTAAATGTTTAACCAATGACACAAAATGACACAAAATCACATATTGGACGCACAAGATTTGTTAAAAACGCTAATTGGATTAGAATAAGCCTAGGGAGGACGAAAATGACCTAATACACGTAAAATCTCATAAATCTATGTCTTTAAAATATTTACACTAATATACTATTATTTTTAGAAAATATATAAAATAATAAAATATAACATTTATTATTCATATAACATATTTGGTCAAATATGTTCAAGATTAGCACATCATAGAAAACACACCTATAAAGAAAATTAATCATAAAACTAATCAACATATATTCTAAAATAATTTTAACACAATTAATTACCTAAAATCCTATTTAATTAATAAAATATTTTATTATAAAATTTGGAGTGTTACAATTCTCCCCTCGTTAAAGAAATTTCGTCCTCGAAATTTTTGGTGAATAATAAATAATCTAATATCTAACTAACTACCCTCAAGATTCAAACTTAGTCACAAATGATATAATAAACATATTTACGGCATTTACTACTCATTTAGACATAACATGTCAAGAATCCTAGCATGATAAGGTAATATGACACAACAAATCAATTAACACATATCAAATACGCTATCAAGTTCAACTAAAAACTTAAACAATATTCTACTAGTTTTGGTCTCTTTAAAGAATGTCTAAATCCTAACAAGAATTACTCTACAGGTTTCAAAAAATTAGACATCTAGAGAAACTTTTAAAATATTTCACACCTTCAAGAATAACAAACAAAAACGCATATAACAACTCAATGACATGCAGTCACTTAAGCGTATAAGCATAGTGAAATAGGACAAATATTTTCACATATGGTTTCAAACACACTCAAAGTATAACTTAAATTTAAAGTCTTATAAACAAAATTCATTTATAGAACTCATACAATAGTTCTAGTCCTTATGGAATGAGAGAATATAGAACAAATAAGATACTAACACAATGTCCTTATTCATTTTAAGCAAATTACTTAGAAGATCAAACATACTTAATTGAATGTTTAATTTAAGTACACACCACAAACCTAATATTCGTGTCACATAATCAGTTATTAACATTCAACATTGATGCCGCATAAGACTCATAATCACTCAAAGTTGTATAAGAGGTGAACATGGTTTCTAACTATTTCCAAAATAAAATTAATAAGTATCTATAACAATAATAACAATGGGTTATCGTTGCCTCTTTTATCGACGATGAGTCGTCGGGGTAGCTAGTCACAACTACTCATGTAGTCAACTACTTAAGGTAACTATAACTACAGTCATTCAAATTCAAACATGGGTAATTAAAATATTTTTAACGTGGTTCAGGAGTGCAAAGGCGGCGCCACAACTCCTACTCCTTACTTCAAGTTAAAAACTCAATTAATTACACATTCATAATTATTTATTTGTAATTTACAACTAGTTACAACAACAAAAGAAATGACACTTACATCAACATATAATCAATAGTCCGATTGAAGAAATATATAACTATTCCACTTTTAGATGCTCTCGACTACTCTAACTCTATACACTAATTTCCAACAATTAGAACACTTGAAACACAAACAATTTAATATTTACATAATCATATACACATTCACATAGTTAATCCAAAAATTAGCACCAACATCTTACGTTCATCTCATTACTCAAACGATGATTCAAACACATGTAACATACTCTCATAGAAGGCTAACTGCTCCAAATTGATCACGCTCAAATTTTCTTTTGAATTAATCATCACTTAAAAGTTACAACAAACTAAAACATAGATTTCCAAGTAACAAATAAGATAAATAATTATTTACTAGAAGACACAACACGTTACCAAACCAAATTGAATCAAGTAGTACATAAACCACTTTAAAGGTTACACATTTAGCACAAAAAAACAAATCCTTGGGAATTCAAACCATTTCCTTAAATCACTTTTCAATAAATCACGTCTAAATAAAAACAACTAAAACAAATCATATTTCTAAATACAATTAAAAATAAAATAAATCACATGTATTTTTAAAATCTATAAGATTTCTAAAATCATTCGTACTTTAATCGTCAAAAACACATTTCTAAATAATTAATCATTATAAAAATTATTATTTTCAACTTATATTTTGAAAGAAGATTTAAATTATATATATAGATAGATAAAAAGTTTTCCAATAAGTTAACACTTCCAAAATAGTTCTAATTTATTTTCTAAAAATTTACAAAAAAAAACAAAATTATATATTTATATACATTAAAGTAGTGTACATGACACAATGCATAAGGCATACTTGGTTATGATAATGAATTGCACTAATTGACAAATCTACAAAATAACAGTCTCCTCTCACACCAACTACTCAACATGTCTATAGATAGATCCTCAGTTTCAATCAAGGCACAAAATTGGTCTAAACATTAACACACCATCAATTTTAAAGATCTTTGAAGGCATGTTCTAATCTTAAAAATTGGGTCCCTAATAAAAAAAATTCAATTTTATAGTTAAAAAAAATTGGTTAAATAAATTTTAGTCTCTGGACAGATAATCTACATGATGCACTCTACACATACCAATCTTCATGATACATACCATTTTGTTTGGTTAATTCATGTAACAAGAAAAGATGGTCAAACAACATGTCACTTTCTCATATTAAACTCAAATATACATTTCAACAATGATAACACAACAACTATAACTCTATTAAAAAAAACATTCTACTCATAAAATACATCGATTATAGAATCCAAAATTTAGAAAACTTCTTAAAAAGAGTTTCACCATTGAGGTAGTTCTTTTTAAAAACTTTGTTTTTATTCTGTTTTCTTTCTCTTTCTCAGTTAGTAGACATTTTATTATTTGACCCCTTTTTTTTTGTACCATTATAAATCACTAATGAGTTATTAAAATCTAAAACTATAACATCGAGTTAAACTCTAATGAGTTCATAATATAAAATCAACCATTTCAAACAAATATCCCAACACCCTCACGATTCAATATTCACACCATCCCCTAACCAACATAACAACAACTCTTTTTAATTTTCTTAAAAACAAGACATAGTAAAACATACTGTAAATTTTAAGCTATTTTAAACATTAAGTAAAATCAGTAGTATAGAATTATTGTTATTTTATAAATCAACAAAAATTCAACTCAATTTAATTTCTTTAAAATAATCAAGAGTAATTCAAATAAAAGTTATTTTCATCTTACAAAATAAGTGAACTTTAACTCCTTCAAAATGTCATTTTAAAAAAAATTCTAAGTTCTACTAGCCTTTAATATTCAAGAATTACTATTGCTAATAATATGAATTTCATACTATTTAAAATCATGACGATCATTCTAAATTATTTTCAAAACCAATATCAAAACTCTACTCATCTAGATACAACCATCAACACTAGCAAGTGATTTAAAGTTAACATTCACAATTTAAAATTGATTTTTTTCTTCACATAAGCCAACGTAAAATCAAAATAAGAATTTTTTAGTCAAAATTAAAACTTTAAATATAAGAGACATAATTCCTATCTAACTCAAAGTTTAGAACGAAACATCTTTTTTTTTCTCTAAATTGAGTTTCAACAAAAATAATAATAATTTGTACCTAGTAAAAGTCAATACTCAAGTTTTAAACATATAATTCATACGGAAATCAATGTTTCAATCAATTAGTTATTAGATCAAACACTTTAAACAAATTCATATCAAGACTAAATATTTTAAATTGATTAAGGGTGAAAATGGAACTTTAAAACAACTAATTGGTGAGGTCTGACGTTTGATAACTAAGGTCACGTGAATGAGATTAATAACTTGAAACATACAGGTGCTCAATCAAAATTATTATTTCCAACTATTCATATAAAACAAGAGTGCAAAAATCATAGTTCGGTAGACAAGCAACAAGATCATTCAACAAGTAACTAACATAATCTTGTCAACAATTAAAATTAACTCAAATCTTAACATGTAATTTCATACTTTATTTACTCACTTAGTTCAGCAAGTAACTAACATAATCTTGTCAATAATTAAAATATACTCAAATCTTAACCAGTAATTTCATGGTTTATTTACTCAATTAGGTAGGAAATTAGGATCCATAACACAATCAGGGTAAGCAAATAATAGCAGTTAATTAGTAATCACAAAAATATGTATAATAATACAAAAGCACATAACACTTAACACAATAATATAACGGGGAACAAAAAAAACATGTTAGTGAAAGTAATTATTACTCAAGAAAACACAACCGACACACCTAACCTTTGACTAACACTAACACATAACACTTATCAAAAATTTATAACATCACCATTATTAATCATACATCATCATCATCACATAGAATTATCACAATGCAACCATCTTTTATTATCACATCACATAACTCATCTAATCAAAGATATGCCTAAAATTCATTCGACACCCAATATCACAATAATATCAAATACCACACATTTAAAGAAATTAAATCAATCAACACCTTACAAATATTTCTATTCTATATTTTAATCTCACAATTTCCATATTTGCACATTAATAAATTTATCCCTCAAAAGGCTACTGCCGTACGTAGCAAGCCCCGGATGAATCGTGTGACACCCTAAACCCCAAAATAACATTTATAATAATTTATACTAAATTATTTGAAGAAAACTCGCGACGGATGAAGAAAATCTGTTCAAGAAAATAAAAACTTTTATTTTTGATTTAGGATATCATGTTTCTCTAAATACAGATGTAACAATTCAACTTTGTTCCTCAATTAAAATTCAATGAACTTGATTTAACTAGAATTTCTTGATTTAATTCCCAAGACTTACTCGTACTAAGGTTTTCATATAAAAAGTCATTTGTAATTACATAAGTAAAATACACATTACAACTCTTAATTCCTGGTATCACCTATCAGAGCGGGGTTTCTCCTAAACTTGAACTTCAAGATTCATTAACCTGTAATGCGATTTCGCAAACGCAGAGCCAAGCCAGTCAAACACAACAAATGAAGGAGGTGAGTTTTGAAATCGTGTTAATAGTATAATATAAGTGAGGAGAACACGCAATTAATTCTAAATAAACCGTATCGTTAGACAAACATTTTTCAAAGAAAAACATAACATTATAAAGTCAAAACCACTCAAGGAAAGTCAATACATTTCACTATAACATCAAATCATCTAAGAAGAATTATTATCGCACACGACACATATTAATCACAACAAAACAATCACAAGAAAATGCAATGCTATGCATGAGCTTAGACTCTATTTCACAACATGGTACCATTCTAACTCTGAAGTACTTGGTTAGGAGGCCTGATACTATGCCACCATCCTGGTGGACGGACAATTCAAATTGGCCTTGTCCTCATAGATCCCCTCAAATCAACCCGAGACACATATACGCGACATTCGAGGTAAACGTGTGTTGCATGGTAGCTCCCGACATTTGGAGTGCTACCTCCAAGTCACCTAGGAATTCCCCACCCGAATACCTCCAAGGTCTAACAATCTTTCCTTAAGGCTCAACAGTAGACGGCCACGATCAGGCTCAACTCAGTTGTACTTCCCCGGAATCGCTAGGCTTGTCAGGCCCTACCTATATGATGACAAAATAATCTCCACTTCACAAATTCTCAATATTTATTTGCTCCCCTCGTTGGCCTATGATACTCCATTAAGACCGTCATCTCAAACACAAATTGGAATCACAATTATTTCATCAGAGGTTACTTCAATCTTTTCATCATCAATTCATAACATCACTATTATAAATCACACATCAACATCATTACATAAATCATCACAAATTTAGAGCATCACTATCATCAATCATACCTCATCACATAAACTTATCACAAATTTATTAAATCACAATTATTATTCATACATCATCATCATCACATAAAATTATCACAACACATCCATCTTTTATTAGCATATCACATAAACTCATTTAATCAAAAAACCAATCAGTGGATAATATAGCCACTTTTCGCACGGTCATTTTGGCGTTGGTTTCACTCAAATCGGAGTTACGGTGAAAAAGAACGATATAAAATAAGGAATTTTATAAACGGAGAAGTCGGGTATTTTAGAGAGAAATTGGGATGGTTAAAAATCTGAGGAAGTATGTTTATTTGACTAGCTAAATGAATAAAACAACATACTGAAATTTGGACGAGAACGGAGAAAATTTTCTGGAACAGTTATTGATCACCGGTGCCAAATGGTAGGTTGTTGTGGTGGATGTTGAAGCTCTCTTTCTTATTTTTTTTTAGGGTTCACATGGGTCAGTCTCCTTATTTATTTTATGTTTTACTACTATTATTTTTATTTTGCTAAAACAAAATTAATTGTTACTTAATCTCATTTTTAATACTCTTCCAAACATCATTAACTTTTCAAAACATTACTAACATTTCATAACTAATATTTGATAAATTAGAGTAATTAAAATAATTAACCTTTTAAAAAAATACATATTATTAACAATCCAAACTCTCATATTCAAATTAATCACTATAATTATACTTATTTTTCAAAATACTCACGTTATAATAATACTATCATTAGAGAATAGTCAAAATTATAAAATAAATAAATATAACAACAATATTTTATGTTAATTACTAAATCATAATAAATATATATATAAAATCACAATTCCAAAATAAGTATATAAAAATAAAGAAAATCAAACATAATATTACTACTATCTCAAGATAATTATTTATAAAATAAATAATTAAAATAAGATATATTTAGAAATAATTAAATATAATTAAGTGCACATACATTTAATATTAGTCAAACACACGAGAAAATATCATATTAATTACCAACTCACATATACACGTAAAATCTCCTAAATCTTATTCTTTAAAATATTTACACTAATATACTATTATTTTTAGAAAAATATATAAAATAATAAAATATAACATTTATTATTCATATAACATATTTGGTCAAATATGTACAAGATTAGCACATCATAGAAAACACACCTATAAAGAAAATTAATCATAAAACTAATCAACATATATTATAAAATAATTTTAACACAAAATTAATTATCTAAAATCCTATTTAATTAATAAAATAGTTTATTATAAAATTTGGAGTGTCACAATTCTCCCCTCGTTAAAGAAATTTCGTCCTCGAAATTTTTGGTGAATAATAAATAAACTGATATCTAACTAACTACCCTCAAGATTCAAACTTAGTCACAAATGATATAATAAACATATTTACGGCATTTACTACTCACTTAGACATAACATGTCAAGAATCCTAGCATGATAAGGTAATATGACACAACAAATCAATTAACACATATCAAATACGCTATCAAGTTCAACTAACAACTTAAACAATATTCTACTAGTTTTGGTCTCTTTAAAGAATGTGTAAATCCTAACAACAATTACTCTACAGGTTTCAAAAAATTAGACATCTAGAGAAACTTTTAAAATATTTCACACCTTCAAGAATAACAAACAAAAATGCATATAACAACTCAATGACATGCAGTCACTTAAGCGTATAATCATAGTGAAATAGGACAAATATTTTCACATATGGTTTCAAACACACTCAAAATATAACTTAATTTTAAAGTCTTATAAACAAAATTCATTTATAGAACTCATACAATAGTTCTAGTCCTTATGAAATGAGAGAATATAGAACAAATAAGATACTAACACAATGTCCTTATTCATTTTAAGCAAATTACTTAGAAGATCAAACATACTTAATTGAATGTTTAATTTAAGTACACACCACGAACCTAATATTCGTGTCACATAATCAGTTATTAACATTCAACATTGATGCCGCATAAGACTCATAATCACTCAAAGTTGTATAAGAGGTGAACATGGTTTCTAACTATTTCCAAAATAAAATTAATAAGTATCTATAACAATAATAACAATGGGTTATCGTTGCCTCTTTTATCGACGATGAGTCGTCGGGGTAGCTAGTCACAACTACTCATGTAGTCAACTACTTAAGGTAACTATAACTACAGTCATTCAAATTCAAACATGGGTAATTAAAATATTTTTAACGTGGTTCAGGAGTGCAAAGGCGGCGCCACAACTCCTACTCCTTACTTCAAGTTAAAAACTCAATTAATTACACATTCATAATTATTTATTTGTAATTTACAACTAGTTACAACAACAAAAGAAATGACACTTACATCAACATATAATCAATAGTCCGATTGAAGAAATATATAACTATTCCACTTTTAGATGCTCTCGACTACTCTAACTCTATACACTAATTTCCAACAATTAGAACACTTGAAACACAAACAATTTAATATTTACATAATCATATACACATTCACATAGTTAATCCAAAAATTAGCACCAACATCTTACGTTCATCTCATTACTCAAACGATGATTCAAACACATGTAACATACTCTCATAGAAGGCTAACTGCTCCAAATTGATCACGCTCAAATTTTCTTTTGAATTAATCATCACTTAAAAGTTACAACAAACTAAAACATAGATTTCCAAGTAACAAATAAGATAAATAATTATTTACTAGAAGACACAACACGTTACCAAACCAAATTGAATCAAGTAGTACATAAACCACTTTAAAGGTTACACATTTAGCACAAAAAAACAAATCCTTGGGAATTCAAACCATTTCCTTAAATCACTTTTCAATAAATCACGTCTAAATAAAAACAACTAAAACAAATCATATTTCTAAATACAATTAAAAATAAAATAAATCACATGTATTTTTAAAATCTATAAGATTTCTAAAATCATTCGTACTTTAATCGTCAAAAACACATTTCTAAATAATTAATCATTATAAAAATTATTATTTTCAACTTATATTTTGAAAGAAGATTTAAATTATATATATAGATAGATAAAAAGTTTTCCAATAAGTTAACACTTCCAAAATAGTTCTAATTTATTTTCTAAAAATTTACAAAAAAAAACAAAATTATATATTTATATACATTAAAGTAGTGTACATGACACAATGCATAAGGCATACTTGGTTATGATAATGAATTGCACTAATTGACAAATCTACAAAATAACAGTCTCCTCTCACACCAACTACTCAACATGTCTTTAGATAGATCCTCAGTTTCAATCAAGGCACAAAATTGGTCTAAACATTAACACACCATCAATTTTAAAGATCTTTGAAGGCATGTTCTAATCTTAAAAATTGGGTCCCTAATAAAAAAAATTCAATTTTATAGTTAAAAAAAATTGGTTAAATAAATTTTAGTCTCTGGACAGATAATCTACATGATGCACTCTACACATACCAATCTTCATGATACATACCATTTTGTTTGGTTAATTCATGTAACAAGAAAAGATGGTCAAACAACATGTCACTTTCTCATATTAAACTCAAATATACATTTCAACAATGATAACACAACAACTATAACTCTATTAAAAAAAACATTCTACTCATAAAATACATCGATTATAGAATCCAAAATTTAGAAAACTTCTTAAAAAGAGTTTCACCATTGAGGTAGTTCTTTTTAAAAACTTTGTTTTTATTCTGTTTTCTTTCTCTTTCTCAGTTAGTAGACATTTTATTATTTGACCCCTTTTTTTTTGTACCATTATAAATCACTAATGAGTTATTAAAATCTAAAACTATAACATCGAGTTAAACTCTAATGAGTTCATAATATAAAATCAACCATTTCAAACAAATATCCCAACACCCTCATGATTGAATATTCACACCATCCCCTAACCAACATAACAACAACTCTTTTTAATTTTCTTAAAAACAAGACATAGTAAAACATACTGTAAATTTTAAGCTATTTTAAACATTAAGTAAAATCAGTAGTATAGAATTATTGTTATTTTATAAATCAACAAAAATTCAACTCAATTTAATTTCTTTAAAATAATCAAGAGTAATTCAAATAAAAGTTATTTTCATCTTACAAAATAAGTGAACTTTAACTCCTTCAAAATGTCATTTTAAAAAAAATTCTAAGTTCTACTAGCCTTTAATATTCAAGAATTACTATTGCTAATAATATGAATTTCATACTATTTAAAATCATGACGATCATTCTAAATTATTTTCAAAACCAATATCAAAACTCTACTCATCTAGATACAACCATCAACACTAGCAAGTGATTTAAAGTTAACATTCACAATTTAAAATTGATTTTTTTCTTCACATAAGCCAACGTAAAATCAAAATAAGAATTTTTTAGTCAAAATTAAAACTTTAAATATAAGAGACATAATTCCTATCTAACTCAAAGTTTAGAACGAAACATCTTTTTTTTCTCTAAATTGAGTTTCAACAAAAATAATAATAATTTGTACCTAGTAAAAGTCAATACTCAAGTTTTAAACATATAATTCATACGGAAATCAATGTTTCAATCAATTAGTTATTAGATCAAACACTTTAAACAAATTCATATCAAGACTAAATATTTTAAATTGATTAAGGGTGAAAATGGAACTTTAAAACAACTAATTGGTGAGGTCTGACGTTTGATAACTAAGGTCACGTGAATGAGATTAATAACTTGAAACATACAGGTGCTCAATCAAAATTATTATTTCCAACTATTCATATAAAACAAGAGTGCAAAAATCATAGTTCGGTAGACAAGCAACAAGATCATTCAACAAGTAACTAACATAATCTTGTCAACAATTAAAATTAACTCAAATCTTAACATGTAATTTCATACTTTATTTACTCACTTAGTTCAACAAGTAACTAACATAATCTTGTCAATAATTAAAATATACTCAAATCTTAACCAGTAATTTCATGGTTTATTTACTCAATTAGGTAGGAAATTAGGATCCATAACACAATCAGGGTAAGCAAATAATAGCAGTTAATTAGTAATCACAAAAATATGTATAATAATACAAAAGCACATAACACTTAACACAATAATATAACGGGGAACAAAAAAAACATGTTAGTGAAAGTAATTATTACTCAAGAAAACACAACCGACACACCTAACCTTTGACTAACACTAACACATAACACTTATCAAAAATTTATAACATCACCATTATTAATCATACATCATCATCATCACATAGAATTATCACAATGCAACCATCTTTTATTATCACATCACATAACTCATCTAATCAAAGATATGCCTAAAATTCATTCGACACCCAATATCACAATAATATCAAATACCACACATTTAAAGAAATTAAATCAATCAACACCTTACAAATATTTCTATTCTATATTTTAATCTCACAATTTCCATATTTGCACATTAATTAATTTATCCCTCAAAAGGCTACTGCCGTACGTAGCAAGCCCCGGATGAATCGTGTGACACCCTAAACCCCAAAATAACATTTATAATAATTTATACTAAATTATTTGA
Source organism: Cicer yamashitae (assembly GCA_037974755.1). Lineage (NCBI taxonomy): Eukaryota > Viridiplantae > Streptophyta > Magnoliopsida > Fabales > Fabaceae > Cicer > Cicer yamashitae. The sequence goes on along the minus strand of JBBPBQ010020321.1, from coordinate 11,151,500 downwards.
AGAAAACTCGCGACGGATGAAGAAAATCTGTTCAAGAAAATAAAAACTTTTATTTTTGATTTAGGATATCATGTTTCTCTAAATACAGATGTAACAATTCAACTTTGTTCCTCAATTAAAATTCAATGAACTTGATTTAACTAGAATTTCTTGATTTAATTCCCAAGACTTACTCGTACTAAGGTTTTCATATAAAAAGTCATTTGTAATTACATAAGTAAAATACACATTACAACTCTTAATTCCTGGTATCACCTATCAGAGCGGGGTTTCTCCTAAACTTGAACTTCAAGATTCATTAACCTGTAATGCGATTTCGCAAACGCAGAGCCAAGCCAGTCAAACACAACAAATGAAGGAGGTGAGTTTTGAAATCGTGTTAATAGTATAATATAAGTGAGGAGAACACGCAATTAATTCTAAATAAACCGTATCGTTAGACAAACATTTTTCAAAGAAAAACATAACATTATAAAGTCAAAACCACTCAAGGAAAGTCAATACATTTCACTATAACATCAAATCATCTAAGAAGAATTATTATCGCACACGACACATATTAATCACAACAAAACAATCACAAGAAAATGCAATGCTATGCATGAGCTTAGACTCTATTTCACAACATGGTACCATTCTAACTCTGAAGTACTTGGTTAGGAGGCCTGATACTATGCCACCATCCTGGTGGACGGACAATTCAAATTGGCCTTGTCCTCATAGATCCCCTCAAATCAACCCGAGACACATATACGCGACATTCGAGGTAAACGTGTGTTGCATGGTAGCTCCCGACATTTGGAGTGCTACCTCCAAGTCACCTAGGAATTCCCCACCCGAATACCTCCAAGGTCTAACAATCTTTCCTTAAGGCTCAACAGTAGACGGCCACGATCAGGCTCAACTCAGTTGTACTTCCCCGGAATCGCTAGGCTTGTCAGGCCCTACCTATATGATGACAAAATAATCTCCACTTCACAAATTCTCAATATTTATTTGCTCCCCTCGTTGGCCTATGATACTCCATTAAGACCGTCATCTCAAACACAAATTGGAATCACAATTATTTCATCAGAGGTTACTTCAATCTTTTCATCATCAATTCATAACATCACTATTATAAATCACACATCAACATCATTACATAAATCATCACAAATTTAGAGCATCACTATCATCAATCATACCTCATCACATAAACTTATCACAAATTTATTAAATCACAATTATTATTCATACATCATCATCATCACATAAAATTATCACAACACATCCATCTTTTATTAGCATATCACATAAACTCATTTAATCAAAAAACCAATCAGTGGATAATATAGCCACTTTTCGCACGGTCATTTTGGCGTTGGTTTCACTCAAATCGGAGTTACGGTGAAAAAGAACGATATAAAATAAGGAATTTTATAAACGGAGAAGTCGGGTATTTTAGAGAGAAATTGGGATGGTTAAAAATCTGAGGAAGTATGTTTATTTGACTAGCTAAATGAATAAAACAACATACTGAAATTTGGACGAGAACGGAGAAAATTTTCTGGAACAGTTATTGATCACCGGTGCCAAATGGTAGGTTGTTGTGGTGGATGTTGAAGCTCTCTTTCTTATTTTTTTTTAGGGTTCACATGGGTCAGTCTCCTTATTTATTTTATGTTTTACTACTATTATTTTTATTTTGCTAAAACAAAATTAATTGTTACTTAATCTCATTTTTAATACTCTTCCAAACATCATTAACTTTTCAAAACATTACTAACATTTCATAACTAATATTTGATAAATTAGAGTAATTAAAATAATTAACCTTTTAAAAAAATACATATTATTAACAATCCAAACTCTCATATTCAAATTAATCACTATAATTATACTTATTTTTCAAAATACTCACGTTATAATAATACTATCATTAGAGAATAGTCAAAATTATAAAATAAATAAATATAACAACAATATTTTATGTTAATTACTAAATCATAATAAATATATATATAAAATCACAATTCCAAAATAAGTATATAAAAATAAAGAAAATCAAACATAATATTACTACTATCTCAAGATAATTATTTATAAAATAAATAATTAAAATAAGATATATTTAGAAATAATTAACTATAATTAAGTGCATATACATTTAATATTAGTCAAACACACGAGAAAATATCATATTAATTACCAACTCACATATACACGTAAAATCGACTAAATCTTATTCTTGAAAATATTTACACTAATATACTATTATTTTTAGAAAAATATATAAAATAATAAAATATAACATTTATAATTCATATAACATATTTGGTCAAATATGTACAAGATTAGCACATCATAGAAAACACACCTATAAAGAAAATTAATCATAAAACTAATCAACATATATTCTAAAATAATTTTAACACAAAATTAATTATCTAAAATTTGGAGTGTTACAAATCGTTGGGAAATACGGTTTTCTCGTTCATCTCACAATATATTATACTCATGAATTCAAATGCTCTCTCACCCCTTATCTTATTTCGACGCTTTCACACACGAATATAATTCCACGAGCAAACAGCCTTTTTTCATTGACTCTTTGTCCTTTTATCGATCTAACTCCACAGTTTATGGGTAAACGTTAAAAATAAATTATAAGAAGACACTCTAAAACTAATTTCGAAATTCGGTCAAGGAAACTTACAATAAATCAGAAAACCAATCAGTGGCTAATATAGCCACTTTTCACACGATCGTTTGGGCGTTGGTTTCACTCAAATTAGACTTACATGAAGAAGAACGATGCAAAATAAGGAATTCCACAAACGGAGAAGTTGAGTATTTTAGAGAGAAATTGGGATGGTTAAAAATATGAGAAGTTGGGTTTATTTGACTAAGTAAATGAGTGAAACTGAAATTTGAACAAAAATGGTAAAAGTTTTCTGGAATGGCAACGATAGATAGCGTTTTTATGTTTCCTCTCCCTTCCCTTTTATATTTTATTAGGGTTCACATACATGGGTCAAGCCCATTGGTCCCTTATTTATTTTATGTTTTACTATTATTATTTTTATTTTGCTAAAACAAAATTAATTGTTACTTAATCTCATTTTTCTAATTTTTAATACTCCTCCAAACATCATTTAATTTTCAAAACATCACTAATATTTTATAACTAATATATGATAAATTAGAGTAGTTAAAATAATTAACCTTTCAAAAAAAATACATATTACTAACAATTGAAACTCTCATATTCAAAATAATCACTATAGTTATACCTATTTTTTCAAAACACTCGAATACTACCTTCATTAGAGAATACTCAAAATCACAAAATAAATAATATAACATCAACACTTTAAATTAATTACTAAATCATAATAAAATTATATTAAATCACAATGCCATAACAAGTATATCAAAATAAAGGGAATCAAACACGACATTACTAATATCCTAAGATAATTATTTATAAAATAAATAATTTAAATAAAATATATTTAGAATTAATTAAATATAACTAAGTGCATATTTAATATTAGTCAAACGCACAAGAAAATATCACATTAATTACCAACTCACATATACACGTAATATCGCACAAATTTTATTCTCTAAAACATTTACACTAAAATACTATAATTTTTAGAAACATATATAAAATGATAAAATATAATATTTGTTATTTATATTACTCATTTAGTCAAAATATGTACAAGATTAACACATCATAAGAAACACACATATAAAGAAAATTAATCATAAAGCTAATCAACATATATTCTAAAATAATTTTAATACCAAATTAATTATCTAAAATCTTGTTTAATTAATAAAATAGTTTATTGTAAAATTTGGGGTGTTACAATAACACATATTACATAAAAAACAAACTTTATTTGATATTTATCATAAAAATTAAAACTTTAACACATGTAACATAAAAATTCAAACTACAACTCATATACGTCATAAAAATTAAATCTTTAATACATATAACAAAAAATTCATACTTTAGTTCATATTCATCATAAAAATAAAAAATTTAATACATATAACATAAAGACTCGAATTTTATCTCATTAAAAATCATACATTACATATCAAATTCAATAAAAAGGTTTTATGATTTTAATCCACTAGCCTACGTTTATTGCTTCTAAAAGACGAAAAATGACGATTATCTATTTCATACCATCTAACCAGTGGTCTAATTATATATTTGTGTGGGGAAAAAAACCCTACCTTGGTTGTTTTTCTTTCTAGCACAAAACTCTAAGTTCTACGAAATTGTTTGCAAGAGAGAGAAGTTCCATGCTTTCAAAGTAAGACTCCAACATAGAAATCGAAGGGACCAAGATGAAGTAATAGAAAAACTGATGGAAATAACCTTACCTTTAGTTCCATTAAAATGAGGGTGTTGAACATAATGAGAGGATTCTTGAATGGACAACAATGTTGTTGTGGTAATAAGAGTGGTGCATATGGTTCCTATTGTCTTTTTTTGTCTAAGGAATATTTGTCTGTATAGGATTTGTGAGAAATGGTTTTATTTTTTGTTTACTATTTCGGAGTGTAGGAGAGTTATGGACTTAGGAAATTTAAAGTGAGATAGATAGGTATGAAAGAGTGAACTTGAGAGAGGAATAGAAGGGAGGTAATATTAATTTTTTTGTTAACCCTAATCATAAATAAACAACAAATGATTTAAAATCAATGGAATTATATTAGTGTGTGGAATAATCTAATGTATCTAGTCACATATGAGGGGTAAGGGAGACAGAGAGGGAGTGAGATAAGAATTAAAAGGGGAGGATTTCTTCCGGATTTATTTGGTTAAGCATTCAAGACAAATTTCTATCCACACTAAAAAATCAAAATCTTCTTCCTTCTCAAGAAAGTCGGCGCCCTTTTTTTCTCTCGAAGGTGGACGGACCAAAAATATCTTATGTAAGAGTACTCATGTATATGGGTTGGGTCACACCAAATCTAAATCCCCTAGCCCAATCTCTTCTTTACCTCTTTTAACTCCGTTGAATTTAATAAATTAAATTATATATATATATATATATA
>JBBPBQ010020321.1:11115988-11143588 GCA_037974755.1 Cicer yamashitae | reverse complement strand
TATATATATATATATATATATATATATATATATATATATATATATATATATATATATATATATATATATATATATATACCTAATTACAAATTGTGTCTATTAAATTTTGTGTTTAATATTTCTTTTTGATTTGGCAAATTTTGTTTTATCTCAAAAGTTTTAGTCCGTTTAATAAAAGAAATTCATCTTATTTAATTAATACAATTGTTCTATATAGTTATATCTCTACTTTGGATAAATAGATATGATTGTATACTATTTATTAAAAATCAAATTCCGTTGAAAATAAAAGTAAAAATGTTTTCCAATTAGGTTCAAAATTTAGTTTTATATTTATAAATAAACTGTGCTTCAGTTTTATAACCAAGGAACTTATTTTCACATTTTAATTTTGGTCTGAGTATAAGATTTTTCTTGTTCAAGGGCATGCAATAATATTCATGGGAAATTGAGCTTGAGTATATAAATTTCCATGTTTCATATTCATAAAAGTTCTAAGAAACTATTCTTACTAGGTGTTATTTATATAAATAAACAAATAAAAATGACATCTTCCGGAAATCTAAAAGGGAACATATTTTCATGTTTTAGATTTACTACAAACAGTACAAGCGTTTGTATCTAGGCATGCAAAAACATTCCCAGAAAAATATCCCCATGATTGACACAGGTAACAAAAAAATATTCCTAGGTACTAATAACTAATAGGAATGTAATTTATCCATACTCTACTTTAAAGCATGGGAAATGGATTGGGAACCTAGAGGTAGCGTTCCCAGAAACATCATACTTGGGAATATGATTCAATGCCTCAAAACAATCTCCTCAAAAGAAATTTCACACATTACAAAATACGTTTCAAGTCTGAACATAGAAAGCTTATAACAATATGAACTTCTCGAAATATAAATATAGAAATAAAATAGATGTATGGAAGAAATTTTATGAGGATAAGAATTATGAGTTTACCATCAATAAATAATAAAAAGTGATGTGTGGGTATTATTATATATCAGAAGCAAGATATAGAATCAATGTTTAATAAAGTGAGAAATATATAAAAGGAGATATGAATTTAAAAGCACAACTAAAAATGCACTATAAACAAAGTTTTAATCAATCAATTCAGCAATAGCTAGACAAAGATGGTGAATCTTACAAGAACTAACAGATTGATATAGTACTTCTGCTGTTTTCAACGTACCAACATGCTCTGATCGTGGTTTGGAATTGGAATTGGAATTTGAATTTGAATTTGGAATTGGAAACGACGATTCAGTGCGGCAGGAATGATCACGAAGGAAGCTTTGGTGCGACAGGAATAACTTTGCTTTTAGCTATTTATATATATGTATATTTGCCAACTAGATTAGCTAGGGTATTAGTGCCTCGGATGCTAGATAAGAAGGTACCGCTAAAGAGTGGTGCTTTCAGTTTCTTTTATTTATTTGCTGATTATTACTACATTTATTTGATTTTAAGGAAAAATAAACAGAAATATTTTTATTACTAATAGTTTAGATAGATTTTGAGGTAACACGAAAATTATCAATTATATCAAACACACACATAATGATAATAATAATAATAATTATTATTATTATTATTATTATTATTATTATTATTATAATAAATTATTATTATATTACTAAAATATAATAATAAGAATTTGGGTGTTACACAACAGAATGAGTCTGATCGTGGAGGATTGCAATCGAACTTTAAGGTAAGACTCATAGACCTTTGGGGTATTTCTGCTGGGGAATTCCTAAGTGGATTAGTGGGTTATTCCCTAAGGCCAGGAGCTACCGTGCAACACAAGAATACCCCGACCTTCGCGTATATGTGTCTCGGGTTGAGTTGAGGTGATCTATGAGAACTTGGCCATTCATGAATTGTCCGTCCACTCCTGTAGTGGCATAGTACAGGCCTCCTAACCAAGTATTTCAAAGTATAATAGTACCAAATGATGAAGAAGTATAGAGTATAGGTCATGCATAGCATTTCATCCTTGTGATTGTTTTATTGTGATTGATTTGGATTAACCTTTGATATTATGTTCTTGAATATTTCTCATGCTTGTGCTAAGTTGAATACTTGTGTGTTCTCCTAGTTTATCTTATACTGTTACATGATTTCGAAACTCACCCTTCGTTGTTTGTGTTTGGTGTTTGCGATGGACGCAGACAAGCTGCAAGATGCAAGTGATGACTAATATTCTTAGAGTGTCGGAAGTCGTCTTATCTTGAAGAGTTTTATTATATGCCTTTTGTTAACGTCTTTTTGTTTTGGGAATTCCTGCTCTGATAGTGACATCCGGTTGGGACTATATTGACATTTATTACTAAACTTATTTACGTGTATTTCAAAGGAATTTTGTTGTCTAATATTATGAATTCGAGCTGTAAAATTTAATGGATATTTTTTTTTATTAACGTGACGTGATAAGTGATTATGTGATACTCTTTACCTTGTAAAATAGTTCGAAAGTTTTTTTTTTTCATTTTTTTTCTTGAAGAATTTCATTACTCAGTGTCAAAATTCAAAAATATTAATTTGGGAGTTTAGGGTGTCACAATTAGTCAATTAATTATTAAAGTATACGAAGGTTGGTCATCCCAAACATATAAATAAAACAATAGGATAATTTAACTAAGATAAAAAATAAGTATCCAAAATAAAACTAGAATTAAAATTAAGACATAGTATAATCACAAGATATACCAAAGACTCTAGAAGAAAGTTTAGATACCCACTAGAAGAATGTTTAGATACCCATTACCTTGTACTTGTGTTTGCTACCTTTTATACGATATCTCTGTAAAATTGAAACAAAGATTGCAATTTTATCTCAACTTGTGAGTTGTTGTTACTTTGATCATCACTTGTTGTTGCTGGAAAGGCTTATGAGGATTTTCTTGACGTGGTCAGATGTAGTGTAACTCTTTAGGAGGACCTTCAATCTGGAAACTAAAGTTTGGAATCTAGAAAAAATTGTTTCAATGTCTTCATCTTCTTCCATCTGAAAGAGTTCACACTTCCTAACTAGTAAATTTAACTTAGCTTCTTGTAACTGCTTATTTCCTTCATAGTTGAGAACTAGAGCATTAAAGATACTTTTTGTTGTTTCTTAGTTAATGCATTTTTTGAACTCCTTGAAGGTGATAGCATTCATCATGAAAGTCAAGGTGTAACAGCCCGACCCTCCAGCGATATCGACACTATTATTCACGATCTTCTCGCCCCCCCATTGTAACAGCCCGACCCTCCAGCGACGTCGGCACTGTATTAGCGAGTTTTTGAATTGTGTTTTATTTTAAAATCGTTTTAACAAGGCTAAAATAAAGTGATGAATACATAACAAATAAATAGAAAAATAGAACGACACAACCAATTTATCCTTATTCACCACCAACACGGTAGATACGTCCAGTCGATTGAAACCTGAACGATTTAATCCACTAATTCACTAACTGAAATACACTTCCACAAAACATCTACTAGTCAAACTGGTTGTCTTTAAGTCTTCTCAACCTTCTAGCATAGTACAGCCAAGTTGTTGAGGGATGCATCCACTACTCGGCTAGGTTACAAAAGAAAAGTTTAAGGGTTTTGGAATAACTCTCACAAGATGGTGTTTACAATGTTGTATTCTCAGAAAAATATTTCTCAGCACTTAGACAAGATAAAAGGTAAAGAGCGAGAACGTAGAAATCAACATGTATCATGAAGTTTCTTATCAAATCTCTTGAGATTGATTCGCCATTAAACCTTGCCAAAAAATCCTTGAAATTGATTATGCGGATCTTGATATGGAGATAGAAGGAGTAGATGATATTGTGATCAAATTATGTTGCATAGACCTTTAGGATGCAAAAAAGCTTTTTCTTCTTCAGAGTGTTGACTATTATTAGAGTCAGACAATCAAATACTTGACACAATTTATCAGAGGCAGAATAGTCAGATGGTTGTTGTAGTCGTCAAACCTGACTAATTAGAGCATTGCTTGTAAGAATAGATTCACTAGAGGCACATTTTAAAGCGCATTCACCAGACTTAAAGTACAAAAATCAAAAGTGGAGTCTTGGTTTTTGTTTAACTTAGATCAAACATTAGAGGATGCAGTGTGAACTCATAAGGAATAACCTTTTATGAAGACTGCATACTAAAGTTCAAATTAGTGCTTTAAATTGATCCCACAAAATAATGTTGTTTTCATAAAAAAAACGTAAGGGTCATAATTTTTCAAACCAACTTGGTTCTAACATATTTGGTTTCTACTCTTAACACTGGCGAGGACAAACAATCGCATGTTCATGCCACTGTCAATCATTACATTCAAGATGGCGTTCCTTCTGTTCTCTTACATACTTACCCCAAGTTGGTTGCCTTGCTTTCCAAGACTACTGTTCTTAATTTCATTGTGAGGATCGTCTGGTTTGGAGAATAAAAATTGCAGAAGTATTAAGTTTTAAGGAAGCTTATCTATTCTTCAAGCCTTTAGGGCAAAAGATTCCTTAGAGCAAAGTTATTTGGCATAATAACATTCATCCTTCTATATCTCTTAGGTATTGGAGATAGTTGCATAACATGATGTCTACTTTCCTACTAATGATAATTTAATCTCTCGAGATTGTCAAATTGCTTCAAGATGTGAGCTCTATAAATGTTAAATGGAAACTAGCACTCATCTCTTTTTATCTTGCTATTTTTCTACTAGGCTCTAGTTTCAGTTAAGCTTGATTTTTCACTCTCAAATTGATATTAGTTTGGTTCAAAATATTGTTGTCACATGTGACAATGGTTTGTCTCATCAATGCAAAGATGTTATTTTGGCTAGGATCATCTTTACTATTGATACTATTTGCTATTTTAGAAATCAAGCTCGATTTAAAGGAAAAAGTCTTGTTTTTCATATTGTCATCAACAAAATTATTGCCAATGTATCTTTATCTGACAATCACACTTCTAGCACAGTCTCCGACTTATTTTCAGAAATTTCAAATTCTCACCTACTTTCAAGTTAGAGCTCATCCTCCTACAGCATTTACCGTCATTGGTGAGATAGTTTTCCTTGTAATACTTCAGATTGTTAACAATCACTGGTGAGATAGTTTTCCTTGTAATATTTATGATGTTTTCACTAGAAACATGATTGGTCTTCTTGAATATAGATTTTGCTGATGTGTGTAGGTGTTTATTGCACACTTTTTTCTTTTACCATGGTTTTATCCCTATGGGTTTTTCCAGTTAAGGTTTTTAACGAGACAATAGTTTGTATCCCTAATGATTGTTTTATTGGGTTTTGGTATACTCCCCAAACATCTTGTATTTTCTTTTTCTTTTCACTTTTAATAATATTTTAGAGTGCTATAAACGATAGGTGATTAACTTGGGGTACCAACATAGTTAGATGTTAGGTTAATCATGTGATTTCTTTGATTTTTGTTTTTACTTAAATGATTAATTAAACTTGTATTCTTTTTTGTCTTTTCTTATTTCTTTGGTAAAAATAGAGAAAATCCAGTAAATAATTTATATAACAGTTTATAATTGCTCTACAAATAACCCAAAACAATTCCCAAAAAGTGTTTAAAATTGGACTTTATCAAATTTCCCCACTTAATATTTGCTTATCTGCAAGCAAAGTCTTTGCTTAAAGATAAAATGAAATGATTAAGAGCACAACCAAGTGCGTCATCAACATCAAAGTATAACTAAGACAAACACAATTTTTAATGTAGAATTTGGGATAAACAAAGGAAGGTCATGCAAAACAATTATAACAAATCAACCATATCATGTAAGCTTTCAACTGAACACTTCGAAGAAAAATCAAATTATGATTTATCAAGGTTTATCATTTAAATATCCCTGAACATGAAATCATTCACAAAACTAAGAGATTATTGATTTTCGTCTTCTAAATCTATAAATTATAAAATAATACTAATATCCAATATTTTAACAAAATATAATTTCAGTTCAAGACACGATAAAACACAACAGAGGACTTTCCCGCCCGTTATCACCTATCAAAGCATTAATTACCATTTGACAACCTGAAATAATTGTGTTTTCGTAATCGCTCACACACAAAAAAATGAAGAGGGTGCGTTTTAAAATCTTGTTAATAGTATAATATAAGTAAGAAAAACATGCAAATAATCATAATAGAACTGTATCTTAACATATCATGGTATATCAAAATATTCAAGGAAATAATATCACATTATAACGTCAAAATCACTCAAGCAAAATCAATATCTCATTATAACATCAATTAATCTAAGATAAATTATTATCATCTTCAATACACATTAATCATACTAGAGCAATCAAAAGACAATGCAATGTTATGTATGAACTTAGACTCTATACTTTTTCACCATTTGATGTCATTCTAATTCTGAAGTATATGGTTATGAGGCTTTATACTATGCTACCATACAAGTGGGAGAAAAATCCAAATTGCTTATGTCCTCATAGATCCCCTTAACTTAACATGAGACTCATATATACGACGGTTGAGGTAAATGGGTGCTGAATGGTAGGTCCCGGCTTTGGGAGGCCTACCCCAAGTCACTTAGGAATACCTTACTATAATACTTCCAAGGTCTAACATTCTTGCATTAAGGCTCGACAACAGACCTCCACGATCATGCTCATTTAGTTGTACTTCCCCAACATTACCAGGCTTGTCAAACTCTACCAATATGATGACAAGATAATCATGACATCAAAGACCTTTACCATATAGTTTCTCCCCTCATTGGCTTATGCTCCATCATTAAAAGTATCATCTTTAGCATAAGCCAACATTCTTGATTTCTTTTCGAGACTCAAGGAGCTATTAGTAACTCACAACATAAGATCTTGATAATAAAATTTTCAAAGTTAGTTACTAACACAAATTAAATATCATATTTCACTTTGAACTTTCCAATTACTTACATCAACATAAGGACTATTTTACTTTCCAATAAACAATCCAACTTTCAAACACATTTACTTTTCATAAATATTTATTTTTTGTAAACACATCAAATAAGTAAAAATTGGAATTTACATAACTTTAACAACTCACCCCATTTTAGTAAAGTTTATAATGTCATTTCAAACTCATTTATTTGAAAAAACTTATCACATAATTCAAACACGTCAAAAAATTAATTTTCCCACTTTTAGTGCATAGGGTTCGGTCACTTCGAAAAATTTAGGGGTTTATTATCTTTTTTTTATTATAAAGTAGTACACAATACTAATTTCGCATATATATATCAACAATAACCAAAAATTGTTATACACAATACTGATTTTTTTTATAAAAAAATTGAAAATGGCATAATTGCCCGACTATTTCAAAGGTAAAAATATTTTCGGTCTTGAATTTTGATAATTTTTCACAAATGAAATAAATATATTTCACTTACATGATACACACAGAATCACTAACTAACTAATAAAGTGGAATAAATATATTTCACCAAGGTGCTATCACTAGTTAGTGGTTTGAATCAAATAAGACTCATCCCTAACGCTTTTACTATTATCTATTAAAAGTAATTTATTATATCATTTGGTAACAATTTTGTTACCAACAATCAAACAAACACATTTATAGGTCCTTCTAGACTATATAATGCCTCATACTCTTTAATAAATATTTTAATATAGAAAGGTCTTTTTTAATTCAATATATATTCAAATAGCTATGTAATTTAAGCATAATGTTGGTTTTGAACCTCATTCTAATTTGAAAGGATAGATAAGAAATAAAAAATTAATAAAAGGTTTGTAAACACTAATCATTTCTAATTACAAGCAATATTTTTATTTGAAAATATATTCTAAGGTCAAGTGATCAATTCGACGAGTTAAAGGGACAAACATAATACTTTATTATACTAAAAACTATTCAATTGAAAAAAGCATAGCATGAGGTTTTTTACAATATAAATTGATCAAACAATTTTGTATTTGTTTCATGCAAAGGTAGAAGAAAAAATGGCTAAAACTCTCAAGGTCTTTTATATTTTGATCCTTTTTGTGTTCCAATTTCTTGCTGTAGTCGTTGTTGGTGGTAAGTTCATTATCATATTTTCATGTTATACAATATATTTAACCTTTTTTAAATAACATTCTTCATTCTTATTTTACATATTACAGCTCGTCCATGTCATTCAGACCTCGATTGTATAGATTACGCGTGTCCCGCATATAGTCAAGGATATTGCTCATCGGGTATTTGTAGATGCACATCTACAGGATATGTTTAAGTCTTTCATTTTTTTTTTCATGGTAATTTTGTTTCTCTTATATTTAATATCTCTTTTATGTTTAAGCTTTTAACTTTCAATATTTTAATAACTATACAAGCGAGTTAAATTTTATTATGAAACTGTTGTTAGCTTTGTTTGCTTGTGAATTATATATATGTGTGCGCTCTTAAGGATAAATATATATGAACTAAGTGTTTGATATACCATCTAAGAAACTTAGAATTCATTTTAGACTTTACGAGAGGTGAGTGAATTATTGAGTTTACACTTTAGACTATTATCTAGAGGATGTCTTCGTACAACTAGTCTTAGTGAGAGTGCACGCTATGAATAAATACAATCTAGAGGGGTGTTGGGCTCTGCATATGGCCTAGAGCATAACCTCTCAATCCATGTTTTACTATGTTATTTTTGGCCCCACGTGAATTTCAATTAGTAGTGCATATTTTAGCATTGAAAGTTAATCTATTTATATCGTGTGATATTATATTGTCCTTATTGTTGTGATTCTACTACATATGATTCATGAAGGCGTAGTAATCTATTTATGACTTATTTATTTTACACGATGAATAATAAGCTCACATCTCCGTTATGTCTCCTCTTATAATATATTTTATGTAGGTTATAGTCAACACGATTATGACAAGTAATCAATGGAGCTTTTCTTGTGAAAGTGGAGTACTAGAGGCTTGTGCCTCACTTTATTTTATGTGTTTTTTTATTACTATCGTTGATTTTGTTGTATAAGGTGGAGTAACTCTTGATTGAGTTATTCCTTTTAATAATTGCTTGTGCCTCACCTTATATTGTTATTATTTGTTTTTTTCGTAAGAAGTATCATGTTTTTGTAACATGAAAACTTAGTGTGTGCTTACGTTGTAATTTTAATTACTATCTACGTCTTTCATTATAAGTTTTCATTGTCTTTTTTACAAACACTAAGAAAAGTAGGTATTGAATATAAGGTGTCAATTTTTTGTGTTGATGTTTATAAAATACCTTTTATATATGAATTTATTCAATTTGACTTTTGGTTTTTCAACGTAAATTAGTAGTATTAATAAGGATGTGTTTGAAAAATAAATAAATGTACCTAGTAATTGAAAACGGTGTTTATATTTAGGGACAATTTTTTTAATATTAGATATGTGTTAATAATAAATATTCACATTAGTGAAAAATTAAATTGGGGATTATAAAATAAAAAAGGGGTAAAATTGATGGTCAACATTGTTTTAAAAAAATGGGGCCAAAATCACACGATCTAAAAATTTGGGAGAGAAAATGCATTTATGATACATACATATTATAGGAAAGTAGTCCTATATTTCATTTTTATGGATTAAAAGTAACTAAAGAATGGTAAGCGCAACTTAGATAGTAAAGAGGTTGCGGGGGACATTTGAAATGTTAGTGCGTATTGACAACTCTTTTGACAAGTGTACCACATCGCTCAAATAATAAAGTGATAAGTAAAAATCGTCTCCACATAGATTGTTAATAATTTTGTAATGCAGCAAAGTCGCAATACTTAACTAACAAAAAATTTATAAGTTGGTTGATAATAATAGACAAACATAAAATTAAACAGGGATAATTCAATACGAGAAAATGATTAGGGAATTTGAATCACCTTTTTATCACCATGTAATTATTGATTTATTATTTTAACAATTTCACCTATTTTATTACGTTAAATTAACCAATTAGACTAAGACTAGACTTGTTACTCAAAGCATATAGGAAAGTTAATTTATTAGACACATGTTAATACTTTATATTCTTATAACAATATTGAAATATGATCATATATTTTGGTTCCGATTATTATAGTCTATTTTTCAATAACGAAATAATACCTATGTTCAATTCTATGGTGGCCAATCACAATAAATCATTAACAAAAATATATGAATAATCAAATACGTTGTAATAACTACATGGATTCAAGAAGAGTCATTTAAATTAACTACTCATATTGTTTGATAAAAGATACGTAGAGAGAAAGAAATTACACATAAAGGTTGCACTAGGTCACCTCTAAATGGTAGTTGTCTCCTACTTTGCATCCAAAAATCTGAACCCTAACAAAATTCTGATTTTTGACTTAAATAATCGCCAGGAAATGCGCATCAGCATATTGCATTCGATCTGGGTGCAATGCGCTACAACAACATTTATAGTGGCGTAGCAAGCTGCACATTATGCTGCAATGCTCCTTTACTACGCTTAGAGATAGTAAGTTATGCCAGGATGTGCACTACATCATAGTGACAGGTGCAATGCACCCCTGGTCCTTCCTGCTGCGCTCCAACTTCAATCAAAAGGCAATTTTGCACATCTAAGATCACCTAGATCCAGCACTAACCCTCCATAACTTCTCAAGTGTCTGTTCCTTAATGTAAATGACCTGTAACTCCAATAATTATTCTAGGTAGAAAGGGTTAGTGCCTAAACATTCAAAGATAATTCAAGATGATTCAAATTATTTTTCTTTGTCAAATAATTATTAAATTAACTAGAATAAATAAAACATAAAACAAAAGTTGTTAACAATGTGCTAAAAATTAGAGTTAACGAAGACTCGTCACGTACAAATCTGCAAAACCTATCTTCACTACATTTGGTGTGTAAGTTTGAAAACAAAAAGTACTAGATGCATATATGATGACTCTTCATCATATGCATAGTTTTCATTGTTTTTAGTCTTATTTTTCTTTTATTCATTAGTTAATTTAAGCAGTTATTTGATATATTTTGTTGATTTTAGTTCTTTGATTTAATGAAATATTTATGTTCTTATTTCCTTGATTAAGGAGATATTTTTCGTAGTTTTGCGTTGTTTCTTTGTTTTAGTGTAGTGCTGAATTTTGGGGAGAAATTAACTTGACCTATGTGGAGTATTTCAGCCATATCTGGAGTTTTAGACATCCAATTGGAGTCACCCTGAGTGCAAATGAAAGCTAAGGTCCATATCTACAACTTTCATGAAGACACCAAAACCCAATTTGGACTCAAAAGATGAGAAAAATGCATTAAACACTAGACATAAGAAGTTATGCGCTTGAAGCGCGCCAGAGGTGCATTTCCACAATTAGGCGCTGAAGCTTCTTCCGTTCCGCGCCTGAAGCACACCCAAGGCGCATTTCCACAATATTTTCTCATCTGGATACGGTCCAGGTGCGCCTGAAGCGTGCGGCACGCATCAGAACTCATTAAAATGCGTTTTTATCACTTTTTAGGTATATTTTTGACTATTGGGAAGTTGGGAGACTTGTGACCTAATAGAGAAAATCAGAGATGGCTGTTATTAACACCATTGGAGGAGTTTTATCAAGAATGATTCATGAATCCTTCTTGTAATTCTTCTTTAATCTCTATCTTTTATATCTCTGTCATGAGTAACTAAACCCTATTTGTTAGGGACGAGTGTAACAAGATGAAACCCTTATTTTTCTGATTTGATTTCTAGTTATATGAATGAGTTTATTGAATTATTTTTCTCATCTCTGTGCTTAATGCTTTTTATTGCTTGATCAACATTAAAATGTTCTACGATTCGTATTTTGAAACGGGAGTGGACTTTACGAATGCTTGAGATGAGAAATTCATGAATTTCTAGTCTAGGGATAGATGCAGATCATGAAACCAATTAAATTAGTTGCAAAGGCAATAGTTTAACAAGAGAATTTCTATACGGTAAGGCTTAATTCTAATCTTAAATCCACTAAGGAATTAGGGGTTACTTTGGAATTAAAGGTTCTGTCACTAAGACATTAGGGCATGAATAATAAAGAGAATTCGGTAATAATTCAATAAAGGAATTCAATAATTAGGATCAAATTAGACACCGAGGTTGGCTTCGAAGTGAAACTCATCCCTGACATTTTTCTTATTATAAAGGATCAATTTTATTACTGTTGTTAATTTTAAATATTATTTCAATCAATTCGGAAACTTTTTGTTCAATTTAGAAATTAAATACAACTCGATAGTAAAACACAATCCTTGAGTTCGACACTCGGTACTACCGTTTTATTATTACTTGCAACGATTCAGTACACTTGCTGAAACGCTATCAATATAAGACACATAATATGCAGATTTTGCACCAAATTTTTATACTATGAGCTCACTTTCCAAATAGGTTGTATTGATCAACCTAGTTCTTGAGATTCATTTGTGTTGGGGAATCTGAGTATTGGATATATGGGTCATCTCCTTTATACTTCGCTCGTCATCCACTTTTCTATTTGTGACACCATAAACCCCAAAATAACCTTTATAATAATTTATACTCAAATTTTTTTAACAAAATTCGCAGCGGATAAAGAAAGTATGTTCAAGCAAATAAAAACATTTATAACTAATTTAAGATATCACATTTCTCAAAAAAACAAAAGGAACACTTTAAATCTTTTTCCTCTTATAAAACAGTGCAATCTCCATAAACTTGATTTAACTAGAATTTCTTAATTTAATTCCCAAGACTTACTAGCGCTAAGGTTGTATATAAAAAGTCATTTGTAATTACATAAGTAAAATACACATTACAACTCTTAATTCCCAGTATCACCTATCAATGCGGGGTTGTAAGTACAGATGTGCACCTAAGAGAGGGGGGGTGAATTAGGTGTTTAGGAAATTTTCTTGTTTTCAGCGATTTGGTGATCGATTTTTACGCTTTAGGATAGTAAGTGATAAAAGTAAAAGGCAGTAAAGAAATGAACACAACAATATTATCCTGGTTCCCCTTATGACCAAGGGTACATCCATTCCTCTTGCACACCACAAGAGATTTCTCCACTATTGTCAGAAAATGTACAAGTCCCACCCTAGGATCTCTGCTACAAACTTCTCACAAAACTTCTAAGATAGCACACCACTATCTTAGATAAGACTACTTTAAGAAAGTACTACTTTCTTTTACACACAATGTAATTTGATAAGGATATAAGAGTATAAGAGAGGTATAATGATATCAATCCAATATTGCTTCAAGTACTTTGAGAACCTTTGTCAAGGATATGAAAATGAAATGCAAGTACTTGAATTATGAAAAATAACTTTGAGAAAAATTAGAAAAGTTGTTCAAAGTTGTTCAAGGTTTTGGTAGTAGGATTGTGTCAGGATAAATCTAAAGTTATGTTGTATTTATACTCCATAAACATCTCTTCAGATTCGTGGCCATTGATCCAAGAGGTTTGATGAACAAATGCAATGATCTAGAACCATTTCAGATCTGAAAAATTGCATTGCCTCCTATTGTATTCGAATACACCTCTTATAGCGTTCAAATTTAATCAAAATTTTCACCTTGTATTCGAATACGAGCTCATGTAGTGGAATACAAATTCGTATGTTTTGCCACTGACTTGTTGTTTGTATTCGACTACATCAGGTCGTAGTCGAATACAGATATGTAGTCTGAGCTACTGACTTAGCACTTGTATTCGATTACAGTAAGTCGTAGTCGAATACAGATGTCAAGCTTTTGCTAGTGACTTAGCATCTGTATTCCAATACACTATGCTGTATTCGAATACAACTTTGCATTTTGCCAAAAATATTAATTTTAAAACTTTGTTAATGTAACTTTGGTATTTGAAAATACTTTTTATGCATATAAAAAGATGCATGGTTCTCATGTACTTGAACTTTTGATTGTATCATTTACCTTTACATTTATTAAACATCTAATATGTTTGAATTAAAATTGAACTATGATATTTTGGACTTCTTTTTGAGCTTGTTGCCTTGATCACAATCGTTGGTCTTTGTCTTCATCAAAAACATGTATTTTACAGGGTTTTCTCCCAAACTTGAACTTCAAGACCCATTAACCTGTAATAACTGCGATTTCGCAAACGCAGGGCCAAGCCAGTCAAACACAAACAACGAAGGAGGTGAGTTTTGTATTTATACAAGACTATCCAAGACAAAGACCAAAGTAAAGTGATCAAGTTGCAAGCTCAAAGTGAAGTCAACAAACAAGTCAACTATGGTCAATATGCTAAGAAGAGTTATAGTTTAAGGTACATGATGCAATCTAATATCATTACATTTCAAATTCACTTGAGAACCTTTTATTTTAGCATATGCATCAAAAGAATTTTCAAAGTGTCAAAATGCATAAGCAATATTTGAAAATCAAGTTTTTGACAAAAATCAAAGTTGTATTCGACTATAGCATCTTGTAGCCGAATACAAACACTAAGTCAGTGGCAAAATCTTCAAATCTGTATTCGACTACAGGATATTGTAGCCGAATACAAATATCAAGTTAGTAGCTAAAACTGGACTTTTGTGTTTGACTACAGCATCTTGTAGCCAAATACAAAATCAAGTCAATGGCAAAATTCAATCATCTGTATTGGAGTACAAGGTTTTGTATTCGAATACAAGCTTGAAATTTTGAATTAAAACTAAACGTTACAGAAGTGTATTCAAATACACACAAGCTGTAGCCAAATACAACTGCGAAACAATGCAATCTTTCAGTTCAGATTCAATTGCCACTGATCTGAAGTGATGTCTATGGAGTATAAATACCTCATAGTTTTCAGTTTTAAGTTATCAATCCTACTACAAATCTTAGAATTACTTTCTGAAATATTTTGTGAACTATTCAAAGTTATATTTTCATATTTCAAGTACATGCTCTACATTTTCATATCGTTGAGAAAGTTCTCTGTTGTACTTGAAACTATATTGGATTTTTATCGTTATACAAGATAGCATCAACTGTTATATCCTATTGATTTTAGTCAAAGTCATTATTGTAAAACCATTCAAGTTATTGTATTGTTTGAAGAAAAGTGGTGTACTTTCTTCAAGTGTTGTAAATTAAGACAGTGGTGTGCTATCTTAGGCAGATTGTTAGAAGTTTGTAACTGAAGTTGTAGAGTTAGACTTGTACTTATTCTAACAAATAGTGGAAAATCTCTTGTGGTATGCAAGAGGACTGGACGTACCCTTGGTTAAAGGGGAACCAGGATAAATCGTTGTGTTCTTTATTTTTCTATCATTTACAAGCTTTCCATACACTAATCCTAATCAGAAAAATAATCCACTAAATCTCTAAAAACCAGAATATTTCTAAACACCTAATTCACCCCCTCTTAGGTGTGCCTCGGTACTAACATGTTTCGAAATCATGTTGATAGTATAATAAGTAAGAAGAACACGCAATTAATCATCAATAAACTGTATCATTACACAACATTCTTCAACGAAAAACATCACATTATTTAGTCAAAATCAAGGAAAATCAATACATTTCACTATAATATCAAATCATCTCATAAATTATTATCACACATGATACATATTAATCACAACAAAACAATTGCAAGAAAATGCAAATTTTATGTATGAGCTTAGATTCTACTTCACAATGTGGTACCATTCTAACTCTGAAGTACTTGGTTAGGAGGCTTGATACTATGCCACCATCCTGGTGGACGAACAATTCAAATTGGCCCCGTCCTCATAGATCCCCTCAACTCAACCCGAGACACATATATGCGACAGTCGAGGTAAACATATGTTTCATGGTAGCTCCCGACATTTGGAGTGCTACCTCCAAGTCACCAAGGAATTCCCCAACCCGAATACCTCCAAGGTCTAACAATCTTTCCTTAAGGCTGCAGACCGCCACGATCAGGCTTATTCAGTTGTACTTCCTCGGAATCACTAGGCTTGTTAGGCCTTACCTATATAATGACAAAATAATCTCCACTTCAAAAATTCACATCAACTTCAAATATTCCCAACATCTATTTTCTCCCCTCGTTAGCCTAGACTACTCCATTAAGAGCATCATCTTTAGCACAAATTGGAATCATCACTATCTCATCAATTATGGGGTACTTCAATATTCTCAAATTTATAACATCATTAATCATACATAAGCATGGTCATTACATAAACTCATCACAAATTTATAACATCACTATCATCAATCAAACATCATCATTATCATCACATAAACATATATCATACAATACATCCATCATTTATTATCACATCACATATATTCGTCTAATCAAACATATGCACGGAATTTCATTCAACATCCAACATCACAATAATATCAAATATCAAATACCACACAATTATCAAAAATTAAATCAATCACACCTTATAAACATTTCTATTTAACATTTTAATCTCACAATCCTCATATTTTCACATTAATTAATTTATCTCTCAAAGGGCTAATGCCGTATGTAGCGAGCCCCAGATGAATCATTAGAAAATACGGTTTTCCAGTTCATCTCACAATATATTATACTCATGAATTCAAACGCTCTCTCACCCCTTACCTTATTTTCGTGCTTTAACACATGAATACGATTCCACGAGCAAACAACCTATGTTCTTTGACTCATTGTCCTTTAATCGATCTAACCCGACAATTTATAGGTAAAAGTCAAAAATAAATTATGAGAACACACTCGAAAATCTAAATTTCGAAATTGAGTCAAGGAAACTTAACATAAATCAGAAAACCAATTATTGGATATTATAGCAACTTTTCACACGATCGTTTTGGCGTTGGTTTCACTCAAATCGGGCTTACGGTGAGGAAGAACGGGGTAAAATAAAGAATTCTATAAACGGAGAAGTCGGATATTTTATAGAGCAATTGGGATGATTAAAATTTTGAAAAGGTATGTTTAATTGAATAACTAAATGAGTTAAACAACATACTAAAATTTGTAGGAAAACGGAAAAAGTTTTCTGGAACAGTCATCGATCATCAGTGCCAAAAGATGATTTTTATTGTTTTAATGTTCCATACTTCAAATCTTTCTCAAGTGTTTCAACTTTGGATTTCAAATGGTTCTTTACAAAAGAAGATGATTTTTAGTGTTTTATTGTTCAATACTTCAATAGGAATGTGATAACTCCTCATTTTATTGAGTTGGATTTAATTTTAGTAAAAGATTTTCAAATGAATGAATGATTGAAATATCCAGGTCTTGATGAATTTATGAGTTTGGATGGTGCGCATAATTGTGGGCCCAGTTGAGAGTGAATTTTTTTTTTTTAACTTTGAAGGCTTTTTCATCTCAAGATAAGGATAAATTTATTGGATCAATTATGTGTCCTTGCTTTTGGGATGATGGAGCAATGATGTGTCCTTGCGTTTTGGATTGTGCATAATCCCACAATTAATTTTACCGCAACATTTAGTGAGGAACAAGAATTTCTATTTTTGTTTAATCTCTTCCCTTTGTCCAATCTGTAACACCCCAATTTTTATAATAAACTATTTTAGTAATGAAATAGAATTTTAAATAATTAATTTAGTGTTAAAATTATTTTAGAATTTATGTTGATTAATTTTATTTATATGTGTTTGTTGTGGTGTGATAATTTTATACATATTTAATTTAATGTGTAGTATGAATTATAAATATTATATTGAATTATTTTATTAATTTTTCTAAAAAAAATAATATTTTAGTGTGAGGGTTTCAGAGAATAATACTTCAAGTGATTTTACGTGTGTATGTGCATTGATAATTGTTAAAATATTTTCATATGCATTTGACTAAATGATAAATGTACACATAATTATATTTCAATTGCTTCTATCTATTTCTTACTTTAATTAATTATTTTATAAATAACTATTTTGAATATAATATGAATATTTTCGAGTATCTATTTTTTACTATAGAAGTATTAAAATAAATTCTTGGTGTTGAAATGCCTTAAAATGCATATATTAGTAAGTATAGTAATAATTTTGAATACGAAAGTTTTTTTTGTTATTATTGAAATATTTTTTAAAAAAGTTAATTACTTTAATTTATCTTTTTTTTTTAAATATTGATTTTGAAATATTAATAATATTACGCTTAATTTTCTTTATATGTGTGCTTGTTATGATGTGTCTATTTTATAAATATTTAATTGATTTAGCAGCTAACATAAAATACTGATGTTATATTTATTTATTTTATCATTTTAACTATTCTCAAAATATAATAACGTTTTAATTTGATATTTTGGAAAATATTATTACACACTACGCCAAAAATGACATTTTATAGCGCGTCTTTTATAGCGTTTATTAAATACAAGCGTTGTTGTATAATATTTTGAAATTAATGGAGGATACAACAACGCTTTTTTTACAAGCGTTGTGGCAAAAGCGCTGTTGTAGAGTCATATAGGGTTACAGAGCGCTTGCACATAATGTTTACAACCCTTTTACAGCGCTTTTGATAAAAGCGCTGTAAATTGAAGCGCTCTCACATAATGTTTACAGCGCTTTTGCAGCGTTTTGTATACAAGCGCTGTAAATTATAGCGCTCCCACCTTATGTTACATAGCTTTTAAAGCGCTTTTTGTAAAAGCGCTGTAAATTACATGCGCTTTCACATAATTAAATGACCTATTAGAGCGCTTTTTATACAAGCACTGTAAAAGGCTTGCGCTTTCACATAATTAAAGGACCTATTAGAGCACTTTTTATACAAGCGCTGTAAAATCATTCAATTTAAATAAAAATGATTCACTTTAAATAAATAAAAACAAATTTAAAACAAATTTAATACGTTGTCCTAATCCTACGAACCCTATAACAGCCCGATTTTCCAAATATAACTCTATACTTTTTTTTTAATCAATTCAAATTTCATAAGTGAAAGAAATACCTTTGGATAAAACATTTCAGTCGTAACACCACGACAAAAGTCAACAATAATAATAAATAATAAGCAGCGGAAATAGTTTTCAGAATTAAAAGTCCAAAGTATTTCAACAGGAAAATACACCAGGCGTATTCTCGGCAGTCACCTGCACAAATGCACTGCCCCAAGAATTTCTACTTTCCCCACGTCACATAAAAAAGTGACACATGGACCCACCAAAAAGAAAAGTCAACAAACACATTAAGCATAGGTACAGTCTTCCAAATTAAATAAATACAACCACAAAAGGAAGACACCCAGCCCCTATACAGCCACCTAATCTGATCATGCTAAAAACTATACAACCCAGTAAACTCCACGCGCTCAACAAAATCCTCCTGGCACAACCTCGGTCAGGTATAACTACTACCTTCCCATCTCCGGGACACTAACTGGAAGGACGGTCCTGTTCCTCATCTGAGGGCAAAGCCCAGATTATCACAATAATGTAAAGGGTCAGCAATCCGAAATTAACAAACATCACATAGCATTTAAGTTTTAAATGCACAAAATAACCTTTCAACTTAACCTACACCTTGAAAGGGTTTCCTTATGCCAACCATGCATAAACAAGTTGAAATTTTTTTTATTTTAACAAAACTGCACTGCTGTATTCGAATACAACCTCTTTGTAGTCGAATACAGTTGCGAAAACAGCAGAAAAACAGCAAAAACAGCATAGACAACACTACTGTATTTGAATACAGCCTCTCTGTAGTCGAATACAGATGCGAAAAACAGCAAAAATCCTGCAGATTTTGTATTCGAATACAATTGCAAAGTCAGTGGCAAAAATTTGATATCTGTATTCGACTACAACATCCTCGTAGTCGAATACAAGAGCAAATACATAAGTCAGTAGCTAAAACGCTTAAATGTATTCGACTACAATCACCTCGTATTTGAATACAACTGCACAATAATGCAGATTTCAGTTTCGAAAACATTTCAAAATCATTCAACACTTAACACACAAAGCCAAACAATCACACTCATGAATTACAGCACAATCACAAACAACAACCGAGTATGTATATACAATCATCATGGTATATCAAACATGACTCGCGTGCCAAACACCCTAATACGATGCGTAAATGCCAAAATGCATGATTACAGAATTCCAAACCAAAACCCTCCTCGAAGGGGCATAAATCGTAATTGTACTGCCTCTCACAGACCAGTACTAATTACCAAGGTGCAATCTATCACGGATCAGCACGATTTACTCGAGTGCAGTCTATCACATAGCATTTAAGTTTTAAATGCACAAAATAACCTTTCAACTTAACCTACACCTTGA
Source organism: Cicer yamashitae (assembly GCA_037974755.1). Taxonomy (NCBI): domain Eukaryota; kingdom Viridiplantae; phylum Streptophyta; class Magnoliopsida; order Fabales; family Fabaceae; genus Cicer; species Cicer yamashitae. Next base: position 11,123,291 of record JBBPBQ010020321.1, on the reverse strand, counting down.
AAGGGTTTCCTTATGCCAACCATGCATAAACAAGTTGAAAAATGAAGTTTTTAACAAAACTGCACTGCTGTATTCGAATACAACCTCTTTGTAGTCGAATACAGTTGCGAAAACAGCAAAAAAACAGCAAAAACAGCACACACAACACTACTGTATTTGAATACAACCTCTCTATAGTCGAATACAGATGCGAAAAACAGCAAAAATCCTGCAGATTTTGTATTCGAATACAATTGCAAAGTCAGTGGCAAAAATTTGATATCTGTATTCGACTACAACATCCTCATAGTCGAATACAAGGGCGAATACATAAGTCAGTAGCTAAAACGCTTAAATGTATTCGAATACAATCACCTTGTATTCGAATACAAGTCCACAATAATGCAGATTTCAATTTCAAAAACATTTCGAAATCATTCAACACTTAACACACAAAACCAAACAATCACACTCATCAATTACGGCACAATCACAAACAACAACCGAGTATGTATATACAATCATCATTGTATATCAAACATGACTCGCGTGCCAAGCACCCTAATACGATGCGTAAATGCCAAAATGCATGATTCCAGTATTCCAAACAAAAACCCTCCTCGAAGGGGCATAAATCGTAATTGTACCGCCTCTCACAGACCAGTACTAATTACCAAGGTGCAATCTATTACGGATCAGCACGATTTACTCGAGTGCAGTCTATCACAGACCAGCACGTTTTAACTACGTAGAGTTTATCACAGACCAGTACGTCTTAACCGCGTACAGTCTATCACAGACCAGTACGTTTTCACTGCGTACAATCTATCACAGACCACTACGTTTTCACTGCGTACAGTTTATCACAGACCAATACGTTTTCACTGCGTACAGTTTATCACAGACCAATACGTTTTCACTGCGTACAGTTTATCGCATACTAGCACGGCGTGAAAATCCCCGCAAGGATAAGATGAACCAACCAATCACATGGCATCATCTCGTGGCCCATCACGGTCACCAGTATCGCCATGGCACAATCGCAGTCACCACTTAAATATCGTGGCCCATCGCGGTCACCACTTAAACATCGTGGCCCATCGCGGTCACCACTTAAACATCGTACCTCAACACCTCAAACACGCCAAAAAGCAGTTTTGAACACAATATCACATCAAAACATAATCACCACAAATACACACATAATCACACCACAACCATTCATAATATCAATTATGAGCACATAAACACATCGAAACTAATCTCCACAAATTCCCTCATAAACCACCTCAAATTTAATCCACAATTCACAATTCACTCCAAATCATAAAAAATTCCAATTTACCATAAATCACTCATTTTCAAAACTCCTCATATTTCAACCACAATACACCCATTAATTTCCAAAATTTCAAACATGGATTATGCCAAGTTTATTTCCCACAAAATTTCACCTTTCACACCAAATTTCATCAATTCATTTTCCACACAAAAATGACACATAATTCACATTAATTCAATCTCAGCAAATCGCGCACAAATCACATCAAACTACACCTCAACCGCATCAATTTTAATTCCAATAATTCACGCATAAACGAATTAAATTCATTTTCACCATTTTACACATCAAATACACCAAATTTCTTTTCCATAAAATCACATATAATGTCCTAAATGGAAACTAAAAGTTTGGAAGGAGCCCTTACCTTATCAGTAGCTCTAACAACCGATTACAGTACCGCGATTAATTCCGGTAAAAACTTTTCTCGCGATGTCACTTCCAAAGTTAGCTCACTAGCTCCGCAATGTGGCAAGGATCAACTTTCCCTTCTGTCACTTCTTAAGATGGAGCTCCGAAGTCGAAGTAAAGTGGAGGTTTGTGTTTGGCGGTTTTGAAAACCGCTAACACTTGGTTTTCGTTCGAAACAGAGGAAGAAGAAAAAGAAAAGGAGAAGCTCGCGAGCAGGGAGGAAAATGTTTGTTTTTTTCTAATCTTTCCCTTGCCTTCACTTATACATTATATATATATTAACTTACTAAATATATATAAATGTATATGTTACTAACTAAACCATTAATATATATATACATATTAAAATTAAACCAAACCAAAAATATCAACATACACACATCTCAAACTATTTCAATAAAAATATCTACTCTCATTGCAACTCATTTTACAGGTAAAATTTTCAGCAACCAGAGATATTTTTAACAAAACAGTCCGGTAATAAATTCTTCGTAACGTAAATAAATTATTTCTCGACAAATAATTCTCACCGGATCTATATATATATATATATATATATATATAAATAACATAAAACAAACTCTAATAAAATATGCTTTTGGTATATAATTCACAAAATGAATTAAAATTGGGCTAAATGCCTCAACAATTTAACACCAAATATACTAAAATTTGATAATTTAGAGTTTAAAATTAAGGGTCTTACATTACTACCCTCCAAAAAGAAGTTTCGTCCTCGAAACTTAAAGCACGAGTAACAATCCACACTAGGTTTGTACTCAAATTCTACAGACAAGTCACAACTTGTTTTACCCGGCCTACTCGAAGATAGTGTTGCCCACCCATTTTCATAGGGTGCTTAATAACTCCATACATTACCACTGCCGATAAGACTCGCCTGTTCCATTCAACATGGTTTTGTCTACTATCAACAATAGATTAAGGATGATTAGTCCCTTAATTTGTCAATAAATAACCAAATATACTAAAATTGCATAATTTAGAGTTTAAAATTAAGGGTCTTACAAACCCTCATCTCCTCTACTCTGCAAACCCTCCCCTCCTTTACTGTGCGTCCATCTACTGCTCCTCCTTTAAAACAAATTGGATACGTTGTCTCAGGTACTGTATTTATTTATTTGTTGTTGTCACTAAAACTGATAAATTGTTACATAATAAATCATCTAAAATCTATTCTTTTTTGAAATTTGTTGATCTGTTCTGTTTTGAAATCAGACTTGGACCTTGGTTTCCATTTTCCAATATTAGATATATGTACTATAGATTGGTATAATTTTATCAGTAGCTTATTATTTGTGTAACTGCATTTATATCCAATCGATTGTCAAAACAGTATGAAAATGGAGTGAAGGAGTTTGTTTAGTTTGCAGTCAAGAATGCAAAAGATCCAAATAGAATCGTTTGTCCTTGTTTAAAATGTTGTTTTGGAAAATGCGTTACAGCAGATGAATTGAAATGACATTTAGTATGGCATGGAATTGATCAAAGCTATACATGTTGGATAAGACATGGTGAGAAAAAAAAAAGGAAGCACTAATTTTGAGAATGGTTCGACATATGCTTCAACTGATTTCGACACAGATACATATGAGCGGGACCGAGTTGAGGAGATTGCAAAAGCAGTTGAAGAAGATCTTCGGGATTGTCCTAAAATGTTTGAGAGTTTGTTGAGTGATGCAAAGAAACCATTATATAATGGTTGTACTAAATTCACAAGACTGTCGGCGATATTAAAGTTGTACAACTTAAAAGCAAGTAATGGATGGTGTGATAAAAGCTTCACAAAATTATTAACACTCTTAAAAGATATGTTGCCAGATGATAATGAACTTCCCAGTCGAACCTACGAGGCTAAACGAATTTTGTGCTCTATTGGCATGAGTTACGAAAGAATTCATGCGTGTCCTAACGATTGCATTTTATTTCGAAACAAATATAAATTACTAAAGGCGTGTCCGAAATGCAATGTCTCTCGATATAAGAAGAAATAATCTACTCCAGCAAAAGTCGTGTGGTATTTTCCTATAATACCAAGGTTTAGGCGCATCTATCGCAGTGAAGAAGATTCAAAACACTTGACATGGCATGCAGATGAAAGAATTAGAGATGGAAAGTTTCGACACCCTGCAGATTCTCCATAATGGGCAAAAATTGATCACGAGTATCCTGAATTCGGGAGAGAGTCAAGAAATCTACGACTTGCACTTTCTACTGATGGAATGAATCCACATGGTCTTCAAAGCATCTCACACAACACGTGGCTTGTGATTTTGTTGATTTATAACCTACCTCCATGGTTATGTATGAAGCGTAAGTTTATGATGTTGTCTCTGTTAATTTCTGGACTCAAACAACCAGGGAATGATATCGACGTATACTTGACTCCTTTAATTGAAGATTTAAAAATTATGTGGGAGACAGTTGTGGAAGTTTATGATGGGTATAAGAAAGAATGTTTCAATTTGAGGGCTATGTTGTTCGGCACAATTAATGATTTTCCAGCATATGGTAATTTATCAGGATTTAGCATTAAAGGTTAGTGTGCATGTCCTATATGTGAAGGGAGTACAAATTGGATGCGGTTGAAACATTGTAAGAAGAATGTATTTCTTGGACATCATAGATTTTTACCTTATAGTCATTAGTATCGTGGGTGGAGAAATGCATTCAATGGAAAACAGAGGAAGATAAAGCTCCTTTAGCACCGACTGGATATCAAATGCTTGAAAAAGTACAAGGTTTGACCAATAAATTTGGCAAACCTTTTGCGGGAGAGCTGGTCAAAACTGGGTGGAAGAAAAAGTCAATTTTCTTTGAATTGCCATATTCGAAATCATTGTATATAAGACATTTCCTCGATGTGATGCATATTGAAAAAAATATATTTGATATTGTTATTGGTACGTTACTCAATGTTCCAAGAAAGTCTAAGGATAACATCATTGCAAGATTGGACTTGGTCGATATGGGAGTAAGAAATGAATTGGGTCCCATAAAGAAAGGAAATCGCACATATCTACCTCCAGCCGCTCATACTCTATCTAGAAAGGAAAAAATTGTTTTATGTAAATTTCTACACGAAGTTAAAGTTCCAGAAGGATACTCTTCAAACATTAAAAATTTAGTTTGAAGACCCACGATTGTCATATTCTAATGAAGCATTTGCTACCAATAGGTATACGTTCCATTTTACCTGAAAAATTTCGACGAGCCATAACTAAATTATGTTTCTTCTTCAGGGAAAATTTTAGTAAAGTGATCGATCCTCAGAAATTACCGACATTGTAGAGGGAAATTGTTGTTACTTTGTGTGAGCTTGAAATGTATTTCCCACCCTCGTTTTTTGATATAATGGTTCACCTTACTGTTCATCTTGTTAAGGAGACACAACTTTGTGGGCCAGCTCATATGAGATGGATGTATCCGATAGAACGATATATGAAAATATTAAAAGGGTACGTAAAAAGTAGAAGTTGACGAGAAGGTTGTATTGCTGAGCGGTACATTGTCGAAGAAGCTGCTGAATTTGGTACTGAATATCTGTCCAATGTTGAATCCATAGGGTTTCCCATGTCTCATCATTCGGGAAGAATATCAGGAAAAAGGATAATTGGAAAGAGAGTAATGACTATATCAAGGACAGAATGGGAGCAGGCACAATTGTATGTTCTGCACAATGATGATGAGGTTCAACCATATGTTACAATACACATGGATCAGTTATCTAGTTTGAACATGAATAGGAATCAAAATTGGATAACTCGAGAGCATAATCGAAGTTTTATAACATGGTTAAAAAATCACATTAACTCAAAGTTTGATATAGACCCCGGATCAAATTCACATAGATTGAGGTGGCTAGCAAATGGTCCGAGTTTACATGTCTTTTCTTACACCGGTTATGTAATTAATGGCTACACAATTTATACCAAAGAACAAGATGATCAAACCACTATGCAAAATAGCAGAGTCACTTTTGTAGCTGAAGCGATGCATATCTCAAGTGAAAAAGACAAAAACCCAATATATGCAAATCTATCATATTTTGGGGTTATAGAGCGCATATGGGATTTAGACTACACAATGTTTCGTGTTCCCATATTTGGTTGCAAGTGGGTCGATAATAATAATGGCGTTCGGATTGATGAGTCAGGGTTCTTGCTTTTCGATTTTAATAGGGTGGGATACAAAGATGAGCCTTTTATTTTAGCGTCGCAAGCTCAACAAGTGTTTTATGTTACTGATCCTGCTGATCATAAATGGTCCTTTGTCCTATCGACCAATAAAATAAGTGATGATAACAATAATGATGAAGATGTTGGTAATGATCTTTTCTTTGCAACATCACAACCACATGAAATCGATTCAACTGATGATGGTTTATATCTTAGAGATGATCATGATGAGGGAATTTGGATTAATCCATCGTTTCGTATCGTTAAGGGACAAACAAATGTTAATCCCACCAGGAAAAAGAAGAAGGGCATCTTAATGTGTTTAATTGTTTTATATAAGCCATGTAATCTGAACTGAGTTCATGTAATTTAATTGTTTGATCTGCCAGAATTTAGCATTTTAGTATTTAGCTTTAATTGTATTTGATTTTCTGCTTATACTTATTTTCTGCTTATATTTAGCTTGATCTTAGTGTTTTATATTAAGTTCATGTAATTTAAGTGTTTGACCTGCAAGACCTGATTTTCTGCTTATATTGAACTTGAAAAAGCTTTGTTTGAGTACCGGGAATTTTTCTTGAACTTGAACTGATCATCCCAATATGAGTTGATCATGTAATTTAGCATTGATATATATATATATATAGGTATTTAATTAATTATTTGGAAGAAAAAAAATCCAAATATAGGTATTTTACTAATTATTTAGCATTTTACAGAAACTGAACTTATATTGTAATTTAACATATTTAACTTGAACTGAACTGAACATAAACTTGTAATTTTACAGCGCTTTTGTCAATAAGCGCTATAAAAAGCCTTTAAAAAAATAAGGAGGTCACATAGCGTTTGCACATAATAAAACAAAGAGGTTTTTTAAAGCGCTTTTTAGACAAGCGCTGTAAAAGGCTTTTAATAAAATAAAATAAGGAAGTCTTTTAAAGCGCTTGTTACATAAGCGCTGTAAAAGGGTCACATAGCGCTTGCACATAATAAAACAAAGAGGTGTTTTAAAGCCCTTTTTGGAAAAAAGCTGTAAAAGGCTTTTAAAAAAATAAAATAAGGAGGTCGTTTACAGCGCTTTTGGACAACTGCTTTAAAAGGCTTATAAAAAAGCGGTGTAATAGGCTTTTAAAAAATAAAATAAGGAGGTCTTTTACAGTGCTCTTTCAAAAAAGCACTATAATAGGGTTTTATATATAACTGTAAGACCCTTAATTTTAAAACTCTAATTTATGCCATTTTAGTATAATTGGTGTTAAATTGCTAAGGCATTTAGCCCAATTTTAATTCATTTTGTGAATTAAATACCTAAAGCATATTTTATTAGAGTTTTCTATATGTTCATTATATATATATATATATATATATATAT
>JBBPBQ010020321.1:10966408-11115821 GCA_037974755.1 Cicer yamashitae | reverse complement strand
TTTAGATCCGGTTAAAATTATTTGGCGAGAAATAATTTATTTACGTTGCGGAGAATTTATTACCTGTCAATTGAGTTGCAATGAGAATAGATATTTTTACCAAAATTGTTGGGGTGTGTGTGAGAGTGTTTGAAATTGGTTGGTTTGGGATATTTATATATTTATATATATATATATATATATATATATATATATTATGAGTAGTATATATATATATATATATATATATATGAAAGAAAAGGAAAAGAAAGGCATAATGAAGCAAACATTTTCCTCTGTTCGCGTGCCTACTACATCTTCCTCTTTCCTTCTTTGTTTTCCAAAAACCCCACATACAAAACCTCACATATCACCTAGATCCAAGCTTTATCTCGCGACGCGACTGAAGAGAAAGTTGATCGTGATCACGTTGCGGTGCTTGGGAACTAATTTTCGCAGCTCTGTGCGAAGCGGGAATTTGACCAGAATTTTATCGCGGAACCGTAATCGGTTGTTCGAGCTACCGTCGATGCAAGGGCTCCTTCCAATTTTTAGCTTGCATATAGGACTCTATATGTGTATTTGTGGGGTTTGTTTTTATGGAGGTTATGTGTGAATTTGGGGAAAAGGAATTTAATGGGATTTATGTGAGTTGTGGAAAAGAAATTTGGTGGTTTATGTTTAACAATTTTGAGTTTTGATTTGGAGTGTTATGATTGAAAATTTTGGAAAATAAATTTGATGGGTTAAGGTGTATTGTTGTGAGAAATGAAGTTAATGCATTTTGTGGGTAAATGGTGAAATTGAATTTAATGAGTTTGAGGTGTGGGTGATGGTGATTTTTACTTGGTATGGTTGATGTGTTTATGGGTAACTTTATGAATGTGGATATTTGCTTTATGCTTCAAGATGTGGGAATTTGAATAAATGCAAATTATGTGTGTATTTTGATTTGGTATGAATTGATGAGCTTGTGTATGTGGTGATTTGAATTCAATATGATTTGTGAATTCAATTTCATGTGATTTGAGGATTGTATGCATTGAGTATGCTCTGTGTTAAATTTGAGAATCATTAGTGTTAAATGAGCATTAAAAATGGGGAATCTTTTAATAGCTGCATTTACTTAATGATTGTGGTGTCGAGAGTCAGAGTATGCTCATGCATTTCATAGTAGTGATAGCGGTGATCGGATGGGCCACGGGATGATTCCACGCGATTGGATGGTTCATCTTATCCTTACGGGGATTATCGCGTCGGTGATAGTGGTGACCGGATGGGCCACGGGATGATTCCACGTGATTGGATGGTTCATCTTATCCTTACGGGGATTATCGCGTCGGTTATAGTGGTGACCGGATGGGCCACGGGATGATTCCACGTGATTGGATAGTTCATCTTATCCTTACGGGGATTATCGCGTCGGTGATAGTGGTGACCGGATGGGCCACAGGATGATTCCACGTGATTGGATGGTTCATCTTATCCGTATGGGGGATGATTCCACGTGATTGGATGGTTCATCTTACCCTTACATGGATTATCGTGTCGTGCTAACCTGTGAGAGGTTGCACATTAGTAAATCGTGCTAGCCTGTGAGAGACTTCACCTTGGTAATTAGTACTAGTCTGTGAGAGGTTGTACAATTATGATTTACTCCCCTTCGAGGAGGGTTTTATTGATATTCCGTAATCATGTGCATTGGCATATATGCATTGCATTAGGGTGCTTGGCACACGAGTCATGTTTGACATGTTATGATGTTTGTATATGCGTACTTGATTGTGATGAGTGATTTGTGTTGTGTTGGTGTTTGTGATTGATTGAATTGGTGTTGAAAGTGTTGGAATGAATTTGGAAGTGTTGGAATGTTTTTGAAAGGGTTAAATACTAATTTTCTGTTGTTTTGACAGGTGTATTCGACTACACCTGTGTTAAATTTGAATAAATTTGAACGTTACAAAGAGGTGTATTCGAATACATACATCCTGTATTCGAATACAACTGGAAGCAATGCAATCTTTAAGATCTGAAATGGTTCAAGATCATTGCAATTGTTCCTCAAACCTCTTGGATCAATGGCCACGAATTTGAAGAGATGTTTATGGACTATAAATACACCATAACTTCAGATTCATTGATAGAGAATCCCACGAACAAACCTTGAACGACTTTGAACAACTTTTCTATTCTTCTCAAAGTCATTTTTGATAATTCAAGTACTTGCATTTCATTTTCATATCCTTGACAAAGGTTCTCAAAGTACTTGAAGCAATATTGGATTGTTATCATTATACCTCTCTTTCATACTCTTATATTCTTACCAAATTACAGTGTTTGTAAAAAGAAAGTAGTATTTTCTTTAAGTAATCTTATCTAAGATAGTGGGGTGCTATCTTAGAGGTTTTGTTAGAAGTTTGTAGCATAGATCCTAGGGTGGGACTTGTACATTTTCTAACAATAGTGGAGAAATCTCTTGTGGTGTGCAAGAGGACTGGATGTACCCTTGGGTATAAGGGGAACCAGGATAATTCTGCTGTGTCCATTTCTTTACTGCTATTTACTCTTTCACTTATTTTCCTTAAACACAAAAATCGATCACTTAAATTCTGAAAACAAGAAAAACTTCTAAACACCTAATTCACCCCCCCCTCTTAGGTGCACATCTGTACTAACAATTGGCATCAGAGCAGGTTCAAGGTAACTTACTCCTCGATCAATAACTCATGGCTTCCGCACAACCTGTTTTCAGAGATGGTGGCAGTAGTAACAGACCACTATGCTTCGTTGGCGAGCATTATGATTTTTGGAAGATACGTATGCAAGCGTATCTTGAAGCACAAGGAGACAATATATGGGATGCTATTGAAAATGGTCCTTACATTCCAACAACAATCATCAATAACAAAGAGGAAATTAAGATAAAGAATTCCTGGACCGATGACGATAAAAGAAAAGTGCTGTTCGATAAAAAGGCTAAAAACATTCTACAATCAGCACTAGGGATGGATGAATTTTTCCGTGTATCTCACTGTAAGACAGCCAAAGAAATATGGGACACATTGGAAGTAACCCATGAAGGCACCATAGAGGTAAAAATATCTAAACTTAATACACTTTCTCAAGAAAATGAGTTATTTCGTATGCAGCCCGGAGAATCTATCTTAGACATGCAGAAAAGATTTTCCCACTTAACAAATCACTTGACGGCTCATGGAAAGATTTTCTCCAACGATGAACTAAATCTGAAAGTATTAAGATCACTAACAAGGGCTTGGCAACCAAAGGTGATAGCAATATCAGAAAAGAAAAGCTTATCCAAAATGTCACTTTCTGCATTATTTGGCAAACTCCAAGAACACGAAATTGAACTTGGAAGGATGGAGCAAAATGAAAGTCTAATAAAGAAGACCAAAAACATTGCTCTAAAGACCGAATCAAAGGGACAAATCACAGATGAAAATTCTGATGAAGACGAAAACATTACTTCCCTTGTTGAGAAATTTGGTAAGTTTCTTAAAAATGATAGAAATTTCAAAAAGAAGAATTTCAGAAAGAAAGATAGCTCTACCTCAAACCAAAACTTCACGTGTTTTGAATGCGGAAAACAAGGACATATCAAAACAGACTGTCCAAACCTTATCAAGAAAAATGCCGGTAAAAGGAAAGACTTCAAGAAAGTATACATAGCTTGGGAAGATAACGAAGTAAGTTCATCATCAGAAACAGAAAGTGAGGAATGCGCTAATGTTGCACTAATGGCATCGCATCAATCAGATGACGAAGAGGTTAGTAACATAAACTCTCTTCATTATAATAAAACTAATAGTGAATTAATTATAGAATACAATGATGCTCAAAACGCCATAAAGGAACTCCTTATTGAATGTAAAAATCTGTTTAAACTAGTGTCAACACAAAAGAGACAAATCTCAAGTCTTCAAGAAAAAGTTGACATTATGGAAAAGGATGCTAAAAAATCAAAGCAGAATTTTACATGCAATAAATGTGATTCCCTTTCATTCAAAATTGTTCAATTAAGTAGAGTAATTGAACGATATGAAAAATGACAAATAGGATTGGAGAATGTTCTAAACATGCAAAGATACTCGAATGATAAAAGTGGTATTGGATCCTCTAAATTTGACAAACCAAGCTCAAATAAGACCATTTTTGTCAAAGCAAGTACACAATCCAATCAAGGAAATATTACAATTTTACAAAAAGGTCATTCTTATAAGGAGAAAATTACTCAAAATAAATTTCATACATTTGCTATTAAAAATAAATTTATTCCTACTTGTTCCTATTGTAGTCTTCATGGTCACACACCTAATGCCTGTCATGTGAGAAACATTAGTATTCCAAAAGGGCATTATGTGTGGGTAAAGAAAGGTACTTTGTCATCACTCTTCAAAATTTAAAATTTTCTTCTTGATTAATTGTTAGAATTAAGTCATTAATGTTTCTTTGTTCTTAAATGTGGTTATTTGTTATTAAATATGTGAATATATGCATTACTTGGTGTATTCTTCGTGAAAAATTCGTTTCTATTGCAAAAATTCAAAACTGTAGCCGAATACACGGAATATATAATCGAATACACATTCCTAGAAACACTTGTATTCGAATACAACACAAGTGTAGTCGAATACAAGTTCAGGTTTTTGTCCATATATAAAGCTTTTTCAATTGATAAAGTTGCTAGAATTAAATATATATCTTTATGTGGCTTACATGTTGTATTTTTTGTGAAAAAAAATTCATTTTTAAACAAAAACTTGAAAATGTAGTTCGTATACTAGGAATAGTTTTTGATGAAGCTTGTTTAACAATTTCTTATGATGCTTTCATTAATTTTCCTTTTTAATATATTTTCATTATAATACTTGAACATGATTTTGGGTATTATTTGATATTCGAACATTCTCTTTTATATCTTAGAATTACTTGGATTCTACTTTATATATTGTCGATATTTTCCTTCTTTTTGATCATGTCAAAAGGGGGAGAATAGTTGGATATTTTGTTGTTTTTAAAACTGTTTGTGATGGAGCTAAATATCACTAGAAGGGGGGTTGAATAGGGATTTTGGCGTTTAAAAATAATTTCAAGTGTTTATGAATTTCTGTCCTCTCAGAGAGGATGCGATCTGAAAATAGATTTTTAAGTTTTTCAACTGAAGGCAGAATAAATGCAAGGAAAATATAAGGGGATAGACACACAACTTTTATACTGGTTCACCCAATGATGGCTACGTCCAGTCCTCACACCCTTGTGAGTTTCACTAAAACAATCAGATCAACCTCTCTCCGAGGATGATTACACTTTGTGTATTCTCAAGCTTCACCAAGCTTACAATCAAGTTTCAAATATTTTCAAGTACAACTTACTTGAAAATTACAGAGTGATATGAGTATGATTTCTTTCTCTTTACTTAAACACTTTCTAAAAAGATATTTCAAAGATCTAGTGTATGAGTGTAGAAAGTGTAAAGAGAGGATGACTATTGCTTATGATAAACTTAAGATTTTGATCTATTTTCTGCAATGTTGTGGTGTGTTTAATGAAGAAGAGCTTCCTGCCTTTTATAGAGTCCTTGACAGCTCTTCCATGTGTTAAACAACTTCATGACCGTTGAGGAGGATGCATCAAATAGTCCAATGGTCTTTGAGCTGAAATTACAGAACTGCCATCCAGCTATCCTTGGACCTATGCTGTCCATCCTCAGCCTAGTCATTGGACTTTGGTCTTGTGTAGCCTTTTACTTTTTTCATTCTTCAAGACTTGTGACTTCTATTTTGAGTTTGTTTGAAGTTGCCTTTCTATATATTGACTTTGCTTTATTTTTCCAATCATCCAAGAATGAAATATAGGGCTGCCCTTAGCCTTTGCACATGGGATGGTGTTTTGCAAACATGTGACTATTTTGAATATCCATACGTTGAACCATTCTTGAACCTAGTATTGCTGGCCTTTTGATTTCTTTTGATCAAATGCTTTATATAATTATTTATTCATGCTGTTTTGACTTCCTTTGATGAATTAAGAACATTATTTCCGCGAGGATGGCTATTCAGCTTGAAGACCCATCCTCTGACCTATCCTCTAGCTTGAACATTTAATGTATTAGCCCAGATTTTTCTCCCTTTTGATCTAGTTGAGGATTAACCTGTTTTCTTATAATAATTCACTCAAAAGCACAGATTAGTATTAACCACAATCATAATCTTTAAATAATTTTGTTATCATTAAAATCAATTGAGAGATTTTGTCTCAACAATCTCCCCCTTTTTGATGATGACAAAATTCTTTAGATTATGATTTTTAAATATGATGATGTAAAATGTTTATGCTCCCCCTGAATCAAATGAGTAATTTATTTTTTAAAATTTTAAGTGCTTAAAAAATTTAAGTGCTCATAAAAAATTACTCCCCCTGAATGTATGCCAATGATATGAATCTATCAAGATAAAGAAAACCATAATGATATTTCAAACCAGTAATGTTGTAATGGCATAAACGTTAAACATGCATAGTCATTTTAAAACATCAAAACATTTAATCAGCAAAGCAAAGAAAAAAAAACAACAAAACATCATAATCAGCAAAACATCAAAAGGACATCATAATCGTTCTCCCCCAGAATTATGGCAGCAGCAAAAAGCATAGGAGTGAGGTGGCTACTCAGAAGAGGACGGCTCATCAGAAGAGGACGAAGGGGAGGAAACAGGAACAACAAACGTAGGCATGGCAGGGAGCTCAGGAAGAGAAACATTAGGATCAGCCGTATTGACCATATGTTTGGTAACCCATTCAAGAATGAGCCCAAATTGTGCAAACGAGTTCTGAAGGTGGTCGAAACGACGAATCAGTTTCTGCTGATCCTTCCTGATGGTTTTCAGGAGCTTCATATGCTTAGTGACCTTCCGTTCCTTAGTACGTGGGCCAGGGCCAGAGTCCTTGGGCTGATTATTGACGCTGGAGCTCTTATTCTACGAACTTCCAGCATTATCCTTAGAGGGTTGATCATTTGTTGGCGCTAAAAATGAGTCAAGAGGAAATTCCTCAGGCAAGGTTTCAGGTGAGAAATGATGATATGTAAGATTGAGATCAAAGTAAAGTTCTTCACCGTCTTCCATGAGAGCACGAGGACCATTTTTGACAGCCTCCTCATGAGGAGGATCATTAGCGAATTGAGGTTGTGACTCTTCAATGGGCATATTTAAATCAGAAGGCAGCGGAGGGGATTTTGGTGGAGAGGGAACAACAGTGGACAGAGGCGGAGAAGGAGTGGGTGCAGCTTCCATAGTGGTCCCTTGAGGTGGATTGGGAGTATCCTCATAAGGAGGTTGATCTGATGGTTGTTCGAGTGGAGCAGCAGTAGAGGAGGAACTTCTTGTTTTCCATTTCTTTGAGGTGGTCGACTCAGTGGGTGTTGTAGATGGCTGAAGGCGCATCTGTTTAACATTCTTCATGGAGAATATGTTATTAAACTGCAGAGAAGGTTCATCATCCAAAGGAACCTTGAAAAACTTGAGAAGCTTGGTTAAGATCATACCATACGGTGCTGACCTACCCAAAATTGCTGCATTTAACATGAAGTTAAAAATGATGTTTCCCAGATGGAGAGAGGAGCCCGTGATCAAATGATGAAGGAGAAGAATATCCAACTCAGTTACTTTTTCAAAACTGCCAGCGCGAGGGACAATGCAGTGAACAAAAATGTTGTGTAGAATGCGACACAGTGGGAGGAGGTTTGAAGAAACGTGGGGTTTAGTGGGTTGGATGAAAGTATTGGCCAAAACAGAAGAGTGAGTGATCCTGCACTAAGAGTACCAATTTTCAGAAAAGAAGTAAGCTCCTTCATTCCGAATATCAAGGATTTGTCATAAGGTAGTTGGAGTGATTTCCATGAGGACACCTTTCAGAATGATGGTGAACCCAGAAATTCCCTTAGACCAGTTTGAATCAGCATAGAATGCCCTTACAAATCGAGGGTATTAAGGCTCATTGATTTTGAGAAATGAGGTCCAGCCCAACTGATCAAAGATTTCTTCAACATTAAAGCCTCCTTCCTTTAAGTCAGTCAAATCAATAATTTTGCCATTTACCACAGGTTTGTTGACCCATTTGGATAAGTAATTTGTTTCGTGGTCAGCCGAATCAAAAATCGAATTTGATCTAGATTTTTGTGAGGGTGAGGACTTTGTTCGTTTTGAAGAGGGTTTGGATTTCTTCAAAATTTTTTTGATTTGGACTTTGTTCTTTTTAGTATGAGTTTTAATTGGTGGTGAACAAGGGGTTGGTTCAGTGGGAAGTGTTTGATCTGAGTCTTCTGATTCCACAAGGTGAACAGTAGATTCTTGATGAACAGATTTTTTAGATGAGAGAACACCAGAAAGGATTCTTGAGGATCGTCTGGTTGGAGCAGAGGATTGAGTGGAGGATGAATGTTTGGAAGGTTTGGGTGAAATGGAGGGGAGAGAGGTAGTGACAGAGGGTTCAACATTAGATAATGAAGTTTGATTTTCAGTGGTGTAAGATGTGGTTTCCTCAAGGTGATCAGACTCTGTACTAGAGTAATGATCCTCAGCCTCTTCATATTCTGGAGAGATGATTTTTCTTCTAGCAACAAACTTAGTTCTTGCCATGATTTTTGAAAGAGAAAATTAATTCTGGGTTTAGAGGAAATGAGATGAAGGACAACGAGGAGAGTGATGAAGTTATGGAGGATGTTGATGGAAGATAAAAAGAAAGAAAAAGGAAAAAGAAAAAAGAAACGATGGAGAGAGAAGGAGGGTAAAAAAATAATGATGCAGTTTGCCTGGGAGGATGTAACGTGATTGATTGGACAAGGCGTGCAGGTGGGCGTGTGAAGCACGCGTGTTGGAAACGGCAGTTTCAGCCGTTGTGGCATTAAATGCTAGCGCGAATCAAGGAAACGGCGCCACATGGACGGCCCAATGAGAAAGGGAGCGCGTGCACGCAAGGTCTGGGACATTTAAAGCAGAAACATCAAAATGGACTCTGTGTCCTCTGAGTTCTTTCCATCCTCTAAACTCTAGGCCTTTTTTTTTTGTTTTTTAAAATCAGATTTGATCTTTCACAAAAATATTAAAAATTAAAATAATAAAACAACCAAAAACAATAATACAAAAACAAAAATGATATAATGGATAAAACTATTACTCAATTAATTTTTAAAAAAATCAATGATGGAGAGTTTTTCCAAAATATTTTTAAACCGATCCTCCTGGAGAGGTTTCGTAAAAATGTCTGCCAATTGATTTTCAGTGTCAATGAAAATTAATTTAATGTCACCTTTTTTGAACATGATCTCTTAAAAAATGATACCGGTACCGTTTATTTGAGCTTTATCATTATTTCTGAATGTGACCGATCCTCCATCCTTTATTTCCAATGAAATAAAGCAATGCATATCCCCTGTCATATGCCTTGAGCAGCCACTGTCCAAGAACCAAGGCTTTCTTTTGTTGATCAGAGGATGTATCTGTGTTTGAGTTTAAAAGTGACTTAGGTACCCATATAGAGGTGGGTCCTCGTTGGTTAGTTCTTCCTCTTGTGAGGAATTTTCTTTTGTGATAACAAATAGAATCGTGATGCCCATATTTACCACAGAATGAACATCCTTTCTTAACGTTATCTGCCCTTTTCTTTGCATAACATCTTTTGAAAGTATGTCCAAGTTTTTTGCAACAGGTGCATCTTGGCCTATCCTCTTGTTTCTTTGGAATAAAAAAATTTTCATAGAGTTTTTGTTTTTGAGAACTTTTAAATCCAATACCAGCTTTGTCAATGATTCCAGATTGTGATCCCATAATCTTTTGAAAAGTATCAGTAGATTTAACAAAGTTGGTAAGATCATTTTTGAGTTCTTCAACCTCTATTTTCAAAATTTCCTTTTCTGCATCCTCTTCTGGAGGATGAGTTTTGACATTTCTTTTGTTTACAATAGATAATTGTTCAGACAACTTCTCATGAGATTACTGCAAGTCTAGAATAGTTTGTTCATAATTTTTATTCTTAGCTTGAAGTTCCTCATTTAACTTCTTTATTTCATAAAGTTGGTTTTTAAGAAAACCACATTTATGAGACAAAGTGTTTGAGTCATTCAAAAGATTGTCAAATTCAATTTCTAATTGTTCACAATTAGGAAAAAGTTCAGATATGATTACCTTTTCAGTTTCTGAGTTCGTCATAAGGCAGAGGTTGGCCTCTTCTTCCTTTTCTTGTTCCGAGGATGAGTCATCACTATCATCCCACGTGATCATCATTGATTTGTTTTTGTAGGGAAATCTTCTTGAGTTCTTTTTGTTCAGAGGACACTCAGTTTTGTAGTGACCCAGCTTGTTGCATGCAAAGCAAGTAATCTGACTTTTGTCAGTTTTTTCTTTTTGAGATCTTTTATCCTGTCCTCTACGATTTATCATCCTCTGGATTCTTCTGGAAATTAGAGCAAGTTCATCCTCTTCCTCAGATAGAGGATAGTCTGTACTTTCTTTCTTTGTGGCTTCTTCAGCTCTTTTGGAAGATGAGCTTTCTGTTTGGCTTGATTTTAGAGCTATCATTTTTCCCTTTTTGCTTGGTTTGTCAACCAGCAACAGAGGTTCATGAGCTCTTAGAGTTCCAACCAGGTCCTCTAATTTCATGTTTGCCAAGTCTCTTGCTTCGGTAATGGCAGTCACCATTGGCCTCCATTCTTTTGGTAAACTCCTCAAGATTTTTCTTATCCTCTCTTGAATAGAATAAACCTTTCCAAGAGATCTCAAGCTGTTAAGTATGATTGTCAGCCTTGAGAACATTTCATCAATCGTTTCATCCTCCTTCATCTCAAATAACTCGAATTCTCTAACTCGCATGTCAATCCTTGCTTCCTTTACGTGGCTTGATCCTTCATGATGAATCTTTAGAGTGTCCCAAAGTTCCATGGCACTTTTGCATTCTTCAACTCTATCGTATTCTTCCCTGCTCAAAGCACACGTTAGAAATAAATGAGCTTTAGAGTTTAGGAGTACCTTAGCATTTTCATCAGCCGTCCACTGTGCTTGAGGTTTCTCGTCGGAGGTTGCATCTGTGTTGTTGATTCTGATGACATGATCCCCGTTCTCAACTACAGACCACATGTTGGTATCTTGTGATATGAGAAACAATCTCATCTTACCTTTCCAGTGGTAGTAATCTGTACCATCAAAGTAGGGAGGTCTGGTGGAGGATCCTCCTTCAGGAACATACTTAGCTTTTGACATTTTTCTTTGGATCTTTTTCTCTTACACGGTTAGATGTAATATTTCTAGAGAACCTTGCTCTGATACCAATTGATGGAGCTAAATATCACTAGAAGGGGGGTTGAATAGGGATTTTGGCGTTTAAAAATAATTTCAAGTGTTTATGAATTTCTGTCCTCTCAGAGACGATGCGATCTGAAAATAGATTTTTAAGTTTTTCAACTGAAGGCAGAATAAATGCAAGGAAAATATAAAGGGATAGACACACAACTTTTATACTGGTTCACCCAATGATGGCTACGTCCAGTCCTCACACCCTTGTGAGATTTCACTAAAACAATCAGATCAACCTCTCTTCGAGGATGATTACACTTTGTGTATTCTCAAGCTTCACCAAGCTTACAATCAAGTTTCAAATATTTTCAAGTACAACTTACTTGAAAATTACAGAGTGATATGAGTATGATTGCTTTCTCTTTACTAAAACACTTTCTAAAAAGATATTTCAAAGATCTAGTGTATGAGTGTAGAAAGTGTAAAGAGAGGATGACTATTGCTTATGATAAACTTAAGATTTTGATCTTTTTTCTGCAATGTTGTGGTGTGTTTAATAACAATAATAATAATAATAATAATGATTATGATAATAATAATAATAATAATAATAATAATAATAATAATAATAATATAATAACAACTAGTATACTAGGTATATATATATACCTGCTTCCTGATTGTGAGGGAGGCATTCCCAACTATGCTAGTAGAAGCTGGCAGAAAGAAAAAAAAAGGATTCACGCATACAGTACTGGGAGCCGCAAATTCCAATCCCAATTCCCGTTTCAAATTTCAATTTCAATCTAAATCCATAATCAGGTATGTGTCCAGTATGTTTGCCTTAGTAGTTGATTTAAATCATTAATATTAACTATAATTAACTTACCAAAAATTAAAATAAAATAAAATATGTATATGTATATATATATATACACACATATATATATATATATATATATATTTAAACAAATCAATACAATGAGTGAATTTGTGAATTTGTGTTGCTACACTAATTGTTACCTTTAGCATTAGTAGAATGGGTTAATAATAATAATAATAATAATAATAACAATAATAATAATAATAATAATAATGATTATGATAATAATAATAATAATAATAATAATAATAATAATAATAATAATAATATAATAACAACTAGTATACTAGGTATATATATATACCTGCTTCCTAATTGTGAAGGAGGCATTCCAAATTACGCTAGTAGAAGCCGGCAGAAAGAAGAAGAAAAAAAAAAGGTATTGAGTAAGTATGAGACATGTGTTGTAGATTTTGGAGTTAGGATTATTTTGTCATCATATAGGGAGGGTCTGACAAGCCTAGTGATTCGGGGAAGTATAACTGAATGAGCTTGATCGTGGAGGGCTACAGTCGAACTGTAAGGTAAGACTGATAGACCTTGGGGGTACATCTAGTGGGGAATTCCTAAGTGGATTAGTGGGTTATTCCCTAAGACCGGGAACTACCGTGCAACACAAGAGTACCCCGACTGTCGCGTATATGTGTCTCGGGTTGAGTTAAGGGGATCTATGAGGACTTGGCCATTCATGAATTGTCCGTCCACTCTTGTAGTGGCATAGTATCAGGCCTCCTAACCAAGTACTTCAGAGTAGAATCGTACCAAATGATGAAGTATATACTATAGGACATGCATAACATTTTATCCGTGTAACTGTTTTATTGTGATTGAATTAGATTAGCCTTAGGTATTATATTATTGAATGTTCTGCTTATTTGTACCGTTTTGACTGATTGCGTGTTCTTCTCGTGTATTTTATATTGTTACATAATTTCGAAACTCACCCCTCGATGTTTGTGTTTGGCGTTTGCGATGGACGCAGACGAGCCGAAAGCTGCAGGTGAAGATTAATGCTCTTGAAGTGTAGGAAGCCATATTATCTCGAAGACTTCTATTTTCTACGTTTTTGTTAACGTCATTTTTGAAGATAGTTTATTTTGGGAATTCCCGCTCTAATAGTGACATCGGGTTGAGACTACATTTACAATTATCATTAAACTTGTGTATGTGTGTTTCCAAAGGGATTTTGTTAAATACTGCTACGATTACGTGATGCTCTTTGCCTTTAAGAAAATGCTTGGAATTTTATATAATTATTTATTTGAAGGATTTCATTGTTTTAAAAATAAGAATTTTATTTGGGGTTTAGGGTGTCACATTAGTGGCATCAGAGCTAGTCTGTCCAATCAGACCGTAAATGTGTTATGTATTTGCTATGTTTCCTTGTGTACTCTGTTATTTGTGTGTTGTTGTTATGATCATTATTGTGTTAGTGGTGTAGAACTAATTCAGTTCCCGTCTCCTCAGTGTCTCACTATATTCGATTGGCTTATCTGATTGATGTAGGTAGTGATGGCTAGTGGAAGGAATGACGCTGCGATTGCTGAGGTTTAGAGTCCATGGCTGGAGTTACAGTGTTGGCTCTCCAAGCTTTGGCTGAATCTCAAGCTACTGCACGAGCCTCTGCGCAAGCTGCTACTGAAGCCGCACAGGTTGTTGCTCAAGCTGTTGCTCAAGCTACTACCTACAGTGGTGGTCAAGGAAATGTGCAAATAAATGAGTTCATGGTGATGGGTCGATTCCATAAGGCTAACCCTCCATCGTTTGAAGGTCACTATAACCCTGATGGAGCTCAGAAGTGGTTGCAAGAGGTTGAGAAAATTTTCAAAGGAAAGGCATGTCCCGAAGGTCAGAAAGTGCATTTGGGAACCTTTATGTTGATAGAAGAGGCTGAACATTGGTGGGATATTGTGCGTCAACGCTTAGATAATGCAGGGACTGCAATAACTTGGGCTATATTCAGAAACATGTTCTTAGTCAAGTATTTCCCTGAAGATATCCACAATAGGAAGGAAATGGAATTTGCCAAATTGGAACAAGGGAATATGTCTGTAGAGGAGTATGCCACTAAGTTTGAGGAATTATCCAGGTACTATCCACTCTATGTTGGAGAGGCAGGAGAAAGGTCTAAGTGCATCAAGTTTGAAATGGGACTTAGGCCAGAGATCAAGAAGCAGGTTGGAATGCAAGAGATCTGTGACTTTCATACCCTAGTAAATAAGAGTAGGATTTATGATGAGGATAGTCGGGCTGAAAAGGCACATTATCGAAACACTAGAACCATGAAGGACAAGAGGCCTATGCATCATAATAGAGGAAAACGTTACTCTTTTCCTCCTAGTAAATCTGGAAGTCATCTGAATTATCAAAAATAAATTTTTTCAGTTGGAAGGGGAAATAGTAGTGGTAACGGGAGAGGAAATGGAAGCAGTTACAGTTATGGAGGTAGTAGAGGAAACCCCAATGGGCGAGGAGTTAGTAACGGGAATGGAAACAACAGGAGTCAAGTCTCGAGCAACAACAGCGGTAATAATGGCAATCCGGCTACTCCTATCTGATGTCACAAGTGTGGTAAGCAGGGTCATATGGCATTTGAGTGCAAAGATGCTGCAGTTACTTGTTTTAATTGCCAACAGCAGGGCCACATCAGTCCCGCATGCCCCTATCCAAGGAAGACTCCACAGTCTGGAAACCAGAGTTCCCAAGCCAACGACCTAAATCCAATGGAAGAGTCTTTGCCCTCAGTGGTGCAGGAGCGTTTGAGAAAGACAACTTGATCGAAGGTACGTGTCTCATAAGTGATACTCCTTTATTTGTACTATTTGATTGTGGTGCCACTCATTCCTTTGTGTCTCTTGATTGTGTTAGACGTTTAGGATTATCTGTGTCTCGTTTGCAGTATGATTTGATTGTGAATACCCCAGCTAGTGATTATGTTGATACCTCTAGTGTTTGTCTTGACATTTCTATTCATGTGTGTGGGAGGGACTTCCGAGTTGACTTAGTGTGTTAACCTTTGCGTCTGTTGTAACATTATTGGTTTTATCTTGAAATATCATTATGGTTTTCCTTTACTTTCTAAGATTCATATTTCTGGCATACATTCAAGGGGAGTAATATTTTCTTAGAACTTAAAAATTTTAAAAAGATTACTCACTTGATTCAGGGGGAGCATAAACATTAAATCTCATCATGTTTTCATATTTAAAAATCATAATCTAAAGAATTTTGTAATCATCAAAAGGGGGGAGATTGTTGAGACAAAATCTCTCTCAAATGATTTTAATGATAACAAAATTACTTAAGAGATTATGATTGTGATTAAGGACTAATTTGTGCTCTTGAGTGGATTTACAGTAGAAAATAGGTTATTAATCATAAAGACTAAAAGGATGAACATATGACTCAAAACCATCATATTTGCAAGCTAGAGGATGGGTTGAATCTGTGAGAGGATGGCCTCATAAAGCACAATATTCATCCAGCAAAGTAATCGTGATTTTTAGTCATGTTGAGAAGTCAAGACTCTAACCAAGAAAGACCAAATAAAGCATATTATCTAAAAAGGTCAGAAAGCTTATTTGGTCTAGTACGACGATAGGCAGTACTAGTTAAAGAACAGCCAATGACCTAGAATAAGCCTAGCGAGGACGAAAATGACCTAATTGGAACACAAAATGACACAAAATCACATATTGGATGCACAAGATTGGTTAAAAACCCTAATTGGATTAAAATAAGCCTAGGGAGAACGAAAATGACCTAAATGTTCAACCAGTGACCCAAAATGACACAAAATCACATATTGGATGCACAAGATTGGTTAAAAACCCTAATTGGATTAGAATAAGCCTAGCGAGGATGAAAATGACCAAAATGTTCAACCAATGACACAAAATGACACAAAATCACATATTGGATGCACAAGATTGTTTAAAAACCCTAATTGGATTAGAATAAGCCTAGCGAGGACGAAAATGACCTAATTGGATTACCAATGACACAAAATCACTTATTATATGCACAAGATTGGTTAAAAACCCTAATTGGATTAGAATAAAACTAGGGAGGACGAAAATGACCTAAATGTGCAACCAATGACATAATCTCATATTGGATGCCCAAGATTGGTTAAAAACCCTAATTGGATTAGAACAAGCCTAGGGAGGACGAAAATGACCTAAATATTCAACCAATGACACAAAATGACACAAAATCACATATTGGATGCACAAGATTGGTTAAAAACCCTAATTGGATTAGAATCAGCCTAGGGAGGACGAAAATGACCTAAATTTACAACCAATGACACAAAATCACATATTGGATGCACAAGATTGGTTAAAAACCCTAATTGGATTACAATAAGCCTAGCGAGGACGAAAATGACCTAATTGGATTACCAATGACACAAAATGACACAAAATCACATATTGGATGCATAAGATTAGAATAAGTCTAGTGAGGACGACAATGACCTAATTGGATTACCAATGACACAAAATCACTTATTATATGCACAAGATTGGTTAAAAACCCTAATTGGATTAGAATAAGCCTAGGGAGAAAAAAAATTACCTAAGTGTGCAACCAATGACACAAAATCACATATTGGATGCACAAGATTGGTTAAAAACCCTAATTGGATTACAATAAGCCTAGGGAGGACAAAAATGACCTAAATGTTCAATCAGTGACCCAAAATGACACAAAATCACATATTGGATGCACAAGATTGGTTAAAAACCCTAATTGGATTAGAATAAGCCTAGCAAGGACGAAAATGACCTAATTGGATTAGCAATGACACAAAATCACTTATTATATGCACAAGATTGGTTAAGAACCCTAATTGGATTAGAATAGGCCTAGGGAGAAAAAAAATTACCTAAGTGTGCAACCAATGACACAAAATGACACAAAATCACATATTGGATGCACAAGATTGGTTAAAAATCCTAATTGGATTAGAATAAGCCTAGGGAGGACGAAAATGACCTAAATGTTCAACCAGTGACCCAAAATGACACAAAATCACATATTGGATGCACAAGATTGGTTAAAAACCCTAATTGGATTAGAATAAGCCTAGGGAGGACGAAAATGACCTAAATGTTCAACAGTGACCCAAAATGACACATAATCACATATTGGATGCACAACATTGGTTAAAAACCCTAATTGGATTAGAATAAGCCTAGCGAGGATGAAAATGACCTAAATGTTCAACCAATGACACAAAATGACACAAAATCACATACTGGATGCACAAGATTGTTTAAAAACCCTAATTGGATTAGAATAAGCCTAGCGAGGACGAAAATGACCTAATTGGATTACCAATGACACAAAATCACTTATTATACGCACAAGATTGGTTAAAAACCCTAATTGCATTAGAATAAAACTAGGGAGGACGAAAATGACCTAAATGTGCAACCAATGACATAATCTCATATTGGATGCCCAAGATTGGTTAAAAACCCTAATTGGATTAGAACAAGCCTAGGGAGGACGAAAATGACCTAAATATTCAACCAATGACACAAAATGACACAAAATCACATATTGGATGCACAAGATTGGTTAAAAACCCTAATTGGATTAGAATAAGCCTCGGGAGGACGAAAATGACCTAAATGTGCAACCACTGACACAAAATCACATATTGGATGCACAAGATTGGTTAAAAACCCTAATTGGATTAGAATAAGCCTAGCGAGGACGAAAATGACCTAAATGTTCAACCAGTGACACAAAATGACACATAATCACATATTGGATGCACAAGATTGGTTAAAAACCCTAATTGGATTAGAATAAGCCTAGCGAGGATGAAAATGACCTAAATGTTCAACCAATGACACAAAATGACACAAAATCACATACTGGATGCACAAGATTGTTTAAAAACCCTAATTGGATTAGAATAAGCCTAGCGAGGACGAAAATGACCTAAATGTTCAACAAGTGACCTAAAATGACACAAAATCACATATTGGATGCACAAGATTGGTTAAAAACCCTAATTGGATTAGAATAAGCCTAGCGAGGACGAAAATGACCTAATTGGAACACAAAATGACACAAAATCACATATTGGAAGCACAAGATTGGTTAAAAACCCTAATTGGATTAGAATAAGCCTAGGGAGGACGAAAATGACCTAAATGTTCAACCAGTGACCCAAAATGACACATAATCACATATTGGATGCACAAGATTGGTCAAAAACCCTAACTGGATTAGAATAAGCCTAGCGAGGATGAAAATGACTTAAATGTTCAACCAATGACACAAAATGACACAAAATCACATACTGGATGCACAAGATTGTTTAAAAACCCTAATTGGATTAGAATAAGCCTAGCGAGGACGAAAATGACCTAATTGGATTACCAATGACACAAAATCACTTATTATATGCACAAGATTGGTTAAAAATCCTAATTGGATTAGAATAAAACTAGGGAGGACGAAAATGACCTAATTGTGCAACCAATGACATAATCTCATACTGGATGCCTCTAATTGGATTAGAACAAGCCTAGGGAGGACGTAAATGACCTAAATATTCAACCAATGACACAAAATAACATATTGGATGCACAAGATTGGTTAAAAACCCTAATTGAATTAGAATAAGCCTAGGGAGGACGAAAATGACCTAAATTTACAACCAATGACACAAAATCACATATTGGATGCACAAGATTGGTTAAAAATCCTAATTGGATTACAATAAGCCTAGCAAGGACGAAAATGACCTAATTGGATTACCAATGACACAAATGACACAAAATCACATATTGGATGCATAAGATTGGTTAAAAACCCTAATTGGATTAGAATAAGCCTAGCGATGACGAAAATGACCTAATTGGATTACCAATGACACAAAATGACTTATTATATGCACAAGACTGGTTAAATACCCTAATTCGATTAGAATAAGCCTCGGGAGGACGAAAATGACCTAAATGTGCAACCACTGACACAAAATCACATATTGGATGCACAAGATTGGTTAAAAACCCTAATTGGATTAGAATAAGCCTAGCGAGGACGAAAATGACCTAAATGTTCAACCAGTGACCCAAAATGACACATAATCACATATTGGATGCACAAGATTGGTTAAAAACCCTAATTGGATTAGAATAAGCCTAGCGAGGATGAAAATGACCTAAATGTTCAACCAATGACACAAAATGACACAA
This sequence comes from Cicer yamashitae, assembly GCA_037974755.1. NCBI lineage: Eukaryota > Viridiplantae > Streptophyta > Magnoliopsida > Fabales > Fabaceae > Cicer > Cicer yamashitae. Next base: position 11,096,436 of record JBBPBQ010020321.1, on the reverse strand, counting down.
AATCACATACTGGATGCACAAGATTGGTTAAAAACCCTAATTGGATTAGAATAAGCCTAGCGAGGACGAAAATGACCTAATTGGATTACCAATGACACAAAATCACTTATTATATGCACAAGATTGGTTAAAAACCCTAATTGGATTAGAATAAAACTAGGGAGGACGAAAATGACCTAAATGTGCAACCAATGACATAATCTCATATTGGATGCCCAAGATTGGTTAAAAACCCTAATTGGATTAAAACAAGCCTAGGGATGACGAAAATGACCTAAATATTCAACCAATGACACAAAATGACACAAAATCACATATTGGATGCACAAGATTGTTTAAAAACCCTAATTGGATTAGAATAAAACTAGGGAGGACGAAAATGACCTAAATGTGCAACCAATGACATAATCTCATATTGGATGCCCAAGATTGGTTAAAAACCCTAATTGGATTAGAACAAGCCTAGGGAGGACGAAAATGACCTAAATATTCAACCAATGACACAAAATGACACAAAATCACATATTGGATGCACAAGATTGGTTAAAAACCCTAATTGGATTAGAATAAGCCTAGGGAGCACGAAAATGACCTAAATGTGCAACCAATGACACAAAATCACATATTGGATGCACAAGATTGGTTAAAAACCCTAATTGGATTAGAATAAGCCTAGGGAGGACGAAAATGACCTAAATGTTCAACCAATCACACAAAATGACACAAAATCATATATTGGATGCACAAGATTGGTTAAAAACCCTAATTGGGTTAGAATAAGCCTAGGGAGGACGAAATTGACCTAAATGTGCAACAAATGACACAAAATCACTTATTATATGCACAAGATTGGTTAAAAACCCTAATTGGATAAGAATAAGCCTAGCGAGGACGAAAATGACCTAATTGGATTACCAATGACACAAAATGACACAAAATCACATATTGGATACACAAGATTGGTTAAAAACCCTAATTGGATTAGAATAAGCCTAGGGAGGACGAAAATGACCTAAATGTGCAACCAATGACACAAAATCACATATTGGATGCACAAGATTGGTTAAAAACCCTAATTGGATTAGCATAAGCCTAAGGAGGACGAAAATGACCTAAATGTGCAACCAATGACACAATCTCATTTTGGATGCCCATGATTGGTTGAAAACCCTAATTGGATTAGAACAAGCCTAGGGAGGACGAAAATGACCTAAATATTCAACCAATGACACAAAATGACACAAAATCACATATTGGATGCACAAGATTGGTTAAAAACCCTAATTGGATTAGAATAAGCCTAGGGAGGACGAAAATGACCTAAATGTGCAACCACTGACACAAAATCACATATTGGATGCACAAGATTGGTTAAAAACCCTAATTGGATTAGAATAAGCCTAGGGAGGACGAAAATGACCTAAATGTTCAACCAATGACACAAAATCACATATTGGATGCACAAGATTGGCTAAAAACCCTAATTGGAATATAATAAGCCTAGGGAGGACGAAAATAACCTATATGTTCAACCAATGACACAAAATCACATATTGGATGCACAAGATTGGTTAAAAACCCTAATTCGATTAGAATAAGCCTAGGGAGGACGAAAATGACCTAAATGTTCAACCAATGACACAAAATGACACAAAATCACATATTGGATGCACAAGATTGGTTAAAAACCCTAAATGGATTAGAATAAGCCTAGGGAGGACGAAAATGACCTAAATGTTCAACCAATGAAACAAAATGGCACAAAATCACATATTGGATGCACAAGATTGGTTAAAAACCCTAATTGGATTAGAATAAGCCTAGGGAGGACGAAAATGACCTAAATGTTCAACCAATGACACAAAATCACATATTGGATGCACAAGATTGGTTAAAAACCCTAATTGGACTAGAATAAGCTTAGGGAGGACGAAAATGACCTAAATGTTCAACCAATCACAAAATCACATATTGGATGCACAAGATTGGTTAAAAACCCTAATTGGATTAGAATAAGCCTAGGGAGGACGAAACTGACCTAAATGTTCAACCAATGACACAAAATCACATATTGGATGCACAAGATTGGTTCAAAACCCTAATTGGATTAGAATAAGCCTCGGGAGGACGAAAATGACCTAAATGTTCAACCAATGACACAAAATCACATATTGGATGCACAAGATTGGTTAAAAACCCTAATTGGATTAGAATAAGCCTAGGGAGGACGAAAATGACCTAAATGTTCAACCAATGACACAAAATGACACAAAATCACATATTGGATGCTCATGATTGGTTAAAAACCCTAATTGGATTAGAATAAGCCTAGGGAGGACGAAAATGACCTAAATGTTCAACCAATGACACAAAATGACACAAAATCACATATTGGATGCACAAGATTGGTTAAAAACCCTAATTGGATTATAATAAGCCTAGCGAGGACGAAAATGACCTAATTGGATTACCAATGACACAAAATGACACAAAATCACATATTGGATGCATAAGATTGGTTAAAAACCCTAATTGGATTAGATAAGCCTAGCGAGGACGGAAATGACCTAATTGGATTACCAATGACACAAAATGACTTATTATATGCACAAGATTGGTTAAAATCCCTAATTGGATTAGAATAAAACTAGGGAGTACGAAATTGACCTAAATGTGCAACCAATCACACAATCTCATATTGGATGCCCAAGATTGGTTAAAAACCCTAATTGGATTAGAACAAGCCTAGGGAGGACGAAAATGACCTAAATATTCAACCAATGACACAAAATGACACAAAATCACATATTGGATGCACAAGATTGGTTAAAAACCCTAATTGGATTAGAATAAGCCTAGGGAGGACGAAAATGACCTAAATTTACAACCAATGACACAAAATCACATATTGGATGCACAAGATTGGTTAAAAACCCTAATTGGATTACAATAAGCCTAGCGAGGACGAAAATGACCTAATTGGATTACCAATGACACAAAATGACACAAAATCACATATTGGATGCATAAGATTGGTTAAAAACCCTAATTGGATTAGAATAAGCCTAGCGAGGACGAAAATGACCTAATTGGATTACCAATGACACAAAATGACTTATTATATGCACAAGACTGGTTAAATACCCTAATTGGATTAGAATAAGCCTCGGGAGGACGAAAATGACCAAAATGTGCAACCACTGACACAAAATCACATATTGGATGCACAAGATTGGTTAAAAACCCTAATTGGATTAGAATAAGCCTAGCGAGGACTAAAATGACCTAAATGTTCAACCAGTGACCCAAAATGACACATAATCACATATTGGATGCACAAGATTGGTTAAAAACCCTAATTGGATTAGAATAAGCCTAGCGAGGATGAAAATGACCTAAATGTTCAACCAATGACACAAAATGACACAAAATCACATACTGGATGCACAAGATTGTTTAAAAACCCTAATTGGATTAGAATAAGCCTAGCGAGGACGAAAATGACCTAATTGGATTACCAATGACACAAAATCACTTATTATACGCACAAGATTGGTTAAAAACCCTAATTGCATTAGAATAAAACTAGGGAGGACGAAAATGACCTAAATGTGCAACCAATGACATAATCTCATATTGGATGCCCAAGATTGGTTAAAAACCCTAATTGGATTAGAACAAGCCTAGGGAGGACGAAAATGACCTAAATATTCAACCAATGACACAAAATGACACAAAATCACATATTGGATGCACAAGATTGGTTAAAAACCCTAATTGGATTAGAATAAGCCTCGGGAGGACGAAAATGACCTAAATGTGCAACCACTGACACAAAATCACATATTGGATGCACAAGATTGGATAAAAACCCTAATTGGATTAGAATAAGCCTAGCGAGGACGAAAATGACCTAAATGTTCAACCAATGACACAAAATGACACAAAATCACATACTGGATGCACAAGATTGTTTAAAAACCCTAATTGGATTAGAATAAGCCTAGCGAGGATGAAAATGACCTAATTGGATTACCAATGACACAAAATCACTTATTATATGCACAAGATTGGTTAAAAACCCTAATTGGATTAGAATAATACTAGGGAGGACGAAAATGACCTAAATGTGCAACCAATGACATAATCACATATTGGATGCCCAAGATTGGTTAAAAACCCTAATTGGATTAGAACAAGCCTAGGGAGGACAAAAATGACCTAAATATTCAACCAATGACACAAAATGACACAAAATCACATATTGGATGCACAAGATTGGTTAAAAACCCTAATTGGATTAGAATAAGCCTAGGGAGGACGAAAATGACCTAAATGTTCAACCAATAACACAAAATGACATAAAATCACATATTGGATGCACAAGATTGGTTAAAAACCCTAATTGGATTAGCATAAGCCTAGGGAGGACGAAAATGACCTAAATGTTCAACCAATGACACAAAATGACACAAAATCACATATTGGATGCACAAGATTGGTTAAAAACCCTAATTGGATTAGAATAAGCCTCGGGAGGACGAAAATGACCTAAATGTGCAACCACTGACACAAAATCACATATTGGATGCACAAGATTGGTTAAAAACCCTAATTGGATTAGAATAAGCCTAGCGAGGACGAAAATGACCTAATTGGGTTACCAATGACACAAAATGACTTATTATATGCATAAGATTGGTTAAAAACCCTAATTGGATTAGAATAAAACTAGGGAGGATGAAATTGACCTAAATGTGCAACCAATGACACAATCTCATATTGGATGCCCAAGATTGGTTAAAAACCCTAATTGGATTAGAACAAGCCTAGGGAGGACGAAAATGACCTAAATATTCAACCAATGACACAAAATGACACAAAATCACATATTGGATGCACAAGATTGGTTAAAAACCCTAATTGGATTAGAATAAGCCTAGGGAGCACGAAAATGACCTAAATGTGCAACCAATGACACAAAATCACATATTGGATGGACAAGATTGGTTAAAAACCCTAATTGGATTAGAATAAGCCTAGGGAGGACGAAAATGACCTAAATGTTCAACCAATGACACAAAATCACATATTGGATGCACAAGATTGGTTAAAAACCCTAATTGGATTAGCATAAGCCTAGGGAGGACGAAAATGACCTAAATGTTCAACCAATGACACAAAATGACACAAAATCACATATTGGATGCACAAGATTTGGTTAAAAACCCTAATTGGATTAGAATAAGCCTCGGGAGGACGAAAATGACCTAAATGTGCAACCACTGACACAAAATCACATATTGGATGCACAAGATTGGTTAAAAACCCTAATTGGATTAGAATAAGCCTAGCGAGGACGAAAATGACCTAAATGTTCAACCAGTGACACAAAATGACACATAATCACATATTGGATGCACAAGATTGGTTAAAAACCCTAATTGGATTAGAATAAGCCTAGCGAGGATGAAAATGACCTAAATGTTCAACCAATGACACAAAATGACACAAAATCACATACTGGATGCACAAGATTGTTTAAAAACCCTAATTGGATTAGAATAAGCCTAGCGAGGACGAAAATGACCTAATTGGATTACCAATGACACAAAATCACTTATTATACGCACAAGATTGGTTAAAAACCCTAATTGCATTAGAATAAAACTAGGGAGGACGAAAATGACCTAAATGTGCAACCAATGACATAATCTCATATTGGATGCCCAAGATTGGTTAAAAACCCTAATTGGATTAGAACAAGCCTAGGGAGGACGAAAATGACCTAAATATTCAACCAATGACACAAAATGACACAAAATCACATATTGGATGCACAAGATTGGTTAAAAACCCTAATTGGATTAGAATAAGCCTAGGGAGAACGAAAATGACCTAAATGTTCAACCAATGACACAAAATCAGATATTGGATGCACAAGATTGGTTAAAAACCCTAATTGGATTAGAATAAGCCTAGGGAGGACGAAAATGACCTAAATGTTCAACCAATGACACAAAATGACACAAAATCACATATTGGATGCACAAGTTTGGTTAAAAACCCTAATTGGATTAGAATAAGCCTAAGGAGGACGAAAATGACCTAAATGTTCAACCAATGACACAAAATCACATATTGGATGCACAAGATTGGTTAAAAACCCTAATTGGATTAGAATAAGCCTAGGGAGGACCAAAATGACCTAAATGTTCAACCAATGACACAAAGTCACATATTGGATGCACAAGATTGGTTAAAAACCCTAATTGGATTAGAATAAGTCTAGCGAAGAAGAAAATGAACTTATTGGATTACCAATGACAAAAAATCACTTATTATATGCACCAGATTGGTTAAAAACCCTAATTGGATTAGAATAAGCCTAGGGAGGACGAAAATGACCTAAATGTGCAACCAATGACACAAAATCACATATTGGATGCACAAGATTGTTTAAAAACCCTAATTGGATTAGAATAAGCCTAGCGAGGACGAAAATGACCTAATTGGATTACCAATGACACAAAATCACTTATTATATGCACAAGATTGGTTAAAAACCCAAATTGGATTAGAATAAGCCTAGGGAGGACGAAAATGATCTAAATGTGCAACCAATGACACAAAATTACATATTGGATGCCCAAGATATGTTAAAAACCCTAATTGGACTAGAATAAGCCTAGCGAGGACGAAAATGACCTAATTGGATTACCAATGACACAAAATCACTTATTATATGCACAAGATTGGTGAAAAACCCTAATTGGATTAGAATAAGCCTAGGGAGGACGAAAATGACCTAAATGTGCAACCAATGACACAAAATCACATATTGGATGCACAAGATTGGTTAAAAACCCTAATTGGATTAGAATAAGCCTAGGGAGGACGAAAATGACCTAAATGTTCAACCAATGACAAAAAATGACACAAAATCACATATTGGATGCACAAGATTGGTTAAAAACCATAATTGGATTAGAATAAGCCTAGGGAGGACGAAAATGACCTAAATGTTCAACCAATGACACAAAATGACACAAAATCACATATTGGATGTACAAGATTGGTTAAAAACCCTAATTGGATTAGAATAAGCCTAGGGAGGACGAAAATGACCTAAATGTGCAACCAATGACACAAAATCACATATTGGATGCACAAGATTGGTTAAAAACCCTAATTGGATTAGAATAAGCCTAGGGAGGACGAAAATGACCTAAATGTTCAACCAATGACACAAATTGACACAAAATCACATATTGGATGCAAAAGATTGGATAAAAATCCTAAGTGGATTAGAATAAGCCTGGGGAGGACGAAAATGACCTAAATGTTCAACCTATGACACAAAATGACACAAAATCACATATTGGATGCATAAGATTGGTTAAAAACCCTAATTGGATTAGAATAAGCCTAGCGAGGACAAAAATGACCTAATTGGATTACCAATGACATAAAATCACTTATTATATGCACAAGATTGGTTACAAACCCTAATTGGATTAGAATAAGCCTAGGGAGGACGAAAATGACCTAAATGTACAAGCAATGACACAAAATCACATATTGGATGCACAAGATTGGTTAAAAACCCAAATTGGTTTAAAATAAGCCTAGGGTGGACGAAAATGACCTAAATGTTCAACCAATGACACAAAATGACACAAAATCACATATTGGATGCATAAGATTGGTTAAAAACCCTAATTGGATTAGAATAAGCCTAGCGAGGACGAAAATGACCTAATTGGATTACCAATGACACAAAATCACTTATTATATGCACAAGATTGGTTAAAAATCCTAATTGGATTAGAATAAAACTAGGGAGGACGAAAATGACCTAATTGTGCAACCAATGACATAATCTCATACTGGATGCCTCTAATTGGATTAGAACAAGCCTAGGGAGGACGTAAATGACCTAAATATTCAACCAATGACACAAAATAACATATTGGATGCACAAGATTGGTTAAAAACCCTAATTGGATTAGAATAAGCCTAGGGAGGACGAAAATGACCTAAATGTTCAACCAGTGACCCAAAATGACACATAATCACATATTGGATGCACAAGATTGGTCAAAAACCCTAACTGGATTAGAATAAGCCTAGCGAGGATGAAAATGACTTAAATGTTCAACCAATGACACAAAATGACACAAAATCACATACTGGATGCACAAGATTGTTTAAAAACCCTAATTGGATTAGAATAAGCCTAGCGAGGACGAAAATGACCTAATTGGATTACCAATGACACAAAATCACTTATTATATGCACAAGATTGGTTAAAAACCCTAATTGGATTAGAATAAAACTAGGGAGGACGAAAATCACCTAAATGTGCAACCAATGACATAATCTCATATTGGATGCCCAAGATTGGTTAAAAACCCTAATTGGATTAGAACAAGCCTAGGGAGGACGAAAATGACCTAAATATTCAACCAATGACACAAAATGACACAAAATCACATATTGGATGCACAAGATTGGTTAAAAACCCTAATTGGATTAGAATAAGCCTCGGGAGGACGAAAATGACCTAAATGTGCAACCACTGACACAAAATCACATATTGGATGCACAAGATTGGATAAAAACCCTAATTGGATTAGAATAAGCCTAGCGAGGACGAAAATGACCTAAATGTTCAACCAATGACACAAAATGACACAAAATCACATACTGGATGCACAAGATTGTTTAAAAACCCTAATTGGATTAGAATAAGCCTAGCGAGGATGAAAATGACCTAATTGGATTACCAATGACACAAAATCACTTATTATATGCACAAGATTGGTTAAAAACCCTAATTGGATTAGAATAATACTAGGGAGGACGAAAATGACCTAAATGTGCAACCAATGACATAATCACATATTGGATGCCCAAGATTGGTTAAAAACCCTAATTGGATTAGAACAAGCCTAGGGAGGACAAAAATGACCTAAATATTCAACCAATGACACAAAATGACACCAAATCACATATTGGATGCACAAGATTGGTTAAAAACCCTAATTGGATTAGAATAAGCCTAGGGAGGACGAAAATGACCTAACAATGACACAAAATCACATATTGGATGCACAAGATTGGTTAAAAACCCTAATTGGATTACAATAAGCCTAGCGAGGACGAAAATGACCTAATTGGATTACCAATGACACAAAATGACACAAAATCTCATATTGGATGCATAAGATTGGTTAAAAACCCTAATTGGATTAGAATAAGCCTCGCGAGGACGAAAATGACCTAATTGGATTACCAATGACACAAAATGACTTATTATATGCACAAGATTAGTTAAATACCCTAATTGGATTAGAATAAGCCTAGGGAGGACGAAAATGACCTAAATGTGCAATCAATGATACAAAATCACATATTGGATGGAAAAGATTGGTTAAAAACCCTAATTGGATTAGCATAAGCCTAGGGAGGACGAAAATGACCTAAATGTTCAACCAATGACACAAAATGACACAAAATCACTTATTGGATGCACAAGATTGGTTAAAAACCCTAATTGGATTAGAATAAGCCTCGGGAGGACGAAAATGACCTTAATGTGCAACCACTGACACAAAATCACATATTGGAAGCACAAGATTGGTTAAAAACCCTAATTGGATTAGAATAAGCCTAGCGAGGACGAAAATGACCTAAAAGTTCAACTAGTGACCCAAAATGACACATAATCACATATTGGATGCACAAGATTGGTTAAAAAGCCTAATTGGATTAGAATAAGCCTAGCGAGGATGAAAATGACCTAAATGTTCAACCAATGACACAAAATGACACAAAATCACATACTCGATGCACAAGATTGTTTAAAAACCCAAATTGGATTAGAATAAGCCTAGCGAGGACGAAAATGACCTAATTGGATTACCAATGACACAAAATCACTTATTATATGCACAAGATTGGTTAAAAACCCTAATTCGATTAGAATAAAACTAGGGAGGACGAAAATGACCTAAATGTGCAACCAATGACATAATCTCATATTGGATGCCCAAGATTGGTTAAAAACCCTAACTCGATTAGAACAAGCCTAGGGAGGACGAAAATGACCTAAATATTCAACCAATGACACAAAATGACACAAAATCACATATTGGATGCACAAGATTGGTTAAAAACCGTAATTGGATTAGAATAAGCCTCGGGAGGACGAAAATGACCTAAATGTGCAACCACTGACACAAAATCACATATTGGATGTACAAGATTGGTTAAAAACCCTAATTGGATTAGAATAAGCCTCGGGAGGACGAAAATGACCAAAATGTGCAACCACTGACACAAAATCACATATTGGATGCACAAGATTGGTTAAAAACCCTAATTGGATTAGAATAAGCCTAGCGAGGACTAAAATGACCTAAATGTTCAACCAGTGACCCAAAATGACACATAATCACATATTGGATGCACAAGATTGGTTAAAAACCCTAATTGGATTAGAATAAGCCTAGCGAGGATGAAAATGACCTAAATGTTCAACCAATGACACAAAATGACACAAAATCACATACTGGATGCACAAGATTGTTTAAAAACCCTAATTGGATTAGAATAAGCCTAGCGAGGACGAAAACGACCTAATTGGATTACCAATGACACAAAATCACTTATTATATGCACAAGATTGGTTAAATCCCCTAATTGGATTAGAATAAAACTAGGGAGGACGAAAATGACCTAATTGTGCAACCAATGACATAATCTCATATTGGATGCCTCTAATTGGATTAGAACAAGCCTAGGGAGGACGAAAATGACCTAAATATTCAACCAATGACACAAAATGACACAAAATCACATATTGGATGCACAAGATTGGTTAAAAACCCTAATTGGATTAGAATAAGCCTAGGGAGGACGAAAATGACCTAAATTTACAACCAATGACACAAAATCACATATTGGATGCACAAGATTGGTTAAAAATCCTAATTGGATTATAATAAGCCTAGCAAGGACGAAAATGACCTAATTGGATTACCAATGACACAAAATGACACAAAATCACATATTGGATGCATAAGATTGGTTAAAAACCCTAATTGGATTAGAATAAGCCTAGCGAGGACGAAAATGACCTAATTGGATTACCAATGACACAAAATGACTTATTATATGCACAAGACTGGTTAAATACCCTAATTGGATTAGAATAAGCCTCGGGAGGACGAAAATGACCAAAATGTGCAACCACTGACACAAAATCACATATTGGATGCACAAGATTGGTTAAAAACCCTAATTGGATTAGAATAAGCCTAGCGAGGACTAAAATGACCTAAATGTTCAACCAGTGACCCAAAATGACACATAATCACATATTGGATGCACAAGATTGGTTAAAAACCCTAATTGGATTAGAATAAGCCTAGCGAGGATGAAAATGACCTAAATGTTCAACCAATGACACAAAATGACACAAAATCACATACTGGATGCACAAGATTGTTTAAAAACCCTAATTGGATTAGAATAAGCCTAGCGAGGACGAAAACGACCTAATTGGATTACCAATGACACAAAATCACTTATTATATGCACAAGATTGGTTAAAACCCCTAATTGGATTAGAATAAAACTAGGGAGGACGAAAATGACCTAATTGTGCAACCAATGACATAATCTCATATTGGATGCCTCTAATTGGATTAGAACAAGCCTAGGGAGGACGAAAATGACCTAAATATTCAACCAATGACACAAAATGACACAAAATCACATATTGGATGCACAAGATTGGTTAAAAACCCTAATTGGATTAGAATAAGCCTAGGGAGGACGAAAATGACCTAAATTTACAACCAATGACACAAAATCACATATTGGATGCACAAGATTGGTTAAAAATCCTAATTGGATTATAATAAGCCTAGCAAGGACGAAAATGACCTAATTGGATTACCAATGACACAAAATGACACAAAATCACATATTGGATGCATAAGATTGGTTAAAAACCCTAATTGGATTAGAATAAGCCTAGCGAGGACGAAAATGACCTAATTGGATTACCAATGACACAAAATGACTTATTATATGCACAAGACTGGTTAAATACCCTAATTGGATTAGAATAAGCCTCGGGAGGACGAAAATGACCAAAATGTGCAACCACTGACACAAAATCACATATTGGATGCACAAGATTGGTTAAAAACCCTAATTGGATTAGAATAAGCCTAGCGAGGACTAAAATGACCTAAATGTTCAACCAGTGACCCAAAATGACACATAATCACATATTGGATGCACAAGATTGGTTAAAAACCCTAATTGGATTAGAATAAGCCTAGCGAGGATGAAAATGACCTAAATGTTCAACCAATGACACAAAATGACACAAAATCACATACTGGATGCACAAGATTGTTTAAAAACCCTAATTGGATTAGAATAAGCCTAGCGAGGACGAAAATGACCTAATTGGATTACCAATGACACAAAATCACTTATTATACGCACAAGATTGGTTAAAAACCCTAATTGCATTAGAATAAAACTAGGGAGGACGAAAATGACCTAAATGTGCAACCAATGACATAATCTCATATTGGATGCCCAAGATTGGTTAAAAACCCTAATTGGATTAGAACAAGCCTAGGGAGGACGAAAATGACCTAAATATTCAACCAATGACACAAAATGACACAAAATCACATATTGGATGCACAAGATTGGTTAAAAACCCTAATTGGATTAGAATAAGCCTCGGGAGGACGAAAATGACCTAAATGTGCAACCACTGACACAAAATCACATATTGGATGCACAAGATTGGTTAAAAACCCTAATTGGATTAGAATAAGCCTAGCGAGGACGAAAATGACCTAATTGGGTTACCAATGACACAAAATGACTTATTATATGCATAAGATTGGTTAAAAACCCTAATTGGATTAGAATAAAACTAGGGAGGATGAAATTGACCTAAATGTGCAACCAATGACACAATCTCATATTGGATGCCCAAGATTGGTTAAAAACCCTAATTGGATTAGAACAAGCCTAGGGAGGACGAAAATGACCTAAATATTCAACCAATGACACAAAATGACACAAAATCACATATTGGATGCACAAGATTGGTTAAAAACCGTAATTGGATTAGAATAAGCCTCGGGAGGACGAAAATGACCTAAATGTGCAACCACTGACACAAAATCACATATTGGATGCACAAGATTGGTTAAAAACCCTATATGGATTAGAATAAGACTCGGGAGGACGAAAATGACCAAAATGTGCAACCACTGACACAAAATCACATATTGGATGCACAAGATTGGTTAAAAACCCTAATTGGATTAGAATAAGCCTAGCGAGGACGAAAATGACCTAAATGTTCAACCAGTGACCCAAAATGACACATAATCACATATTGGATGCACAAGATTGGTTAAAAACCCTAATTGGATTAGAATAAGCCTAGCGAGGATGAAAATGACCTAAATGTTCAACCAATGACACAAAATGACACAAAATCACATACTGGATGCACAAGATTGGTTAAAAACCCTAATTGGATTAGAATAAGCCTAGCGAGGACGAAAATGACCTAATTGGATTACCAATGACACAAAATCACTTATTATATGCACAAGATTGGTTAAAAACCCTAATTGGATTAGAATAAAACTAGGGAGGACGAAAATGACCTAATTGTGCAACCAATGACATAATCTCATATTGGATGCCTCTAATTGGATTAGAACAAGCCTAGGGAGGACGAAAATGACCTAAATATTCAACCAATGACACAAAATGACACAAAATCACATATTGGATGCACAAGATTGGTTAAAAACCCTAATTGGGTTAGAATAAGCCTAGGGAGGACGAAAATGACCTAAATGTTCAACCAATGACACAAAATCACATATTGGATGCACAAGATTGGTTAAAAACCCTAATTGGATTAGAATAAGCCTAGGGAGGACGAAAATGACGTAAATGTTCAACCAATGACACAAAATCAGATATTGGATGCACAAGATTGGTTAAAAACCCTAATTGGATTAGAATAAGCCTAGGGAGGACTAAAATGACCTAAATGTTCAACCAATGACACAAAATCACATATTGGATGCACAAGATTGGTTAAAAACCCTAATTGGATTAGAATAAGCCTAGGAAGGACGAAAATGACCTAAATGTTCAACCAATGACACAAAATCACATATTGGATGCACAAGATTGGTTAAAAACCCTAATTGGATTAGAATAAGCCTATGGAGGATGAAAATGACCTAAATGTTCAACCAATGACACAAAATCACATATTGGATGCACAAGATTGGTTAAAAACCCTAATTGGATTAGAATAAGTCTAGGGAGGACGAAAATGACCTAAATCTTCAACCAATGACACAAAATGACACAAAATTACTTATTGGATGCACAAGATTGGTTAAAAACCCTAATTGGATTAGAATAAGTCTAGAGAGGACGAAAATGACCTAAATGTTCAACCAATGACACAAAATCACATATTGGATGCACAAGATTGGTTAAAAACCCTAATTGGATTAGAATAAGCCTAGGAAGGACGAAAATGACCTAAATGTTCAACCAATGACACAAAATCACATATTGGATGCACAAGATTGGTTAAAAACCCTAATTGGATTAGAATAAGCCTATGGAGGATTAAAATGACCTAAATGTTCAACCAATGACACAAAATCACATATTGGATGCACAAGATTGGTTAAAAACCCTAATTGGATTAGAATAAGTCTAGGGAGGACGAAAATGACCTAAATCTTCAACCAATGAGACAAAATGACACAAAATTACTTATTGGATGCACAAGATTGGTTAAAAACCCTAATTGGATTAGAATAAGTCTAGAGAGGACGAAAATGACCTAAATGTTCAACCAATGACACAAAATCACATATTGGATGCACAAGATTGGTTAAAAACCCTAATTGGATTAGAATAAGCCTAGGAAGGACGAAAATGACCTAAATGTTCAACCAATGACACAAAATCACATATTGGATGCACAAGATTGGTTAAAAACCCTAATTGGATTAGAATAAGCCTATGGAGGATGAAAATGACCTAAATGTTCAACCAATGACACAAAATCACATATTGGATGCACAAGATTGGTTAAAAACCCTAATTGGATTAGAATAAGCCTAGGGAGGACGAAAATGACCTAAATCTTCAACCAATGACACAAAATGACACAAAATTACTTATTGGATGCACAAGATTGGTTAAAAACCCTAATTGGATTAGAATAAGTCTAGAGAGGACGAAAATGACCTAAATGTTCAACCAATGACACAAAATCACATATTGGATGCACAAGATTGGATAAAAACCCTAATTGGATTAGAATAAGCCTAGGGAGGACGAAAATGACCTAAATGTTCAACCAATGACACAAAATCACATATTGGATGCACAAGATTGGTTAAAAACCCTAATTGGATTAGAATAAGCCTAGCGAGGACGAAAATGACCTAAATGTTCAACCAATGACACAAAATGACACAAAATCACATACTGGATGCACAAGATTGTTTAAAAACCCTAATTGGATTAGAATAAGCCTAGCGAGGACGAAAATGACCTAATTGGATTACCAATGACACAAAATCACTTATTATATGCACAAGATTGGTTAAAAATCCTAATTGGATTAGAATAAAACTAGGGAGGACGAAAATGACCTAATTGTGCAACCAATGACATAATCTCATACTGGATGCCTCTAATTGGATTAGAACAAGCCTAGGGAGGACGTAAATGACCTAAATATTCAACCAATGACACAAAATAACATATTGGATGCACAAGATTGGTTAAAAACCCTAATTGGATTAGAATAAGCCTAGGGAGGACGAAAATGACCTAAATGTTCAACCAGTGACCCAAAATGACACATAATCACATATTGGATGCACAAGATTGGTCAAAAACCCTAACTGGATTAGAATAAGCCTAGCGAGGATGAAAATGACTTAAATGTTCAACCAATGACACAAAATGACACAAAATCACATACTGGATGCACAAGATTGTTTAAAAACCCTAATTGGATTAGAATAAGCCTAGCGAGGACGAAAATGACCTAATTGGATTACCAATGACACAAAATCACTTATTATATGCACAAGATTGGTTAAAAACCCTAATTGGATTAGAATAAAACTAGGGAGGACGAAAATCACCTAAATGTGCAACCAATGACATAATCTCATATTGGATGCCCAAGATTGGTTAAAAACCCTAATTGGATTAGAACAAGCCTAGGGAGGACGAAAATGACCTAAATATTCAACCAATGACACAAAATGACACAAAATCACATATTGGATGCACAAGATTGGTTAAAAACCCTAATTGGATTAGAATAAGCCTCGGGAGGACGAAAATGACCTAAATGTGCAACCACTGACACAAAATCACATATTGGATGCACAAGATTGGTTAAAAACCCTAATTGGATTAGAATAAGCCTAGCGAGGACGAAAATGACCTAATTGGGTTACCAATGACACAAAATGACTTATTATATGCATAAGATTGGTTAAAAACCCTAATTGGATTAGAATAAAACTAGGGAGGATGAAATTGACCTAAATGTGCAACCAATGACACAATCTCATATTGGATGCCCAAGATTGGTTAAAAACCCTAATTGGATTAGAACAAGCCTAGGGAGGACGAAAATGACCTAAATATTCAACCAATGACACAAAATGACACAAAATCACATATTGGATGCACAAGATTGGTTAAAAACCGTAATTGGATTAGAATAAGCCTCGGGAGGACGAAAATGACCTAAATGTGCAACCACTGACACAAAATCACATATTGGATGCACAAGATTGGTTAAAAACCCTATATGGATTAGAATAAGACTCGGGAGGACGAAAATGACCAAAATGTGCAACCACTGACACAAAATCACATATTGGATGCACAAGATTGGTTAAAAACCCTAATTGGATTAGAATAAGCCTAGCGAGGACGAAAATGACCTAAATGTTCAACCAGTGACCCAAAATGACACATAATCACATATTGGATGCACAAGATTGGTTAAAAACCCTAATTGGATTAGAATAAGCCTAGCGAGGATGAAAATGACCTAAATGTTCAACCAATGACACAAAATGACACAAAATCACATACTGGATGCACAAGATTGGTTAAAAACCCTAATTGGATTAGAATAAGCCTAGCGAGGACGAAAATGACCTAATTGGATTACCAATGACACAAAATCACTTATTATATGCACAAGATTGGTTAAAAACCCTAATTGGATTAGAATAAAACTAGGGAGGACGAAAATGACCTAATTGTGCAACCAATGACATAATCTCATATTGGATGCCTCTAATTGGATTAGAACAAGCCTAGGGAGGACGAAAATGACCTAAATATTCAACCAATGACACAAAATGACACAAAATCACATATTGGATGCACAAGATTGGTTAAAAACCCTAATTGGGTTAGAATAAGCCTAGGGAGGACGAAAATGACCTAAATGTTCAACCAATGACACAAAATCACATATTGGATGCACAAGATTGGTTAAAAACCCTAATTGGATTAGAATAAGCCTAGGGAGGACGAAAATGACCTAAATGTTCAACCAATGACACAAAATGACAGAAAATCACATATTGGATGCACAAGATTGGTTAAAAACCCTAATTGGATTAGAATAAGCCTATGGAGGACGAAAATGATCTATATGTTCAACCAACGACACAAAATGAAACAAAATCACATATTGGATGCACAAGATTGGTTTAAAACCCTAATTGGATTAGAATAAGCCTAGGGAGGACGAAAATGACCTAAGTGTTCAACCAATGACACAAAATCACATATTGGATGCACAAGATTGGTTAAAAACCCTAATTGGATTAGAATAAGCCTAGGGAGGACGAAAATGACCTAAATGTTCAACCAATGACACAAAATCACATATTGGATGCACAAGATTGGTTAAAAACCCTAATTGGATTAGAATATGCCTAGGGAAGAGGAAAATGACATAAATGTTCAACCCATGACACAAAATCACATATTGGATGCACAAGATTGGTTAAAAACACTAATTGGATTAGAATAAGCCTAGGGAGGACGAAAATGACCTAAATGTTCAACCAATTACACAAAATCACATATTGGATTCACAAGATTGGTTAAAAACCCAAATTGGATTAGAATATGCCTAGGGAAGAGGAAAATGACCTAAATGTACAACCCATGACACAAAATGACACAAAATCACATATTGGATGCACAAGATTGGTTAAAAACCCTAATTGGATTAGAATATGCCTAGGGAAGAGGAAAATGACCTAAATGTTCAACCCATGACACAAAATGACACAAAATCACATATTGGACGCACAAGATTGGTTAAAAACCCTAATTGGATTAGAATATGCCTAGGGAAGAGGAAAATGAGCTAAATGTTCAACCCATGACACAAAATTACATATTGGATGCACAAGATTGGTTAAAAACCCTAATTGGATTAGAATAAGCCTAGGGAGGACGAAAATGACCTAAATGTTCAACCAATTACACAAAATGACACAAAATCACATATTGGATGCACAAGATTGGTTAAGAACCCTAATTGGATTAGAATAAGCCTAGGGAGGACGAAAATGACCTAAATGTTCAACCAATGACACAAAATCACATATTGGATGCACAAGATTGGTTAAAAATCCTAATTGGATTAGAATAAGCCTAGGGAGGACGAAAATGACCTAAATGTTCAACCAATGACACAAAATTACACAAAATCACTTATTGGATGCACAAGATTGGTTAAAAACCCTAATTGGATTAGAATAAGCCTAGGGAGGACGAAAATGACCTAAAAGAGCAACCAATGACACAAAATCACATATTGGATGCACAAGATTGGTTAAAAACCCTAATTGGATTAGAATAAGCCTAGGGAGGACGAAAATGACCAAAATGTACAACCAATGACACAAAATGACACAAAATCACATATTGGATGCATAAGATTGGGTAAAAACCCTAATTGGATTAGAATAAGCCTAGCGAGGACGAAAATGACCTAATTGGATTACCAATGACATAAAATCACTTATTATATGCACAAGATTGGTTAAAAACCCTAATTGGATTAGAATAAGCCTAGGGAGGACGAAAATGACTTAAATGTGCAACCAATGACACAAAATCACATATTGGATGCACAAGATTGGTTCAAAACCCTAATTGCATTAGATTAAGCCTAGGGAGGACGAAAATGACCTAAATGTTCAACCAATGACACAAAATGACACAAAATCACATATTGGATGCACAACATTGGTTAAAAACCCTAATTGGATTAGAATAAGCCTAGGGAGGACGAAAATGACCTAAATGTTCAACCAATGACACAAAATGACACAAAATCACATATTGGATGCACAAGATTGGTTAAAAACCCTAACTGGATTTGAATAAGCCAAGGGAGGACGAAAAAGACCTAAATGTTCAACCAATGACACAAAATCACATATTGGATGCACAAGATTGGTTAAAAACCCTAATTGGATTAGAATTAGCCTACGGAGGACGAAAATGATCTAAATGTTCAACCAATGACACAAAATGACACAAAATCACATATTGGATGCACAAGATGGATTAAAAACCCTAATTGGATTGGAATAAGCCTAGGGAGGACGAAAATGACCTAAATGTTTAACCAATGACACAAAATGACACAAAATCACATATTGGATGCACAAGTTTGGTTTAAAACCCTAATTGGTTTAGAATAAGGCTAGGGAGGACGAAAATGACCTAAATGTTCAACCAATGAAACAAAATGATACAAAATCAAATATTGGATGCACAAGATTGGTTAATCACCCTAATTGGATTAGAATAAGGCTAGGGAGGACGAAAATGATCAAAATGTTCAACCAATGACACAAAATGACACAAAATCACATATTGGATGCACAAGATTGGTTAAAAACCCTAATTGGATTAGAATAAGCCTAGGGAGGACGAAAATGACCTAAATGTTCAACCAATGACACAAAATGACACAAAATCACATATTGGATGCATAAGATTGGTTAAAAACCCTAATTGGAATAGAATAAGCCTAGCGAGGACGAATTTGACCTAATTGGATTACCAATGACATAAAATCACTTATTATTTGCACAAGATTTGTTAAAAACCCTAATTGGATTAGAATAAGCCTAGGGGGGACGAAAATGACCTAAATGTTCAACCAATGACACAAAATGACACAAAATCACATATTGGATGCACAAGATTGGTTAAAAACCCTAATTGGATTAGAATAAGCCTAGGGAGGACGAAAATGACCTAAATCTTCAACCAATGACACAAAATGACACAAAATTACTTATTGGATGCACAAGATTGGTTAAAAACCCTAATTGGATTAGAATAAGTCTAGAGAGGACGAAAATGACCTAAATGTTCAACCAATGACACAAAATCACATATTGGATGCACAAGATTGGATAAAAACCCTAATTGGATTAGAATAAGCCTAGGGAGGACGAAAATGACCTAAATGTTCAACCAATGACACAAAATCACATATTGGATGCACAAGATTGGTTAAAAACCCTAATTGGATTAGAATAAGCCTAGCGAGGACGAAAATGACCTAAATGTTCAACCAATGACACAAAATGACACAAAATCACATACTGGATGCACAAGATTGTTTAAAAACCCTAATTGGATTAGAATAAGCCTAGCGAGGACGAAAATGACCTAATTGGATTACCAATGACACAAAATCACTTATTATATGGACAAGATTGGTTTAAAACCCTAATTGGATTAGAATAAAACTAGGGAGGACGAAAATGACCTAATTGTGCAACCAATGACATAATCTCATATTGGATGCCTCTAATTGGATTAGAACAAGCCTAGGGAGGACGAAAATGACCTAAATATTCAACCAATGACACAAAATGACACAAAATCACATATTGGATGCACAAGATTGGTTAAAAACCCTAATTGGATTAGAATAAGCCTAGGGAGGACGAAAATGACCTAAATTTACAACCAATGACACAAAATCACATATTGGATGCACAAGATTGGTTGAAAATCCTAATTGGATTACAATAAGCCTAGCAAGGACGAAAATGACCTAATTGGATTACCAATTACACAAAACGACACAAAATCACATATTGGATGCATAAGATTGGTTAAAAACCCTAATTGGATTAGAATAAGCCTAGCGAGGACGAAAATGACCTAATTGGATTACCAATGACACAAAATGACTTATTATATGTACAAGACTGGTTAAATACCCTAATTGGATTACAATAAGCCTCGGGAGGACGAAAATGACCTAAATGTGCAACCACTGACACAAAATCACATATTGGATGCACACGATTGGTTAAAAACCCTAATTGGATTAGAATAAGCCTAGCAAGGACGAAAATGACCTTAATGTTCAACCAGTGACCCAAAATGACACATAATCACATATTGGATGCACAAGATTGGTTAAAAACCCTAATTGGATTAGAATAAGCCTAGCGAGGATGAAAATGACCTAAATGTTCAACCAATGACACAAAATGACACAAAATCACATACTGGATGCACAAGATTGTTTAAAAACCCTAATTGGATTAGAATAAGCCTAGCGAGGACGAAAATGACCTAATTGGATTACCAATGACACAAATCACTTATTATATGCACAAGATTGGTTAAAAACCCTAATTGGATTAGAATAAAACTAGGGATGACGAAAATGACCTAATTATGCAACCAATGACATAATCTCGTATTGGATGCCTCTAATTGGATTAGAACAAGCCTAGGGAGGACGAAAATGACCTAAATATTCAACCAATGACACAAAATGACACAAAATCACATATTGGATGCACAAGATTGGTTAAAAACCCTAATTGGGTTAGAATAAGCCTAGGGAGGACGAAAATGACCTAAATTTACAACCAATGACACAAAATCACATATTGGATGCACAAGATTGGTTAAAAATCCTAATTGGATTACAATAAGCCTAGCATGGACAAAAATGACCTAATTGGATTACCAATGACACAAAACGACACAAAATCACATATTGGATGCATATGATTGGTTAAAAACCCTAAATGGATTAGAATAAGCCTAGCGAGGACGAAAATGACCTAATTGGATTACCAATGACACAAAATGACTTATTATATGCACAAGACTGGTTAAATACCCTAATTGGATTAGAATAAGCCTCGGGAGGACGAAAATGACCTAAATGTGCAACCACTGACACAAAATCACATATTGGATGCACACGATTGGTTAAAAACCCTAATTGGATTAGAATAAGCCTAGCGAGGACGAAAATGACCTAAATGTTCAACCAGTGACCCAAAATGACACATAATCACATATTGGATGCACAAGATTGGTTAAAAACCCTAATTGGATTAGAATAAGCCTAGCGAGGATGAAAATGACCTAAATGTTCAACCAATGACACAAAATGACACAAAATCACATACTGGATGCACAAGATTGTTTAAAAACCCTAATTGGATTAGAATAAGCCTAGCGAGGACGAAAATGACCTAATTGGATTACCAATGACACAAAATCACTTATTATATGGACAAGATTGGTTTAAAACCCTAATTGGATTAGAATAAAACTAGGGAGGACGAAAATGACCTAATTGTGCAACCAATGACATAATCTCATATTGGATGCCTCTAATTGGATTAGAACAAGCCTAGGGAGGACGAAAATGACTTAAATATTCAACCAATGACACAAAATGACACAAAATCACATATTGGATGCACAAGATTGGTTAAAAACCCTAATAGGATTAGAATAAGCCTAGGGAGGACGAAAATGACCTAAATTTACAACCAATGACACAAAATCACATATTGGATGCACAAGATTGGTTGAAAATCCTAATTGGATTACAATAAGCCTAGCAAGGACGAAAATGACCTAATTGGATTACCAATTACACAAAACGACACAAAATCACATATTGGATGCATAAGATTGGTTAAAAACCCTAATTGGATTAGAATAAGCCTAGCGAGGACGAAAATGACCTAATTGGATTACCAATGACACAAAATGACTTATTATATGTACAAGACTGGTTAAATACCCTAATTGGATTAGAATAAGCCTCGGGAGGACGAAAATGACCTAAATGTGCAACCACTGACACAAAATCACATATTGGATGCACACGATTGGTTAAAAACCCTAATTGGATTAGAATAAGCCTAGCGAGGACGAAAATGACCTAAATGTTCAACCAGTGACCCAAAATGACACATAATCACATATTGGATGCACAAGATTGGTTAAAAACCCTAATTGGATTAGAATAAGCCTAGCGAGGATGAAAATGACCTAAATGTTCAACCAATGACACAAAATGACACAAAATCACATACTGGATGCACAAGATTGTTTAAAAACCCAAATTGGATTAGAATAAGCCTAGCGAGGACGAAAATGACCTAATTGGATTACCAATGACACAAAATCACTTATTATATGCACAAGATTGGTTAAAAACCCTAATTCGATTAGAATAAAACTTGGGAGGACGAAAATGACCTAAATGTGCAACCAATGACATAATCTCATATTGGATGCCCAAGATTGGTTAAAAACCCTAACTTGATTAGAACAAGCCTAGGGAGGACGAAAATGACCTAAATATTCAACCAATGACACAAAATGACACAAAATCACATATTGGATGCACAAGATTGGTTAAAAACCGTAATTGGATTAGAATAAGCCTCGGGAGGACGAAAATGACCTAAATGTGCAACCACTGACACAAAATCACATATTGGATGCACAAGATTGGTTAAAAACCCTAATTGGATTAGAATAAGACTCGGGAGGACGAAAATGACCAAAATGTGCAACCACTGACACAAAATCACATATTGGATGCACAAGATTGGTTAAAAACCCTAATTGGATTAGAATAAGCCTAGCGAGGACTAAAATGACCTAAATGTTCAACCAGTGACCCAAAATGACACATAATCACATATTGGATGCACAAGATTGGTTAAAAACCCTAATTGGATTAGAATAAGCCTAGCGAGGATGAAAATGACCTAAATGTTCAACCAATGACACAAAATGACACAAAATCACATACTGGATGCACTAGATTGTTTAAAAACCCTAATTGGATTAGAATAAGCCTAGCGAGGACGAAAACGACCTAATTGGATTACCAATGACACAAAATCACTTATTATATGCACAAGATTGGTTAAAACCCCTAATTGGATTAGAATAAAACTAGGGAGGACGAAAATGACCTAATTGTGCAACCAATGACATAATCTCATATTGGATGCCTCTAATTGGATTAATACAAGCCTAGGGAGGACGAAAATGACCTAAATATTCAACCAATGACACAAAATGACACAAAATCACATATTGGATGCACAAGATTGGTTAAAAACCCTAATTGGATTAGAATAAGCCTAGGGAGGACGAAAATGACCTAAATTTACAACCAATGACACAAAATCACATATTGGATGCACAAGATTGGTTAAAAATCCTAATTGGATTACAATAAGCCTAGCAAGGACGAAAATGACCTAATTGGATTACCAATGACACAAAATGACACAAAATCACATATTGGATGCATAAGATTGGTTAAAAACCCTAATTGGATTAGAATAAGCCTAGCGAGGACGAAAATGACCTAATTGGATTACCAATGACACAAAATGACTTATTATATGCACAAGACTGGTTAAATACCCTAATTGGATTAGAATAAGCCTAGGGAGGACGAAAATGACCTAAATGTGCAACCACTGACACAAAATCACATATTGGATGCACAAGATTGGTTAAAAACCCTAATTGGATTAGAATAAGCCTAGCGAGGACGAAAATGACCTAAATGTTCAACCAGTGACCCAAAATGACACATAATCACATATTGGATGCACAAGATTGGTTAAAAACCCTAATTGGATTAGAATAAGCCTAGCGAGGATGAAAATGACCTAAATGTTCAACCAATGACACAAAATGACACAAAATCACATACTGGATGCACAAGATTGTTTAAAAACCCTAATTGGATTAGAATAAGCCTAGCGAGGACGAAAATGACCTAATTGGATTACCAATGACACAAAATCACTTATTATACGCACAAGATTGGTTAAAAACCCTAATTGCATTAGAATAAAACTAGGGAGGACGAAAATGACCTAAATGTGCAACCAATGACATAATCTCATATTGGATGCCCAAGATTGGTTAAAAACCCTAATTGGATTAGAACAAGCCTAGGGAGGACGAAAATGACCTAAATATTCAACCAATGACACAAAATGACACAAAATCACATATTGGATGCACAAGATTGGTTAAAAACCCTAATTGGATTAGAATAAGCCTAGCGAGGACGAAAATGACCTAATTGGATTACCAATGACACAAAATCACTTATAATATGCACAAGATTGGTTAAAAACCCTAATTGGATTAGAATAAGCCTAGGGAGGACGAAAATGACCTAAATGTTCAACCAATGACACAAAATCACATATTGGATGCACAAGATTGGTTAAAAACCCTAATTCGATTAGAATAAGCCTAGGGACGACAAAAATGACCTAAATGTTCAACCAATGACACAAAATGACACAAAATCACATATTGGATGCACAAGATTGGTTAAAAACCCTAATTGGATTATAATAGGCCTAGGGAGGACGAATATGACCTAAATGTTCAACCAATGACACAAAATCACATATTGGATGCACAAGATTGGTTAAAACTCGTAATTGGATTAGAATAAGCCTAGGGAGGACGAAAATGACCTAAATGTTCAACCAATGACACAAAATGACACAAAATCACATATTGGATGCACAAGATTGGTTAAAAACCCTAATTGGATTAGAATAAGCCTAGCGAGGATGAAAATGACCTAATTGGATTACCAATGACACAAAATCACTTATTATATGCACAAGATTGGTTAAAAACCCTAATTGGATTAGAATAAAACTAGGGAGGACGAAAATGACCTAATTGTGCAACCAATGACATAATCTCATACTGGATGCCTCTAATTGGATTAGAACAAGCCTAGGGAGGACGTAAATGACCTAAATATTCAACCAATGACACAAAATAACATATTGGATGCACAAGATTGGTTAAAAACCCTAATTGAATTAGAATAAGCCTAGGGAGGACGAAAATGACCTAAATTTACAACCAATGACACAAAATCACATATTGGATGCACAAGATTGGTTAAAAATCCTAATTGGATTACAATAAGCCTAGCAAGGACGAAAATGACCTAATTGGATTACCAATGACACAAATGACACAAAATCACATATTGGATGCATAAGATTGGTTAAAAACCCTAATTGGATTAGAATAAGCCTAGCGATGACGAAAATGACCTAATTGGATTACCAATGACACAAAATGACTTATTATATGCACAAGACTGGTTAAATACCCTAATTCGATTAGAATAAGCCTCGGGAGGACGAAAATGACCTAAATGTGCAACCACTGACACAAAATCACATATTGGATGCACAAGATTGGTTAAAAACCCTAATTGGATTAGAATAAGCCTAGCGAGGACGAAAATGACCTAAATGTTCAACCAGTGACCCAAAATGACACATAATCACATATTGGATGCACAAGATTGGTTAAAAACCCTAATTGGATTAGAATAAGCCTAGCGAGGATGAAAATGACCTAAATGTTCAACCAATGACACAAAATGACACAAAATCACATACTGAATGCACAAGATTGTTTAAAAACCCTAATTGGATTAGAATAAGCCTAGCGAGGACGAAAATGACCTAATTGGATTACCAATGACACAAAATCACTTATTATATGCACAAGATTGGTTAAAAACCCTAATTGGATTAGAATAAGCCTAGGGAGGACGAAAATGACCTAAATGTGCAAGCAATGACACAAAATCACATATTGGATGCACAAGATTGGTTAAAAACCCTAATTGGATTAGAATAAGCCTAGCGAGGACGAAAATGACCTAATTGGATTACCAATGACACAAAATCACTTATTATATGCATAAGATTGGTTAAAAACCCTAATTGGATTAGAATAAGCCTAGGGAGGACGAAAATGACCTAAATGTGCAACCAATGACACAAAATCACATATTGGATGCACAAGATTGGTTAAAAACCCTAATTGGATTAGAATAAGCCTAGGGAGGACGAAAATGACCTAAATGTGCAACCAATGACACAAAATCACATATTGGATGCACAAGATTGGTTAAAAACCCTAATTGGATTAGAATTAGCCTAGGGAGGACGAAAATGACCTAAATGTGCCACCAATGACACAAAATCACATATTGGATGCACAAGATTGGTTAAAAACCCTAATTGGATTAGAATAAGCCTAGGGAGGACGAAAATGACCTAAATGTGCAACCAATGACACAAAATCACATATTGGATGCACAAGATTGGTTAAAAAGCCTAATTGGATTAGAATAAGCCTAGGGAGGACGAAAATGACCTAAATGTGCAACCAATGACACAAAATCACATATTGGATGCACAAGATTGGTTAAAAACCCTAATTGGATTAGAATAAGCCTAGGGAGGACGAAAATGACCTAAATGTTCAACCAATGACGCAAATTGACACAAAATCACATATTGGATGCACAAGATTGGATAAAAATCCTAAGTGGATTAGAATAAGCCTGGGGAGGACGAAAATGACCTAAATGTTCAACCTATGACACAAAATGACACAAAATCACATATTGGATGCATAAGATTGGTTAAAAACCCTAATTGGATTAGAATAAGCCTAGCGAGGACGAAAATGACGTAATTGGATTACCAATGACATAAAATCACTTATTATATGCACAAGATTGGTTAAAAACCATAATTGCATTAGAATAAGCCTAGGGAGGACGAAAATGACCTAAATGTGCAACCAATGACACAAAATCACATATTGGATGCACAAGATTGGTTAAAAACCCTAATTGGATTAGAATAAGCCTAGGGAGGACGAAAATGACCTAAATGTTCAACCAATGACACAAAATCATATATTGGATGCACAAGATTGGTCAAAAACCCTAATTAGATTAGAATAAGCCTAGCGAGGACGAAAATGACCTAATTGGATTACCAATAACACAAAATCACTTATTATATGCACAAGATTGGTTAAAAACCCTAATTGGATTAGAATAAGCATAGGGAGGACCAAAATGACCTAAATGTTCAACCAATGACACAAAATCACATATTGGATGCACATGATTGGTTAAAAACCCTAATTGGATTAGAATAAGTTTAGCGAGGACGAAAATGACCTAATTGGATTACAAATGACACAAGATCACTTATTATATGAACAAGATTGATTAAAAACCCTAATTGGATTAGAATAAGCCTAGGGAGGACCAAAATGACCTAAATGTTCAACCAATGACACAAAATCACATATTGGATGCACAAGATTGGTTAAAAACCCTAATTGGATTAGAATAAGCCTAGCGAGGACGAAAATGACCTAAATGTTCAACCAATGACACAAAATGACACAAAATCACATACTGGATGCACAAGATTGTTTAAAAACCCTAATTGGATTAGAATAAGCCTAGCGAGGACGAAAATGACCTAATTGGATTACCAATGACACAAAATCACTTATTATATGGACAAGATTGGTTTAAAACCCTAATTGGATTAGAATAAAACTAGGGAGGACGAAAATGACCTAATTGTGCAACCAATGACATAATCTCATATTGGATGCCTCTAATTGGATTAGAACAAGCCTAGGGAGGACGAAAATGACCTAAATATTCAACCAATGACACAAAATGACACAAAATCACATATTGGATGCACAAGATTGGTTAAAAACCCTAATTGGATTAGAATAAGCCTAGGGAGGACGAAAATGACCTAAATTTACAACCAATGACACAAAATCACATATTGGATGCACAAGATTGGTTAAAAATCCTAATTGGATTACAATAAGCCTAGCAAGGACGAAAATGACCTAATTGGATTACCAATGACACAAATGACACAAAATCACATATTGGATGCATAAGATTGGTTAAAAACCCTAATTGGATTAGAATAAGCCTAGCGATGACGAAAATGACCTAATTGGATTACCAATGACACAAAATGACTTATTATATGCACAAGACTGGTTAAATACCCTAATTCGATTAGAATAAGCCTCGGGAGGACGAAAATGACCTAAATGTGCAACCACTGACACAAAATCACATATTGGATGCACAAGATTGGTTAAAAACCCTAATTGGATTAGAATAAGCCTAGCGAGGACGAAAATGACCTAAATGTTCAACCAGTGACCCAAAATGACACATAATCACATATTGGATGCACAAGATTGGTTAAAAACCCTAATTGGATTAGAATAAGCCTAGCGAGGATGAAAATGACCTAAATGTTCAACCAATGACACAAAATGACACAAAATCACATACTGGATGCACAAGATTGGTTAAAAACCCTAATTGGATTAGAATAAGCCTAGCGAGGACGAAAATGACCTAATTGGATTACCAATGACACAAAATCACTTATTATATGCACAAGATTGGTTAAAAACCCTAATTGGATTAGAATAAGCCTAGGGAGGACGAAAATGACCTAAATGTGCAACCAATGACACAAAATCACATATTGGATGCACAAGATTGGTTAAAAACCCTAATTGGATTAGAATAAGCCTAGGGAGGACGAAAATGACCTAAATGTGCAACCGATGACACAAAGTCACATATTGGATGCACAAGATTGGTTAAAAACCCTAATTGGATTAGAATAAGCCTAGGGAGGACGAAAATGACCTAAATGTTCAACCACTGACCCAAAATGACACAAAATCACATATTGGATGCACAAGAATGGTTAAAAACCCTAATTGGATTAGAATAAGCCTAGCGAGGACGAAAATGACCTAATTGGATTACCAATGACACAAAATCACTTATTATATGCACAAGATTGGTTAAAAACCCTAATTGGATTAGAATAAGCCTAGGGAGGACGAAAATGACCTAAATTTGCAACCAATGACACAAAATCACATATTGGATGCACAAGATTGGTTAAAAACCCTAATTGGATTACAATAAGCCTAGTGAGGACGAAAATGACCTAATTGGATTACCAATGACACAAAATGACACAAAATCACATATTGGATGCATAAGATTGGTTAAAAACCCTAATTGGATTAGAATAAGCCTAGCGAGGACGAAAATGACCTAATTGGATTACCAATGACACAAAATGACTTATTATATGCACAAGACTGGTTAAATACCCTAATTGGATTAGAATAAGCCTCGGGAGGACGAAAATGACCTAAATGTGCAACCACTGACACAAAATCACATATTGGATGCACACGATTGGTTAAAAACCCTAATTGGATTAGAATAAGCCTAGCGAGGACGAAAATGACCTAAATGTTCAACCAGTGACCCAAAATGACACATAATCACATATTGGATGCACAAGATTGGTTAAAAACCCTAATTGGATTAGAATAAGCCTAGCGAGGATGAAAATGACCTAAATGTTCAACCAATGACACAAAATGACACAAAATCACATACTGGATGCACTAGATTGTTTAAAAACCCTAATTGGATTAGAATAAGCCTAGCGAGGACGAAAACGACCTAATTGGATTACCAATGACACAAAATCACTTATTATATGCACAAGATTGGTTAAAACCCCTAATTGGATTAGAATAAAACTAGGGAGGACGAAAATGACCTAATTGTGCAACCAATGACATAATCTCATATTGGATGCCTCTAATTGGATTAATACAAGCCTAGGGAGGACGAAAATGACCTAAATATTCAACCAATGACACAAAATGACACAAAATCACATATTGGATGCACAAGATTGGTTAAAAACCCTAATTGGATTAGAATAAGCCTAGGGAGGACGAAAATGACCTAAATTTACAACCAATGACACAAAATCACATATTGGATGCACAAGATTGGTTAAAAATCCTAATTGGATTACAATAAGCCTAACAAGGACGAAAATGACCTAATTGGATTACCAATGACACAAAATGACACAAAATCACATATTGGATGCATAAGATTGGTTAAAAACCCTAATTGGATTAGAATAAGCCTAGCGAGGACGAAAATGACCTAATTGGATTACCAATGACACAAAATGACTTATTATATGCACAAGACTGGTTAAATACCCTAATTGGATTAGAATAAGCCTAGGGAGGAGGAAAATGACCTAAATGTGCAACCACTGACACAAAATCACATATTGGATGCACAAGATTGGTTAAAAACCCTAATTGGATTAGAATAAGCCTAGCGAGGACGAAAATGACCTAAATGTTCAACCAGTGACCCAAAATGACACATAATCACATATTGGATGCACAAGATTGGTTAAAAACCCTAATTGGATTAGAATAAGCCTAGCGAGGATGAAAATGACCTAAATGTTCAACCAATGACACAAAATGACACAAAATCACATACTGGATGCACAAGATTGGTTAAAAACCCTAATTGGATTAGAATAAGCCTAGCGAGGACGAAAATGACCTAATTGGATTACCAATGACACAAAATCACTTATTATATGCACAAGATTGGTTAAAAACCCTAATTGGATTAGAATAAGCCTAGGGAGGACGAAAATGACCTAAATGTGCAACCAATGACACAAAATCACATATTGGATGCACAAGATTGGTTAAAAACCCTAATTGGATTAGAATAAGCCTAGGGAGGACGAAAATGACCTAAATGTGCAACCGATGACACAAAGTCACATATTGGATGCACAAGATTGGTTAAAAACCCTAATTGGATTAGAATAAGCCTAGGGAGGACGAAAATGACCTAAATGTTCAACCACTGACCCAAAATGACACAAAATCACATATTGGATGCACAAGAATGGTTAAAAACCCTAATTGGATTAGAATAAGCCTAGCGAGGACGAAAATGACCTAATTGGATTACCAATGACACAAAATCACTTATTATATGCACAAGATTGGTTAAAAACCCTAATTGGATTAGAATAAGCCTAGGGAGGACGAAAATGACCTAAATTTGCAACCAATGACACAAAATCACATATTGGATGCACAAGATTGGTTAAAAACCCTAATTGGATTACAATAAGCCTAGTGAGGACGAAAATGACCTAATTGGATTACCAATGACACAAAATGACACAAAATCACATATTGGATGCATAAGATTGGTTAAAAACCCTAATTGGATTAGAATAAGCCTAGCGAGGACGAAAATGACCTAATTGGATTACCAATGACACAAAATGACTTATTATATGCACAAGACTGGTTAAATACCCTAATTGGATTAGAATAAGCCTCGGGAGGACGAAAATGACCTAAATGTGCAACCACTGACACAAAATCACATATTGGATGCACACGATTGGTTAAAAACCCTAATTGGATTAGAATAAGCCTAGCGAGGACGAAAATGACCTAAATGTTCAACCAGTGACCCAAAATGACACATAATCACATATTGGATGCACAAGATTGGTTAAAAACCCTAATTGGATTAGAATAAGCCTAGCGAGGATGAAAATGACCTAAATGTTCAACCAATGACACAAAATGACACAAAATCACATACTGGATGCACTAGATTGTTTAAAAACCCTAATTGGATTAGAATAAGCCTAGCGAGGACGAAAACGACCTAATTGGATTACCAATGACACAAAATCACTTATTATATGCACAAGATTGGTTAAAACCCCTAATTGGATTAGAATAAAACTAGGGAGGACGAAAATGACCTAATTGTGCAACCAATGACATAATCTCATATTGGATGCCTCTAATTGGATTAATACAAGCCTAGGGAGGACGAAAATGACCTAAATATTCAACCAATGACACAAAATGACACAAAATCACATATTGGATGCACAAGATTGGTTAAAAACCCTAATTGGATTAGAATAAGCCTAGGGAGGACGAAAATGACCTAAATTTACAACCAATGACACAAAATCACATATTGGATGCACAAGATTGGTTAAAAATCCTAATTGGATTACAATAAGCCTAGCAAGGACGAAAATGACCTAATTGGATTACCAATGACACAAAATGACACAAAATCACATATTGGATGCATAAGATTGGTTAAAAACCCTAATTGGATTAGAATAAGCCTAGCGAGGACGAAAATGACCTAATTGGATTACCAATGACACAAAATGACTTATTATATGCACAAGACTGGTTAAATACCCTAATTGGATTAGAATAAGCCTAGGGAGGACGAAAATGACCTAAATGTGCAACCACTGACACAAAATCACATATTGGATGCACAAGATTGGTTAAAAACCCTAATTGGATTAGAATAAGCCTAGCGAGGACGAAAATGACCTAAATGTTCAACCAGTGACCCAAAATGACACATAATCACATATTGGATGCACAAGATTGGTTAAAAACCCTAATTGGATTAGAATAAGCCTAGCGAGGATGAAAATGACCTAAATGTTCAACCAATGACACAAAATGACACAAAATCACATACTGGATGCACAAGATTGTTTAAAAACCCTAATTGGATTAGAATAAGCCTAGCGAGGACGAAAATGACCTAATTGGATTACCAATGACACAAAATCACTTATTATACGCACAAGATTGGTTAAAAACCCTAATTGCATTAGAATAAAACTAGGGAGGACGAAAATGACCTAAATGTGCAACCAATGACATAATCTCATATTGGATGCCCAAGATTGGTTAAAAACCCTAATTGGATTAGAACAAGCCTAGGGAGGACGAAAATGACCTAAATATTCAACCAATGACACAAAATGACACAAAATCACATATTGGATGCACAAGATTGGTTAAAAACCCTAATTGGATTAGAATAAGCCTAGCGAGGACGAAAATGACCTAATTGGATTACCAATGACACAAAATGACTTATTATATGCACAAGATTCGTTAAAAACCCTAATTGGATTAGAATAAGCCTAGGGAGGACGAAAATGACCTAAATGTGCAACCAATGACACAAAATCACATATTGGATGCACAAGATTGGTTAAAAACCCTAATTGGATTAGCATAAGCCTAGGGTGGACGAAAATGACCTAAATGTTCAACCAATGACACAAAATGACACAAAATCATATATTGGATGCACAAGATTGGTTAAAAACCATAATTGGATTAGAATAAGCCTAGGGAGGACGAAAATGACCTAAATGTGCAACCACTGACACAAAATCACATATTGGATGCACAAGATTGGTTAAAAACCCTAATTGGATTAGAATAAGCCTAGCGAGGACGAAAATGACCTAATTGGATTACCAATGACTCAAAATCACTTATTATATGCACAAGATTGGTTAAAAACCCCAAATGGATTAAAATAAGCCTAGGGAGAAAAAAAATTACCTAAGTGTGCAACCAATGACACAAAATGACACAAAATCACATATTGGATGCACAAGATTGGTTAAAAACCCCAATTGGATTAGAATAAGCCTAGGGAGAAAAAAAATTACCTAAGTGTGCAACCAATTACACAAAATGACACAAAATCACATATTGGATGCACAAGATTGGTTAAAAACCCTAATTGGATTAGAATAAGCCTAGTGAGGATGAAAATGACCTAAATGTTCAACCAATGACACAAAATGACACAAAATCACATACTGGATGCACATGATTGTTTAAAAACACTAATTGGATTAGAATAAGCCTAGCGAGGACGAAAATGACCTAATTGGATTACCAATGACACAAAATCACTTATTATATGCACAAGATTGGTTAAAAACCCTAATTGGATTAGAATAATACTAGGGAGGACGAAAATGACCTAAATGTGCAACCAATGACATAATCACATATTGGATGCCGAAGATTGGTTAAAAACCCTAATTGGATTAGAACAAGCCTAGGGAGGACGAAAATGACCTAAATATTCAACCAATGACACAAAATGACACAAAATCACATATTGGATGCACAAGATTGGTTAAAAAACCCTAATTGGATTAGAATAAGCCTAGGGAGGACGAAAATGACCTAAATTTACAACCAATGACACAAAATCACATATTGGATGCACAAGTTTGGTTAAAAACCCTAATTGGATTAGAATAAGCCTAGCGAGGACGAAAATGACCTAATTGGATTACTAATGACACAAAATGACTTATTATATGCACAAGATTGGTTAAAAACCCTAATTGGATTAGAATAAGCCTAGGGAGGACGAAAATGACCTAATTGGATTACCAATGACACAAAATCACTTATTATATGCACAAGATTGGTTAAAAACCCTAATTGGATTAGAATAAAACTAGGGAGGACGAAAATAACCTAAATGTGCAACCAATGACACAAAATCACATATTGGATGCCCAAGATTGGTTAAAAACCCTAATTGGATTAGAATAAGCCTAGGGAGGACGAAAATGACCTAAATTTGCAACCAATGACACAAAATCACATATTGGATGCACAAGATTGGTTAAAAACACTAATTGGATTAGAATAAGCCTAGGGAGGACGAAAATGACCTAAATTTACAACCAATGACACAAAATCACATATTGGATGCACAAGTTTGGTTAAAAACCCTAATTGGATTAGAATAAGCCTAGCGAGGACGAAAATGACCTAATTGGATTACTAATGACACAAAATGACTTATTATATGCACAAGATTGGTTAAAAACCCTAATTGGATTAGAATAAAACTAGGGAGGACGAAAATAACCTAAATGTGCAACCAATGACACAAAATCACATATTGGATGCCCAAGATTGGTTAAAAACCCTAATTGGATTAGAATAAGCCTAGGGAGGACGAAAATGACCTAAATTTGCAACCAATGACACAAAATCACATATTGGATGCACAAGATTGGTTAAAAACCCTAATTGGATTACAATAAGCCTAGCGAGGACGAAAATGACCTAATTGGATTACCAATGACACAAAATGACACAAAATCACATATTGGATGCAAAAGTTTGGTTAAAAACCCTAATTGGATTAGAATAAGCCTAGCGAGGACGAAAATGACCTAATTGGATTACTAATGACACAAAATGACTTATTATATGCACAAGATTGGTTAAAAACCCAAATTGGATTAGAATAAGCCTAGGGAGGACGAAAATGACCTAATTGGATTACCAATGACACAAAATCACTTATTATATGCACAAGATTGGTTAAAAACCCTAATTGGATTAGAATAAGCCTAGGGAGGACGAAAATGACCTAAATTTGCAACCAATGACACAAAATCACATATTGGATGCACAAGATTGGTTAAAAACCCTAATTGGATTACAATAAGCCTAGTGAGGACGAAAATGACCTAATTGGATTACCAATGACACAAAATGACACAAAATCACATATTGGATGCATAAGATTGGTTAAAAACCCTAATTGGATTAGAATAAGCCTAGCGAGGACGAAAATGACCTAATTGAATTACTAATGACACAAAATCACTTATTATATGCACAAGATTGGTTAAAAACACTAATTCGATTAGAATAAGCCTAGGGAGGACGAAAATGACCTAAATGTGCAACCAATGACACAAAATCACATATTGGATGCACAAGATTGGTTAAAAACCCTAATTGGAATAGAATAAGCCTAGGGAGGACGGAAATGACCTAAATGTGCAACCAATGACACAAAATCTAATATTGGATGCACAAGATTGGTTAAAAACCCTAATTGGATTAGAATAAGCCTAGGGAGGTCAAAAATGACCTAAATGTTCAACCAATGACAGAAAATGACACAAAATCACATATTTGATGCACAAGATTGGTTAAAAACCCTAATTGGATTAGAATAAGCCTAGGGAGGACGAAAATGACCTAAATGTTCAACCAATGACACAAAATGACACAAAATCACATATTGGATGCACAAGATTGGTTAAAAACCCTAATTTGATTAGAATAAGCCTAGCGAGGACGAAAATGACCTAATTGGATTACCAATGACATAAAATCACTTATTATATGCACAAGATTGGTTAAAAACCCTAATTGGATTAGAATAAAACTAGGGAGGACGAAAATGACCTAAACGTGCAACCAATGACACAATCTCATATTGGATGCCCAAGATTGGTTAAAAACCCTAATTGGATTAGAACAAGCCTAGGGAGGATGAAAATGACCTAAATATTCAACCAATGACACAAAATGACACAAAATCACATATTGGATGCACAAGATTGGTTAAAAACCCTAATTGGATTAGAATAAGCCTAGGGAGGACGAAAATGACCTAAATGTTCAACCAATGACACAAAATTACACCAAATCACATATTGGATGCACAAGATTGGTTAAAAACCCTAATTGGATTAGAATAAGCCTAGGGAGGACGAAAATGACCTAAATGTTCAACCAATGACACAAAATGACACAAAATCACATATTGGATGCACAAGATTGGTTAAAAACCCTAATTGGAGTAGAATAAGCCTAGGGAGGACAAAAATGACCTAAATGTTCAACCAATGACACAAAATCACATATTGGATCCACAAGATTGGTTAAAAACCCTAATTGGATTAGAATAAGCCTAGGGAGGACGAAAATGACCTAAATGTTCAACCAATGACACAAAATGACACAAAATCACATATTGGATGCACAAGATTGGTTAAAAACCCTAATTGGATTAGAATATGCCTAGCGAGGACGAAAATGACCTAAATGTTCAACCAATGAAACAAAATGACACAAAATCACATATTGGATCCACAAGATTGGTTAAAAACCCTAATTGGATTAGAATAAGCCTAGGGAGGACGAAAATGACCTAAATGTTCAACAAATGACACAAAATGACACAAAATCACATATTGGATGCACAAGATTGGTTAAAAACCCTAATTGGATTAGAATAAGCCTAGGGAGGACGAAAATGACCTAAATGTGCAACCAATGACACAAAATCACATATTGCATGCACAAGATTGGTTAAAAACCCTAATTGGATTAGAATAAGCCTAGGGAGGACGAAAATGACCTAAATGTTCAACCAATGAGAAAAAATGACACAAAATCACATATTGGATGCACAAGATTGGTTAAAAACCCTAATTGGATTAGAATAAGCCTAGCGAGGACGAAAATGACTTAATTGGATTACCAATGACACAAAATCACTTATTATATGCACAAGATTGGTTAAAAACCCTAATTGGATTAGAATATGCCTAGGGAGGACGAAAATGACCTAAATGTGCAACCAATGACACAAAATCACATATTGGATGCACAAGATTGGTTAAAAACCCTAATTGGATTAGAATAAGCCTAGGGAGGACGAAAATGACCTAAATGTTCAACCAATGACGCAAATTGACACAAAATCACATATTGGATGCACAAGATTGGATAAAAATCCTAAGTGGATTAGAATAAGCCTGGGGAGGACGAAAATGACCTAAATGT
Organism: Cicer yamashitae; assembly: GCA_037974755.1. NCBI lineage: Eukaryota > Viridiplantae > Streptophyta > Magnoliopsida > Fabales > Fabaceae > Cicer > Cicer yamashitae. The sequence continues at coordinate 11,057,681 of JBBPBQ010020321.1, read as the reverse complement.
TCAACCTATGACACAAAATGACACAAAATCACATATTGGATGCATAAGATTGGTTAAAAACCCTAATTGGATTAGAATAAGCCTAGCGAGGACAAAAATGACCTAATTGGATTACCAATGACATAAAATCACTTATTATATGCACAAGATTGGTTAAAAACCATAATTGCATTAGAATAAGCCTAGGGAGGACGAAAATGACCTAAATGTGCAACCAATGACACAAAATCACATATTGGATGCACAAGATTGGTTAAAAACCCTAATTGGATTAGAATAAGCCTAGGGAGGACGAAAATGACCTAAATGTTCAACCAATGACACAAATTGACACAAAATCATATATGGGATGCACAACATTGGATTAAAATCCTAATTGGATTAGAATAAGCCTGGGGATGACGAAAATGACCTAAATGTTCAACCAATGACACAAAATCACATATTGGATGCACAAGATTGGTTAAAAACCCTAATTGGATTAGAATAAGCCTAGGGAGGACGAAAATGACCTAAATGTTCAACCAATGACACAAAATCACATATTGGATACACAAGATTGGTTAAAAATCTTAATTGGATTAGAATAAGCCTATGCAGGACGAAAATGACCTAAATGTTCAACCAATGACACAAAATGACATAAAATCACATATTGGATGCACAAGATTGGTTAAAAACCCTAATTGGATTAGAATAAGCCTAGGGAGGACGAAAATGACCTAAATGTTCAAACAATGACACAAAATGACACAAAATCACATATTGGATGCACAAGATTGGTTAAAAACCCTAATTGGATTAGAATAAGCCTAGGGACGACGAAAATGACCTAAATTTGCAACCAATGACACAAAATCACATATTGGATGCACAAGATTGGTTAAAAACCCTAATTGGATTACAATAAGCCTAGCGAGGACGAAAATGACCTAATTGGATTACCAATGACACAAAATGACACAAAATCACATATTGGATGCAAAATTTTGGTTAAAAACCCTAATTGGATTAGAATAAGCCTAGCGAGGACGAAAATGACCTAATTGGATTACCAATGACACAAAATGACTTATTATAAGCACAAGATTGGTTAAAAACCCTAATTGGATTAGAATAAGCCTAGGGAGGACGAAAATGACCTAAATGTGCAACCAATGACACAAAATCACATATTGGATGCACAAGATTGGTTAAAAACCCTAATTGGATTAGAATAAGCCTCGGGAGGACGAAAATGACCTAAATGTTCAACCAATGACACAAAATCACATATTGGATGCACAAGATTGGTTAAAAACCCTAATTGGATTAGAATAAGCCTAGGGAGGACAAAAATGACCTAAATGTTCAACCAATGAAACAAAATCACATATTGGATGCAAAGATTGGTTAAAAACCCTAATTGGATTAGAATAAGCCTAGGGAGGACGAAAATGACCTAAATGTTCAACCAATGACACAAAATGACACAAAATCACATATTGGATGCACAAGATTGGTTAAAAACCCTAATTGGATTAGAATAAGCGTAGGGAGGACGAAAATGACCTAAATTTTCAACCAATGACACAAAATCACATATTGGATGCACAAGATTTGTTGAAAACCCTAATTGGATTAGAATAAGCCTAGGGTGGGCGAAAATGAACAAAATGTTCAACCAATGACACAAAATAACATATTGGATGCACAAGATTGCTTAAAAACCCTAATTTGATTAGAATAAGCCTAGGGAGGACGAAAATGACCTAAATGTTCAACCAATGACACAAAATGACACAAAATCACATATTGGATGCTCAAGATTGGTTAAAAACCCTAATTGGATTAGAATAAGCCTAGGGAGGACGAAAATGACCTTAATGTGCAACCAATGACACAAAATGACACAAAATCACATATTGGATGCACAAGATTGGTTTAAAACCCTAATTGGATTAGAATAAGCCTAGGGGAAAATGACCTAAATGTTCAACCAATGACACAAAATCACATATTGGATGCACAAGATTGGTTAAAAACCCTAATTGGATTAGAATAAGCCCAAGGAGGACGAAAATGGCCTAAATGTTCAACCAATGACACAAAATCACATATTGGATGCACAAGATTGGTTAAAAACCCTAATTGGATTAGAATAAGCCTAGGGAGGACGAAAATGACCTTAATGTTCAACCAATGACACAAAATGACACAAAATCACATATTGGATGCACAAGATTGGTTAAAAACCCTAATTGGATTAGAATAAGCCTAGGGAGGACGAAAATGACCTAAATGTGCAACCAATGACACAAAATCACATATTGGATGCACAAGATTGGTTAAAAACCCTAATTGGATTAGAATAAGCCTAGGGAGGACGAAAATGACCTAAATGTTCAACCAATGACGCAAATTGACACAAAATCACATATTGGATGCACAAGATTGGATAAAAATCCTAAGTGGATTAGAATAAGCCTGGGGAGGACGAAAATGACCTAAATGTTCAACCTATGACACAAAATGACACAAAATCACATATTGGATGCATAAGATTGGTTAAAAACCCTAATTGGATTAGAATAAGCCTAGCGAGGACAAAAATGACCTAATTGGATTACCAATGACATAAAATCACTTATTATATGCACAAGATTGGTTAAAAACCATAATTGCATTAGAATAAGCCTAGGGAGGACGAAAATGACCTAAATGTGCAACCAATGACACAAAATCACATATTGGATGCACAAGATTGGTTAAAAACCCTAATTGGATTAGAATAAGCCTAGGGAGGACGAAAATGACCTAAATGTTCAACCAATGACAGAAAATCACATATTGGATGCACAAGATTGGTTAAAAACCCTAATTGGATTAGAATAAGCCTATGGAGGACGAAAATGATCTATATGTTCAACCAACGATACAAAATGACACAAAATCACATATTGGATGCACAAGATTGGTTAAAAACCCTAATTGGATTAGAATAAGCCTAGGGAGGACGAAAATGACCTAAATGTTCAACCAATGACACAAAATGACACAAAATCACATATTGGATGCACAAGATTGGTTAAAAACCCTAATTGGATTAGAAAAGCCTAGGGAGGACGAAAATGACCTAAATGTTCAACCAATGACACAGAATCACATATTGGATGCACAAGATTGGTTAAAAACCCTAATTGGATTAGAATAAGCCTAGGGAGGACGAAAATGACCTAAATGTTCAACCAATGACACAAAATGACACAAAATCACATATTGGATGCACAAGATTGGTTAAAAACCCTAATTGGATTAGAATAAGCATAGCGAGGACGAAAATGACCTAAATGTTCAACCAATGATACAAAATCACATATTGGATGCACAAGATTGGTTAAAAACCCTAATTGGATTAAAAAGAGCCTAGGGAGGACCAAAATGACCTAAATGTTCAACCAATGACACAAAATCACATATTGGATGCACAAGATTGGTTAAAAACCCTAATTGCTTTAGAATAAGCCTAGGGAGGACGAAAATGACCTAAATGTTCAACCAATGACACAAAATCACATATTGGATGCACAAGATTGGTTAAAAACCCTAATTGGATTAGAATAAGCCTAGGGAGGACGAAAATGACCTAAATGTTCCACCAATGACACAAAATCACATATTGGATGCACAAGATTGGTTAAAAACCCTAATTGGATTAGAATAAGCCTAGGGAGGACGAAAATGACCTAAATGTTCAACCAATGACACAAAATCACATATTGGATGCACAAGATAGGTTAAAAACCCTAATTGGATTGGAATAAGCCAAGGGAGGACGAAAATGACCTAAATGTTCAACCAATGACACAAAATGACCCAAAATTACATATTGGATGCACAAGATTGGTTAAAAACCCTAATTGGATTAGAATAAGCCTAGGGAGGACGAAAATGACCTAAATGTTCAACCAATGACACAAAATGACACAAAATCACATATTGGATGCACAAGATTGGTTAAAAACCCTAATTGGATTAGAATAAGCCTAGGGAGGACGAAAATGACCTAAATGTTCAACCAATGACACAAAATGACACAAAATCACATATTGGTTGCACAAGATTGGTTAAAAACCCTAATTGGATTAGAATAAGCCTAGGTAGGACGAAAATGACCTAAATGTTGAACCAATGACCCAAAATCACATATTGGATGCACAAGATTGGTTAAAAACCCTAATTGGATTAGAATAAGCCTAGGGAGGACGAAAATGACCTAAATGTTCAACCAATGACACAAAATGACACAAAATCACATATTGGATGCACAAGATTGGTTAAAAACCCTAATTGGATTAGAATAAGCCTAGGGAGGACGAAAATGACCTAAATGTTCAACAAATGACACAAAATGACACAAAATCACATATTGGATGGACAAGATTGGTTAAAAACCCTAATTGGATTAGAATAAGCCTAGGGAGGACGAAAATGACCTAAATGTTCAACCAATGACACAAAATGACACAAAATCACATATTGGATGCACAAGATTGGTTAAAAACCCTAACTGGATTAGAATAAGCATAGGGAGGACGAAAAAGACCTAAATGTTCAATCAATGACACAAAATCACATATTGGATGCACAAGATTGGTTAAAAACCCTAATTGGATTAGAATAAGCCTAGGGAGGACGAAAATGACCTAAATGTTCAACCAATGACACAAAATGACACAAAATCACATATTGGATGCACAAGATTGGTTAAAAACCCTAATTAGATTAGAATAAGCCTAGGGACGACGGAAATGACCTAAATGTTCAACCAATGACACAAAATTACACAAAATATCATATTGGATGCACAAGATTGGTTAAAAACCCTAATTGGATTAGAATAAGCCTAGGGAGGACGAAAATGACCTAAATGTTCAACCAATGACACAAAATGACACAAAATCACATATTGGATGCACAAGATTGGTTAAAAACCCTAATTGGATTAGAATATGCCTAGGGAGGACCAAAATGACCTAAATGTTCAACCAATGACACATAATGACACAAAATCACATATTGGATGCACAAGATTGGTTAAAAACCCTAATTGGATTAGAATAAGCCTAGGGAGGACGAAAATGACCTAAATGTTCAACCAATGACACAAAATGACACAAAATCACATATTGGATGCACAAGATTGGTTAAAAACCCTAATTGGATTAGAATAAGCCTAGGGAGGACCAAAATTACCTAAACGTTCAACCAATGACACAAAATGACACAAAATCACATATTTGATGCACAAGATTGGTTAAAAACCCTAATTGGATTAGAATAAGCCTAGGGAGGACGAAAATGACCTAAATGTTCAACCAATGACACAAAATCACATATTGGATGCACAAGATTGGTTAAAAACCCTAATTGGATTAGAATAAGCCTAGCGAGGACGAAAATGACCTAATTGGATTACCAATGACATAAAATCACTTATTATATGCACAAGATTGATTAAAAACCCTAATTGGATTAGAATAAAACTAGGGAGGACGAAAATGACCTAAATGTGCAATCAATGACACAATCTCATATGGGATGCCCAAGATTGGTTAAAAACCCTAATTGGATTAGAACAAGCCTAGGGAGGACGAAAATGACCTAAATATTCAACCAATGACACAAAATGACACAAAATCACATATTGGATGCACAAGATTTGTTAAAAACCCTAATTGGATTACAATAAGCCTAGCGAGGACGAAAATGACCTAATTGGATTACCAATGACACAAAATGACACAAAATCACATATTGGATGCATAAGATTGGTTAAAAACCCTAATTGGATTAGAATAAGCCTAGCGAGGACGAAAATGACCTAATTGGATTACCAATGACACAAAATGACTTATTATATGCACAAGATTGGTTAAAAACCCTAATTGGATTAGAATAAGCCTAGGGAGGACGAAAATGACCTAAATGTGCAACCAATGACACAAAATCACATATTGGATGCACAAGATTGGTTAAAAACCCTAATTGGATTAAAATAAGCCTAGCGAGGACGAAAATGACCTAATTGGATTACCAATGACACAAAATCACTTATTATATGCGCAAGATTGGTTAAAAACCCTAATTGGATTAGAATAAAACTAGGGAGGACGAAAATGACCTAAATGTGCAACAAATGACACAATGTCATATTGGATGCCCAAGATTGGTTAAAAACCCTAATTGGATTAGAACAAGCCTAGGGAGGACGAAAATGACCTAAATATTCAACCAATGACACAAAATGACACAAAATCACATATTGGATGCACAAGATTGGTTAAAAACCCTAATTGGATTAGAATAAGCCTAGGGAGGACGAAAATGACCTAAATGTGCAACCAATGACACAAAATCACATAATGGATGCACAAGATTGGTTAAAAACCCTAATTGGATTAGAATAAGCCTAGGGAGGACGAAAATGACCTAAATGTGCAACCAATGACACAAAATCACATATTGGATGCACAAGATTGGTTAAAAACCCTAATTGGATTAGAATAAGCCTAGGGAGGACGAAAATGACCTAAATGTTCAACGAATGACACAAATTGACACAAAATCACATATGGGATGCACAAGATTGGTTAAAAACCCTAATTGGATTAGAATAAGCCTAGGGAGGACGAAAATGACCTAAATGTGCAACCAATGACACAAAATCACATATTGGATGCACAAGATTGGTTAAAAACCCTAATTGGATTAGAATAAGCCTAGGGAGGACGAAAATGACCTAAATGTGCAACCAATGACACAAAATCACATATCGGATGCACAAGATTGGTAAAAAAACCTAATTGGATTAGAATAAGCCTAGCGATGACGAAAATGACCTAATTGGATTACCAATAACACAAAATCACTTATTATATGCACAAGATTGGTTAAAAACCCTAATTGGATTAGAATAAGCATAGGGAGGACCAAAATGACCTAAATGTTTAACCAATGACACAAAATCACATATTGGATGCACATGATTGGTTAAAAACCCTAATTGGATTAGAATAAGTTTAGCGAGGACGAAAATGACCTAATTGGATTACAAATGACACAAGATAACTTATTATATGAACAAGATTGGTTAAAAACCCTAATTGGATTAGAATAAGCCTAGGGAGGACGAAAATGACCTAAATGTGCAACCAATGACACAAAATCACATATTGGATGCACAAGATTGGTTAAAAACCCTAATTGGATTAGAATAAGCCTAGCGAGGACGAAAATCACCTAATTGGATTACCGATGACAGAAAATCACTTATTATATGCACAAGATTGGTTAAAAACCCTAATTGGATTAGAATAAGCCTAGGGAGGACAAAAATGACCTAAATGTGCAACCAACGACAAAAAATCACATATTGGATGCACAAGATTGGTTAAAAACCCTAATTGGATTAGAATAAGCCTAGGGAGGACGAAAATGACCTAAATGTTCAACCAATGACACAAAATCACATATTGGATGCACAAGATTGGTTAAAAACCCTAATTGGATTAGAATAAGCCTAGGGAGGACGAAAATTACCTAAATGTTAAACCAATGACACAAAATGACACAAAATCACATATTGGATGCACAAGATTGGTTAAAAACCCTAATTGGATTAGAATAAGCCTAGGGAGGACGAAGATTACCTAAATATGCAACCAATGACACAAAATCAAATATTCGTTGCACAAGATTGGTTAAAAACCCTAATTGGATTAGAATCAGCCTAGGGAGGACGAAAATGACCTAAATGTTCAACCAATGACACAAAATCACATATTGGATGCACAAGATTGGTTAAAAACCCTAATTGGATTAGAATAAGCCTAGGGAGGACGAAAATGACCTAAATGTTCAAACAATGACACAAAATGACACAAAATCACATATTGGATGCACAAGATTGGTTAAAAACCCTAATTGGATTAGAATAAGCCTAAGGAGGACGAAAATGACCTAAATGTTCAAACAATGACACAATCACATATTGGATGCATAAGATTGGTTAAAAACCCTAATTTAATTAGAATAAGCCTAGGGAGGACAAAAATGACCTAAATGTTCAACCAATGACACAAAATGACATAAAATCACATATTGGATGCACAAGATTGGTTAAAAACCCTATATGGATTAGAATTGGTCTAGGGAGGACGAAAATGACCTAAATGTTCAACCAATGACACAAAATGACACAAAATGACATATTGGATGCACAAGATTGGTTAAAAACCCTAATTGGATTAGAATAAGCCTAGGGAGGACGAAAATGACCTAAATGTTCAACCAATGACACAAAATCACATATTGGTTGCACAAGATTGGTTAAAAACCCTAATTGGATTAGAATAAGCCTAGGGAGGACGAAAATGACATAAATGTTCAACCAATGACACAAAATCACATATTGGATGCACAAGATTGGTTAAAAACCCTAATTGGATTAGAATAAGCCTAGGGAGGACGAAAAAGACCTAAATGTTCAACCAATGACACAAAATGACACAAAATCACATATTGGATGCACAAGATTGGTTAAAAACCCTAATTGGATTAGAATAAGCCTAGGGAGGACGAAAATGACCTAAACGTTCAACCAATGACATAAAATCACATATTTGATGCACAAGATTGGTTAAAAACCCTAATTGGATTAGAATAAGCCTAGGGAGGACGAAAATGACCTAAATGTTCAACCAATGACACAAAATGACACAAAATCACATATTGGATGCACAAGATTGGTTAAAAACCCTAACTGGATTAGAATAAGCATAGGGAGGACGAAAAAGACCTAAATGTTCAATCAATGACACAAAATCACATATTGGATGCACAAGATTGGTTAAAAACCCTAATTGGATTAGAATAAGCCTAGGGAGGACGAAAATGACCTAAATGTTCAACCAATGACACAAAATGACACAAAATCACATATTGGATGCACAAGATTAGTTAAAAATCCTAATTGGATTAGAATAAGCCTAGCGAGGACGAAAATGACCTAATTGGATTACCAATGACACAAAATCACTTATTATATGCACAAGATTGGTTAAAAACCCTAATTGGATTAGAATAAGCCTAGGGAGGACGAAAATGACCTAAATTTGCAACCAATGACACAAAATCACATATTGGATGCACAAGATTGGTTAAAAACCCTAATTGGATTACAATAAGCCTAGTGAGGACGAAAATGACCTAATTGGATTACCAATGACACAAAATGACACAAAATCACATATTGGATGCATAAGATTGGTTAAAAACCCTAATTGGATTAGAATAAGCCTAGCGAGGACGAAAATGACCTAATTGAATTACTAATGACACAAAATCACTTATTATATGCACAAGATTGGTTAAAAACACTAATTCGATTAGAATAAGCCTAGGGAGGACGAAAATGACCTAAATGTGCAACCAATGACACAAAATCACATATTGGATGCACAAGATTGGTTAAAAACCCTAATTGGAATAGAATAAGCCTAGGGAGGACGGAAATGACCTAAATGTGCAACCAATGACACAAAATCTAATATTGGATGCACAAGATTGGTTAAAAACCCTAATTGGATTAGAATAAGCCTAGGGAGGTCAAAAATGACCTAAATGTTCAACCAATGACAGAAAATGACACAAAATCACATATTTGATGCACAAGATTGGTTAAAAACCCTAATTGGATTAGAATAAGCCTAGGGAGGACGAAAATGACCTAAATGTTCAACCAATGACACAAAATGACACAAAATCACATATTGGATGCACAAGATGGGTTAAAAACCCTAATTGGATTAGAATAAACCTAGGGTGGACGAAAATGACCTAAATGTTCAACCAATGACACAAAATCACATATTGGATGCACACGATTGGTTAAAAACCCTAATTGGATTAGAATAAGCCTAGGGAGGACGAAAATGACCTAAATGTTCAACCAATGACACAAAATCACATATTGGATGCACAAGATTGGTTAAAAACCCTAATTGGATTAGAATAAGTTTAGTGAGGACGAAAATGACCTAATTGGATTACAAATGACACAAAATCACTTATTATATGCACAAGATTGGTTAAAAACTCTAATTGGATTAGAATAAGCCTAGGGAGGACGAAAATGACCTAAATGTGCAACCAATGACACAAAATCACATATTGGATGCACAAGATTGGTTAAAAACCCTAATTGGATTAGAATAAGCCTAGGGAGGACGAAAATGACCTAAATGTTCAACCAATGACGCAAATTGACACAAAATCACATATTGGATGCACAAGATTGGATAAAAATCCTAAGTGGATTAGAATAAGCCTGGGGAGGACGAAAATGACCTAAATGTTCAACCTATGACACAAAATGACACAAAATCACATATTGGATGCATAAGATTGGTTAAAAACCCTAATTGGATTAGAATAAGCCTAGCGAGGACAAAAATGACCTAATTGGATTACAATTGACATAAAATCACTTATTATATGCACAAGATTGGTTAAAAACCCTAATTGGATTAGAATAAGCCTAGGGAGGACGAAAATGACCTAAACGTTCAACCAATGACACAAAATCACATATTGGATGCACAAGATTGGTTAAAAACCCTAATTGGATTAGAATAAGCCAAGCGAGGACGAAAATGACCTAATTGGATTACCAATAACACAAAATCACTTATTATATGCACAAGATTGGTCAAAAACCCTAATTGGATTAGAATAAGCCTAGCGAGGACGAAAATGACCTAATTGGATTACCAATGACATAAAATCACTTATTATATGCAAAAGATTGGTTACAAACCCTAATTGGATTAGAATAAGCCTAGGGAGGACGAAAATGACCTAAATGTACAACCAATGACACAAAATCACATATTGGATGCACAAGATTGGTTAAAAACCCAAATTGGTTTAAAATAAGCCTAGGGAGGACGAAAATGACCTAAATGTTCAACCAATGACACAAAATGGCACAAAATCACATATTGGAAGCATAAGATTGGTTAAAAACCCTAATTGGATTAAAATAAGCCTAGCGAGGACAAAAATGACCTAATTGGATTACTAATGACATAAAATCACTTATTATATGCACAAGATTGGTTAAAAACCCTAATTGGATTAGAATAAGCCTAGGGAGGACGAAAATGACCTAAATGTGCAACCAATGACACAAAATCACATATTGGATGCACAAGATTGGTTAAAAACCCTAATTGGATTAGAATAAGCCTAGGGAGGACGAAAATGACCTAAATGTTCAACCAATGACACAAATTGACACAAAATCACATATTGGATGCACAAGATTGGATAAAAATCCTAAGTGGATTAGAATAAGCATGGGGAGGACGAAAATGACCTAAATGTTCAACCTATGACACAAAATGACACAAAATCACATATTGGATGCATAAGATTGGTTAAAAACCCTAATTGGATTAGAATAAGCCTAGCGAGGACGAAAATGACCTAATTGGATTACCAATGACATAAAATCACTTATTATATGCACAAGATTGGTTAAAAACCCTAATTGGATTAGAATAAAACTAGGGAGGACGAAAATGACCTAAACGTGCAACCAATGACACAATCTCATATTGGATGCCCAAGATTGGTTAAAAACCCTAATTGGATTAGAACAAGCCTAGGGAGGATGAAAATGACCTAAATATTCAACCAATGACACAAAATGACACAAAATCACATATTGGATGCACAAGATTTGTTAAAAACCCTAATTGGATTACAATAAGCCTAGCGAGGACGAAAATGACCTAATTGGATTACCAATGACACAAAATGACACAAAATCACATATTGGATGCATAAGATTGGTTAAAAACCCTAATTGGATTAGAATAAGCCTAGCGAGGACGAAAATGACCTAATTGAATTACTAATGACACAAAATCACTTATTATATGCACAAGATTGGTTAAAAACCCTAATTCGATTAGAATAAGCCTAGGGAGGACGAAAATGACCTAAATGTGCAACCAATGACACAAAATCACATATTGGATGCACAAGATTGGTTAAAAACCCTAATTGGAATAGAATAAGCCTAGGGAGGACGGAAATGACCTAAATGTGCAACCAATGACACAAAATCTAATATTGGATGCACAAGATTTGTTAAAAACCCTAATTGGATTAGAATAAGCCTAGGGAGGTCAAAAATGACCTAAATGTTCAACCAATGACAGAAAATGACACAAAATCACATATTTGATGCACAAGATTGGTTAAAAACCCTAATTGGATTAGAATAAGCCTAGGGAGGACGAAAATGACCTAAATGTTCAACCAATGACACAAAATCACATATTGTATGCACAAGATTGGTTAAAAACCCTAATTGGATTAGAATAAGCCTAGCGAGGACGAAAATGACCTAATTGGATTACCAATGACATAAAATCACTTATTATATGCACAAGATTGATTAAAAACCCTAATTGGATTAGAATAAAACTAGGGAGGACGAAAATGACCTAAATGTGCAACCAATGACACAATCTCATATGGGATGCCCAAGATTGGTTAAAAACCCTAATTGGATTAGAACAAGCCTAGGGAGGACGAAAATGACCTAAATATTCAACCAATGACACAAAATCACATATTGGATGCACAAGATTTGTTAAAAACCCTAATTGGATTACAATAAGCCTAGCGAGGACGAAAATGACCTAATTGGATTACCAATGACACAAAATGACACAAAATCACATATTGGATGCATAAGATTGGTTAAAAACCCTAATTGGATTAGAAGAAGCCTAGCGAGGACGAAAATGATCTAATTGGATTACCAATGACACAAAATCACTTATTATATGCACAAGATTGGTTAAAAACCCTAATTGGATTAGAATAAGCCTAGGGAGGACGAAAATGTCCTAAATGTTCAACCAATGACACAAAATCACATATTGGATGCAAAAGATTGGTTAAAAACCCTAATTGGATTAGAATAAGCCTAGGGAGGACGAAAATGACCTAAATGTTCAACCAATGACACAAAATCACATATTGGATGCACAAGATTTGTTAAAAACCCTAGTTGGATTAGAATAAGCATAGGGAGGACGGAAATGACCTAAATGTGCAACCAATAACACAAAATCACATATTGGATGCACAAGATTGGTTAAAAACCCTAATTGGATTAGAATAAGCCTAGGGAGGACGAAAATGACCTAAATGTTCAAACAATGACACAAAATGACACAAAATCACATATTGGATGCACAAGATTGGTTAAAAACCCTAATTGGATTAGAATAAGCCTAGGGACGACGAAAATGACCTAAATTTGCAACCAATGACACAAAATCACATATTGGATGCACAAGATTGGTTAAAAACCCTAATTGGATTACAATAAGCCTAGCGAGGACGAAAATGACCTAATTGGATTACCAATGACACAAAATCACATATTGGATGCAAAATTTTGGTTAAAAACCCTAATTGGATTAGAATAAGCCTAGCGAGGACGAAAATGACCTAATTGGATTACCAATGACACAAAATGACTTATTATATGCACAAGATTGGTTAAAAACCCTAATTGGATTAGAATAAGCCTAGGGAGGACGAAAATGACCTAAATGTGCAACCAATGACACAAAATCACATATTGGACGCACAAGATTGGTTAAAAACCCTAATTGGATTAGAATAAGCCTAGGGAGGACGAAAATGACCTAAATGTTCAACCAATGACACAAATTGACACAAAATCACATATTGGATGCACAAGATTGGATAAAAATCCTAATTGGATTAGAATAAGCCTAGGGAGGACGAAAATGACCTAAATGTTCAACCAATGACACAAAATCACATATTGGATGCACAAGATTGGTTAAAAACCCTAATTGGATTAGAATAAGCCTAGGGTGGACGAAAATGATCTAAATGTTCAAGCAATGACACAAAATGACACAAAATCACATATTGGATGCACAAGATTGGTTAAAAACCCTAATTGGATTAGAATAAGCCTAGGGAGGACGAAAATGACCTAGATGTTCAACCAATGACACAAAATCACATATTGGATGCACAAGATTGGTTAAAAACCCTAATTGGATTAGAATAAGCCTAGGGAGGACGAAAATGACCTAAATGTTCAACCAATGACACAAAATCACATATTGGATGCACAAGATTGGTTAAAAACCCTAATTGGAATAGAATAACCCTAGGGAGGACGAAAATGACCTAAATGTTCAACCAATGACACAAAATGACACAAAATCACATATTGGATGCACAAGATTGGTTAAAAACCCTAATTGGATTAGAATAAGCCTAGGGAGGACGAAAATGACCTAAATGTGCAACCACTGACACAAAATCACTTATTGGATGCACAAGATTGGTTAAAAACCCTAATTGGATTAGAATAAGCCTAGCGAGGATGAAAATGACCTAAATGTTGAACCAATGACACAAAATAACACCAAATCACAAATTGGATGCACAAGATTTTTTAAAAACCCTAATTGGATTAGAATAAGCCTAGTGTGGACGAAAATGAACTAATTGGATTACCAATGACACAAAATCACTTATTATATGCAAAAGATTGGTTAAAAACCCTTATTGGATTAGAATAAGCCTAGGGAGCACGAAAATGACCTAAATGTGCAACCAATGACACAAAATCACATATTGGATGCTCAAGATTGGTTAAAAACCCTAATTGGATTACCATAAGCCTAGGGAAGACGAAAATAACCTAAATGTTCAACCAATGACACAAAATCACATATTGGATGCACAAGATTGGTTAAAAACCCTAATTGGATTAGAATAAGCCTAGGGAGGACGAAAATGACCTAAATGTGCAACCACTGACACAAAATCACATATTGGATGCACAAGATTGGATAAAAATCCTAATTGGATTAGAAGAAGCCTAGCGAGGACGAAAATGACCTAATTGGATTACCAATGACACAAAATCACTTATTATATGCACAAGATTGGTTAAAAACCCTAATTGGATTAGAATAAGCCTAGGGAGGACGAAAATGACCTAAATGTGCAACCAATGACACAAAATCACATATTGGATGCACAAGATTGGTTAAAAACCCTAAATTGATTAGAATAAGCCTAGGGAGGACGAAAATGACCTAAATGTTCACCCAATGACACAAAATCACATATTGGATGCACAAGATTGGTTAAAAACCCTAATTGGATTAGAATAAGCCTAGGGAGGACGAAAATGACCTAAATGTGCAACCAATGACACAAAATCACATATTGGATGCACAAGATTGGTTAAAAACCCTAATTGGATTACAATAAGCCTAGCGAGGATGAAAATGACCTAATTGGATTACCAATGACACAAAATGACACAAAATCACATATTGGATGCATAAGATTGGTTAAAAACCCTAATTGGATTAGAATAAGCCTAGCGAGGACAAAAATGACCTAATTGGATTACCAATGACACAAAATGACTTATTATATGCACAAGATTGGTTAAAAACCCTAATTGGATTAGAATAAGCCTAGGGAGGACGAAAATGACCTAAATGTGCAACCAATGACACAAAATCACATATTGGATGCACAAGATTGGTTAAAAACCCTAATTGGATTAGAATAAGACTAGGGAGGACGAAAATGACCTAAATTTGCAACCACTAACACAAAATCACATATTGGATGCACAAGATTGGTTAAAAACCCTAATTGGATTAGAATAAGCCTAGCGAGGACGAAAATAACTTAATTGGATTACCAATGACACAAAATGAAACAAAATCACATATTGGATGCATAAGATTGGTTAAAAACCCTAATTGGATTAGAATAAGCCTAGCGAGGACGAAAATGATCTAATTGGATTACCAATGACACAAAATCACTTATTATATGCACAAGATTGGTTAAAAACCCTAATTGGATTAGAATAAAACTAGGGAGGACGAAAATGACCTAAATGTGCAACCAATGACACAAAATCACATATTGGATGCACAAGATTGGTTAAAAACCCTAATTGGATTAGAATAAGCCTAGCGAGGACGAAAATGACCTAATTGGGTTACCAATGAAATAAAATCACTTATTATATGCACAAGATTGGTTAAAAACCCTAATTGGATTAGAATAAGCCTAGGGAGGACGAAAATGACCTAAATGTGCAACCAATGACACAAAATCACATATTGGATGCACAAGATTGGTTAAAAACCCTAATTGGATTAGAATAAGCCTAGGGAGGACGAAAATGACCTAAATGTTCAACCAATGACACAAAATCACATATTGGATGTAGAAGATTGGTTTAAAACCCTAATTGGATTAGAATAAGCCTTGGGAGGACGAAAATGACCTAAATGTTCAACCAATGACACAAAATGACACAAAATCACATATTGGATGCACAAGATTGGTTAAAAACCCTAATTGGATTAGAATAAGCCTAGGAGGACGAAAATGACCTAAATGTTCAACCAACGACACAAAATGACACAAAATCACATATTGGATGCACAAGATTGGTTAAAAACGCTAATTGGATTAGAATAAGCCTAGGGAGGACGAAAATGACCTAAATGTTCAACCAATGACACAAAATGACTTATTGGGTGCACAAGATTGGTTAAAAACCCTAATTGGATTAGAATAAGCCTAGGGAGGACGAAAATGACCTAAATGTTCAACCAATGACACAAAATGACACAAAATCACATATTGGATGCACAAGATTGGTTAAAAACCCTAAAACCCTAATTGGATTAGAATAAGCCTAGAGAGGACGAAAATGACCTAAATGTTCAACCAATGACACAAAATCACATATTGGATGCACAAGATTGGTTAAAAACCCTAATTGGATTAGAATAAGCCTAGGGAGGACAAAAATGACGTAAATGTTGAACCAATGACACAAAATCACATATAGGATGCACAAGATTGGTTAAAAACCCTAATTGGATTAGAATAAGCCTAGGGAGGACGAAAATGACCTAAATGTTCAACCAATGACACAAAATGACACAAAATCACATATTGGATGCACAAGATTGGTTAAAAACCCTAATTGGATTGTAATAAGCCTAGGGAGGACGAAAATGACCTAATTGGATTACCAATGACATAAAATCACTTATCATATGCACAAGATTGGTTAAAAACCCTAATTGGATTAGAATAAGCCTAGGGAGGACGAAAATGACCTAAATGTTCAACCAATGACACAAAATGACACAAAATCACATATTGGATGCACAAGATTGGTTAAAAACCCTAATTGGATTAGAATAAGCCTAGGGAGGACGAAAATGACCTAAATGTTCAACCAATGACACAAAACAACACATAATCACATATTGGATGCACAAGATTGGTTAAAAACCCTAATTGGATTAGAATAAGCCTGTGGAGGACGAAAATGACCTAAATGTTCAACCAATGACACAAAATCACATATTGGACGCACAAGATTGGTTAAAAACGCTAATTGGATTAGAATAAGCCTAGGGAGGACGAAAATGACCTAAATTTTCAACCAATGACACCAAATCACATATTGGATGCACAAGATTGGTTAAAAACCCTAATTGGATTAGAATAAGCCTAGGGAGGACGAAAATGACCTAAATGTTCAACCAATGACACAAAATGACACAAAATCACATATTGGATGCACAAGATTGGTTAAAAACCCTAATTGGATTAGAATAAGCCTAGGGAGGACGAAAATGACCTAAAACACAAAATGACACAAAATCACATATTGAATGCACAAGATTGGTTAAAAACCCTAATTGGATTAGAATAAGCCTAGGGAGGACGAAAATGACCTAAATGTTCAACCAATGACACAAAATGACACAAAATCACATATTGGATGCACAAGATTGGTTAAAAACCCTAATTGGATTAGAATAAGTCTATGGAGGACGAAAATGACCTAAATGTTCAACCAATGACACAAAATGACACAAAATCACATATTGGATGCACAAGATTAGTTAAAAACCCTAATTGGATTAGAATAAGCCTAGGGAGGACGAAAATGACCTAAATGTTCAAACAATGACACAAAATGACACAAAATCACATATTGGATGCACAAGATTGGTTAAAAACCCTAATTGGATTAGAATAAGCCTAGGGAGGACGAAAATGACCTAAATGTTCAAACAATGACACAAAATGACACAAAATCACATATTGGATGCACAAGATTGGTTAAAAACCCTAATTGGATTAGAATAAGCCTAGGGACGACGAAAATGACCTAAATTTGCAACCAATGACACAAAATCACATATTGGATGCACAAGATTGGTTAAAAACCCTAATTGGATTACAATAAGCCTAGCGAGGACGAAAATGACCTAATTGGATTACCAATGACACAAAATCACATATTGGATGCAAAATTTTGGTTAAAAACCCTAATTGGATTAGAATAAGCCTAGCGAGGACGAAAATGACCTAATTGGATTACCAATGACACAAAATGACTTATTATATGCACAAGATTGGTTAAAAACCCTAATTGGATTAGAATAAAACTAGGGAGGACGAAAATGACCTAAATGTGCAACCAATGACACAAAATCACATATTGGATGCCCAAGATTGGTTAAAAACCCTAATTGGATTAGAACAAGCCTAGGGAGGACGAAAATGACCTAAATATTCAACCAATGACACAAAATCACATATTGGATGCACAAGATTGGTTAAAAACCCTAATTGGATTAGAATAAGCCTAGGGAGGTCAAAAATGACCTAAATGTTCAACCAATGACAGAAAATGACACAAAATCACATATTTGATGCACAAGATTGGTTAAAAACCCTAATTGGATTAGAATAAGCCTAGGGAGGACGAAAATGACCTAAATGTTCAACCAATGACACAAAATGACACAAAATCACATATTGCATGCACAAGATTGGTTAAAAACCCTAATTGGATTAGAATAGGCCTAGGGAGGACGAAAATGACCTTAATGTTATACCAATGACACAAAATGACACAAAATCACATATTGGATGCACATGATCGGTTAAAAACCCTAATTGGATTAGAATAAGCCTAGGGAGGACCAAAATGACCTAAATGTTCAACCAATGACACAAAATGACACAAAATCACATATTGGATGCACAAGATTGGTTAAAAACCCTAATTGGATTAGAATAAGACTAGGGAGGACGAAAATGACCTAAATGTTCAACCAATCACAAAATCACATATTGAATGCACAAGATTGGTTAAAAACCCTAATTGGATTAGAATAAGCCTAGGGAGGACGAAAATGACCTAAATGTTCAACCAATGACACAAAATGACACAAAATCACATATTGGATGCACAAGATTGGTTAAAAACCCTAATTGGATTAGAATAAGCCTAGGGAGGACGAAAATGACCTAAATGTTCAAACAATGACACAAAATTACACAAAATCACATATTGGATGCACAAGATTGGTTAAAAACCCTAATTGGATTAGAATAAGCCTAGGAAGGACGAAAATGACCTAAATGTTCAACCAATGACACAAAATGACACAAAATCACATATTGGATGCACAAGATTGGTTAAAAACCCTAATTGGATTAGAATAAGCCTAGGGAGGACGAAAATGACCTAAATTTGCAACCAACAACACAAAATCACATATTGGATGCACAAGATTGGTTAAAAACCCTAATTGGATTACGATAAGCCTAGCGAGGACGAAAATGACCTAATTGGATTACGAATTACACAAAATGACACAAAATCACATATTGGATGCATAAGATTGGTTAAAAACCCTAATTGGATTAGAATAAGCCTAGCGAGGACGAAAATGACCTAATTGGATTACCAATGACACAAAATGACTTATTATATGCACAAGATTGGTTAAAAACCCTAATTGGATTAGAATAAGCCTAGGGAGGACGAAAATGACCTAAATGTGCAACCAATGACACAAAATCACATATTGGATGCACAAGATTGGTTAAAAACCCTAATTGGATTAGAATGAGACTAGGGAGGACGAAAATGACCTAAATTTGCAACCACTAACACAAAATCACATATTGGATGCACAAGATTGGTTAAAAACCCTAATTGGATTAGAATAAGCCTAGCGAGGACGAATATAACTTAATTGGATTACCAATGACACAAAATGAAACAAAATCACATATTGGATGCATAAGATTGGTTAAAAACCCTAATTGGATTAGAATAAGCCTAGCGAGGACGAAAATGATCTAATTGGCTTACCAATGACACAAAATCACTTATTATATGCACAAGATTGGTTAAAAACCCTAATTGGATTAGAATAAAACTAGGGAGGACGGAAATGACCTAAATGTGCAACCAATGACACAAAATCACATATTGGATGCCCAAGATTGGTTAAAAACCCTAATTGGATTAGAACAAGCCTAGGGAGGACGAAAATGACCTAAATATTCAACCAATGACACAAAATCACATATTGGATGCACAAGATTGGTTAAAAACCCTAATTGGATTAGAATAAGCCTAGGGAGGACGAAAATGACCTAAATGTGCAACCACTGACACAAAATCACATATTGGATGCACAAGATTGGATAAAAATCCTAATTGGATTAGAAGAAGCCTAGCGAGGACGAAAATGACCTAATTGGATTACCAATGACACAAAATCACTTATTATATGCACAAGATTGGTTAAAAACCCTAATTGGATTAGAATAAGCCTAGGGAGGACGAAAATGACCTAAATGTGCAACCAATGACACAAAATCACATATTGGATGCACAAGATTGGTTAAAAACCCTAAATTGATTAGAATAAGCCTAGGGAGGACGAAAATGACCTAAATGTTCACCCAATGACACAAAATCACATATTGGATGCACAAGATTGGTTAAAAACCCTAATTGGATTAGAATAAGCCTAGGGAGGACGAAAATGACCTAAATGTGCAACCAATGACACAAAATCACATATTGGATGCACAAGATTGGTTAAAAACCCTAATTGGATTACAATAAGCCTAGCGAGGATGAAAATGACCTAATTGGATTACCAATGACACAAAATGACACAAAATCACATATTGGATGCATAAGATTGGTTAAAAACCCTAATTGGATTAGAATAAGCCTAGCGAGGACAAAAATGACCTAATTGGATTACCAATGACACAAAATGACTTATTATATGCACAAGATTGGTTAAAAACCCTAATTGGATTAGAATAAGCCTAGGGAGGACGAAAATGACCTAAATGTGCAACCAATGACACAAAATCACATATTGGATGCACAAGATTGGTTAAAAACCCTAATTGGATTAGAATAAGCCTAGGGAGGACGAAAATGACCTAAATTTGCAACCACAAACACAAAATCACATATTGGATGCACAAGATTGGTTAAAAACACTAATTCGATTAGAATAAGCCTAGGGAGGACGAAAATGACCTAAATGTGCAACCAATGACACAAAATCACATATTGGATGCACAAGATTGGTTAAAAACCCTAATTGGAATAGAATAAGCCTAGGGAGGACGGAAATGACCTAAATGTGCAACCAATGACACAAAATCTAATATTGGATGCACAAGATTGGTTAAAAACCCTAATTGGATTAGAATAAGCCTAGGGAGGTCAAAAATGACCTAAATGTTCAACCAATGACAGAAAATGACACAAAATCACATATTTGATGCACAAGATTGGTTAAAAACCCTAATTGGATTAGAATAAGCCTAGGGAGGACGAAAATGACCTAAATGTTCAACCAATGACACAAAATGACACAAAATCACATATTGGATGCACAAGATTGGTTAAAAACCCTAATTGGATTAGAATAAGCCTAGGGAGGAAGAAAATGACCTAAATGTTCAACCAATCACACAAAATGAAACAAAATCACATATTGGATGCACAAGATTGGTTAAAAACCCTAATTGGATTAGAATAAGCCTAGGGAGGACAAAAATGACCTAAATGTTCAACCAATGACACAAAATGACACAAAATCACATATTGGATGCACAAGATTGGTTAAAAACCCTAATAGGATTAGAATAAGCCTAGGGAGGACGAAAATGACCTAAATGTTCAACCAATGACACAAAATGACACAAAATCACATATTGGATGCACAAGATTGGATAAAAACCTTAATTGGATTATAATAAGCCTAGGGAGGACGAAAATGACCTAAATGTTCAACGAATGACACAATCACATATTGGATGCACAAGATTGGTTAAAAACCCTAATTGGATTAGAATAAGCCTAGGGAGGACGAAAATGACCTAAATGTTCAACCAATGACACAAAATGACACAAAATCACATATTGGATGCACAAGATTGGTTAAAAACCCTAGTTGGATTAGAATAAGCCTAGGGAGGACGAAAATGACCTAAATGTTCAACCATTGACACAAAATTACACCAAATCACATATTGGATGCACAAGATTGGTTAAAAACCCTAATTGGATTAGAATAAGCCTAGGGAGGACGAAAATGACCTAAATGTTCAACCAATGACACAAAATCACATATTGGATGCACAAGATTGGTTAAAAACATTAATTGGATTAGAATAAGCCTAGGGAGGACGAAAATGACCTAAATGTTCAACCAATGACACAAAATGACACAAAATCACATATTGGATGCACAAGATTGTTTAAAAACCCTAATTGGATTAGAATAAGCCTAGGGAGGACGAAAATGAGCTAAATGTTCAACCAGTGACACAAAATCACATATTTGATGCACAAGATTGGTTAAAAACCCTAATTCGATTAGAATAAGCCTAGCGAGGACGAAAATGACCTAATTGGATTACCAATGACACAAAATCACTTATTATATGCACAAGATTGGTTAAAAACCCTAATTGGATTAGAATAAGCCTAGGGAGGACGAAAATGACCTAAATGTGCAACCAATGACACAAAATCACATATTGGATGCACAAGATTGTTTAAAAACCCTAATTGGATTACAATAAGCCTAGCGAGGACGAAAATGACCTAATTGGATTACCAATGACAATAAATGACACAAAATCACATATTGGATGCATAAGATTGCTTAAAAACCCTAATAGGATTAGAATAAGCCTAGCGAGGACGAAAATGACCTAATTGGATTACCAATGACACAAAATCACTTATTATATGCACAAGATTGGTTAAAAACCCTAATTGGATTAGAATAAGCCTAGGGAGGACGAAAATGACCTAAATGTGCAACCAATGACACAAAATCACATATTGGATGCACAAGATTGGTTAAAAACCCTAATTGGATTACAATAAGCCTAGCGAGGACAAAAATGACCTAATTGGATTACCAATGACACAAAATCACATATTGGATGCATAAGATTGGTTAAAAACCCTAATTGGATTAGAATAAGCCTAGAGAGGACGAAAATGACCTAATATGATTACCAATGACACAAAATGACTTATTATATGCACAAGATTGGTTAAAAACCCTAATTGGATTACAATAAGCCTAGCGAGGACGAAAATGACCTAATTGGATTACCAATGACACAAAATGACACAAAATCACATATTGGATGCATAAGATTGGTTAAAAACCCTAATTGGATTAGAATAAGCCTAGAGAGGACGAAAATGACCTAATTGGATTTCCAATGACACAAAATGACTTATTATATGCACAAGATTGGTTAAAAACCCTAATTGGATTAGAATACGCCTAGGGAGTACGAAAATGACCTAAAGGTGCAACCAATGACAAAAAATCACATATTGGATGCCCAAGATTGGTTAAAAACCCTAATTGGATTAGAACAAGCCTAGGGAGGACGAAAATGACCTAAATATTCAACTAATGACACAAAATGACACAAAATCACATATTGGATGCACAAGATTGGTTAAAAACCCTAATTGGATTACAATAAGCCTAGCGAGGACGAAAATGACCTAATTGGATTACCAATGACACAAAATGACACAAAATCACATATTGGATGCATAAGATTGGTTAAAAACCCTAATTGGATTAGAATAAGCCTAGCGAGAACGAAAATGACCTAATTGGTTTACCAATGACACAAAATCACTTATTATATGCACAAGATTGGTTAAAAACCCTAATTGGATTAGAATAAGCCTAGGGAGGACGAAAATGACCTAAATGTGCAACCAATGACACAAAATCACATATTGGATGCACAAGATTGGTTAAAAACCCTAATTGGATTAGAATAAGCCTAGCGAGGACGAAAATGATCTAATTGGATTACCAATGACACAAAATCACTTATTATATGCACAAGATTGGTTAAAAACCCTAATTGGATTAGAATAAAACTAGGGAGGACGAAAATGACCTAAATGTGCAACCAATGACACAAAATCACATATTGGATGCCCAAGATTGGTTAAAAACCCTAATTGGATTAGAACAAGCCTAGGGAGGACGAAAATGACCTAAATATTCAACCAATGACACAAAATCACATATTGGATGCACAAGATTGGTTAAAAACCCTAATTGGATTACAATAAGCCTAGGGAGGACGAAAATGACCTAAATGTTCAACCAATGACACAAAATCACATATTGGATGCACAAGATTTGTTAAAAACCCTAGTTGGATTAGAATAAGCATAGGGAGGACGGAAATGACGTAAATGTGCAACCAATAACACAAAATCACATATTGGATGCACAAGATTGGTTAAAAACCCTAATTGGATTAGAATAAGCCTAGGGAGGACGAAAATGACCTAAATGTTCAAACAATGACACAAAATGACACAAAATCACATATTGGATGCACAAGATTGGTTAAAAACCCTAATTGGATTACAATAAGCCTAGCGAGGACGAAAATGACCTAATTGGATTACCAATGACACAAAATGACACAAAATCACATATTGGATGCAAAATTTTGGTTAAAAACCCTAATTGGATTAGAATAAGCCTAGCGAGGACGAAAATGACCTAATTGGATTACCAATGACACAAAATGACTTATTATATGCACAAGATTGGTTAAAAACCCTAATTGGATTAGAATAAGCCTAGGGAGGACGAAAATGACCTAAATGTGCAACCAATGACACAAAATCACATATTGGACGCACAAGATTGGTTAAAAACCCTAATTGGATTAGAATAAGCCTAGGGAGGACGAAAATGACCTAAATGTTCAACCAATGACACAAATTGACACAAAATCACATATTGGATGCACAAGATTGGATAAAAATCCTAATTGGATTAGAATAAGCCTTGGGAGGACGAAAATGACCTAAATGTGCAACCAATGACACAAAATCACATATTGGATGCACAAGATTGGTTAAAAACCCTAATTGGATTAGAATAAGCCTAGGGAGGACCAAAATGACCTAAATGTTCAACCAATGACACAAAGTCACATATTGGATACAAAAGATTGGTTAAAAACCCTAATTGGATTAGAATAAGTCTAGGGAGGAAGAAAATGACCTTATGATTACCAATGACAAAAAATCACTTATTATATGCACAAGATTTGTTAAAAACCCTAATTGGATTAGAATAAGCCTAGGGAGGACGAAAATGACCTAAATGTGCAACCAATGACACAAAATCACATATTGGATGCACAAGATTGGTTAAAAACCCTAATTGGATTAGAATAAGCCTAGGGAGGACGAAAATGACCTAAATGTTCAACCAATAACACAAAATGACACAAAATTACATATTGGATGCACAAGATTGGTTAAAAACACTAATTGGATTAGAATAAGCCTAGGGAGGACGAAAATGACCAAAATGTTCAACCAATGACACAAAATGACACAAAATCACGTATTGGATGCACAAGATTGGTTAAAAACCCTAATTGGATTAGAATAAGCCTAGGGAGGACGAAAATGACCTAAATGTTCAACCAATGACACAAAATCACATATTGGATGCACAAGATTGGTTAAAAACCCTAATTGGATTAGAATAAGCCTAGCAAGGACGAAAATGACCTAATTGTTCAACCAATGACACAAAATGACACAAAATCACATATTGGATGCACAAGATTGGTTAAAAACCCTAATTGGATTAGAATAAGCCTAGGGAGGACGAAAATGACCTAAATGTTCAACCAATGACACAAAATGACACAAAATCACATATTGGATGCACAAGATTGGTTAAAAATCCTAATTGGATTAAAATAACCCTAGGGAGGACGAAAATGACCTAAATGTTGAACCAATGACACAAAATGACACAAAATCACATATTGGATGCAGAAGATTGGTTAAAAACCCTAAATGGAATAGAATAAGCCTAGGGAGGACGAAAATGAACTAAATGTTCAACCAATGACACAAAATCACATATTGGATGCACAAGATTGGTTAAAAACCCTAATTGGATTAGAATAAGCCTAGGGAGGACGAAAATGACCTAAATGTTCAACCAATGACACAAAATGACACAAAATCACATATTGGATGCACAAGATTGGTTAAAAACCCTAATTGGATTAGAATATGCCTAGGGAGGACCAAAATGACCTAAATGTTCAACCAATGACACATAATGACACAAAATCACATATTGGATGCACAAGATTGGTTAAAAACCCTAATTGGATTAGAATAAGCCTAGGGAGGACGAAAATGACCTAAATGTTCAACCAATGACACAAAATGACACAAAATCACATATTGGATGCACAAGATTGGTTAAAAACCCTAATTGGATTGTAATAAGCCTAGGGAGGACGAAAATGACCTAATTGGATTACCAATGACATAAAATCACTTATCATATGCACAAGATTGGTTAAAAACCCTAATTGGATTAGAATAAGCCTAGGGAGGACGAAAATGACCTAAATGTTCAACCAATGACACAAAATGACACAAAATCACATATTGGATGCACAAGATTGGTTAAAAACCCTAATTGGATTAGAATAAGCCTAGGGAGGACGAAAATGACCTAAATGTTCAACCAATGACACAAAACAACACATAATCACATATTGGATGCACAAGATTGGTTAAAAACCCTAATTGGATTAGAATAAGCCTGTGGAGGACGAAAATGACCTAAATGTTCAACCAATGACACAAAATCACATATTGGACGCACAAGATTGGTTAAAAACGCTAATTGGATTAGAATAAGCCTAGGGAGGACGAAAATGACCTAAATTTTCAACCAATGACACCAAATCACATATTGGATGCACAAGATTGGTTAAAAACCCTAATTGGATTAGAATAAGCCTAGGGAGGACGAAAATGACCTAAATGTTCAACCAATGACACAAAATGACACAAAATCACATATTGGATGCACAAGATTGGTTAAAAACCCTAATTGGATTAGAATAAGCCTAGGGAGGACGAAAATGACCTAAATGTTCAACCAATGACCCAAAATGACACAAAATCACACATTGGATGCACTAGATTGGTTAAGAACCTTAATTGGATAAGAATAAGCCAAGGGAGGACGAAAATGACCTAAATGTTCAACCAATGACACAAAATGACACAAAATCACATATTGGATGCACAAGATTGGTTAAAAACCCTAATTGGATTAGAATAAGCCTAGGGAGGACGAAAATGACCTAAATGTTCAACCAATGACACAAAATGACACAAAATCACATATTGGATGCACAAGATTGGTTAAAAACCTTAATTGGATTAGAATAAGCCTAGGGAGGACGAATATGACCTAAATGTTCAACCAATGACACAAAATGACACAAAATCACATATTGGATGCACAAGATTGGTTAAAAACCCTAATTGGATTAGAATAAGCCTAGGGAGGACGAAAATGACCTAAATGTTCAACCAATGACACAAAATGACACAAAATCACACCTTGGATGCACAAGATTGCTTAAAAACCTTAATTGGATTAGAATAAGCCTAAGGAGGACGAAAATGACCTAAATGTTCAACCATTGACACAAAATCACATATTGGATGCACAAGATTGGTTAAAAACCCTAATTGGATTAGAATAAGCCTAGGGAGGACGAAAATGACCTAAATGTTCAACCAATGACACAAAATGACACAAAATCACATATTGGATGCACAAGATTGGTTAAAAACCCTAATTGGATTAGAATAAGCCTTGGGAAGACGAAAATGACCTAAATGTTCAACCAATGACACAAAATGACAAAAAATCAGATATTCGATGCACAAGATTGGTTAAAAATCCTAATTGGATTAGAATAAGCCTAGGGAGGACGAAAATGACCTAAATGTTCAACCAATGACACAAAATGACACAAAATCACATATTGGATGCACAAGATTGGTTAAAAACCGTAATTGGATTAGAATAAGCCTAGGGAGGACGAAAATGACCTAAATGTGCAACCAATGACACAAAATCACATATTGGATGCACAAGATTGGTTAAAAACCCTAATTGGATTAGAATAAGCCTAGGGAGGACGAAAATGACCTAAATGTGCAACCGATGACACAAAGTCACATATTGGATGCACAAGATTGGTTAAAAACCCTAATTGGATTACAATAAGCCTAGCGAGGACGAAAATGACCTAATTGGATTACCAATGACACAAAATGACACAAAATCACATATTGGATGCATAAGATTGGTTAAAAACCCTAATTGGATTAGAATAAGCCTAGGGAGGACGAAAATGACCTAAATGTTCAACCAGTGACCCAAAATGACACAAAATCACATATTGGATGCACAAGATTGGTTAAAAACCCTAATTGGATTAGAATAAGCCTAGGGAGGATGAAAATGACCTAAATGTGCAACCAATGACACAAAATCACATATTGGATGCACAAGATTGGTTAAAAACCCTAATTGGATTAGAATAAGCCTAGGGAGGACGAAAATGACCTAAATGTTCAACCAATGACACAAAATGACACTAAATCACATATTGGATACACAAGATTGGTTAAAAACCCTAATTAGATTAGAATAAGCCTAGGGAGGACGAAAATGACCTAAATGTGCAACCAATGACACAAAATCACATATTGGATGCACAAGATTGGTTAAAAACCCTAATTGGATTAGAATAAGCCTAGGGAGGACGAAAATGACCTAAATGTTCAACCAATGACACAAAATCACATATTGGACGCACAAGATTGGTTAAAAACCCTGATTGGATTAGAATAAGCCTAGGGAGGACGAAAATGACCTAAATGTTCAACCAATCACACAAAATGACACAAAATCACATATTGGATGCACAAGAATGGTTAAAAACCCTAAATGGATTAGAATAAGCTTAGCGAGGACGAAAATGACCTAAATGTTCAACCAGTGACCCAAAATGACACAAAATCACATATTGGATGCACGAGAATGGTTAAAAACCCTAATTGGATTAGAATAAGCCTAGCGAGGACGAAAATGAACTAATTGGATTACCAATGACACAAAATCACTTATTATATGCACAAGATTGGTTAAAAACCCTAATTGGATTAGAATAAGCCTAGGGAGGACGAAAATGAGCTAAATGTGCAACCAATGACACAAAATCACGTATTGAATGCACAAGATTGGTTAAAAACCCTAATTGGATTAGAATAAGCCTAGGGAGGACGAAAATGACCTAAATGTTTAACCAATGACACAAAATCACATATTGGACGCACAAGATTGGTTAAAAACCCTGATTGGATTAGAATAAGCCTAAGGAGGACGAAAATGACCTAAATGTTCAACCAATAACACAAAATGACAAAAAATCACATATTGGATGCACAAGAATGGTTAAAAACCCCAATTGGATTAGAATAAGCCTAGCGAGGACGAAAATGACCTAATTGGATTACCAATGACACAAAATCACTTATTATATGCACAAGATTGGTTAAAAACCCTAATTGGATTAGAATAAGCCTAGGGAGAAAAAAAATTACCTAAGTGTGCAACCAATCACACAAAATGACACAAAATCACATATTGGATGCACAAGATTGGTTAAAAACCCTAATTGGATTAGAATAAGCCTAGGGAGGACGAAAATGACCTAAATGTTCAATTAGTGACCCAAAATGACACAAAATCACATATTGGATGCACAAGAATGGTTAAAAACCCTAATTGGATTAGAATAAGCCTAGCGAGGACGAAAATGACCTAATTGGATTACCAATGACACAAAATCACTTATTATATGCACAAGATTGGTTAAAAACCCTAATTGGATTAGAATAAGCCTAGGGAGGACGAAAATGACCTAAATGTTCAACCAATGACACAAAATGACACAAAATCTCATATTGGATGCACAAGATTGTTTAAAAACCCTAATTGGATTAGAATAAGCCTACCTACGACGAAAATGACCTAATTGGATTACCAATGACACAAAATCACTTATTATATGCCCAAGATTGGTTAAAAACCCTAATTGGATTAGAATAAGCCTAGGGAGGCAAAAATGACCTAAATGTGCAACCAATGACACAAAATCACATATTGGATGCACAAGATTATTTAAAAACCCTAATAGGATTACAATAAGCCTAGCGAGGACGAAAATGACCTAATTGGATTACCAATGACACAAAATCACATATTTGATGCATAAGATTAGTTAAAAACCCTAATTGGATTAGAATAAGCCTAGCGAGGACGAAAATGACCTAATTGGATTACCAATGACACAAAATCACATATTATATGCACAAGATTGGTTAAAAACCCTAATTGGATTAGAATAAGCCTAGGGAGGACGAAAATGACCTAAATGTGCAACCAATGACACAAAATCACATATTGGATGCACAAGATTGGTTAAAAACCCTAATTGGATTAAAATAAGCCTAGGGAAGACGAAAATGACCTAAATGTTCAACCAATGACACAAAATGACACAAAATGACATATTGGATGCACAAGATTGGTTAAAAACCCTAATTGGATTAGAATAAGCCTAGGGGGCACGAAAATGACCTAAATGTTCAACCAATGACACAAAATCACATATTGGATGCACAAGATTGGTTATAAACCCAAATTGGATTAGAATAAGCGTAGGGAGGACGAAAATGACCTAAATGTTCAACAATTGACACAAAATCAAATATTGGATGCACAAGATTGGTTAAAAACCCTAATTGGATTAGAATAAGCATAGAGAGGACGAAAATGACCTAAATGTGCAACCAATGACACAAAATCACTTATTATATGCACAAGATTGGTTAAAAACCCTAATTGGATTAGAATAAGCCTAGGGAGGACGAAAATGACCTAAATGTGCAACCAATGACACAAAATCACATATTGGATGCACAAGATTGGTTAAAAACCCTAATTGTATTAGAATAAGCCTAGCGAGGACGAAAATGACCTAATTGGATTACCAATGACATAAAATGACACAAAATCACATATTGGACGCATAAGATTGGTTAAAAAACCTAATTGGATTAGAATAAGCCTATCGAGGACGAAAATGACATAACTGGATTACGAATGACACAAAATCACTTATTATATGCACAAGATTGGTTAAAAACCCTAATTGGATTAGAATAAGCCTATCGAGGACGAAAATGACCTAACTGGATTACCAATGACACAAAATCACTTATTATATGCACAAGATTGGTTAAAAACCCTAATTGGATTAGAATAAGCCTAGGGAGGACGAAAATGACCTAAATGTGCAACCAATGACACAAAATCACATATTGGATGCACAAGAATGGTTAAAAACCCTAATTGGATTAGAATAAGCCTAGCGAGGACGAAAATGACCTAATTGGATTACCAATGACACAAAATCACTTATTATATGCACAAGATTGGTTAAAAACCCTAATTGGATTAGAATAAGCCTAGGGAGGACGAAAATGACCTAAATGTGCAACCAATGACACAAAATCACATATTGGATGCACAAGATTGGTTAAAAACCCTAATTGGATTAGAATAAGCCTAGGGAGGACGAAAATGACCTAAATTTTCATCCAATGACACAAAATCACATATTGGACGCACAAGATTGGTTAAAAACCCTGATTGGATTAGAATAAGCTTAGGGAGGACGAATATGAGCTAAATGTTCAACCAATCACACAAAATGACACAAAATCACAAATTGGATGCACAAGATTGGTTAAAAACCCTAATTGAATTAGAATAAGCCTAGGGAGGACGAAATTGACCTAAATGTGTAACCAATGACACAAAATCACTTATTATATGCACAAGATTGGTTAAAAACCCTAATTGGATTAGAATAAGCCTAGCAAGGACGAAAATGACCTAATTGGAATACCAATGACACAAAATCACATATTGGATGCATAAGATGCGTTAACAACCCTAATTGGATTAGAATAAGCCTAGCGAGGACGAAAATGACCTAATTGGATTACCAATGACACAAAATCACTTATTATATGCACAAGATTGGTTAAGAACCCTAATTGGATTAGAATAAGCCTAGGAAGAAAAAAAATTACCTAAGTGTGCAACCAATGACACAAAATCACATATTGGATGCACAAGATTGGTTAAAAACCCTAATTGGATTAGAATAAGCCTAGGGAGGACGAAAATGACCTAAATGTTCAACCAGTGACCCAAAATGACACAAAATCACATATTGGATGCACAAGAATGGTTAAAAACCCTAATTGGATTAGAATAAGCCTAGGGAGGACGAAAATGACCTAAATGTTCAACCAATGACACAAAATCACATATTGGACGCACAAGATTGGTTAAAAACCCTGATTGGATTAGAATAAGCCTTGGGAGGACGAAAATGACCTAAATGTTCAACCAATCACACAAAATGACACAAAATCACATATTGGATGCACAAGAATGGTTAAAAACCCTAATTGGATTAGAATAAGCCTATCGAGGACGAAAATGACCTAATTGGATTACCAATGACACAAAATCACTTATTTTATGCACAAGATTGGTTAAAAACCCTAATTGGATTAGAATAAGCCTAGGGAGGACGAAAATGACCTAAATGTGCAACCAATGACACAAAATCACATATTGGATGCACAAGATTGGTTAAAAACCTTGATTGGATTAGAATAAGCTTAGGGAGGACGAATATGAGCTAAATGTTCAACCAATCACACAAAATCACAAATTGGATGCACAAGATTGGTTAAAAACCCTAATTGAATTAGAATAAGCCTAGGGAGGACAAAATTGACCTAAATGTGTAACCAATGACACAAAATCACTTATTATATGCACAAGATTGGTTAAAAACCCTAATTGGATTAGAATAAGCCAAGCAAGGACGAAAATGACCTAATTGGAATACCAATGACACAAAATCACATATTGGATGCATAAGATGCGTTAACAACCCTAATTGGATTAGAATAAGCCTAGCGAGGACGAAAATGACCTAATTGGATTACCAATCACACAAAATCACTTATTATATGCACAAGATTGGTTAAGAACCCTAATTGGATTAGAATAAGCCTAGGGAGAAAAAAAATTACCTAAGTGTGCAACCAATGACACAAAATCACATATTGGATGCACAAGATTGGTTAAAAACCCTAATAGGATTAGAATAAGCCTAGGGAGGACGAAAATGACCTAAATGTTCAACCAGTGACCCAAAATGACACAAAATCACATATTGGATGCACAAGAATGGTTAAAAACCCTAATTGGATTAGAATAAGCCTAGGGAGGACGAAAATGACCTAAATGTTCAACCAATGACACAAAATCACATATTGGACGCACAAGATTGGTTAAAAACCCTTATTGGATTAGAATAAGCCTAGGGAGGACGAAAATGACCTAAATGTTCAACCAATCACACAAAATGACACAAAATCACATATTGGATGCATAAGAATGGTTAAAAACCCTAATTGGATTAGAATAAGCCTAGCGAGGACGAAAATGACCTAATTGGATTACCAATGACACAAAATCACTTATTATATGCACAAGATTGGTTAAAAACCCTAATTGGATTAGAATAAGCCTCGGGAGAAAAAAAATTACCTAAGTGTGCAACCAATCACACAAAATGACACAAAATCACATATTGGATGCACAAGATTGGTTAAAAACCCTAATTGGATTAGAATAAGCCTAGGGAGGACGAAAATGACCTAAATGTTCAACCAGTGACCCAAAATGACACAAAATCACATATTGGATGCACAAGAATGGTTAAAAACCCTAATTGGATTAGAATAAGCCTAGCGAGGACGAAAATGACCTAATTGGATTACCAATGACACAAAATCACTTATTATATGCACAAGATTGGTTAAAAACCCTAATTGGATTAGAATAAGCCTAGGGAGGACGAAAATGACCTAAATGTTCATCCAATGACATAAAATGACACAAAATCACATATTGGATGCACAAGATTGGTTAAAAACCGTAATTGGATTAGAATAAGCCTAGGGACGACGAAAATGACCTAAATGTTCAACCAATGACACAAAATCACATATTAGATGCACAAGATTGGTTAAAAACCCTAATTGGATTAGAATAAGCCTAGGGAGGACGAAAATGACCTAAATGTTCAACCAATGACACAAAATGACACAAAATCACATATTGGATGCACAAGATTGGTTAAAAACCCTAATTGGATTAGAATAAGCCTAGGGACGACAAAAATGACCGAAATGTTCAACCAATGACACAAAATGACACAAAATCACATATTGGATGCACAAGATTGGTTAAAAACCCTAATTGGATTAGAATAAGCCTAGCGAGGACGAAAATGACCTAATTGGATTACCAATGACACAAAATCACTTATTATATGCACAAGATTGGTTAAAAACCCTAATTGGATTAGAATAAGCCTAGGGAGGACGAAAATGACCTAAATGTTCAACCAATGATACAAAATGACACAAAATCACATATTGGATGCACAAGATTGGTTAAAAACCCTAATTGGATTAAAATAAGCCTAGGGAGGACGAAAATGACCTAAATGTTCAACCAATGACACAAAATCACATATTGGATGCACAAGATTGGTTAAAAACCCTAATTGCATTAGAATAAGCCTAGGGAGGACGAAAATTACCTAAATGTTCAACCAATTACACAAAATGACACAAAATCACATATTGGATGCACAAGATTGGTTAAAAACCCTAATTGGATTAGAATAAGCCTAGGGAGGACGAAAATGACCTAAATGTTCAACCAATGACACAAAATGACACAAAATCACATATTGGATGCACAAGATTGGTTAAAAACCCTAATTGGATTAGAATAAGCCTAGGGAGGACAAAAATAACCTAAATGTTCAACCAATGACACAAAATCACATATTGGATGCACAAGATTGGTTAAAAACCCTAATTGGATTAGAATAAGCCTAGGGAGGACGAAAATGACCTAAATGTTCAACCAATGACAAAAAATGACACAAAATCACATATTGGATGCACAAGATTGGTTAAAAACCCTTATTGGATTAGAATAAGCCTAGGGTGGACGAAAATGACCTAAATGTTCAACCAATGACACAAAATGACACAAAATCACATATTGGATGCACAAGATTGGTTAAAAACCCTAATTGGATTAGAATATACCTAGGGAGGATGAAAAGGACCTCAATGTTCAACCAATGACACAAAATCCCATATTGGACGCACAAGAGTGGTTAAAAACCCTAATTGGATTAGAATAAGCCTAGGGAGGACGAAAATGACCTAAATGTTCAACCAATGACAGAAAATGACACAAAATGACACAAAATGACACAAAATCACATATTGGATGCACAAGATTGGTTAAAAACCCTAATTGGATTAGAATAAGCCTAGGGAGGACGAAAATGACCTAAATGTTCAACCAATGACACAAAATGACACAAAATCACATATTGGATGCACAAGATTGGTTAAAAACCCTTATTGGATTAGAATAAGCCTAGGGAAGACGAAAATGACCAAAATGTTCAACCAATGACACAAAATGACACAAAATCACATATTGGATGCACAAGATTGGTTAAAAACCCTTATTGGATTAGAATAAGCCTAGGGAGGACGAAAATGACCAAAACGTTAAACCAATGACACAAAATGACACAAAATCACATATTGGATGCACAAGATTGGTTAAAAACCCTAATTGGATTAGAATAAGCCTAGGGAGGACGAAAATGACCTAAATGTTCAACCAATGACACAAAATGACACAAAATCACATATTGGATGCACAAGATTGGTTAAAAACCCTTATTGGATTAGAATAAGCCTAGGGAGGACGAAAATGACCTAAATGTTAGACCAATGACACAAAATCACATATTGGATGCACAAGATTGGTTAAAAACCCTAATTGGATTAGAATAAGCCTAGGGAGGACGAAAATGACCTAAATGTTCAACCAATGACACAAAATCACATATTGGATGCACAAGATAGGTTAAAAACCCTAATTGGATTGGAATAAGCCAAGGGAGGACGAAAATGACCTAAATGTTCAACCAATGACACAAAATGACCCAAAATTACATATTGGATGCACAAGATTGGTTAAAAACCCTAATTGGATTAGAATAAGCCTAGGGAGGACGAAAATGACCTAAATGTTCAACCAATGACACAAAATGACACAAAATCACATATTGGATGCACAAGATTGGTTAAAAACCCTAATTGGATTAGAATAAGCCTAGGGAGGACGAAAATGACCTAAATGTTCAACCAATGACACAAAATGACACAAAATCACATATTGGATGCACAAGAATGGTTAAAAACCCTAATTGGATGAGAATAAGCCTAGGGAGGACGAAAATGACCTAAATGTTCAACCAATGACACAAAATCACATATTGGATGCACAAGATTGGTTAAAAACCCTAATTGGATTAGAATAAGCCTAGGGAGGACGAAAATGACCTAAATGTTCAACCAATGACACAAAATCACATATTGGACGCACAAGATTGGTTAAAAACCCTGATTGGATTAGAATAAGCCTAGGGAGGACGAAAATGACCTA
This sequence comes from Cicer yamashitae, assembly GCA_037974755.1. Classification (NCBI taxonomy): domain Eukaryota; kingdom Viridiplantae; phylum Streptophyta; class Magnoliopsida; order Fabales; family Fabaceae; genus Cicer; species Cicer yamashitae. The sequence continues at coordinate 11,020,536 of JBBPBQ010020321.1, read as the reverse complement.
AATGTTCAACCAATCACACAAAATGACACAAAATCACATATTGGATGCACAAGAATGGTTAAAAACCCTAAATGGATTAGAATAAGCTTAGCGAGGACGAAAATGACCTAAATGTTCAACCAGTGACCCAAAATGACACAAAATCACATATTGGATGCACGAGAATGGTTAAAAACCCTAATTGGATTAGAATAAGCCTAGCGAGGACGAAAATGAACTAATTGGATTACCAATGACACAAAATCACTTATTATATGCACAAGATTGGTTAAAAACCCTAATTGGATTAGAATAAGCCTAAGGAGGACGAAAATGACTTAAATGTGCAACCAATGACACAAAATCACATATTGAATGCACAAAATTGGTTAAAAACCCTAATTGGATTAGAATAAGCCTAAGGAGGACGAAAATGACCTAAATGTTTAACCAATGACACAAAATCACATATAGGACGCACAAGATTGGTTAAAACCCTGATTGGATTAGAATAAGCCTAGGGAGGACGAAAATGACCTAAATGTTCAACCAATCACACAAAATGACAAAAAATCACATATTGGATGCACAAGAATGGTTAAAAACCCTAATTGGATTAGAATAAGCCTAGCGAGGACGAAAATGACCAAATTGGATTACCGATGACACAAAATCACTTATTATATGCACAAGATTGGTTAAAAACCCTAATTGGATTAGAATAAGCCTAGGGAGAAAAAAAATTACCTAAGTGTGCAACCAATCACACAAAATGACACAAAATCACATATTGGATGCACAAGATTGGTTAAAAACCCTAATTGGAATAGAATAAGCCTAGGGAGGACGAAAATGACCGAAATGTTCAACCAGTTACCGAAAATGACACAAAATCACATATTGGATGCACAAGAATGGTTAAAAACCCTAATTGGATTAGAATAAGCCTAGCGAGGATGAAAATGACCTAATTGGATTACCAATGACACAAAATCGCTTATTTTATGCACAAGATTGGTTAAAAACCCTAATTGGATTAGAATAAGCCTAGGGAGGAGGAAAATGACCTAAATGTGCAACCAATGACACAAAATCACATATTGGATGCACAAGATTGGTTAAAAACCCTAATTGGATTAGAATAAGCCTAGGGAGGACGAAAATGACCTAAATGTTCAACAAATGACACAAAATCACATATTGGACGCACAAGATTGGTTAAAAACCCTGATTGGATTAGAATAAGCCTAGGGAGGACGAATATGAGCTAAATGTTCAACCAATCACACAAAATGACACAAAATCACAAATTGGATGCACAAGATTGGTTAAAAACCCTAATTGAATTAGAATAAGCCTAGGGAGGACGAAATTGACCTAAATGTGCAACCAATGACACAAAATCACTTATTATATGCACAAGATTGGTTAAAAACCCTAATTGGATTAGAATAAGCCTAGCAAGGACGAAAATGACCTAATTGGAATACCAATGACACAAAATCACATATTGGATGCATAAGATGCGTTAACAACCCTAATTGGATTAGAATAAGCCTAGCGAGGACGAAAATGACCTAATTGGATTACAAATGACACAAAATCACTTATTATATGCACAAGATTGGTTAAGAACCCTAATTGGATTAGAATAAGCCTAGGGAGAAAAAAAATTACCTAAGTGTGCAACCGATGACACAAAATCACATATTGGATGCACAAGATTGGTTAAAAACCCTAATTGGATTAGAATAAGTCTAGGGAGGACGAAAATGACCTAAATGTTCAACCAGTGACCCAAAATGACACAAAATCACATATTGGATGTACAAGAATGGTTAAAAACCCTAATTGGATTAGAATAAGCCTAGCGATGACGAAAATGACCTAATTGGATTACCAATGACACAAAACCACTTATTATATGCACAAGATTAGTTAAAAACCCTAATTGGATTAGAATAAGCCTAGGGAGAACGAAAATGACCTAAATGTTCAACCAATGACACAAAATGACACAAAATCACATATTGGATGCACAAGATTGTTTAAAAACCCTAATTTGATTAGAATAAGCCTAGGGAGGACGAAAATGACCTAAATGTTCAACCAGTGACACAAAATGACGCAAAATCACATATTGGATGCACAAGATTGGTTAAAAACCCTAATTCGATTAGAATAAGCCTAGCGAGGACGAAAATGACCTAAATGTTCAACCAGTGACACAAAATGACGCAAAATCACATATTGGATGCACAATATTGGTTAAAAACCCTAATTCGATTAGAATAAGCCTAGCGAGGACGAAAATGACCTAATTGGAATACCAATGACACAAAATCACTTATTATATGCACAAGATTGGTTAAGAACCCTAATTGGATTAGAATAAGCCTATGGAGAAAAAAAATTACCTAAGTGTGCAACCAATGACACAAAATGACACAAAATCACATATTGGATGCACAAGATTGTTTAAAAACCCTAATTTGATTAGAATAAGCCTAGGGAGGACGAAAATGACCTAAATGTTCAACCAGTGACACAAAATGACGCAAAATCACATATTGGATGCACAAGATTGGTTAAAAACCCTAATTCGATTAGAATAAGCCTAGCGAGGACGAAAATGACCTAAATGTTCAACCAGTGACACAAAATGACGCAAAATCACATATTGGATGCACAAGATTGGTTAAAAACCCTAATTCGATTAGAATAAGCCTAGCGAGGACGAAAATGACCTAATTGGAATACCAATGACACAAAATCACTTATTATATGCACAAGATTGGTTAAGAACCCTAATTGGATTAGAATAAGCCTATGGAGAAAAAAAATTACCTAAGTGTGCAACCAATGACACAAAATGACACAAAATCACATATTGGATGCACAAGATTGGTTAAAAACCCTAATTGGATTAGAATAAGCCTAAGGAGGACGAAAATGACCTAAATGTTCAACCAATGACACAAAATGTCACAAAATCACATATTGGATGCACAAGATTGTTTAAAAACCCTAATTGGATTAGAATAAGCCTAGCTAGGACGAAAATGACCTAATTGGATTACCAATGACACAAAATCACTTATTATATGCACAAGATTGATTAAAACCCTAATTGGATTAGAATAAGCCTAGGGAGGACGAAAGTGACCTAAATGTGCAACCAATGACCCAAAATGACACAAAATCACATATTGGATGCACAAGAATGGTTAAAAACCCTAATTGGATTAGAATAAGCCTAGGGAGGACGAAAATGACCTAAATGTTCAACCAATGACACAAAATCACATATTGGACGCACAAGATTGGTTAAAAACCCTTATTGGATTAGAATAAGCCTAGGGAGGACGAAAATGACCTAAATGTTCAACCAGTGACCCAAAATGACACAAAATCACATATTGGATGCATAAGAATGGTTAAAAACCCTAATTGGATTAGAATAAGCCTAGCGAGGACGAAAATGACCTAATTGGATTACCAATGACACAAAATCACTTATTATATGCACAAGATTGGTTAAAAACCCTAATTGGATTAGAATAAGCCTCGGTAGAAAAAAAATTACCTAAGTGTGCAACCAATCACACAAAATGACACAAAATCACATATTGGATGCACAAGATTGGTTAAAAACCCTAATTGGATTAGAATAAGCCTAGGGAGGACGAAAATGACCTAAATGTTCAACCAGTGACCCAAAATGACACAAAATCACATATTGGATGCACAAGATGCGTTAACAACCCTAATTGGATTAGAATAAGCCTAGGGAGGACGAAATTGACCTAAATGTGCAACCAATGACACAAAATCACTTATTATATGCACAAGATTGGTTAAAAACCCTAATTGGATTAGAATAAGCCTAGCAAGGACGAAAATGACCTAATTGGAATACCAATGACACAAAATGACACAAAATCACATATTGGATGCATAAGATGCGTTAACAACCCTAATTGGATTAAAATAAGCCTAGCGAGGACGAAAATGACCTAATTGGATTACCAATGACACAAAATCACTTATTATATGCACAAGATTGGTTAAGAACCCTAATTGGATTAGAATAAGCCTAGGGAGAAAAAAAATTACCTAAGTGTGCAACCAATGATACCAAATGACACAAAATCACATATTGGATGCACAAGATTGGTTAAAAACCCTAATTGGATTAGAATAAGCCTAGGGGGGACGAAAATGACCTAAATGTGCAACCAATGACACAAAATCACATATTGGAGGCACAAGATTGGTTAAAAACCCTAATTGGATTAGAATAAGCCTAGGGAGGACGAAAATGACCTAAATGTTCAACCAATGACAAAAAATGACACAAAATCACATATTGGATGCACAAGATTGGTTAAAAACCCTAATTGGATGAGAATAAGCCTAGGGAGGACGAAAATGACCTAAATGTTCAACCTATGACACAAAATCACATATTGGATGCACAAGATTGGTTAAAAACCCTAATTGGATTAGAATAAGCCTAGGGAGGACGAAAATGACCTAAATGTTCAACCAATGACACAAAATCACATATTGGATGCACAAGATTGGTCAAAATCCCTAATTGGATTAGAATAAGCCTAGGGAGGACGAAAATGACCTAAATGTTCAACCAATGACACAAACTCACATATTGGATGCACAAGATTGGTTAAAAACCCTAATTGGATTAGAATAAGCCTAGGGAGGACGAAAATGATCTAAATGTTCAACCAATGACACAAAATCACATATTGGATGCACAAGATTGGTTAAAAACCGTAATTGGATTAGAATAAGCCTAGGGAGGACGAAAATGACCTAAATGTTAAACCAATGACACAAAATCACATATTGGATGCACAAGATTGGTTAAAAACCCTAATTGGATTAGAATAAGCCTAGGGAGGACGAAAATGACATAAATGTTCAACCAATGACACAAAATGACACAAAATCATATATTGGATGCACAAGATTGGTTAAAAACCCTTTTTGGATTAGAATAAGCCTAGGGAGGACGAAAATAACCTAAATGTCCAACCAATGACACAAAATCACATATTGGATGCACAAGATTGGTTAAAAACCCTAATTGGATTAGAATAAGCCTAGGGAGGACGAAAATGACCTAAATGTTCAACCAATGACACAAAATCACATATTGGACGCACAAGATTGGTTAAAAACCCTGATTGGATTAGAATAAGCCTAGGGAGGACGAAAATGACCTAAATGTTCAACCAATCACACAAAATGACACAAAATCACATATTGGATGCACAAGAATGGTTAAAAACCCTAAATGGATTAGAATAAGCTTAGCGAGGACGAAAATGACCTAAATGTTCAACCAGTGACCCAAAATGACACAAAATCACATATTGGATGCACGAGAATGGTTAAAAACCCTAATTGGATTAGAATAAGCCTAGCGAGGACGAAAATGAACTAATTGGATTACCAATGACACAAAATCACTTATTATATGCACAAGATTGGTTAAAAACCCTAATTGGATTAGAATAAGCCTAGGGAGGACGAAAATGACCTAAATGTGCAACCAATGACACAAAATCACATATTGGATGCACAAGATTGGTTAAAAACCCTAAATTGATTAGAATAAGCCTAGGGAGGACGAAAATGACCTAAATGTTCACCCAATGACACAAAATCACATATTGGATGCACAAGATTGGTTAAAAACCCTAATTGGATTAGAATAAGCCTAGGGAGGACGAAAATGACCTAAATGTGCAACCAATGACACAAAATCACATATTGGATGCACAAGATTGGTTAAAAACCCTAATTGGATTAGAATAAGCCTAGGGAGGACGAAAATAACCTAAATTTTCAACCAATGACACAAAATGACACAAAATCACATATTAGATGCACAAGATTGGTTAAAAACCCTAATTGGATTAGAATAAGCCTAGCGAGGACGAAAATGACCTAATTGGATTACCAATGACACAAAATCACTTATTATATGCACAAGATTGGTTAAAAACCCTAATTGGATTAGAATAAGCCTAGGGAGCACGAAAATGAACTAAATGTGCAACCAATGACACAAAATCACATATTGGATGCACAAGATTGGTTAAAAACCCTAATTGGATTACCATAAGCCTAGGGAAGACGAAAATAACCTAAATGTTCAACCAATGACACAAAATCACATATTGGATGCACAAGATTGGTTAAAAACCCTAATTGGATTAGAATAAGCCTAGAGAGGACGAAAATGACCTAATTGGATTACCAATGACACAAAATGACACAAAATCACATATTGGATGCACAAGATTGGTTAAAAACCCTAATTGGATTAGAATAAGCCTAGGGAGGACGAAATTGACCTAAATGTGCAACCAATGACACAAAATCACTTATTATATGCACAAGATTGGTTAAAAACCCTAATTGGATTAGAATAAGCCTAGCAAGGACGAAAATGACCTAATTGGAATACCAATGACACAAAATGACACAAAATCACATATTGGATGCATAAGATGCGTTAACAACCCTAATTGGATTAAAATAAGCCTAGCGAGGACGAAAATGACCTAATTGGATTACCAATGACACAAAATCACTTATTATATGCACAAGATTGGTTAAGAACCCTAATTGGATTAGAATATGCCTAGGGAGAAAAAAAATTACCTAAGTGTGCAACCAATGATACCAAATGACACAAAATCACATATTGGATGCACAAGATTGGTTAAAAACCCTAATTGGATTAGAATAAGCCTAGGGGGGACGAAAATGACCTAAATGTGCAACCAATGACACAAAATCACATATTGGAGGCACAAGATTGGTTAAAAACCCTAATTGGATTAGAATAAGCCTAGGGAGGACGAAAATGACCTAAATGTTCAACCAATGACAAAAAATGACACAAAATCACATATTGGATGCACAAGATTGGTTAAAAACCCTAATTGGATTAGAATAAGCCTAGCGAGGACGAAAACAACCTAATTGGATTACCAATGACACAAAATCACTTATTATATTCCCAAGATTGGTTAAAAACCCTAATTGGATAAGAATAAGCCTAGGGAGGACGAAAATGACCTAAATGTGCAACCAATGACACAAAATCACATATTGGACGCACAAGATTGGTTAAAAACACTGATTGGATTAGAATAAGCCTAGGGAGGACGAAAATGACCTAAATGTTCAACCAATCACACAAAATGACACAAAATCACATATTGGATGCACAAGATTGGTTAAAAACCCTAATTGGATTAGAATAAGCCTAGCGAGGACGAAAATGACCTAATTGGATTACCAATGACACAAAATCACATATTGGATGCATAAGATTGGTTACAAACCCTAATTGGATTAGAATAAGCCTAGCGAGGACGAACATGACCTAATTGGATTACCAATGACACAAAATCACTTATTATATGCACAAGATTGGTTAAAAACCCTAATTGGATTAGAATAAAACTAGGGAGGACGAAAATGACCTAAATGTGCAACCAATGACACAATCTCATATTGGATGCCCAAGATTGGTTAAAAACCCTAATTGGATTAGAACAAGCTTAGGGAGGACGAAAATGACCTAAATATTCAACCAATGACACAAAATGACACAAAATCACATATTGGATGCACAAGATTGGTTAAAAACCCTAATTGGATTAGAATAAGCCTAGGGAGGACGAAAATGACCTAAATGTTCAACCAATGACACAAAATCACATATTGGATGCACAAGATTGGTTAAAATCCCTAATTGGATTAGAACAAGCCTAGGGAGGACGAAAAATGACCTAAATGTTCAACCAATGATACAAAATGACACAAAATCACATATTGGATGCACAAGATTTGTTAAAAACCCTAATTGGATAAGAATAACCCAAGAGAGGACGAAAATGACCTAAATGTTCAACCAATGACATAAAATCACATATTGGATGCACAAGATTGGTTAAAAACCCTAATTGGATTAGATTAAGCCTAGGGAGGACGAAAATGAGCTAAATGTTCAACCAATGACACAAAATGACACAAAATCACATATTGGATGCACAAGATTGGTTAAAAACCCTAATTGGATTAGAATAAGCCTAGGGAGGACGAAAATGACCTAAATGTTCAACCAATGACACAAAATCACATATTGGTTGCACAAGATTGGTTAAAAACCCTAATTGGATTAGAATAAGCCTAGGGAGGACGAAAATGACCTAAATGATCAACCAAAGACACAAAATCACATATTGGATGCACAAGATTGGTTAAAAACCCTAATTGGATTAGAATAAGCCTAGGGAGGACGAAAATGACCTAAATGTTCAACCATTCACAAAATCACATATTGGATGCACAAGATTGGTTAAAAACCCTAATTGGATTAGAATAAGCCTAGGGAGGACGAAAATGACCTAAATGTTCAACCAATCACAAAATCACATATTGGATGCACAAGATTGGTTAAAAACCCTGATTGGATTAGAATAATCCTAGGGAGGACGAAAATGACATAAATGTTCAACCAATGACACAAAATGACACAAAATCACATAATGGATGCACAAGATTGGTTAAAAACCCTAATTGGATTAGAATAAGCCTAGGGAGGACGAAAATGACCTAAATGTTCAACCAATGACACAAAATCACATATTGGTTGCACAAGATTGGTTAAAAACCCTAATTGGATTAGAATAAGCCTAGGGAGGACGAAAATGAACTAAATGTTCAACCAATGACACAAAATGACACAAAATCACATATTGGATGCACAAGATTGGTTAAAAACCCTAATTGGATTAGAATAAGCCTAGGGAGGACGAAAATGACCTAAATGTTCAACCAAATTACACAAAATGATACAAAATCACATTTAGGATGCACAAGATTGGTTAAAAACCCTAATTCGATTAGAATAAGCCTAGGGAGGACGAAACTGACCTAAATGTTCAACCAATGACACAAAATCACATATTGGATGCACAAGATTGGTTCAAAACCCTATTTGGATTAGAATAAGCCTCGGGAGGACGAAAATGACCTAAATGTTCAACCAATGACACAAAATGACACAAAATGACATATTGGATGCACAAGATTGGTTAAAAACCCTAATTGGATTAGAATAAGCCTAGGGAGGACGAAAATGACCTAAATGTTCAACCAATGACACAAAATCACATATTGGTTGCACAAGATTGGTTAAAAACCCTAATTGGATTAGAATAAGCCTAGGGAGGACAAAAATGACCTAAATGTTCAACCAATGACACAAAATCACATATTGGATGCACAAGATTGGTTAAAAACCTTAATTGGATTAGAATAAGCCTAGGGAGGACGAAAATGACCTAAATGTTCAACCAATGACACAAACTCACATATTGGATGCACAAGATTGGTTAAAAACCCTAATTGGATTAGAATAAGCCTAGGGAGGACGAAAATGACCTAAATGTTCAACCAATGACACAAAATGACACAAAATCACATATTGGAGGCACAAGATTGGTTAAAAACCCTAATTGGATTAGAATAAGCCTAGGGAGGACGAAAATGACCTAAATGTTCAACTAATGACACAAAATGATACAAAATCACATATTGGAAGCACAAGATTGGTTAAAAACCCTAATTGGATTAGAATAAGCCTAGCGAGGACGAAAATGACCTAATTGGATTACCAATGACACAAAATCACTTATTATATGCACAAGATTGATTAAAAACCCTAATTGGATTAGAATAAGCCTAGGGAGGACGAAAATGACCTAAATGTTCAACCAATGACACAAAATGACACAAAATCACATATTGGATGCACAAGATTGGTTAAAAACCCTAATTGGATTAGAATAAGCCTAGCAAGGACGAAAATGACCTAATTGGATTACAAATGACACAAAATGACACAAAATCACATATTGGATGCACAAGATTGGTTAAAAACCCTAATTGGATTAGAATAAGCCTAGGGAGGACGAAAATGACCTAAATGTTCAACCAATGACACAAAATGACATAAAATCACATATTGGATGCACAAGATTGGTTAAAAACCCTAATTGGATTAGAATAAGCCTAGGGAGGACGAAAATGAACTAAATGTTCAACCAATCACACAAAATGACACAAAATCACATATTGGATGCACAAGATTGGTTAAAAACCCTAATTGGATTAGAATAAGCCTAGCGAGGACGAAAATGACCTAATTGGATTACCAATGACACAAAATCACTTATTATATGCACAAGATTGGTTAAAAACCCTAATTGGATTAGAATAAAACTAGGGAGGACGAAAATGACCTAAATGTGCATCCAATGACACAATCTCATATTGGATGCCTAAGATTGGTTAAAACCCCTAATTGGATTAGAATAAGCCTGGGGAGGACGAAAATGACCTAAATGTTCAACCAATGACAAAAAATGACACAAAATCACATATTGGATGCACAAGATTGGTTAAAAACCCTAATTGGATTAGAATAAGCCTAGCGAGGACGAAAACGACCTAATTGGATTACCAATGACACAAAATCACTTATTATATTCCCAAGATTGGTTAAAAACCCTAATTGGATAAGAATAAGCCTAGGGAGGACGAAAATGATCTAAATGTGCAACCAATGACACAAAATCACATATTGGACGCACAAGATTGGTTAAAAACCCTGATTGGATTAGAATAAGCCTAGGGAGGACGAAAATGACCTAAATGTTCAACCAATCACACAAAATGACACAAAATCACATATTGGATGCACAAGATTGGTTAAAAACCCTAATTGGATTAGAATAAGCCTAGGGAGGACGAAATTGACCTAAATGTGCAACAAATGATACAAAATCACTTATTATATGCACAAGATTGGTTAAAAACCCTAATTGGATTAGAATAAGCCTAGCAAGGACGAAAATGACCTAATTGGAATACCAATGACACAAAATGACACAAAATCACATATTGGATGCATAAGATGCGTTAACAACCCTAATTGGATTAGAATAAGCCTAGCGAGGACGAAAATGACCTAATTGGATTACCAATGACACAAAATCACTTATTATATGCACAAGATTGGTTAAAAACCCTAATTGGATTAGAATAAGCCTAGGGAGAAAAAAAATTACCTAAGTGTGCAACCAATCACACAAAATGACACAAAATCACATATTGGATGCACAAGATTGGTTAAAAACCCTAATTGGATTAGAATAAGCCTAGGGAGGACGAAAATGACCTAAATGTTCAACCAGTGACCCAAAATGACACAAAATCACATATTGGATGCACAAGAATGGTTAAAAACCCTAATTGGATTAGAATAAGCCTAGCGAGGACGAAAATTACCTAATTGGATTACCAATGACACAAAATCACTCATTATATGCACAAGATTGGTTAAAAACCCTAATTGGATTAGAATAAGCCTAGGGAGGACGAAAATGACCTAAATGTGCAACCAATGACACAAAATCACATATTGGATGCACAAGATTGGTTAAAAACCCTAATTGGATTAGAATAAGCCTAGGGAGGACGACAATGACCTAAATGTTGAACCAATGACAAAAAATGACACAAAATCACATATTGGATGCACAAGATAGGTTAAAAACCCTAATTGGATTAGAATAAGCCTAGCGAGGACGAAAATGACCTAATTGGATTACCAATGACGCATAATCACTTATTATATTCGCAAGATTGGTTAAAAACCCTAATTGGATTAGAATAAGCCTAGGGAGGACAAAAATGATCTAAATGTGCAACCAATGTCACAAAATCACATATTGGACGCACAAGATTGGTTAAAAACCCTGATTGGATTAGAATAAGCCTAGGGAGGACGAAAATCACCTAAATGTTCAACCAATCACATAAAATGACACAAAATCACATATTGGATGCACAAGATTGGTTAAAAACCCTAATTGGATTAGAATAAGCCTAGGGAGGACGAAATTGACCTAAATGTGCAACCAATGACACAAAATCACTTATTATATGCACAAGATTGGTTAAAAACCCTAATTGGATTAGAATAATCCTAGCAAGGACGAAAATGACCTAATTGGAATAACAATGACACAAAATGACACAAAATCACATATTGGATGCATAAGATGCGTTAACAACCCTAATTGGATTAGAATAAGCCTAGCGAGGACGAAAATGACCTAATTGGATTACCAATGACACAAAATCACTTATTATATGCACAAGATTGGTTAAAAACCCTAATTGGATTAGAATAAAACTAGGGAGGACGAAAATGACCTAAATGTGCAACCAATGACACAATCTCATATTGGATGCCCAAGATTGGTTAAAAACCCTAATTGGATTAGAACAAGCTTAGGGAGGACGAAAATGACCTAAATATTCAACCAATGACACAAAATGACACAAAATCACATATTGGATGCACAAGAATTGTTAAAAACCCTAATTGGATTAGAATAAGCCTAGGGAGGACGAAATTGACCTAAATGTGCAACCAATGACACAAAATGACACAAAATCACATATTGGATGCACAAGATTGGTTAAAAACCCTAATTGGATTAGAATAAGCCTAGCGAGGACGAAAATGACCTAATTGGATTACCAATGACACAAAATCACTTATTATCTTCGCAAGATTGGTTAAAAACCCTAATTGGATTAGAATAAGCCTAGGGAGGACAATAATGATCTCAATGTGCAACCAATGACACAAAATCACATATTGGACGCACAAGATTGGTTAAAAACCCTGACTGGATTAGAATAAGCCTAGGGAGGTCGAAAATGACCTAAATGTTCAACCAATCATACAAAATGACACAAAATCACATATTGGATGCACAAGATTGGTTAAAAACCCTAATTGGATTAGAATAAGCCTAGGGAGGACGAAATTGACCTAAATGTGCAACCAATGACACAAAATCACTTATTATATGCACAAGATTGGTTAAAAACCCTAATTGGATTAGAATAAGCCTAGCAAGGACGAAAATGACCTAATTGGAATACCAATGACACAAAATGACACAAAATCACATATTGGATGCATAAGATGCGTTAACAACCCTAATTGGATTAAAATAAGCCTAGCGAGGACGAAAATGACCTAATTGGATTACCAATGACACAAAATCACTTATTATATGCACAAGATTGGTTAAGAACCCTAATTGGATTAGAATAAGCCTAGGGAGAAAAAAAATTACCTAAGTGTGCAACCAATGATACCAAATGACACAAAATCACATATTGGATGCACAAGATTGGTTAAAAACCCTAATTGGATTAGAATAAGCCTAGGGGGGACGAAAATGACCTAAATGTGCAACCAATGACACAAAATCACATATTGGAGGCACAAGATTGGTTAAAAACCCTAATTGGATTAGAATAAGCCTAGGGAGGACGAAAATGACCTAAATGTTCAACCAATGACAAAAAATGACACAAAATCACATATTGGATGCACAAGATTGGTTAAAAACCCTAATTGGATGAGAATAAGCCTAGGGAGGACGAAAATGACCTAAATGTTCAACCTATGACACAAAATCACATATTGGATGCACAAGATTGGTTAAAAACCCCAATTAGATTAGAATACGCCTAGGGACGACGAAAATGACCTAAATGTTCAACCAATGACACAAAATGACACAAAATCACATATTGGATGCACAAGATTGGTTAAAAACCCTAATTGGATTAGAATAAGCCTAGGGAGGACGAAAATGACCTAAATGTTCAACAAATGACACAAAATGACACAAAATCACATATTGGATGGACAAGATTGGTTAAAAACCCTAATTGGATTAGAATAAGCCTAGGGAGGACGAAAATGACCTAAATGTTCAACCAATGACACAAAATGACACAAAATCACATATTGGATGCACAAGATTGGTTAAAAACCCTAATTGGATTAGAATAAGCCTAGGGAGAACGAAAATGACCTAAATGTTCAACCAATGACACAAAATGACACAAAATCTCATATTGGATGCACAAGATTGGTTAAAAACCCTAATTGGATTAGAATTAGCCAAGGGAGGACGAAAATGACCTAAATGTTCAACCAATGACACAAAATCACATATTGGATGCACAAGATTGGTTAAAAACCCTAATTGGATTAGAATAAGCCTAGGGAGGACGAAAATGACCTAAATGTTCAACCAATGATACAAAATGACACAAAATCACATATTGGATGCACAAGGATGGTTAAAAACCCTAATTGGATTAGAATAAGCCTAGGGAGGACGAAAATGACCTAAATGTTCAACCAATGACACAAAATGACACAAAATCACATATTGGATGCACAAGATTGGTTAAAAACCCTAATTGGATTAGAATAAGCCTAGGGAGAACGAAAATGACCTAAATGTTCAACCAATGACACAAAATGACACAAAATCACATATTCGATGCACAAGATTGGTTAAAAACCCTAATTGGAATAGAATTAGCCTAGGGAGGACGAAAATGACCTAAATGTTCCACCAATGACACAAAATGACACAAAATCACATATTGGATGCAGAAGATTGGTAAAAAACCCTAATTGGATTAGAATAAGCCTAGGGAGGACGAAAAGGACCTAAATATTCAACTAATGACACAAAATCACATATTGGATGCACAAGATTGGTTAAAAACCCTAATTGGATTAGAATAAGCCTAGGGAGGACGAAAATGACCTAAATGTTCAACCAATGACACAAAATGACACAAAATCACATATTGGATGCACAAGATTGGTTAAAAACCCTGATTGGATTAGAATAAGCCTAGGGACGACGAAAATGACCTAAATGTTCAACCAATGACACAAAATGACACAAAATCACATATTGGATGCACAAGATTGGTTAAAAACCCTAATTGGATTAGAATAAGCCTAGGGAGAACGAAAATGACCTAAATGTTCAACCAATGACACAAAATGACACAAATATTGGATGCACAAGATTGGCTAAAAACCCTAATTGGATTAGAATATGCCTTGGGAGGACGAAAATGACCTAAATGTTCAACCAATGACACAAAATGACACAAAATCACATATTGGATGCACAAGATTGGTTAAAAATCCTAATTGGATTAGAATAAGCCTAGGGAGGACGAAAATGACATAAATGTTAAACCAATGACACAAAATGACACAAAATCACATATTGGATGCACAAGATTGGTTAAAAACCCTAATTGGATTAGAATAAGCCTAGGGAGGACGAAAATGACCTAAATGTTCAACCAATGACACAAAATGACATAAAATCACATATTGGATGCACAAGATTGGTTAAAAACCCTAATTGGATTAGAATAAGCCTAGGGAGGACGAAAATGAACTAAATGTTCAACCAATCACACAAAATGACACAAAATCACATATTGGATGCACAAGATTGGTTAAAAACCCTAATTGGATTAGAATAAGCCTAGCGAGGACGAAAATGACCTAATTGGATTACCAATGACACAAAATCACTTATTATATGCACAAGATTGGTTAAAAACCCTAATTGGATTAGAATAAGCCTAGGGAGGACGAAAATGACCTAAATGTTCAACCAATGACACAAAATCACATATTGGATGCACAAGATTGGTTAAAAACCTTAATTGGATTAGAATAAGCCTAGGGAGGACGAAAATGACCTAAATGTTCAACCAATGACACAAAATGACACAAAATCACATATTGGATGCACAAGATTGGTTAAAAACCCTAATAGGATTAGAATAAGCCTAGGGAGGACGAAAATGACCTAAATGTTCAACCAATGACAAAAAATGACACAAAATCACATATTGGATGCACAAGATTGGTTAAAAACCCTAATTGGATTAGAATAAGCCTAGCGAGGACGAAAATGACCTAATTGGATTACCAATGACACAAAATGACTTATTATATTCGCAAGATTGGTTAAAAACCCTAATTGGATTAGAATAAACCTAGGGAGGACAAAAATGATCTAAATGTGCAACCAATGACACAAAATCACATATTGGATGCACAAGATTGGTTAAAAACCCTAATTGGATTAGAATAAGCCTAGGGAGGACGAAATTGACCTAAATGTGCAACCAATGACACAAAATCACTTATTATATGCACAAGATTGGTTAAAAACCCTAATTAGATTAGAATAAGCCTAGCAAAGACGAAAATGACCTAATTGGAATACCAATGACACAAAATGACACAAAATCACACATTGGATGCATAAGATGCGTTAACAACCCTAATTGGATTAGAATAAGCCTAGCGAGGACGAAAATGATCTAATTGGATTACCAATGACACAAAATCACTTATTATATGCACAAGATTGGTTAAGAACCCTAATTGGATTAGAATAAGCCTAGGGAGAAAAAAAATCACCTAAGTGTGCAACCAATGACACAAAATGACACAAAATCACATATTGGATGCACAAGATTGGTTAAAAACCCTAATTGGATTAGAATAAGCCTAGGGAGGACGAAAATGACCTAAATGTTCAACCAGTGACCCAAAATGACACAAAATCACATATTGGATGCACAAGAATGGTTAAAAACCCTAATTGGATTAGAATAAGCCTAGCGAGGACGAAAATTACCTAATTGGATTACCAATGACACAAAATCACTCATTATATGCACAAGATTGGTTAAAAACCCTAATTGGATTAGAATAAGCCTAGGGAGGACGAAAATGACCTAAATGTGCAACCAATGACACAAAATCACATATTGGATGCACAAGATTGGTTAAAAACCCTAATTGGATTAGAATAAGCCTAGGGAGGACGACAATGACCTAAATGTTGAACCAATGACAAAAAATGACACAAAATCACATATTGGATGCACAAGATAGGTTAAAAACCCTAATTGGATTAGAATAAGCCTAGCGAGGACGAAAATGACCTAATTGGATTACCAATGACGCATAATCACTTATTATATTCGCAAGATTGGTTAAAAACCCTAATTGGATTAGAATAAGCCTAGGGAGGACAAAAATGATCTAAATGTGCAACCAATGTCACAAAATCACATATTGGACGCACAAGATTGGTTAAAAACCCTGATTGGATTAGAATAAGCCTAGGGAGGACGAAAATCACCTAAATGTTCAACCAATCACATAAAATGACACAAAATCACATATTGGATGCACAAGATTGGTTAAAAACCCTAATTGGATTAGAATAAGCCTAGGGAGGACGAAATTGACCTAAATGTGCAACCAATGACACAAAATCACATATTGGAGGCACAAGATTGGTTAAAAACCCTAATTGGATTAGAATAAGCCTAGGGAGGACGAAAATGACCTAAATGTTCAACCAATGACAAAAAATGACACAAAATCACATATTGGATGCACAAGATTGGTTAAAAACCCTAATTGGATTAGAATAAGCCTAGCGAGGACGAAAACAACCTAATTGGATTACCAATGACACAAAATCACTTATTATATTCCCAAGATTGGTTAAAAACCCTAATTGGATAAGAATAAGCCTAGGGAGGACGAAAATGACCTAAATGTGCAACCAATGACACAAAATCACATATTGGACGCACAAGATTGGTTAAAAACACTGATTGGATTAGAATAAGCCTAGGGAGGACGAAAATGACCTAAATGTTCAACCAATCACACAAAATGACACAAAATCACATATTGGATGCACAAGATTGGTTAGAAACCCTAATTGGATTAGAATAAGCCTAGCGAGGACGAAAATGACCTAATTGGATTACCAATGACACAAAATCACATATTGGATGCATAAGATTGGTTACAAACCCTAATTGGATTAGAATAAGCCTAGCGAGGACGAACATGACCTAATTGGATTACCAATGCCACAAAATCACTTATTATATGCACAAGATTGGTTAAAAACCCTAATTGGATTAGAATAAAACTAGGGAGGACGAAAATGACCTAAATGTGCAACCAATGACACAATCTCATATTGGATGCCCAAGATTGGTTAAAAACCCTAATTGGATTAGAACAAGCTTAGGGAGGACGAAAATGACCTAAATATTCAACCAATGACACAAAATGACACAAAATCACATATTGGATGCACAAGATTGGTTAAAAACCCTAATTGGATTAGAATAAGCCTAGGGAGGACGAAAATGACCTAAATGTGCAACCAATGACACATAATCCCATATTGGATGCACAAGATTGGTTAAAAACCCTAATTGGATTAGAATAAGCCTAGCGAGGACGAAAATGACCTAATTGGATTACCAATGACACAAAATGACACAAAATCACATATTGGATGCATAAGATTGGTTACAAACCCTAATTGGATTAGAATAAGCCTAGGGAGGACGAAAATGACCTAATTGGATTACCAATGACACAAAATCACTTATTATATGCACAAGATTGGTTAAAAACCCTAATTGGATTAGAATAAAACTAGGGAGGACGAAAATGACCTAAATGTGCAACCAATGACACAAAATCACATATTGGATGCACAAGATTGGTTAAAAACCCTAATTGGATTAGAATAAGCCTAGCGAGGACGAAAATGACCTAATTGGATTACCAATGACACAAAATTACACAAAATCACATATTGGATGCATAAGATTGGTTACAAACCCTAGTTGGATTAGAATAAGCCTAGCGAGGACGAAAATGACCTAATTGGATTACCAATGACACAAAATCACTTATTATATGCACAAGATTGGTTAAAAACCCTAATTGGATTAGAATAAAACTAGGGATGACGAAAATGACCTAAATGTGCAACCAATGACACAATCTCATATTGGATGCCCAAGATTGGTTAAAAACCCTAATTGGATTAGAACAAGCCTAGGGAGAACGAAAATGACCTAAATATTCAACCAATGACACAAAATGACACAAAGTCACATATTGGATGCACAAGATTGGTTAAAAACCCTAATTGGATTAGAATAAGCCTAGGGAGGACAAAAATGATCTAAATGTGCAACCAATGACATAAAATCACATATTGGACGCACAAGATTGGTTAAAAACCCTGATTGGATTAGAATAAGCCTAGGGAGGACGAAAATGACCTAAATGTTCAACCAATCACACAAAATGACACAAAATCACATATTGGATGCACAAGATTGGTTAAAGACCCTAATTGGATTAGAATAAGCCTAGGGAGGACGAAATTGACCTAAATGTGCAACCAATGACACAAAATCACTTATTATATGCACAAGATTGGTTAAAAACCCTAATTGGATTAGAATAAGCCTAGCAAGGACGAAAATGACCTAATTGGAATACCAATGACACAAAATGACAAAAAATCACATATTGGATGCATAAGATGCGTTAACAACCCTAATTGGATTAGAATAAGCCTAGCGAGGACGAAAATCACCTAATTGGATTACCAATGACACAAAATCACTTATTATATGCACAAGATTGGTTAAGAACCCTAATTGGATTAGAATAAGCCTAGGGAGAAAAAAAATTACCTAAGTGTGCAACCAATGACACAAAATGACACAAAATCACATATTGGATGCACAAGATTGGTTAAAAACCCTAATTGGATTAGAATAAGCCTAGGGAGGACGAAAATGACCTAAATGTTCAAAGAGTGACCCAAAATGACACAAAATCACATATTGGATGCACAAGATTGGTTAAAAACCCTAATTGGATTATAATAAGCCTAGGGAGGACGAAAATGACCTAAATGTGCAACCAATGACACAAAATTACATATTGGATGCACAAGATTGGTTAAAAACCCTAATTGGATTAGAATAAGCCTAGGGAGGACGAAAATGACCTAAATGTTCAACCAATGACACAAATTGACACAAAATCACATATGGGATGCACAAGATTGGATAAAAATCCTAATTGGATTAGAATAAGCCTAGGGAGGACGAAAATGACCTAAATGTGCAACCAATGACACAAAATCACATATTGGATGCACAAGATTGGTTAAAAACCCTAATTGGATTAGAATAAGCCTAGGGAGGACGACAATGACCTAAATGTTGAACCAATGACAAAAAATGACACAAAATCACATATTGGATGCACAAGATAGGTTAAAAACCCTAATTGGATTAGAATAAGCCTAGCGAGGACGAAAATGACCTAATTGGATTACCAATGACGCATAATCACTTATTATATTCGCAAGATTGGTTAAAAACCCTAATTGGATTAGAATAAGCCTAGGGAGGACAAAAATGATCTAAATGTGCAACCAATGTCACAAAATCACATATTGGACGCACAAGATTGGTTAAAAACCCTGATTGGATTAGAATAAGCCTAGGGAGGACGAAAATCACCTAAATGTTCAACCAATCACATAAAATGACACAAAATCACATATTGGATGCACAAGATTGGTTAAAAACTCTAATTGGATTAGAATAAGCCTAGGGAGGACGAAATTGACCTAAATGTGCAACCAATGACACAAAATCACTTATTATATGCACAAGATTGGTTAAAAACCCTAATTGGATTAGAATAATCCTAGCAAGGACGAAAATGACCTAATTGGAATAACAATGACACAAAATGACACAAAATCACATATTGGATGCATAAGATGCGTTAACAACCCTAATTGGATTAGAATAAGCCTAGCGAGGACGAAAATGACCTAATTGGATTACCAATGACACAAAATCACTTATTATATGCACAAGATTGGTTAAAAACCCTAATTGGATTAGAATAAAACTAGGGAGGACGAAAATGACCTAAATGTGCAACCAATGACACAATCTCATATTGGATGCCCAAGATTGGTTAAAAACCCTAATTGGATTAGAACAAGCTTAGGGAGGACGAAAATGACCTAAATATTCAACCAATGACACAAAATGACACAAAATCACATATTGGATGCACAAGATTGGTTAAAAACCCTAATTGGATTAGAATAAGCCTAGGGAGGACGAAGTTGACCTAAATGTGGAACCAATGACACAAAATGACACAAAATCACATATAGGATGCACAAGATTGGTTAAAAACCCTAATTGGATTAGAATAAGCCTAGCGAGGACGAAAATGACCTAATTGGATTACCAATGACACAAAATCACTTATTATATTCGCAAGATTGGTTAAAAACCCTAATTGGATTAGAATAAGCCTAGGGAGGACAATAATGATCTAAATGTGCAACCAATGACACAAAATCACATATTGGACGCACAAGATTGGTTAAAAACCCTGACTGGATTAGAATAAGCCTAGGGAGGTCGAAAATGACCTAAATGTTCAACCAATCATACAAAATGACACAAAATCACATATTGGATGCACAAGATTGGTTAAAAACCCTAATTGGATTAGAATAAGCCTAGGGAGGACGAAATTGACCTAAATGTGCAACCAATGACACAAAATCACTTATTATATGCACAAGATTGGTTAAAAACCCTAATTGGATTAGAATAAGCCTAGCAAGGACGAAAATGACCTAATTGGAATACCAATGACACAAAATGACACAAAATCACATATTGGATGCATAAGATGCGTTAACAACCCTAATTGGATTAAAATAAGCCTAGCGAGGACGAAAATGACCTAATTGGATTACCAATGACACAAAATCACTTATTATATGCACAAGATTGGTTAAGAACCCTAATTGGATTAGAATAAGCCTAGGGAGAAAAAAAATTACCTAAGTGTGCAACCAATGATACCAAATGACACAAAATCACATATTGGATGCACAAGATTGGTTAAAAACCCTAATTGGATTAGAATAAGCCTAGGGGGGACGAAAATGACCTAAATGTGCAACCAATGACACAAAATCACATATTGGAGGCACAAGATTGGTTAAAAACCCTAATTGGATTAGAATAAGCCTAGGGAGGACGAAAATGACCTAAATGTTCAACCAATGACAAAAAATGACACAAAATCACATATTGGATGCACAAGATTGGTTAAAAACCCTAACTGGATTAGAATAAGCCTAGGGAAGACGATAATGACCTAAATGTTCAACCAATGACACAAAATGACACAAAATCACATATTGGATGCACAAGATTGGTTAAAAACCCTAATTGGATTAGAATAAGCCTAGGGAGGACGAAAATGACCTAAATGTTCAACCAATGACACAAAATGACACAAAATCACATATTGGATGCACAAGATTGGTTAAAAACCTTAATTGGATTAGAATAAGCCTAGGGAGGACGAATATGACCTAAATGTTCAACCAATGACACAAAATGACACAAAATCACATATTGGATGCACAAGATTGGTTAAAAACCCTAATTGGATTAGAATAAGCCTAGGGAGGACGAAAATGACCTAAATGTTCAACCAATGACACAAAATGACACAAAATCACATATTGGATGCACAAGATTGGTTAAAAACCCTAATTGGATTAGAATAAGCATAGCGATGACGAAAATGACCTAAATGTTCAACAAATGACACAAAATCACGTATTGGATGCACAAGATTGGTTAAAAACTCTAATTGGATTAGAATAAGCCTAGGGAGGACGAAAATGACCTAAATGTTCAACCAATGACACAAAATGACACAAAATCACATATTGGATGCACAAGATTGGTTAAAAACCCTAATTGGATTAGAATAAGCCTAGGGAGGACGAAAATGACCTAAATGTTCAACCAATGATACAAAATGACGCAAAATCACATATTGGACGCACAAGATTGGTTAAAAACCCTAATTGGATTAGAATAAGCCTAGGGAGGACGAAAATGACCTAAATGTTCAACCAATGACACAAAATGACACAAAATCACATATTGGATGCACAAGATTGGTTAAAAACCCTAATTGGATTAGAATAAGCCTAGGGAGGACGAAAATGACCTAAATGTTCAACCAATGACACAAAACAACACATAATCACATATTGGATGCACAAGATTGGTTAAAAACCCTAATTGGATTAGAATAAGCCTGTGGAGGACGAAAATGACCTAAATGTTCAACCAATGACACAAAATCACATATTGGACGCACAAGATTGGTTAAAAACGCTAATTGGATTAGAATAAGCCTAGGGAGGACGAAAATGACCTAAATTTTCAACCAATGACACCAAATCACATATTGGATGCACAAGATTGGTTAAAAACCCTAATTGGATTAGAATAAGCCTAGGGAGGACGAAAATGACCTAAATGTTCAACCAATGACACAAAATGACACAAAATCACATATTGGATGCACAAGATTGGTTAAAAACCCTAATTGGATTAGAATAAGCCTAGGGAGGACGAAAATGACCTAAAACACAAAATGACACAAAATCACATATTGAATGCACAAGATTGGTTAAAAACCCTAATTGGATTAGAATAAGCCTAGGGAGGACGAAAATGACCTAAATGTTCAACCAATGACACAAAATGACACAAAATCACATATTGGATGCACAAGATTGGTTAAAAACCCTAATTGGATTAGAATAAGTCTAGGGAGGACGAAAATGACCTAATTGGATTACATATGACACAAAATGACAGAAAATGACACAAAATCACATATTGGATGCACAAGATTGGTTAAAAACCCTAATTGGATTAGAATAAGCCTAGGGAGGACGAAAATGACCTAAATGTTCAACCAATGACACAAAATGACACAAAATCACATATTGGATGCACAAGATTGGTTAAAAACCCTAATTGGATTAGAATATGCCTAGGGAGGACCAAAATGACCTAAATGTTCAACCAATGACACATAATGACACAAAATCACATATTGGATGCACAAGATTGGTTAAAAACCCTAATTGGATTAGAATAAGCCTAGGGAGGACGAAAATGACCTAAATGTTCAACCAATGACACAAAATGACACAAAATCACATATTGGATGCACAAGATTGGTTAAAAACCCTAATTGGATTAAAAAGAGCCTAGGGAGGACGAAAATGACCTAAATGTTCTACCAATGACACAAAATCACATATTGGATGCACAAGATTGGTTAAAAACCCTAATTGGATTAGAATAAGCCTAGGGAGGACGAAAATGACCTAAATGTTCAACCAATGACACAAAATCACATATTAGATGCACAAGATTGGTTAAAAACCCTAATTGGATTAGAATAAGCCTAGGGAGGACGAAAATGACCTAAATGTTCAACCAATGACACAAAATGACATAAAATCACATATTGGATGCACAAGATTGGTTAAAAACCCTAATTGGATTAGAATAAGCCTAGGGAGGACGAAAATGAACTAAATGTTCAACCAATCACACAAAATGACACAAAATCACATATTGGATGCACAAGATTGGTTAAAAACCCTAATTGGATTAGAATAAGCCTAGCGAGGACGAAAATGACCTAATTGGATTACCAATGACACAAAATCACTTATTATATGCACAAGATTGGTTAAAAACCCTAATTGGATTAGAATAAAACTAGGGAGGACGAAAATGACCTAAATGTGCATCCAATGACACAATCTCATATTGGATGCCTAAGATTGGTTAAAACCCCTAATTGGATTAGAATAAGCCTGGGGAGGACGAAAATGACCTAAATGTTCAACCAATGACAAAAAATGACACAAAATCACATATTGGATGCACAAGATTGGTTAAAAACCCTAATTGGATTAGAATAAGCCTAGCGAGGACGAAAATGACCTAATTGGATTACCAATGACACAAAATCACTTATTATATTCGCAAGATTGGTTAAAAACCCTAATTGGATTAGAATAAGCCTAGGGAGGACAATAATGATCTAAATGTGCAACCAATGACACAAAATCACATATTGGACGCACAAGATTGGTTAAAAACCCTGACTGGATTAGAATAAGCCTAGGGAGGTCGAAAATGACCTAAATGTTCAACCAATCATACAAAATGACACAAAATCACATATTGGATGCACAAGATTGGTTAAAAACCCTAATTGGATTAGAATAAGCCTAGGGAGGACGAAATTGACCTAAATGTGCAACCAATGACACAAAATCACTTATTATATGCACAAGATTGGTTAAAAACCCTAATTGGATTAGAATAAGCCTAGCAAGGACGAAAATGACCTAATTGGAATACCAATGACACAAAATGACACAAAATCACATATTGGATGCATAAGATGCGTTAACAACCCTAATTGGATTAAAATAAGCCTAGCGAGGACGAAAATGACCTAATTGGATTACCAATGACACAAAATCACTTATTATATGCACAAGATTGGTTAAGAACCCTAATTGGATTAGAATAAGCCTAGGGAGAAAAAAAATTACCTAAGTGTGCAACCAATGATACCAAATGACACAAAATCACATATTGGATGCACAAGATTGGTTAAAAACCCTAATTGGATTAGAATAAGCCTAGGGGGGACGAAAATGACCTAAATGTGCAACCAATGACACAAAATCACATATTGGAGGCACAAGATTGGTTAAAAACCCTAATTGGATTAGAATAAGCCTAGGGAGGACGAAAATGACCTAAATGTTCAACCAATGACAAAAAATGACACAAAATCACATATTGGATGCACAAGATTGGTTAAAAACCCTAATTGGATTAGAATAAGCCTAGCGAGGACGAAAATGACCTAATTGGATTACCAATGACACAAAATCACATATTGGATGCATAAGATTGGTTACAAACCCTAATTGGATTAGAATAAGCCTAGCGAGGACGAAAATGATCTAATTGGATTACCAATGACACAAAATCACTTATTATATGCACAAGATTGGTTAAAAACCCTAATTGGATTAGAATAAAACTAGGGAGTACGAAAATGACCTAAATGTGCAACCAATGACACAATCTCATATTGGATGCACAAGATTGGTTAAAAACCCTAATTGGATTAGAATAAGCATAGCGAGGACGAAAATGACCTAATTGGATTACCAATGACACAAAATCACTTATTATAAGCACAAGATTGGTTAAAAACCCTAATTGGATTAGAATAAGCCTAGGGAGGACGAAAATGACCTAAATGTGCAACCAATGACACAAAATCACATATTGGATGCACAAGATTGGTTAAAAACCCTAATTGGATTAGAATAAGCCTAGCGAGGACGAAAATCACCTAATTGGATTACCGATGACAGAAAATCACTTATTATATGCACAAGATTGGTTAAAAACCCTAATTGGATTAGAATAAGCCTAGGGAGGACAAAAATGACCTAAATGTGCAACCAACGACAAAAAATCACATATTGGATGCACAAGATTGGTTAAAAACCCTAATTGGATTAGAATAAGCCTAGGGAGGACGAAAATGACCTAAATGTTCAACCAATGACACAAAATCACATATTGGATGCACAAGATTGGTTAAAAACCCTAATTGGATTAGAATAAGCCTAGGGAGGACGAAAATGACCTAAATGTTCAACCAATGACACAAAATGACACAAAATCACATATTGGATGCACAAGATTGGTTAAAAACCCTAATTGGATTAGAATAAGCCTAGGGAGGACGAAAATGATCTAAACGATCAACCAATGACACAAAATCACATATTGGAAGCACAAGATTGGTTAAAAACACTAATTGGATTAGAATAACTCTAGGGAGGACGAAAATGACCTAAATGTTCAACCAATGACACAAAATCACATATTGGATGCACAAGACTGGTTAAAAACCCTAATTGGATTAGAATAAGCCTAGGGAGGACGAAAATGACCTAAATGTTCAACCAATGACACAAAATCACATATTGGATGCACAAGATTGGTTAAAAACCCTAATTGGATTAGAATAAGCCTAGGGAGGACGAAAATGACCTAAATGTTCAACCGATGACACAAAATCACATATTGGATGCAAAGGTTTGGTTAAAAACCCTAATTGGAATAGAATAAGCCTAGGGAGGACGAAAATGACCTAAATTTTCAACCAATGATACAAAATGACACAAAATCACATATTGGATGCACAAGGATGGTTAAAAACCCTAATTGGATTAGAATAAGCCTAGGGAGGACGAAAATGACCTAAATGTTCAACCAATGACACAAAATGACACAAAATCACATATTGGATGCACAAGATTGGTTAAAAACCCTAATTGGATTAGAATAAGTCTAGGGAGGACGAAAATGACCTAAATGTTCAACCAATGACACAATATCACATATTGGATGCACAACATTGGTTAAAAACCCTAATTGGATTAGAATAAGCCTAGGGAGGACGAAAATGACCTAAATGTTCAACCAATGACACAAAATGACACAAAATCACATATTGGATGCACAAGATTGGTTAAAAACCCTAATTGGATTAGAATAAGCCTAGCGAGGACGAAAATGACCTAATTGGATTACCAATGACACAAAATGACTTATTATATGCACAAGATTGGTTAAAAACCCTAATTGGATTAGAATACGCCTAGGGAGTACGAAAATGACCTAAAGGTGCAACCAATGACAAAAAATCACATATTGGATGCCCAAGATTGGTTAAAAACCCTAATTGGATTAGAACAAGCCTAGGGAGGACGAAAATGACCAAAATATTCAACTAATGACACAAAATGATACAAAATCACATATTGGATGCACAAGATTGGTTCAAAACCCTAATTGGAATAGAATAAGCCTAGGGAGGACAAAAATGACCTAAATGTGCAACCAATGACACAAAATCACATATTGGATGCACAAGATTGGTTAAAAACCCTAATTGGATTAGAATAAGCCTAGGGAGGACGAAAATGACCTAAATGTTCAACCAATGACACAAAATGACACAAAATCACATATTGGAAGCACAAGATTGGTTAAAAACCCTAATTGGATTAGAATAAGCCTAGGGAGGACGAAAATGACCTCAATGTTTAACCAATGACACAAAATGACACAAAATCACATATTGGATGCACAAGATTGGTTAAAAACCCTAATTGGATTAGAATAAGCCTAGGGAGGACGAAAATGACCTAAATGTTCAACCAATGACACAAAATGACACAAAATCACATATTGGATGCACAAGATTGGTTAAAAACCCTAATTGGATTAGAATAAGCCTAGGGAGGACGAAAATGACCTAAATGTTCAACCAATGACACAACATCACATATTGGATGCACAAGATTGGTTAAAAACCCTAATTGGATTAGAATAAGCCTAGGGAGGACGAAAATGACCTAAATTTTCGACGAATGACACAAAATCACATATTGGATGTAGAAGATTGGTTAAAAACCCTAATTGGATTAGAATAAGCCTAGGGAGGACGAAAATGACCTAAATGTTCAACCAATGACACAAAATGACACAAAATCACATATTGGATGCACAAGATTGGTTAAAAACCCTAATTGGATTAGAATAAGCCTAGCGAGGACGAAAATGACCTAATTGGGTTACCAATGAAATAAAATCACTTATTATATGCACAAGATTAGTTAAAAACCCTGATTGGATTAGAATAAACCTAGGGAGGACGAAAATGACCTAAATGTGCAACCAATGACACAAAATCACATATTGGATGCACAAGATTGGTTAAAAACCCTAATTGGATTAGAATAAGCCTAGGGAGGACGAAAATGACCTAAATGTTCAACCAGTGACCCAAAATGACACAAAATCACATATTGGATGCACAAGAATGGTTAAAAACCCTAATTGGATTAGAATAAGCCTAGCGAGGACGAAAATTACCTAATTGGATTACCAATGACACAAAATCACTCATTATATGCACAAGATTGGTTAAAAACCCTAATTGGATTAGAATAAGCCTAGGGAGGACGAAAATGACCTAAATGTGCAACCAATGACACAAAATCACATATTGGATGCACAAGATTGGTTAAAAACCCTAATTGGATTAGAATAAGCCTAGGGAGGACGACAATGACCTAAATGTTGAACCAATGACAAAAAATGACACAAAATCACATATTGGATGCACAAGATAGGTTAAAAACCCTAATTGGATTAGAATAAGCCTAGCGAGGACGAAAATGACCTAATTGGATTACCAATGACGCATAATCACTTATTATATTCGCAAGATTGGTTAAAAACCCTAATTGGATTAGAATAAGCCTAGGGAGGACAAAAATGATCTAAATGTGCAACCAATGTCACAAAATCACATATTGGACGCACAAGATTGGTTAAAAACCCTGATTGGATTAGAATAAGCCTAGGGAGGACGAAAATCACCTAAATGTTCAACCAATCACATAAAATGACACAAAATCACATATTGGATGCACAAGATTGGTTAAAAACCCTAATTGGATTAGAATAAGCCTAGGGAGGACGAAATTGACCTAAATGTGCAACCAATGACACAAAATCACATATTGGAGGCACAAGATTGGTTAAAAACCCTAATTGGATTAGAATAAGCCTAGGGAGGACGAAAATGACCTAAATGTTCAACCAATGACAAAAAATGACACAAAATCACATATTGGATGCACAAGATTGGTTAAAAACCCTAATTGGATTAGAATAAGCCTAGCGAGGACGAAAACAACCTAATTGGATTACCAATGACACAAAATCACTTATTATATTCCCAAGATTGGTTAAAAACCCTAATTGGATAAGAATAAGCCTAGGGAGGACGAAAATGATCTAAATGTGCAACCAATGACACAAAATCACATATTGGACGCACAAGATTGGTTAAAAACCCTGATTGGATTAGAATAAGCCTAGGGAGGACGAAAATGACCTAAATGTTCAACCAATCACACAAAATGACACAAAATCACATATTGGATGCACAAGATTGGTTAAAAACCCTAATTGGATTAGAATAAGCCTAGCGAGGACGAAAATGACCTAATTGGATTACCAATGACACAAAATCACATATTGGATGCATAAGATTGGTTACAAACCCTAATTGGATTAGAATAAGCCTAGCGAGGACGAAAATGACCTAATTGGATTACCAATGACACAAAATCACTTATTATATGCACAAGATTGGTTAAAAACCCTAATTGGATTAGAATAAAACTAGGGAGTACGAAAATGACCTAAATGTGCAACCAATGACACAATCTCATATTGGATGCACAAGATTGGTTAAAAACCCTAATTGGATTAGAATAAGCATAGCGAGGACGAAAATGACCTAATTGGATTACCAATGACACAAAATCACTTATTATAAGCACAAGATTGGTTAAAAACCCTAATTGGATTAGAATAAGCCTAGGGAGGACGAAAATGACCTAAATGTGCAACCAATGACACAAAATCACATATTGGATGCACAAGATTGGTTAAAAACCCTAATTGGATTAGAATAAGCCTAGGGAGGACAAAAATGATCTAAATGTGCAACCAATGTCACAAAATCACATATTGGACGCACAAGATTGGTTAAAAACCCTGATTGGATTAAAATAAGCCTAGCGAGGACGAAAATGACCTAAATGTTCAACCAATCACATAAAATGACACAAAATCACATATTGGATGCACAAGATTGGTTAAAAACCCTAATTGGATTAGAATAAGCCTAGGGAGGACGAAATTGACCTAAATGTGCAACCAATGACATAAAATCACTTATTATATGCACAAGATTGGTTAAAAACCCTAATTGGATTAGAATAAGCCTAGCAAGGACGAAAAGGACCTAATTGGAATAACAATGACACAAAATGACACAAAATCACATATTGGATGCATAAGATGCGTTAACAACCCTAATTGGATTAGAATAAGCCTAGCGAGGACGAAAATGACCTAATTGGATTACTAATGACACAAAATCACTTATTATATGCACAAGATTGGTTAAAAACCCTAATTGGATTAGAATAAGCCTCGGGAGGACGACAATGACCTAAATGTTCAACCAATGACAAAAAATGACACAAAATCACATATTGGATGCACAAGATTGGTTAAAAACGCTAATTGGATTAGAATAAGCCTAGCGAGGACGAAAATGACCTAATTGGATTACCAATGACGCAAAATCACTTATTATGTTCGCAAGATTGGTTAAAAACCCTAAGTGGATTAGAATAAGCCTAGGGAGGACAAAAATGATCTAAATGTGCAACCAATGACACAAAATCACATATTGGACGCACAAGATTGGTTAAAAACCCTGATTGGATTAGAATAAGCCTAGGGAGGACGAAAATGACCTAAATGTTCAACCAATGACAAAAAATGACACAAAATCACATATTGGATGCACAAGATTGGTTAAAAACCCTAATTGGATTAGAATAAGCCTAGCGAGGACGAAAATGACCTAATTGGATTACCAATGACACAAAATCACATATTGGATGCATAAGATTGGTTACAAACCCTAATTGGATTAGAATAAGCCTAGCGAGGACGAAAATGACCTAATTGGATTACCAATGACACAAAATCACTTATTATATGCACAAGATTGGTTAAAAACCCTAATTGGATTAGAATATAACTAGGGAGGACGAAAATGACCTAAATGTGCAACCAATGACACAATCTCATATTGGATGCCCTAGATTGGTTAAAAACCCTAATTGGATTTGAACAAGCCTAGGGAGGACGAAAATGACCTAAATATTCAACCAATGACACAAAATGACACAAAATCACATATTGGATGCACAAGATTGGTTAAAAACCCTAATTGGATTAGAATAAGCCTAGGGAGGACGAAAATGACCTAAATTTGCAACCAATGACACAAAATCACATATTGGATGCACAAGATTGGTTAAAAACCCTAATTGGATTAGCATAAGCCTAGGGAGGACGAAAATGACCTAAATGTTCAACCAATGACACAAAATGACACAAAATCACATATTGGATGCACAAGATTGGTTAAAAACCCTAATTGCATTAGAATAAGCCTAGGGAGGACGAAAATGACCTAAATGTTCAACCAATGACACAAAATCACATATTGGATGCACAAGATTGGTTAAAAACCCTAATAGGATTAAAAAGAGCCTAGGGAGGACGAAAATGACCTAAATGTTCAACCAATGACACAAAATCACACATTGGATGCACAAGATTGGTTAAGAACCTTAATTGGATTAGAATAAGCCAAGGGAGGACGAAATTGACCTAAATGTTCAACCAATGACACAAAATGACATAAAATCACATATTTGATGCACAAGATTGGCTAAAAACCCTAATTGGATTAGCATAAGCATAGCGAGGACGAAAATGACCTAAATGTTCAACCAATGATACAAAATCACATATTGGATGCACAAGATTGGTTAAAAACCCTAATTGGATTAGAATAAGCCTAGGGAGGACGAAAATGACCTAAATGTTCAACCAATGACACAAAATGACACAAAATCACATATTGGATGCACAAGATTGGTTAAAAACCCTAATTGGATTAGAATAAGCCTAGGGAGGACGAAAATGACCTAAATGTTCAACAAATGACACAAAATGACACAAAATCACATATTGGATGGACAAGATTGGTTAAAAACCCTAATTGGATTAGAATAAGCCTAGGGAGGACGAAAATGACCTAAATGTTCAACCAATGACACAAAATGACACAAAATCACATATTGGATGCACAAGATTGGTTAAAAACCCTAATTGGATTAGAATAAGTCTAGGGAGGACGAAAATGACCTAATTGGATTACATATGACACAAAATGACAGAAAATGACACAAAATCACATATTGGATGCACAAGATTGGTTAAAAACCCTAATTGGATTAGAATAAGCCTAGGGAGGACGAAAATGACCTAAATGTTCAACCAATGACACAAAATGACACAAAATCACATATTGGATGCACAAGATTGGTTAAAAACCCTAATTGGATTAGAATATGCCTAGGGAGGACCAAAATGACCTAAATGTTCAACCAATGACACATAATGACACAAAATCACATATTGGATGCACAAGATTGGTTAAAAACCCTAATTGGATTAGAATAAGCCTAGGGAGGACGAAAATGACCTAAATGTTCAACCAATGACACAAAATGACACAAAATCACATATTGGATGCACAAGATTGGTTAAAAACCCTAATTGGATTAGAAAAGCCTAGGGAGGACGAAAATGACCTAAATGTTCAACCAATGACACAGAATCACATATTGGATGCACAAGATTGGTTAAAAACCCTAATTGGATTAGAATAAGCCTAGGGAGGACGAAAATGACCTAAATGTTCAACCAATGACACAAAATGACACAAAATCACATATTGGATGCACAAGATTGGTTAAAAACCCTAATTGGATTAGAATAAAACTAGGGAGGACGAAAATGACCTAAATGTGCAACCAATGACACAATCTCATATTGGATGCCCAAGATTGGTTAAAAACCCTAATTGGATTAGAACAAGCCTAGGGAGGACGAAAATGACCTAAATGTGCAACCACTGACACAAAATCACATATTGGATGCACAAGATTGGTTAAAAACCCTAATTGGATTAGAATAAGCCTAGCGAGGACGAAAATGACCTAATTGGATTACCAATGACACAAAATCACTTATTATATTCGCAAGATTGGTTAAAAACCCTAATTGGATTAGAATAAGCCTAGGGAGGACAATAATGATCTAAATGTGCAACCAATGACACAAAATCACATATTGGACGCACAAGATTGGTTAAAAACCCTGACTGGATTAGAATAAGCCTAGGGAGGTCGAAAATGACCTAAATGTTCAACCAATCATACAAAATGACACAAAATCACATATTGGATGCACAAGATTGGTTAAAAACCCTAATTGGATTAGAATAAGCCTAGGGAGGACGAAATTGACCTAAATGTGCAACCAATGACACAAAATCACTTATTATATGCACAAGATTGGTTAAAAACCCTAATTGGATTAGAATAAGCCTAGCAAGGACGAAAATGACCTAATTGGAATACCAATGACCCAAAATGACACAAAATCACATATTGGATGCATAAGATGCGTTAACAACCCTAATTGGATTAAAATAAGCCTAGCGAGGATGAAAATGACCTAATTGGATTACCAATGACACAAAATCACTTATTATATGCACAAGATTGGTTAAGAACCCTAATTGGATTAGAATAAGCCTAGGGAGAAAAAAAATTACCTAAGTGTGCAACCAATGATACCAAATGACACAAAATCACATATTGGATGCACAAGATTGGTTAAAAACCCTAATTGGATTAGAATAAGCCTAGGGGGGACGAAAATGACCTAAATGTGCAACCAATGACACAAAATCACATATTGGAGGCACAAGATTGGTTAAAAACCCTAATTGGATTAGAATAAGCCTAGGGAGGACGAAAATGACCTAAATGTTCAACCAATGACAAAAAATGACACAAAATCACATATTGGATGCACAAGATTCGTTAAAAACCCTAATTGGATTAGAATAAGCCTAGCGAGGACGAAAACAACCTAATTGGATTACCAATGACACAAAATCACTTATTATATTCCCAAGATTGGTTAAAAACCCTAATTGGATAAGAATAAGCCTAGGGAGGACGAAAATGATCTAAATGTGCAACCAATGACACAAAATCACATATTGGACGCACAAGATTGGTTAAAAACCCTGATTGGATTAGAATAAGCCTAGGGAGGACGAAAATGACCTAAATGTTCAACCAATCACACAAAATGACACAAAATCACATATTGGATGCACAAGATTGGTTAAAAACCCTAATTGGATTAGAATAAGCCTAGCGAGGACGAAAATGACCTAATTGGATTACCAATGACACAAAATCACATATTGGATGCATAAGATTGGTTACAAACCCTAATTGGATTAGAATAAGCCTAGCGAGGACGAAAATGACCTAATTGGATTACCAATGACACAAAATCACTTATTATATGCACAAGATTGGTTAAAAACCCTAATTGGATTAGAATAAAACTAGGGAGTACGAAAATGACCTAAATGTGCAACCAATGACACAATCTCATATTGGATGCACAAGATTGGTTAAAAACCCTAATTGGATTAGAATAAGCATAGCGAGGACGAAAATGACCTAATTGGATTACCAATGACACAAAATCACTTATTATAAGCACAAGATTGGTTAAAAACCCTAATTGGATTAGAATAAGCCTAGGGAGGACGAAAATGACCTAAATGTGCAACCAATGACACAAAATCACATATTGGATGCACAAGATTGGTTAAAAACCCTAATTGGATTAGAATAAGCCTAGGGAGGACAAAAATGATCTAAATGTGCAACCAATGTCACAAAATCACATATTGGACGCACAAGATTGGTTAAAAACCCTGATTGGATTAAAATAAGCCTAGCGAGGACGAAAATGACCTAAATGTTCAACCAATCACATAAAATGACACAAAATCACATATTGGATGCACAAGATTGGTTAAAAACCCTAATTGGATTAGAATAAGCCTAGGGAGGACGAAAATGACCTAAATGTTGAACCAATGTCACAAAATCACATATTGGATGCACAAGATTTGTTAAAAACCCTAATTGGATTAGAATAAGCCTAGCGAGGACGAAAATGACCTAATTGGATTACCAACGACACAAAATCACTTATTATAAGCACCAGATTGGTTAAAAACCCTAATTGGATTAGAATAAGCC
The DNA here is from genome assembly GCA_037974755.1 of Cicer yamashitae. Lineage (NCBI taxonomy): Eukaryota > Viridiplantae > Streptophyta > Magnoliopsida > Fabales > Fabaceae > Cicer > Cicer yamashitae. The sequence continues at coordinate 10,984,816 of JBBPBQ010020321.1, read as the reverse complement.
TAGGGAGGACGAAAATGACCTAAATGTGCAACCAATGACACAAAATCACATATTGGATGCACAAGATTGGTTAAAAACCCTAATTGGATTAGAATAAGCCTAGGGAGCACGAAAATGACCTAAATGTGCAACCATTGACACAAAATCACATATTGGATGCACAGGATTGGTTAAAAACCCTAATTGGATTAGAATAAGCCTAGCGAGGACGAAAATGACCTAAATGTTGAACCAATGTCACAAAATCACATATTGGATGCACAAGATTGGTTAAAAACCCTAATTGGATTAGAATAAGCCTAGCGAGGACGAAAATGACCTAATTGGATTACCAATGACACAAAATAACTTATTATATGCACAAGATTGGTTAAAAACCCTAATTGGATTAGAATAAGCCTAGGGAGCACGAAAATGACCTAAATGTGCAACCAATCACATAAAATGACACAAAATCACATATTGGATGCACAAGATTGGTTAAAAACCCTAATTGGATTAGAATAAGCCTAGGGAGGACGAAATTGACCTAAATGTGCAACCAATGACATAAAATCACTTATTATATGCACAAGATTGGTTAAAAACCCTAATTGGATTAGAATAAGCCTAGCAAGGACGAAAATGACCTAATTGGAATAACAATGACACAAAATGACACAAAATCACATATTGGATGCATAAGATGCGTTAACAACCCTAATTGGATTAGAATAAGCCTAGCGAGGACGAAAATGACCTAATTGGATTACTAATGACACAAAATCACTTATTATATGCACAAGATTGGTTAAAAACCCTAATTGGATTAGAATAAGCCTAGGGAGGACAACAATGACCTAAATGTTCAACCAATGACAAAAAATGACACAAAATCACATATTGGATGCACAAGATTGGTTAAAAACGCTAATTGGATTAGAATAAGCCTAGCGAGGACGAAAATGACCTAATTGGATTACCAATGACGCAAAATCACTTATTATGTTCGCAAGATTGGTTAAAAACCCTAAGTGGATTAGAATAAGCCTAGGGAGGACAAAAATGATCTAAATGTGCAACCAATGACACAAAATCACATATTGGACGCACAAGATTGGTTAAAAACCCTGATTGGATTAGAATAAGCCTAGGGAGGACGAAAATGACCTAAATGTTCAACCAATCACACAAAATGACACAAAATCACATATTGGATGCACAAGATTGGTTAAAAACCCTAATTGGATTAGAATAAGCCTAGGGAGGACGAAATTGACCTAAATGTGCAACAAATGATACAAAATCACTTATTATATGCACAAGATTGGTTAAAAACCCTAATTGGATTAGAATAAGCCTAGCAAGGACGAAAATGACCTAATTGGAATACCAATGACACAAAATGACACAAAATCACATATTGGATGCATAAGATGCGTTAACAACCCTAATTGGATTAGAATAAGCCTAGCGAGGACGAAAATGACCTAATTGGATTACCAATGACACAAAATCACTTATTATATGCACAAGATTGGTTAAGAACCCTAATTGGATTAGAATAAGCCTAGGAAGAAAAAAAATTACCTAAGTGTGCAACCAATGACACAAAATCACATATTGGATGCACAAGATTGGTTAAAAACCCTAATTGGATTAGAATAAGCCTAGGGAGGACGAAAATGACCTAAATGTTCAACCAATCACACAAAATGACACAAAATCATATATTGGATGCACAAGATTGGGTAAAAACCCTAATTGGGTTAGAATAAGCCTAGGGAGGACGAAATTGACCTAAATGTGCAACCAATGACACAAAATCACATATTGGATGAACAAGATTGGTTAAAAACCCTAATTGGATTAGAATAAGCCTAGGAAGGACGAAAATGATCTAAATGTGCAACCAATGACACAAAATCACATATTGGATGCACAAGATTGGTTAAAAACCCTAATTGGATTAGAATAAGCCTAGGGAGGACAAAAATGACCTAAGTGTGCAACCAATGACACAAAATGACACAAAATCACATATTGGATGCACAAGATTGGTTAAAAACCCTAATTGGATTAGAATAAGCCTAGGGAGAACGAAAATGACCTAAATGTTCAACCAATGACACAAAATGACACAAAATCACATATTGGATACACAAGATTGTATAAAAACCCTAATTGGATTAGAATAAGCCTAGCGACGACGAAAATGACCTAATTGGATTACCAATGACACAAAATCACTTATTATATGCACAAGAATGGTTAAAAACCCTAATTGGATTAGAATAAGCCTAGGGAGGACAAAAATGACCTAAGTGTGCAACCAATGACACAAAATGACACAAAATCACATATTGGATGCACAAGATTGGTTAAAAACCCTAATTGGATTAGAATAAGCCTAGGGAGGACGAAAATGACCTAAATGTGCAACCAATGACACAAAATGACACAAAATCACATATTGGATGCACAAGATTGTTTAAAAACCCTAATTGGATTAGAATAAGCCTAGCGACGACGAAAATGACCTAATTGGATTACCAATGACACAAAATCACTTATTATATGCACAAGAATGGTTAAAAACCCTAATTGGATTAGAATAAGCCTAGGGAGGACAAAAATGACCTAAGTTTGCAACCAATGACACAAAATGACACAAAATCACATATTGGATGCACAAGATTGGTTAAAAACCCTAATTGGATTAGAATAAGCCTAGGGAGGACAAAAATGACCTAAGTGTGCAACCAATGACACAAAATCACATATTGGATGCACAAGATTGGTTAAAAACCCTAATTGGATTAGAATAAGCCTTTGGAGGACGAAAATGACCTAAATGTTCAAACAATGACCCAAAATGACACAAAATCACATATTGGATGCACAAGATTGTTTAAAAACCCTAATTGGATTAGAATAAGCCTAGCGAGGACGAAAATGACCTAATTGGATTACCAATGACACAGAATCACTTATTATATGCACAAGATTGGTTAAGAACCCTAATTGGATTAGAATAAGCCTATGGAGAAAAAAAATCAACTAAGTGTGCAACCAATGACACAAAATGACACAAAATCACATATTGGATGCACAAGATAGGTTAAAAACCCTAATTGGATTAGAATAAGCCTAGGGAGGACGAAAATGACCTAAATGTTCAACCAGTGACCCAAAATTACACAAAATCACATATTGGATGCCTAAGATTGGTTAAAAACCCTAATTGGATTAGAATAAGCCTAGGGAGGATGAAAATGACCTAAATGTGCAACCAATGACACAAAATCACATATTGGATGCACAAGATTGGTTAAAAACCCTAATTGGATTAGAATAAGCCTAGGGAGGACGAAAATGACCTAAATGTTTAACCAATGACACAAAATGACACAAAATCACATATTGGATGCACAAGATTGGTTAAAAACCCTAATTGGATTATAATAAGCCTAGGGAGGACGAAAATGACCTAAATGTTCAACCAATGACACATAATGACACAAAATCACATATTGGAAGCACAAGATTGGTTAAACACCCTAATTGGATTAGAATAAGCCTAGGGAGGACCAAAATGACCTAAATGTTCAACCAATGACACAAAATGACCCAAAATCACATATTGGATGCACAGGATTGGTTAAAAACCCTAATTGGATTAGAATAAGCCTAGGGAGGACGAAAATGACCTAAATGTTCAACCAATGACACAAAATGACACAAAATCACATATTGGATGCACAAGATTGGTTAAAAACCCTAATTGGATTAGAATAAGCCTAGGGAGGACGAACATGACCTAAATGTTCAACCAATGACACAAAATCACATATTGGATGCACAAGATTGGTTAAAAACCCTAATTGGATTAGAATAAGCCTAGGGAGGACGAAAATGACCTAAATGTTCAACCAATGACACAAAATGACACAAAATCACATATTGGATGCACAAGATTGGTTAAAAACCCTAATTGGATTAGAATAAGCCTAGGGAGAACAAAAATGACCTAAATATTCAACCAATGACAAAAAATCACATATTGGATGCACAAGATTGGTTAAAAACCCTAATTGGATTAGAATAAGCCTAGGGAGGACGAAAATGACCTAAATGTTCAACCAATGACACAAAATCACATATTGGATGCACTAGATTGGTTAAAAACCCTAATTGGATTAGAATAAGCCTAGGGAGGACGAAAATGACCTAAATGTTCAACCAATGACACAAAATGACACAAAATCACATATTGGATGCACAAGATTGGTTAAAAACCCTAATTGGTTTAGAGCCTAGGGAGGACGAAAATGACCTAAATGTTCAACCAATGACACAAAATTACATATTGGATGCACAAGATTGGTTAAAAACCCTAATTGGATTAGAATAAGCCTAGGGAGGACGAAAATGACCTAAATGTTCAACCAATGACACAAAATCACTAATTGGATGCACAAGATTGGTTAAAAACCCTAATTGGATTAGAATAAGCCTAGGGAGGACGAAAATGACCTAAATGTTCAACCAATCACACAAAATGACACAAAATCACATATTGGATGCACAAGATTGGTTAAAAACCCTAATTGGGTTAGAATAAGCCTTGGGAGGACGAAATTGACCTAAATGTGCAACCAATAACACAAAATCACTTATTATATGCACAAGATTGGTTAAAAACCCTAATTGGATTAGAATAAGCCTAGCGAGGACGAAAATGACCTAATTGGATTATCAATGACACAAAATCACTTTTTAAATGCACAAGATTGGTTAAAAACCCTAATTGGATTGGAATAAGCCTAGGGAGGACGAAAATGACCTAAATGTGCAACCAATGACACAAAATCACATATTGGATGCACAAGATTGGTTAAAAACCCTAATTGGATTAGCATAAGCCTAGGGAGGACGAAAATGACCTAAATGTGCAACCAATGACACAAAATCACATATTGGATGCACAAGATTGGTTAAAAACCCTAATTGGATTAGCATAAGCCTAGGGAGGACGAAAGTGACCTAAATGTTCAACCAATGACACAAAATGACACAAAATCACCTATTGGATGCACAAGATTGGTTAAAAACCCTAATTGGATTAGAATAAGCCTAGGGAGGACGAAAATGACCTAAATGTGCAACCATTGACACAAAATCACATATTGGATGCACAAGATTGGTTAAAAATCCTAATTGGATTAGAATAAGCCTAGCGAGGACGAAAATGACCTAATCTGATTACCAATGACACAAAATGACTTATTATATGCACAAGATTGGTTAAAAACCCTAATTGGATTAGAATAAGCCTAGGGAGGACGAAAATGACCTAAATGTGCAACCAATGACACAAAATCACATATTGGATGCACAAGATTGGTTAAAAACCCTAATTGGATTAGCATAAGCCTAGGGAGGACGAAAGTGACCTAAATGTTCAACCAATGACACAAAATGACACAAAATCACATATTGGATGCACAAGATTGGTTAAAAACCCTAATTGGAATAGAATAAGCCTAGGGAGGACGAAAATGACCTAAATGTGCAACCACTGACACAAAATCACATATTGGATGCACAAGATTGGATAAAAATCCTAATTGGATTAGAATAAGCGTAGCGAGGACGAAAATGACCTAATTGGATTACCAATGACACAAAATCACTTATTATATGCACAAGATTGGTTAAAAACCCTAATTGGATTAGAATAAGCCTAGGGAGGACGAAAATGACCTAAATGTGCAACCAATGACACAAAATCACATATTGGATGCACAAGATTGGTTAAAAACCCTAATTGGATTACAATAAGCCTAGGGATGACGAAAATGACCTAAATGTGCAACCAATGACACAAAATCACATATTGGATGCACAAGATTGGTTAAAAACCCTAATTGGATTAGAATAAGCATAGGGACGACCAAAATGACCTAAATGTTCAACCAATGACACAAAATCACATATTGGATGCACAAGATTGGTTAAAAACCCTAATTGGATTAGAATAAGTTTAGCGAGGACGAAAATGACCTAATTGGATTACAAATGACACAAAATCACATATTGGATGCACAAGATAGGTTAAAAACCCTAATTGGATTAGAATAAGCCTAGGGAGGACGAAAATGACCTAAATGTGCAACCAATGACACCAAATCACATATTGATGCACAAGATTGGTTAAAAACCATAAATGGACTAGAATAAGCCTCTAGAGGACGAACATGACCAAAATTTCAACCAATGACACAAAATAACACAAAATCGCATATTGGATGCAGAAGATTAGTTAAAAACCCTAATTGGATTTGAATAAGCCTAGTGAGGACGAAAATGACCTAATTGAATTACCAATGACACAAAATCACTTATTATATGCACAAGATTGGTTAAAAACCCTAATTGGATTAGAATAAGCCTAGGGAGGACGAAAATGACCTAAATGTGCAACCAATGACACAAAATCACATATTGGATGCACAAGATTGGTTAAAAACCCTAATTGGATTAGAATAAGCCTAGGGAGCACGAAAATGACCTAAATGTGCAACCATTGACACAAAATCACATATTGGATGCACAGGATTGGTTAAAAACCCTAATTGGATTAGAATAAGCCTAGCGAGGACGAAAATGACCTAAATGTTGAACCAATGTCACAAAATCACATATTGGATGCACAAGATTGGTTAAAAACCCTAATTGGATTAGAATAAGCCTAGCGAGGACGAAAATGACCTAATTGGATTACCAATGACACAAAATCACTTATTATAAGCACAAGATTGGTTAAAAACCCTAATTGGATTAGAATAAGCCTAGGGAGGACGAAAATGACCTAAATGTGCAACCAATGACACAAAATCACATATTGGATGCACAAGATTGGTTAAAAACCCTAATTGGATTAGAATAAGCCTAGGGAGGACAAAAATGATCTAAATGTGCAACCAATGTCACAAAATCACATATTGGACGCACAAGATTGGTTAAAAACCCTGATTGGATTAAAATAAGCCTAGCGAGGACGAAAATGACCTAAATGTTCAACCAATCACATAAAATGACACAAAATCACATATTGGATGCACAAGATTGGTTAAAAACCCTAATTGGATTAGAATAAGCCTAGGGAGGACGAAATTGACCTAAATGTGCAACCAATGACATAAAATCACTTATTATATGCACAAGATTGGTTAAAAACCCTAATTGGATTAGAATAAGCCTAGCAAGGACGAAAAGGACCTAATTGGAATAACAATGACACAAAATGACACAAAATCACATATTGGATGCATAAGATGCGTTAACAACCCTAATTGGATTAGAATAAGCCTAGCGAGGACGAAAATGACCTAATTGGATTACTAATGACACAAAATCACTTATTATATGCACAAGATTGGTTAAAAACCCTAATTGGATTAGAATAAGCCTCGGGAGGACGACAATGACCTAAATGTTCAACCAATGACAAAAAATGACACAAAATCACATATTGGATGCACAAGATTGGTTAAAAACGCTAATTGGATTAGAATAAGCCTAGCGAGGACGAAAATGACCTAATTGGATTACCAATGACGCAAAATCACTTATTATGTTCGCAAGATTGGTTAAAAACCCTAAGTGGATTAGAATAAGCCTAGGGAGGACAAAAATGATCTAAATGTGCAACCAATGACACAAAATCACATATTGGACGCACAAGATTGGTTAAAAACCCTGATTGGATTAGAATAAGCCTAGGGAGGACGAAAATGACCTAAATGTTCAACCAATCACACAAAATGACACAAAATCACATATTGGATGCACAAGATTGGTTAAAAACCCTAATTGGATTAGAATAAGCCTAGGGAGGACGAAATTGACCTAAATGTGCAACAAATGATACAAAATCACTTATTATATGCACAAGATTGGTTAAAAACCCTAATTGGATTAGAATAAGCCTAGCAAGGACGAAAATGACCTAATTGGAATACCAATGACACAAAATGACACAAAATCACATATTGGATGCATAAGATGCGTTAACAACCCTAATTGGATTAGAATAAGCCTAGCGAGGACGAAAATGACCTAATTGGATTACCAATGACACAAAATCACTTATTATATGCACAAGATTGGTTAAAAACCCTAATTGGATTAGAATAAGCCTAGGGAGGACGAAAATGACCTAAATTTGCAACCAACGACACAAAATCACATATTGGATGCACAATATTGGTTAAAAACCCTAATTGGAGTAGAATAAGCCTAGGGAGGACGAAAATGACCTAAATGTTCAACCAATGACACAAAATCACATATTGGATGCACAAGATTGGTTAAAAACCCTAATTGGATTAGAATATGCCTAGCGAGGACGAAAATGACCTAATTGGATTACCATTGACACAAAATGACACAAAATCACATATTGGATGCATAAGATTGGTTAAAAACCCTAATTGGATTAGAATAAGCCTAGAGAGGACGAAAATGACCAAATTGGATTACCAATGACACAAAATGACTTATTATATGCACAAGATTGGTTAAAAACCCTAATTGGATTAGAATAAAACTAGGGAGGACGAAAATGACCTAAATGTGCAACCAATGACACAATCTCATATTGGATGCCCAAGATTTGTTAAAAACCCTAATTGGATTAGAACAAGCCTAGGGAGGACGAAAATGACCTAAATATTCAACTAATGACACAAAATGACACAAAATGACTTATTATATGCACAAGATTGGTTAAAAACCCTAATTGGATTAGAATAAGCCTAGGGAGGACGAAAATGACCTAAATGTGCAACCACTGACACAAAATCACATATTGGATGCACAAGATTGGTTTAAAACCCTAATTGGATTAGAATAAGCCTAGCGAGGACGAAAATGACCTAATTGGATTACCAATGACACAAAATTACACAAAATCACATATTGGATGCATAAGATTGGTTACAAACCCTAATTGGATTAGAATAAGCCTAGCGAGGACGAAAATGACCTAATTGGATTACCAATGACACAAAATCACTTATTATATTCGCAAGATTGGTTAAAAACCCTAATTGGATCAGAATAAGCCTAGGGAGGACAAAAATGATCTAAATGTGCAACCAATGACACAAAATCACATATTGGACGGAAAAGATTGGTTAAAAACCCTATTTGGAGTAGAATAAGCCTAGGGAGGACGAAAATGACCTAAATGTTCAACCAATCACACAAAATGACACAAAATCACATATTGGATGCACCAGATTGGTTAAAAACCCTAATTGGATTAGAATAAGCCTAGGGAGGACGAACTTGACCTAAATGTGCAACCAATGACACAAAATCACTTATTATATGCACAAGATTGGTTAAAAACCCTAATTGGATTAGAATAAGCCTAGCAAGGACGAAAATGACCTAATTGGAATACCAATGACACAAAATGACACAAAATCACATATTGGATGCATAAGATGCGTTAATAACCCTAATTGGATTAGAATAAGCCTAGCGAGGACGAAAATGACCTAATTGGATTACCAATGACACAAAATCACTTATTATATTCGCAAGATTGGTTAAAAACCCTAATTGGATTAGAATAAGCCTAGGGAGGACAAAAATGATCTAAATGTGCAACCAATGACACAAAATCACATATTGGATGCCCAAGATTGGTTAAAAACCCTAATTGGATTAGAACAAGCCTAGGGAGGACGAAAATGACCTAAATATTCAACTAATGACACAAAATGACACAAAATCACTTATTATATGCACTAGATTGGTTAAAAACCCTAATTGGATTAGAATAAGCCTAGGGAGGACGAAAATGACCTAAATGTGCAACCACTGACACAAAATCACATATTGGATGCACAAGATTGGTTAAAAACCCTAATTGGATTAGAATAAGCCTAGCGAGGACGAAAATGACCTAATTGGATTACCAATGACACAACATTACAGAAAATCACATATTGGATGCATAAGATTGGTTACAAACCCTAGTTGGATTAGAATAAGCCTAGCGAGGACGAAAATGACCTAATTGGATTACCAATGACACAAAATCACTTATTATATGCACAAGATTGGTTAAAAACCCTAATTGGATTAGAATAAAACTAGGGAGGACGAAAATGACCTAAATGTGCAACCAATGACACAATCTCATATTGGATGCCCAAGATTGGTTAAAAACCCTAATTGGATTAGAACAAGCCTAGGGAGGACGAAAATGACCTAAATATTCAACCAATGACACAAAATGACACAAAATCACATATTGGATGCACAAGATTGGTTAAAAACCCTAATTGGATTAGCATAAGCCTAGGGAGGACGAAAATGACCTAAATGTTCAACCAATGACACAAAATGACACAAAATCACATATTGGATGCACAAGATTGGTTAAAAACCCTAATTGGATTAGAATAAGCCTAGGGAGGACGTAAATGACCTAAATGTTCAGTCTATGACACAAAATCACATATTGGATGCACAAGATTGGTTAAAAACCCTAATTGGATTAGAATAAGCCTAGGGAGGACGAAAATGACCTAAATGTTCAACCAATGACACAAAATGACACAAAATCACATATTGGATGCACAAGATTGGTTAAAAACCCTAATTGGATTAGAATAAGCCGAGGGAGGACGAAAATGACCCAAATGTTCAACCAATGACACAAAATGACACAAAATCACATATTGGATGCACAAGATTGGTTAAAAACCCTAATTGGATTAGAATAAGCCTAGGGAGGACGAAAATGACCTAAATGTTCAACCAATGACACAAAATGACACAAAATCACATATTGGATGCACAAGATTGGTTAAAAACCCTAATTGGATTAGAATAAGCCTAACGAGGACGAAAATGACCTAATTGGATTACCAATGACACAAAATCACTTATTATATGCACAAGATTGGTTAAAAACCCTAATTGGATTAGAATAAGCCTAGGGAGGACGAAAATGACCTAAATGTGCAACCAATGACACAAAATCACATATTGGATGCACAAGATTGGTTAAAAACCCTAATTGGATTAAAATAAGCCTAGGGACGACGAAAATGACCTAAATGTTCAACCAATGACACAAAATGACACGAAATCACATATTGGATGCACAAGATTGGTTAAAAACCCTAATTGGATTAGAATAAGCCTAGGGAGGACGAAAATGACCTAAATGTGCAACCAATGACACAAAATCACATATTGGATGCACAAGATTGGTTAAAAACCCTAATTGGATTAGAACAAGCCTAGGAAGGAAGAAAATGATCAAAATATTCAACTAATGACACAAAATGACACAAAATAGAATATTGGATGCACTAGATTGGATAAAATCCCTAATTGGATTAGAATAAGCCTAGCGAGGACGAAAATGACCTAATTGGATTACCAATGACACAAAATGACACAAAATCACATATTGGATGCATAAGATTTGTTACAAACCCTAATTGAATTAGAATAAGCCTAGCGAGGACGAAAATGACCTAATTGGATAACCAATGACACAAAATCACTTATTATACGCACAAGATTGGTTAAAAACCCTAATTGGATTAAAATAAAACTTGGGAGGACGAAAATGACCTAATGTGCAACTAATGACACAATCTCATATTGGATGCCCAAGATTGGTTAAAAACCCTAATTGGATTAGAACAAGCCTAGGGAGGACGAAAATGACCTAAATATTCAAGCAATGACACAAAATGACACAAAATCACATATTGGATGCACAAGATTGGTTAAAAACCCTAATTGGATTAGAATAAGCCTAGGGAGGACGAAAATGACCTAAATTTACAACCAATGACACAAAATCACATATTGGATGCACAAGATTGGTAAAAAACCCTAATTGGATTAGCATAAGCCTAGGGAGGACGAAAATGACCTAAATGTTCAACCAATGACACAAAATGACACAAAATCACATATTGGATGCACAAGATTGGTTAAAAACCCTAATTGGATTAGAATAAGCCTAGGGAGGACGAAAATGACCTAAATGTGCAACCAATGACACAAAATCACATATTGGATGCACAAGATTGGTTAAAAACCCTAATTGGATTACAATAAGCCTAGCGAGGACGAAAATGACCTAATTGGATTACCAATGGCACAAAATGACACAAAATCACATATTGGATGCATAAGATTGGTTAAAAACCCTAATTGGATTAGAATAAGCCTAGAGAGGACGAAAATGACCTAATTGGATTACCAATGACACAAAATGACTTATTATATGCACAAGATTGGTTAAAAACCCTAATTGGATTAGAATACGCCTAGGGAGTACGAAAATGACCTAAAGGTGCAACCAATGACAAAAAATCACATATTGGATGCCCAAGATTGGTTAAAAACCCTAATTGGATTAGAACAAGCCTAGGGAGGACGAAAATGACCAAAATATTCAACTAATGACACAAAATGATACAAAATCACATATTGGATGCACAAGATTGGTTCAAAACCCCAATTGGAATAGAATAAGCCTAGGGAGGACAAAAATGACCTAAATGTGCAACCAATGACACAAAATCACATATTGGATGCACAAGATTGGTTAAAAACCCTAATTGGATTAGAATAAGCCTAGGGAGGACGAAAATGACCTAAATATTCAACCAATGACACAAAATGACACAAAATCACATATTGGATGCACAAAATTGGTTAAAAACCCTAATTGGATTAGAATAAGCCTAGGGAGGACTAAAATGACCTAAATTTGCAACCAATGACACAAAATCACATACTGGATGCACAAGATTGGTTAAAAACCCTAATTGGATTAGAATACGCCTAGGGAGTACGAAAATGACCTAAAGGTGCAACCAATGACAAAAAATCACATATTGGATGCCCAAGATTGGTTAAAAACCCTAATTGGATTAGAACAAGCCTAGGGAGGACGAAAATGACCAAAATATTCAACTAATGACACAAAATGATACAAAATCACATATTGGATGCACAAGATTGGTTCAAAACCCTAATTGGATGAGAATAAGCCTAAGGAGGACGAAAATGACCTAAATGTTCAACCAGTGACCCAAAATCACACAAAATCGCATATTGGATGCACAAGAATAATTAAAAACCCTAATTGGATTAGAATAAGCCTAGCGAGAACGAAAATGACCTAATTGGATTACCAATGACACAAAATAACTTATTATATGCACAAGATTGGTTAAAAACCCTAATTGGATTAGAATAAGCCTAGGGAGCACGAAAATGACCTAAATGTGCAACCATTGACACAAAATCACATATTGGATGCACAGGATTGGTTAAAAACCCTAATTGGATTAGAATAAGCCTAGCGAGGACGAAAATGACCTAAATGTTGAACCAATGTCACAAAATCACATATTGGATGCACAAGATTGGTTAAAAACTCTAATTGGATTAGAATAAGCCTAGGGAGGACAAAAATGACCTAAATGTGCAACTAATGACACAAAATCACATATTGGATGCACAAGATTTGTTAAAAACCCTAATTGGATTAGAATAAGCCTAGGGAGGACGGAAATGACCTAAATGTGCAACCAATGACACAAAATCACTTATTATATGCACAAGATTTGTTAAAAACCCTAATTGGATTAGAATAACCCTAGGGAGGCTGAAAATGACCTAAATGTGCAAATAATGACACAAAATCACATATTGGATGCACAAGATTGGTTAAAAACCCTAATTGGATTAGCATAAGCCTAGGGAGGACGAAAATGACCTAAATGTTCAACCAATGACACAAAATGACACAAAATCACATATTGGATGCACAAGATTGGTTAAAAACCCTAATTGGATTAGAATAAGCCTAGGGAGGACGAAAATGACCTAAATGTGCAACTAATGACACAAAATCACTTATTGGATGCACAAGATTGGTTAAAAACCTTAATTGGATTAGAATAAGCCTAGGGAGGACGAAAATGACCTAAATGTGCAACCACTGACACAAAATCACATATTGGATGCACAAGATTGGTTAAAAATCCTAATTGGATTAGAATAAGCCTAGGGAGGACGGAAATGACCTAAATGTGCAACCAATGACATAAAATCACATATTGGATGCACAAGATTGGTTTAAAACCCTAATTGGATTAGAATAAGCCTACGGAGGTCAAAAATGACCTAAATGTTCAACCAATGACAGAAAATGACACAAAATCACATATTGATGCACAAGATTGGATAAAAACGCTAATTGGATTAGAATAAGCCTAGGGAGGACGAAAATGACCTAAATTTTCAACCAATGACACAAAATGACACAAAATCACATATTGGATGCACAAGATTGGTTAAAAACCCTAATTGGATTAGAATAAGCCTAGCGAGGACGAAAATGACCTAATTGGATTACTAATGACACAAAATGACTTATTATATGCACAAGATTGGTTAAAAACCCTAATTGGATTAGAATAAGCCTAGGGAGGACGAAAATGACCTAATTGGATTACCAATGACACAAAATCACTTATTATATGCACAAGATTGGTTAAAAACCCTAATTGGATTAGAATAAAACTAGGGAGGACGAAAATGACCTAAATGTGCAACCAATGAAACAAAATCACATATTGGATGCACAAGATTGGTTAAAAACCCTTAATTGGATTAGAATAAGCCTAGGGAGGACGAAAATGACCTAAATGTGCAACCACTGACACAAAATCACATATTGGATGCACAAGATTGGTTAAAAACCCTAATTGGATTAGAATAAGCCTAGCGAGGACGAAAATGACCTAATTGGATTACCAATGACACAAAATGACACAAAATCACATATTGGATGCATAAGATTGGTTACAAACCCTAATTGGATTATAATAAGCCTAGCGAGGACGAAAATGACCTAATTGGATTACCAATGACACAAAATCACTTATTATATGCACAAGATTGGTTAAAAACCCTAATTGGATTAGAATAAAACTAGGGAGGACGAAAATGACCTAAATGTGCAACCAATGACACAATCTCATATTGGATGCCCAAGATTGGTTAAAAACCCTAATTGGATTAGAACAAGCCTAGGGAGGACGAAAATGACCTAAATATTCAACCAATGACACAAAATGACACAAAATCACATATTGGATGCATAAGATTGGTTAAAAACCCTAATTGGATTAGAATAAGCCTAGGGAGGACGAAAATGACCTAAATGTGCAACCAATGACACAAAATCACATATTGGATGCACAAGATTGGTTAAAAACCCTAATTGGATTAGAATAAGCCTAGCTAGGACGAAAATGACCTAATTGGATTACCAATGACACAAAATCACTTATTATATGCACAAGATTGGTTAAAAACCCTAATTGGATTAGAATAAGCCTAGGGAGGACGAAAATGACCTAAATGTGCAACCGATGACACAGAATCACATATTGGATGCACAAGATTGGTTAAAAACCCTAATTGGATTAGAATAAGCCTAGGGAGGACGAAAATGACCTAAATGTGCACCCAATGACACAAAATCACATATTGGATGCACAAGATTGGTTAAAAACCCTAATTGGATTACAATAAGCCTAGCGAGGACGAAAATGACCTAATTGGATTACCAATGACACAAAATCACTTATTATATGCACAAGATTGGTTAAAAACCCTAATTGGATTAGAATACGCCTAGGGAGTACGAAAATGACCTAAAGGTGCAACCAATGACAAAAAATCACATATTGGATGCACAAGATTGGTTAAAAACCCTAATTGGATTAGAACAAGCCTAGGGAGGACGAAAATGACCTAAATGTTCAACCAATGACACAAAATCACATATTGGATGCACAAGATTGGTTAAAAACCCTAATTGGATTAGAATAAGCCTAGGGAGGACGAAAATGACCTAAATGTTCAACTAGTGACCCAAAATCACACAAAATCACATATTGGATGCACAAGATTGGTTAAAAACCCTAATTGGATTAGAATAAGCCTAGCGAGGACGAAAATGACCTAATTAGATTACCAATGACACAAAATGACTTATTATATGCACAAGATTGGTTAAAAACCCTGATTGGATTAGAATAAGCCTAGGGAGGACGAAAATGACCTAAATGTGCAACCAATGACACAAAATCACATATTGGATGCACAAGATTAGTTAAAAACCCTAATTGGATTAGAATAAGCATAGGGAGGACGAAAATGACCTAAATGTTCAACCAATGACACAAAATAACATATTGGATGCACAAGATTGGTTAAAAACCCTAATTGGATTAGAATAAGCCTAGGGAGGACGAAAATGACCTAAATGTGCAACCAATGACACAAAATCACATATTGGATGCACAAGATTGGTTAAAAACCCTAATTGGATTACAATAAGCCTAGCGAGGACGAAAATAACCTAATTGGATCACCAATGACACAAAATGACACAAAATCACATATTGGATGCATAAGATTGGTCAAAAACCCTAATTGGATTACAATAAGCCTAGCGAGGACGAAAATGACCTAATTGGATTACCAATGACACAAAATCACTTATTATATGCACAAGATTGGTTAAAAACCCTAATTGGATTAGAATACGCCTAGGGAGTACGAAAATGACCTAAAGGTGCAACCAATGACAAAAAATCACATATTGGATGCCCAAGATTGGTTAAAAACCCTAATTGGATTAGAACAAGCCTAGGGAGGACGAAAATGACCAAAATATTCAACTAATGACACAAAATGATACAAAATCACATATTGGATGCACAAGATTGGTTCAAAACCCCAATTGGAATAGAATAAGCCTAGGGAGGACAAAAATGACCTAAATGTGCAACCAATGACACAAAATCACATATTGGATGCACAAGATTGGTTAAAAACCCTAATTGGATTAGAATAAGCCTAGGGAGGACGAAAATGACCTAAATATTCAACCAATGACACAAAATGACACAAAATCACATATTGGATGCACAAGATTGGTTAAAAACCCTAATTGGATTATAATAAGCCTAGGGAGGACTAAAATGACCTAAATTTGCAACCAATGACACAAAATCACATACTGGATGCACAAGATTGGTTAAAAACCCTAATTGGATTAGAATACGCCTAGGGAGTACGAAAATGACCTAAAGGTGCAACCAATGACAAAAAATCACATATTGGATGCCCAAGATTGGTTAAAAACCCTAATTGGATTAGAACAAGCCTAGGGAGGACGAAAATGACCAAAATATTCAACTAATGACACAAAATGATACAAAATCACATATTGGATGCACAAGATTGGTTCAAAACCCTAATTGGATGAGAATAAGCCTAAGGAGGACGAAAATGACCTAAATGTTCAACCAGTGACCCAAAATCACACAAAATCGCATATTGGATGCACAAGAATAATTAAAAACCCTAATTGGATTAGAATAAGCCTAGCGAGAACGAAAATGACCTAATTGGATTACCAATGACACAAAATAACTTATTATATGCACAAGATTGGTTAAAAACCCTAATTGGATTAGAATAAGCCTAGGGAGCACGAAAATGACCTAAATGTGCAACCATTGACACAAAATCACATATTGGATGCACAGGATTGGTTAAAAACCCTAATTGGATTAGAATAAGCCTAGCGAGGACGAAAATGACCTAAATGTTGAACCAATGTCACAAAATCACATATTGGATGCACAAGATTGGTTAAAAACTCTAATTGGATTAGAATAAGCCTAGGGAGGACAAAAATGATCTAAATGTGCAACCAATGTCACAAAATCACATATTGGACGCACAAGATTGGTTAAAAACCCTGATTGGATTAAAATAAGCCTAGCGAGGACGAAAATGACCTTAATGTTCAACCAATCACATAAAATGACACAAAATCACATATTGGATGCACAAGATTGGTTAAAAACCCTAATTGGATTAGAATAAGCCTAGGGAGGACGAAATTGACCTAAATGTGCAACCAATGACATAAAATCACTTATTATATGCACAAGATTGGTTAAAAACCATAATTGGATTAGAATAAGCCTAGCAAGGACGAAAATGACCTAATTGGAATAACAATGACACAAAATGACACAAAATCACATATTGGATGCATAAGATGCGTTAACAACCCTAATTGGATTAGAATAAGCCTAGCGAGGACGAAAATGACCTAATTGGATTACTAATGACACAAAATCACTTATTATATGCACAAGATTGGTTAAAAACCCTAATTGGATTAGAATAAGCCTAGGGAGGACGACAATGACCTAAATGTTCAACCAATGACAAAAAATGACACAAAGTCACATATTGGATGCACAAGAATGGTTA